>CM061030.1:1278333-1917500 GCA_030763125.1 Hippophae gyantsensis
TTGGGTTTATAATTGTGTCACTTGAAAGGTTACCTTGAGGCCTTTGACTTATGGCCTCGGCAAGTTGTCCCATTTCTTTCTCTAAATTTTGAATTGAAGCCTCTTGAGTTAACATTTTTGTATTTACTGATTGGATGAAGTCTTTCATCATTCCCATTAAAACATTTGTATTGTCCTCAGTAGATATGACTTATACTCTTGGGCTTGTGATTATTGTGGTTGTTGGAAAAACAAGTGGTGAAAATAATTTATTACCACCTTGATTATTGTTATTACTCTAGGAGAAATTATGATGCCTTTTCCATCTTAAGTTGTATGTGTTTGAGTATAGATTATTGTTTCGATTCACATTACTTACATGGAATGTTGATTCAATATTATTTGGAAAATTATCACATAAATAAGCTTCCTCACAAGACAACGCGACACCCCTGAATCTTGGACCAGATTTATACTTCCTGGCGAGTTTTGAGCCTTTAAAAGATTTACCAAAGATGACTTGTAAGTGTCGTGATATCATTTATATCATGCACTCCGACTACTCTTTTTGTGGTTGTCTTCTATCCATTGGACATTGGTAATTATTTATAGCCATTTTCTCAATTAAATTATAAGCTTGGTTGTAAGATTTAGCTACCAGAGTCTCATTAGTGGATGCATCAAGGATGCATCAATAATGATTCTTATTTGAGCATTGAGATTATTGTAGAAAGTCTCAATTTGGATCCAATGAAGGATACCATGGTGAGCGCACTTCCTTGCAATTCTTTGAATCTTTCCCATGCTTCGTATAAATATTCTCCTTCATATTATTGGTATGAGGTAATATCATTCCTAAGCTTGGCATTCTTCGTTGGTGGGAAATATTTCATCAAGAATTTCTTCGTCAAATCATTCCAAGTTGGAATCATATGGTAAAGAGTTTAGTCAAGCTCGAGCACAATCTCTCAAAGAGTAAGGGAACAATCTAAGCATAAATACTTCTTCGGTTACACCATTGAATTTAAATAAATCTCCAAATTTAATAGACAATTTGAGATGTAGATGATGATCATCTGTTGATAATCTGTTAAATTGTCCTAATGTTTGTAGCATTTGAAACATCATTGACTTTAGTTCAAATTGATTAGCTTGAATATTTACTCTTGTAATACTTGGATTCAACCCTTCAAACATAGGTAATGTATATTCATTCATAGCTCTCTCCTTATCATCCATCAAAGGTATCTGGTTGTTCAAGTTTAGCTCATTATTGCTTATTTCTAGTGAATCCATTTCTTCTACTTGGGTGACAAATTCTTGTTTTCTTATTGATCTCAAAATACGCTCAATTTCAGGATCTAAGACTAAAATTTCTCCCTTACAAACTCTACTAATACAATAGACTCAAATGTGTTTCTAATAGCACAAAATAAGATGTCTAAATTTAAAATAAATTAATTAATTAAAATTATGACAAATAAACAAAGAGAAATAACTAAATAAAAATAAATAACTAAAAAAATTAAATAATTAAGAAAAATAACTAAATAAAATAAAATAAAAAATTAATTTTTAATATTTATAATCTCTGTCAACGCTCACAAAAACTTGATCGGACACGAATTGTATTTAATGAATAAGCAATTATATATATCGCAACAAGTAATATAAAGATAAGAAAATATCATTCTTACGGAGATTATGTTATTAGAAATTAATTTTTAAAATAAAAAAATAAAAATCAATTTTTTTATGTTTGGATATTTTAAGAAAATAAAATTAAAATAACTAAAAATAAATAACAATAATTAATTAAATTAAATTTGACAATTAAGAAGATTTATGAGAAAATATCTAATAATACTTAATCTCTTAATTTTAAACATGTGAATCACTAAAATCTTCCTAATATAATTATCAAACAATTGTATAATCAATTGAATCTAACGTAACATGTATTTTTTTATCAAGTAAACTACACATTAAATTGCATATAACTCATTAAGTGTATCAATTATGGATTACATAAATAAAAATTATATATTTCTACCTAAGAATTATGCATGATATTTAATCATGACAAACATTAAATAATTATCTTAAATTTATTTAATTACTTTCATATATCAATTCTTGGCCAATAATTAATAGCATAAAAATTACATTAAGTAATATAATTAAATTAAAATAATAATTAGGATAAAATATTAAATTATCACATATTAAAAATTAGCTTTATAAGATCTTTAGATTAATAAATTAAGTAGACATAATTTTTTTAGTTCATATTTTTCATAAAGAAATGCATAAAAATTGATAAAAAAAGAAGAAGAAGAAGAAATAAAATCAATTTCTTGAATTGTAATACCAATCTTTTCTTGAATCTTTACCAAAATTGTATCTTCTTTTGAATTTTTTGTATTTTCTTTCTTTTTAACTACAAAATCTAATAAAAACTATATTAATTTTGGTTCATTATGGTTTATGGGACAATTAGGGATTAAATTAAATTCGTATGAAATTTGGACTATCAAATTAGCTTCGGATCAAGGGTTGAGATGAAAGAAGGAAAAATTAACTATGTCATCCAATAAGAGCACGACACGTGGCATGTGAGTTTTACTAGGCTAATCAACATGCGATGTGTGCCACGTGAAGATTGGTCACGATAAATGCATGTTGAGTTAGCATCAACTAGCACATTGTGATTCGTTGTTACGAATTGAACGGCACACGAGTGAAAGGAATGGATGAATTTGGTGTTAACCAAACGACAAATTCAGAATGAACGTTGTGTTGACACGTGGTATGATGTTACGTCATTAGGAACACGAGACATTTCGTGATTCGCTCTCTCAGCTTGCATGGTATCCACGTGACTTGACAATCAACTCTTTTGCTTGTGTAGCGTCCACAGGATAGCTTTTGATTAGTGTGTGTTAAAAATTCATAAAAAAATTTTAAAAATTTCAAAAATTATATTTTCACCTGTTTTCATTACAAAATTATATTTTAATATTTGTAACCCAAAAACATGTGTATAACGTGTAAATATTAAATAAAAAAATATATTAATAACTCTATTTTCATAGAATTATCAATAACTTAAATGTAACATGTGTATAACGTATTCATAACTTGTGAAGAATGCATATATTTTTGTCACTAAATCAATTTTTTTTTGGTAATAAACAAAAAAAAAATTCCCTTTCAAAGGTTCACTTGTAACTTTCCAACATATTTGTTTTGTGATCATTTTGTTTTGATTCTATATTAATTCGTATGTATTTTTTTTAGACTTACAGTTTAATAAAATTACTGGAATATCCGGTGGACGAAACTTTTTTACATCTAAAGTTTAACACAAACATTTTTATTTAGAGAACAAATATCAATTTAATACCATTAAAGATTAAGAATGTTGACAAAGCCCCTTTTGTTATTGTCACACCAAAATGTATAAATTTTTTATTCTCCCTGTAATGCTTATACATCAATGTATATAAAGTTATCATTAATGCAATAGTCATGTCGATAATAATTTAATAAATTATGACAATACAATATCATCAGTCATCACTACCTAAGCATTAAACTCTCCACACACTAAACTATCTATTTATAAAAAGGCTATCTGACCTTAGGTGATAACTTATCAATTATGAAAATATGCAACCAAGAGGATCATTGGACCTATCTAATATCCATCACATAGTTTATACAAAGAGATTCTGTAGCAAACCCAGCCTTTGAAGCACATTAGGTCAAAATCTCTACACTATCGAAAATTACACAGTCACCATCTCCTCAGAACTATCTGATGCCTCACTTCCACCAGGTCCTGGTCCCCCTCCCTGTACCTTACCGTCACTAGACATGCTTTCTTCACTGGAATTGTCAGATGTTCCAATATCATCATCAGAGACCGCATCCACTTTCTGTCTTCTCCTTATATCCTTCACTCCTCTTCCTTGAAGGGCCAGTCTCCTGCGCTTTCGTGCCTTTCGCTTGCCCTTGGGAAACTCTTCCATCGGCGATTCAAGGCTTTTACTTCCAACCTGATTTGAAAATTTACTCTTGCCGTAGTCAGTATCCTCCGATTCATCAGCGTCAAGCTTGCGCCTTTTTCTACTTGAATTTGTCTGTAAAGAAATGTTTAAACTAATGGTAAGACGTTACTGAGTACTGGTACAGTATACACCGAACAAATAGCATTAACCAGTCAAAACAGAGAAAAGATGGGAGCTATATGCTTCTCGTATATGCCTTTGAACAAAACAAAAGTTACAAAAATGAGTCCCTAATCACAATCTTGTTGAACTTCTAAACTTCCGCAATCTACTAAAAAAGCTCCGAATTTCATCCATCACCCACTTGGTCCAACTACAATATTTTCATCCTGCAACCTAACACCTACGGTGCACAACCTTTTTTATACAACTCATGCTTCTAAGCTGTATTGTCAACTGGAATATCTCATGGACACAAATTTCAAATCCTTGAGTAACACACTAACATGGCTAAAAAATTTCGATTTTTTATTTTATCCTTGAATCACTGAAGTTACAGCATTGACGCAACAGAGGAGAGCCAAAGTGGCACTCTTCCACAGAAACCTTATCTATTTACTTTGTGAAAGATGATCGCAAATGAGGATTTTGATGAGCTTCGTTGGAAATATATATATATGCATGTAGATAACGACGAGTAAGTATCAAATATAGATTTCAACTCATACCTTGGGGCCACGATCCACCAATCGGGCCCATTCATGCCGGTTCCTCAGGCAATCAAGAACAGCTTGTGAATGACTTGTGTATGCATAACGCTCCCCATTGTGCTTCCTCAGGTTATGCCAATGCTGCAAAATAGAGAAACCATAAAAAAAATGTGAAAAATGAAGTAGGGGGAAAAGCCACACAACATAAAAAGCAAGCTGCCTGAACAGAACAACATACCGGCAGCACAGCATTACAGAGTTCCTCATATGTCATTCTCCTACCTTTACTCATTATCTCATTGATCAATCCTACATGTGGAAAAATGATGAGAAAATTTGTAGTAGTGATCGAGGGAGTCTAGAAAACTTGGTTAAAATCCAGTAACTACCTGGCAAAGTACGATGAAGAGGGCCACCAACTGTGCCTGTATCATCATCAGATGTATTCCTTGGTGAACTACGCACAGATGACAAATTGAGATCATTAGCCTCTGTGGACGAAGACGGACCACTATTTGCAGTGGCTGAGGAGGTTGTAGGGATAGCTATGTTAACAGACTCTACCACTGTTGAGGATCCATCCACCTCCCTCCTGGTTGAAGCATCTACTGCACGTGGGACATCTTGCTTTCTCTGATCATGAGAAGATGGCAATCTATCCATCCTTTTAGCATCATCTGCATTCTCTTGAGAATTGCGGATAACATCTTTGGAAGCATCCTTGCCTTTTCTTCTAAAAACCTATAGATTGCATGTAAGAATTTGTTACTGTAAAGAAATCTCCAAATAAGAAACTTCTACTAACCATAACTTTTTAGCCAATCTGTGTGTCAAGGTATGAACATGCTTAATAGGAAAAGAATCAAGTATCATTGAAATAAACTGTTTAAAATTATGTAAGAAGAAACCATCTTACCAAACTATGATCCTTTCCTCCAGAATTAGATGTACGCTTCATTAGCATGCTTGCTGCACTTGATGAAGCCAATTGGGGTATGCTACCAGCATTACGCATGCGTGGTACACGAGGTACTCGAGGAGAGCTATTAAGTTCTTGATGTAAAAGTAAAGCAAGCTGCAAAACGCAAAAAAAATAATAATACACATACATATATCACTTCTGCCAGAATTGTTGAGGAGAGGAGGATTAAAAAAATTTATTCTGTTCTCACCTCTTCATCACTCAACTTTGTTGAAGAAGGTGCAGCTGAACATGGAGACAGTGCATGATTTTGGTTAACCTTTGAGGAAGGCTGCAAAATTGTCTGGTTATGCTTTTCACCTTTTTGTGACACACCTAAAGACGATCTCTTGCTATGAGTATGAATAGATTTTTGATGGTGATTAGATCCAGTAGGCTCACAGGAGACTGACACAACAGAAGTTGGAGCCAAGGATGTCTTGGAAGCTATGCAAGGCACACAATCTTTTGATTCCAACATAATCTGCTTGGAGACATAATCATGTGAAATCTTGCTTGGGTGGGAGGATTTTGTTGTAGAATTTGTAGTGTATTTTGAAAGATCTCTAGCACTTTTTCTAGGATTGTCATCCTTTTCTCCATCCCCAACATCATATGAGGTCCGATCTTTGTTGGTAATACCATTGCAGTCAGGCAAGATTTGTTGTTTTGCACATTTATTTGTATTTAGGGCATCAGCAGATGTTGAGAAGTCCATAGCACATGATACGGGAATCAACATGGAGGTTGAAGAGGAAATAGATTTTCCAGCACATTCTTCCATTTTCATCAGATTGGAAATAGTTCCACCTGGTTTAGAATGCTCTCCAGGAAACCCAGAATCATACTTGGGTTGTGAAGAATTTTTTTGCGTAGCCATTGAGCCTTTCAAACCCTCAGATTCTGGTTTATGCTGAGAAGAATTACTAGGAAAGCTATCATCCCCATCTGTATTTGAACCATTGGCAGCTTCCAAGCTCCTAACATCATCTCGTGAATGTGATTTGGTCCCAATTGTAGACATGTGCATAGAAGATAAGCCAGGGTCTTTTCCAGCGTCACTATCTTCAATTTTCACTTCAAAATCAGACTTTTCAGACCTCAGCGATATTTCACAACTAGAATGATGTACATGCCTGTCCTTAATTTCAGGTACAGGTATTCTGCATGCCATATCCTTAACATGAGGTTCCATATATGTTCTATCTGAGGCTTTAATATTATCATCAAAATTATCAACCATCATGTTATCCCCCTGATGTAAAACAATAATAGTCATTTCAGTTTAAAGTCACCACTAAAAAAAAGAAGAAGAAGAAGAATAAGTAGTTAAAATCCAGCAGAGAAGAACACATTGCTAACACTAGTAGTAGGAAATGTTATGTCTAACTAATAATTTTAAGAGTTTCAAATACAATCATGGATAAAACGAAAGTAGGGGGGAACATACTATGTACATGTTAGCCTGCAAACAAGTCATAACATAATGTGGACAATCTACAAGTCATTGACCTAAGAAGCTACAGCTATGACTAAATAACATCATAGTTCAGTTGTGCATTCATTAAGATATAAATACCACATAATTTGAATAACAGTGGTAAGCTGATAACATAACATCTAGAATTGCAGTAGTCCTGCCTGCTGCATTACAAGAGAAATTAGGTAGAATAAATTTTTTTAAACTAAAGTTAAGAAATAATGATTAAGGCAATATAGTACCCCTACTTGCTTGGACATAAAGGAATACAAAGAGTACCTCTTTTATCGCATGAACATCTCTATCATCGTCATTTCCAAGCAATAGCCCCATGACCCCGTCGGTATTAGGAGAAGTTCGTAATGCATCAGAAGGCAGGGGACCAACCTTATCTCCCTCTGGAGCTTCACCAGTTGAAAAATCTCTTCTAGACACATCAGTTGATAAGGCTTCTGAAGAATACTTTTCAGCATCATCATGCTCTCCACGACCATCAGATGATGATTGTCTACCAGCAGTGTCCCTTAAATACTTGCCCTTCATACTTTGAATTTCATCCTTGGAAAACTTCGAGCCTCTGTCTCCATAAAATTCTAATTTTTTTCCATCACTTGTGGATGTAAACACTAGTAATAACATTAGAAAAGACACACACAAAAATTAATGTCAATAAGCACATGTCAACTAAAGCAAGAATTAATCCATGGTTAATTTATTGTCACAGTTGTTAAGATAAATATTAAAACTACATAGAGAATCTGTAAGCACATAATAAAACTGAATATAGACAGGAGTAAGAGCACTGCAAAGCATATTAAATCACCTGTTCTAGAAGAATGTGCAGCTCTCTTCTTCATATCAACCTCTTTCTCAGTGGCTTTAGACCTTTTCTTAGACCTCCGATCTTTCGATGTCTCCAAATCTTCTTTCTTTTGCTTACTAGAGTGCAGTACCACAGGCCTAAGTAAGCTTCTCTCTTTTAAGCCATTATGTACAGGCCTAGAATCCATATTCTCACTCTCCCACTTCTTTCTCTCTTTCAAAGAAGCACCTTCAGAATCTTCACCTCTCGGACCAACCAAAGCAGCCAAAACATTCTCCTTAGACAGAGAGAACAAAACACCAGCACCCTTGTCGACAGGATTCTCATTTTCTTCATCCCAACAAGGGAACTCCTTGTATTGAAAATTGAACTTCTTGGGCACATATCCAGTGCACTTCCATAGTTGTGGGGTAAAAACAGATGACAATCCCCCAAAGAGAGCAGGATCACCACCAGGAATTCCCTGTACATGTACCTTCTCCTCCTTTGGCACATCGGTCCAGAGCCTAAAAGGACCGTGGGTGGGTCCATTTGACACATAGGAACTCTCCATTCTCATAGTCTTAGTAGGGAGTTCAACCAACAACTGAGCAACCTCAGTTTCCTCACTTTCATTCCTATTGTTATTGATCTTACATTTATCACAGACAAAAATTTCATCTCCTTTGACGTACTTAGAACATCGAGTGTGCACCCAAACGCCACATTCATCGCAATTGACCATCTCTTCCCCATCATCAAAATTGACACCGCATACACAATCAACTGTCCAAGAGCCATTAACCCAGTCATCAGGAGGATCCGAATTCTGAAGACGGTGGTGTGACCGGCCTTTCATGGCTTTCAATTCCCAATTTCCACAAATTGTAAAAACCAAACCCTAATTATTCAGCAAAAGATATAAAAACCAAACCCTAATTACCCTACTAATATCCAAAAACAATCCAAACCTCTAATTCCAAGACTAGCATGTCGAATTGGCATTATCATCTGTTGATACTAGCAAGTAAAGTGAATAAAAAAGCACATAATTCAACGGATTTTCTTCCCCAAAAAAACATAACTTTTGCAATTGCTAAGGGAGCAAACGGGTTAAAGATTGGTGTACCTGAAAACTGCTATAATAGACGAAATTGAGATCATGTGTTTCGCCGTTTGGATTTTTTAAAGCGACGAAAAGTGTTTGTTGAAACAAAGCTTTGCCTCAGTCTTTGCGTTAGATTTGTGAGCGTTTGCTACTTCTGGGTTTTGCCGCGTTACGGACGAGATCTCGATACACAAGCACGAATACGAATGGGTGGAACTGAAATAGATATATTTTCGGGTTTGGGCCTTCTTTCTTCTCCGCTTCCCAATATTGTTTTGGCGTCCGCGTTACCTTTGACTACATTTCGGTTCCGGCTCGGCTCTCGCCTCCTTGCAATTGAAAACTTTTTTAGAAAATTATTTATTAAAATAATATAATTTATTTTTAATTTATAATTAATTATAATAATATGATACCTAAATATTCATTTTACAAAAAGTATAACTTCATCGAGATTTGCTTTTAAGTAGGATTAAAAATCCTAACATAGTATGACATGAGTACATTATAGATATAAATATAAGTATCATTTTTAAATTTATAATTATAAAATAGTAATTTTTATATATAATTTATATATTTTTATTATTTAAAAAAATATGATATATTATTTAATATTAAATATAATTTAATTAAATATTATTAAAATTAAACTAGGATTATTTTAATTTATTTAATGTTTAAAGATATTTTAGTTAAAATATGTTTAATGTTATTATAATATTATTATTTTTATTATAAATTTAAGATGTTATTTTTTATAATTTTTTTTAATTTTAATTATAATTATTAAATAATTTTATCATATTCTTATTATTTCTTATTATTCTAAGCACACAATATGAAAAAAAAAATTAACTATATTTTTTTTAGTTAACTAATATATGAATATAATAAGACAGACTTATATGATTTACGTTAGTACTTTTAATTTTGATTTTTTAAATCTTAATTAATTTATTTAACATATATTTAATTATGTATAAAAATAAAAATTGTGTTAACAATTAGAAAATTATATCCAACATAATTTTTAAAATAATATTTTATGGCATTATTTATCATAATATTTGATTTTATTATTTAATTTAATTTTTACTTTCTATCTTAATTTGAATATTAGATTGAATAATGGTGTAACATATGAATTTAAATATTTCCTAAAATTACTCTTACAAATTACATTTTATCATGTAAATGAATGTAATACAAATACTTAACAGACACCAAACATAATGATTTAATTTTATACATGAAAGTCTTAAATTTAAAAAAATTTCACCACTTGATCTTAGATTTTAAATTTTCATTTCTACTTTGATGTGTACATAAGTTATGAATAAATAACAAATATATGAAAAAATATATACTTTTCAAGTTATTTTATCCGATATTTTAATTATTAATTACATACATATTATAACATTATAATTTTAGTGTGATTGAAATATAACTTTAAAATAGAGAGATCGTAAGTCTCGTAGGTTAGTAAATAACATATACCGCATACGTATGTTATGTTAAATATGGGTTTGAAATTTTGATCGTATTTTAATTTTATTTTCGTATCATTTTTGATATTTTAGGATATACATATTTAAAAAATATATGAATATTATATAATTTTTACATATATTTTAAATAAATAATATTTTTTAGCATTTTTTTCTCTAATTATCCTATAAAATAAACAATTTTTTTCATTTTTTAATCTTCAAATATAAATTTTTAATACTTTTATTTTACTCATTTTCATCTTATCTTCTTTGTAGTCATTTTTCATTTTCTATTGAACTTCACTTCTTCATATTTTATTTTGTTGTAAAGATAAAAACAAATATTGTCATGGTCATTTTTCAAAATATTGGTGTAAAAGATCTTCAAATTAATGATAATTTTTTTAAATAATATTTAAGATATAAATTATTTTTCATAATTTAGCATAAAATTTAATGTTTTAATTTTTTTTAAAAACTTCACTGTCCTATAATCATATAATTGAAAAAGTTATACACTTATCATCTAGTATTTTTTTTATAAACATAATTTTGTTTTTTTATACTTACAAAAATAATTATTACTTGTATCAATATATTTTTAAAATATTTTTATTTTATTAAATTTCGTATTGTTTTCACACCAATACTTTGGGAAATGATTATGAATGAATTTTTTTTTTCATTTTCAAAAGAAAATAAAAGTTGAGAAGTTAAATAGAAAATAGAGTACAAATTAACTAAGAAGTAAAAATATAAAGAAGATATAAAATAAATCAATAAATATTAAAAATATGTATTTAAATATTTCAAAGTAGAATAAAATAATTATTTCTATCAGAAAAAGAGACAAAAATGTTAGAGCATGTATAATCAAATTGGTATAATATTTTTAAATATTAATAAATATTATCTTTTTTAAGGTAATATATATTAAATTTTAATACTAATGTTGCACTAGATAGTAGTACATATTGGTTTGTACGCCCGAGAGTGGAACAAACTGTGAAAACAGTGGAAAGGAGTAAAGAAGAAACAAAAATGCAATATTGGCCGTTCATGAGGATTGTGAAGCTTCATTCTCTCTCCAGTCTCCACTAACATTCAAAAACACTGCTAGCACAGAGACAGCAAAAAGTTCACGTAAGTCTTGTTTTCGTTGATTTTTCATGGGAATAAAATAATTACTTATTTTTATTGAACATTAATTAAAAAAATCTTTATTCTCTTTGTTAAATTTTAATTTTGTTTTCTCCGAAATTTTTTGTTTCCTCTCGATGACGGAGACAATTAGAGCTTGTCTTTGTTTTTAGGGTATCTGTCTTTGTCTTCATCTCGCTATCGATCAATTCTCAATCGAAGAGCCGAACTGTGATTTTGTTTAACAAAGACGTAATCGTATGGCCGTGGTTGAAAATGCTGGAGCTGAACTTGGATTGAATCAGAACATTGAGACTCCACTGATCGAACCGTAACGAAAAGGATCAACCCATGCACGGCCAATTACGACATTCGAGTTTGAACCAGAATATTAATGGTTCCATTCGGAGACCCCAACCTCATGATCAGAATCTGTACGGAAATGATGTGCCCTCCATGGCGTAAGTTAACGGTAGTCAGATGGCTGCGCCGCAGGTTGTTATGCAGAGAAGTTTAGATCACTCTGAGAAGGTCGGTGGCCAAACGCTGCAAGTGGGCCCAGCTCATCATCAGCTATTAAAACGTGGCGATTTGCAGAGAAATGGGGATCACATTGTGGGAGAGAATTTAAAGCGGGAAATGAAGGACTTAAGTGAGCTTTTCCCTAAGCTTAATCCTATGGCAGAGGAGTTTGTTCCTTCTTCACTTTTTAACAACCATGGATTTAGTGCTGGGGATTTCACTGACAACATATTCTTGCATAGCAATGAAAAGAACAACAATGGCAACATGAAGGAAAATGTCAATGGTCGACGGGTATAATACTTTAATAATTCTCTGATTCTATCTGCTGCTTATGTTCATTTCCTTCATGGTTTGTTTGGTTCCCTAGAAAGTTATTGAAAAAGATAGACGTATATGTTTTAGTTTTAATTGAGCAGCATCAGCCTTCTGTTGCTGAAATTGGGCTAGGAGTTTGGGAAGAACGTTTGTATAAGATGTTCAGGCTTGAAATACCAGAAAGTACAGTAGAAAAAAGAGAGTCTAAGAATGAAGTTCTTAGTTCATTTACTACTTCCTTTTGAACTCGAATCACAATAATCAGATTGAGCAATTTTTGACGGGTGTTTCCTCAGAGGAATAACCAAGGGAAACGGAGAATGAACAACCGGACAAGCCTGGCTCAGAGAGAAGATAGAATACGGAGAACTGTGTATGTCTCTGACATTAATCAGCAGGTATGCCGTTAACAAATGATTTCAAGGTTTTTATTACCTCCCTGAATAGATGACATAATTGAGCCTTCAATTGAGACATAGGCCACTGAGGAACAGCTTGCAGCTCTTTTTGTCACTTGCGGGCAGGTAATGTTGTTCAGTGAAACAGGGCTGTGATTGATTCGCTTAAAATGACTATTGTGTTATATGGTTCACTGTATTCGACATTTTATTTCTGAAGGTTATTGACTGCCGGATATGTGGTGACCCGACTTCTGTACTTCGTTTTGCCTTCATTGAGTTCATTGATGAAGGTACTGCTAAAAATTATGCTGGCTCTTTTTGGTACAGTGCCAAGGAATTCGTTTGTGTGGTTGTAAAATGTAATGATTCTCTGACAGATTGTCCTCTTGGTGTTCTGATTTTGCAAAAGGTGCACGGATTGCTTTGAATCTGTCAGGGACAATTCTTGGATTGTATCCTGTTAAAGTACTACCCTCTAAGACAGCTATTGCACCGGTTAACCCAACATTTTTGCCTAGGGTGAAGTCTTGTCTTTGAGTACCATTGCGTCTTCCGCAACCATGAAGTTCATATCACATGTCTCATTATTTGGTTTTTTTTTTTTATGGAATTCAGAATGACGGTGAACGTGAAATGTGAGCAAGAACTATTTATTGTACAAATATTGACAAAAAGGTGAATGTTTTGAAATGTCTCTATATGTGGACAGTCTACTGTTTATAGTACTTTTTATGTGTTCATTTGGTATGATGTTCTGCAGGTTTCTCAAGCTGAGGTTAAACTCTTTTTTGAATCAGTGTGTGGAGAGGTTTGTCATGCTCATGAGCTTCAAACCTTTTATTCTCCTTGTATTTGACATCTGCAATGCCATATCATATGCAGGTTCATTGTGTATAAGAAAATCTTTTGTGATGCAGGTCTATCGCCTTAGGCTGCTAGGGGACCATCATCATTATACTCATATTGCGTTTGTTGAGTTTGTAATGGTACTTTTCTTTTATCCTCACTATTGCTTGTTGTTCCCACGGGTTCACCCCCATATTGTTTATTGTTTTCCCAGTATTATAGTCCCTTCTACATTTCAAACTGTTATAACTTACAAAGCAGAGTGTAGTTCTATTTAACCTTCCAGGCAGTGGAGGTGCCATCTTTGTTGAGGCCTTCTTTTGATTCAAAATAAGTCAGTAAGGTTGCATATGGGGCACTTTCGATTCACTATGTTGACTTATGTCAGCAGGAAACACTTCAAATACTTGTTTTCATGCTTCGCTCTTGATTCACACTAGAGTAATAGATTGTAGTTTCATTGGTTTACTATCTCATTTATGATAAATGAGCAAATCTTCAACCCTTGACTGTAACTTTTGGATCATTTTTTCCATACCAGCAGAATATCCTTGCCCTAATTGAATCTCTTAACTGGTACCACATATATACGGATAGGTTGCTATGAACTTTTCCTAGCCAACTACACTGCAGAGAATCCGCATTCAGAGTTTGGTTTATTATATTAACTTAGAAAGTATAAGAATTGCTTAATATTTAAGTTAGTAGTATCTTATCCAATAAATACACATGACTATGACTTGAAAGCTGCTCTTAAGTGATTCAAAGTGTATTCAATTAGGGGGAGGAAAAAAAAAAGATTCTTTGTTCCTTCTGCTATGGTGGGTGATATTAGATTATTAGTTAGATGATTATGGAAAATGCTAACACGCTTCATTCTTGTGGATGCCCTGCTTGGTGGTATCTTCTTGAGGCCTTTAGTTTTCTCAAAGAAAATTTGCATTTTTTTCCTCCTCCTGAAGCTATTTCTTGCAGTCCTCCCATGCATGCGTTTAGATTAGTACTAGATGTTTGAGTTGTCGAACATAAGTAGAGAGTATGACAGAAGCACTGTCCCTGTGCTTTCTTTTCCATTTTGGCTAACAGAAGGGTGATAGGTGAGAGTAAGTTTAAATTTAGAATTGCTTCTTGTTGGATGATTGGAACTAGTCTATTTCGGGAATTTTCTTCAAATCCAGAGCATGTGACATTTGATGCTTCAAATATAACAGAAAGGCTGGAAAAACTTAGTATGGGGATGCACACTCTAAATAACAATTTATAACAATAAAATATGGGATAGCTTTAATTTTATATCTCAGCATCTTGGTACTATGAGAAAGTTACTACTGCAAATAATGCAATTTATGGTTTTATGTTAATACCCGGTACTTGCTATAATACACTTTCAAAATAAATATTGACCATATGAACTTTTTTTTTTTACCAGCGTATCTCTCTTTTGCCAGATTTCTAATTAGTTTTCATATAAATTACATGGGAACATTGGCCATGGTAACTTAGTTTGCTGACTTGGGGTTGGACCATTTTTAGCACGTATGGGTAGGGTGCACTCGACACATCCTTGACATGTCATGGCTATGCCATAACTCAGCTTACATTTTGAATTTCATTATCTCCAAAATAACAGAAATATGCATATTTGATGCAGGCTGAAAGTGCAATTGCTGCTCTAAATTGTAGTGGTGTGGTTTTGGGTTCACTGCCCATAAGGTTAGATTTGCACACTACTTTTACTTCTTTTTTCCTTTCTTTTGAATTATCTGCTAAGGTTGGTTTTCATTGTTTGCCATTGTATTGAAAAGTTGTCCCCTTTTGTGTTTATAATCAGGGTAAGTCCATCAAAGACGCCGGTTCGTCCTCGTATTCCCATGCATTGAATCCTCATTAACGCCCAAGAATGAAATATGCACGTCCATGTAAAGATGTTTATGAGACCCCAACCAGTTTGTTGGGCATATACCTATATTCTAATTTGCTGCCTGGTATCTTTATTATACAGTATAGTGACTTTATTTTAGCATAGAGAGTTCAGAGAACCATGAGACTTTGGAGTATATATATATTCAAAGATTAAACATTTTCAGCTGTTTTCCACATTGGATACAAAAATTTAGGCTCTTCTCACTCTAATGAAGTGGCTTCTTACTTTATTGCATGTTATCATTAGAGGTATAGATTAAGATGAAATATTAATGAAATTCATTGTATATCAAAACCTATTTTATCTTATCTTAATTTTTAATGAGATGAGATGTTAATGAAATAAAATTAATTGATATATTTCAATTGTTTTTAATGAATTTAAATAAGATAAGTAAAAATAAAAAAAAATAAAAAAATATGATACACAATTATTTATAATATAAGTTTAATAAGAAAAATGTTTCAACTTATGTGTAACATTAAGTTTATTAGGATTATAATGTAAATTAGATAAAATGAGATGAGATAATATTATATCATAAATTTAGGGAATATTAAATAAGACATGAAATAAGATAGATATTTTACTTTATATCTCTAATTATTAGTAGAGAATAAAATCTTTATTTTAACATGATTTTTTGTTTTTAAGAATGTTTTAAGACGATGTTGAGACATTATAATTCATATACAAATATTAACATTATTATTATTATTATTATTAACACTTCTACTACCCTTAAAAAACAGTGCACTCTTTTTTCTTTTTTTCTTTTTTTCTGTACCGTGAAGAACCATATCACTCCTCCATTTACAAAGAGATTTTTTTTTCCAATGTTAAGAGTTTTGGGTGATTATTTACGTAATTAATTTTGAAACTTACATAGAATAACAACTATTTTTCTTATTAAGAGTTTTGGATAATTATTAGTGAAATTTATTTTAAAAAATTACATAAAATAATATTTTTAGAACTTATAATAATAAAAATAATTCTTTAATAATATTAAAGGAGTTGAATTTAATAAATTTAAATATTAAATAGATTTAAATGGTTGAAATATAACTTAAACGATTTTTAATTAGAAGATTTTTAATTTGAAATATTTTTATCATGATTCAATTTAATATAATTTAATATTAAATGAGTTTAAATAATTTTAATGTTAAATTTGTGTCTAATTTTATCTTAAAATACAGGTTATGAGATGAAAGATTGTCCTCATTTATATATATGTTTGATACTTCATGCCCAATCGATGAGGGATTTTTTAACATTCTTTCTCACATCGACAGTTCATCGATGGACGATGATGGACTTACAACTACGTGTCACGTCTTAAAACTCAGGTTATGAGATGAATGATTGCACTTGTTTATATACGCAATATGGGCACGATCTCCAGTTGACATGAGACTTTAATACTTAATTTTAAATTAACCAGTATTAAATGTGAAACAAAGAGTTATATTTTTTATTAATAAATATATATAAATTTTATTACAAAATTTTCTTTTTAAAATTATGTTAGGAAAAAAAAAAGTGCCTATAACCCGCAGCGGAATAAACACCTCGCGCAACACACCATGTAGAAATTACGAAGAAAAGATGAAAAAGTAAAAGCATGAATTGAAATGAGAACCACTTTGGACTATAAAGAAAGGGAATACTCTTTTAATTCAAAGATTCTTTTAAATATATATTTTATCTTTTGATAGGAAATTTTGAATTATTTGGTACAAGAGTTTAAATCATGCATGTTCTTTATTTTTCTCCTAAATTTTTTTCTTCTCTTCCTCTCTGAATTCTGTTAACGTCTTAACTATGAAATAATTACAAGCCGAGACAATAATAAGTCTGTAACTACGTGTGATAAGTCTCTTGTTAACAAAAAAATATTATAAAAATTACATAAATTAACAAATTTAAAATTTATAACAATGATAATAACATTAAATAAAATTTAATTTGATAATATTTAATATTGAATGAGTTTAAATGATTATAGATCAAGCGTTTAATTAAATGGAGTATTTAATATGAAATGATGTGTTTAATTTTTTTTAATAATAAAAAACGTTTAATTAAATTGAGTATTGAAATGATGTGTTTAATTTTTTTAATAATAAAATATATAGATTAAATATTATAAATGTTATTTTTATTATAATAAGTTTTAAAAATACTATTTTTTTATTTTATCCTAATAATATTGTGTTTGATTTTATAAGAAATATAAACTTTTACTCTTTAGTTAACTTTTTAGGTTTTGATAGTAAATAATTCTTATAAACCTTAACACACTTATATTATTATTTCCACTCTTTTTATCCATTACGAGGAGAAAATATTCATAATTTAGAGGATATATAATAATATGGGACTCTAGATTAATAGGACACAAGATTACTACGATATTTTTTTCAAAAAATACAAATGCTTAATAACTGGTTATAAAAACAAGTAATTTGATTATTTTAAAATATATTTTAAAAATAATAAATAACTTATAATTTATGATAACATTTTTAATAAAATAATTATATATATTCATCTATCATATAATATAATATTGTGTAGGGTGAGTAATTTTTTTCATATTAATATAAGGGTGTATATTAATAGAGTATTTATTTATATAAGATGTTGTAAATAATTATTAGTTAAAATAATATGATTTATTTTTAATTTTTAATTAATTGTTACGTTAATTATGATAATGTAATAATTTATAAGAATTTTTTATATTAATATTATTGAAAGAATCTCTTGATCTTAAAGAAACACGTGACAGCTGAAGGGTAATAACTTTCTTGGTAAGAACTAATTTAAAAATCTTAATGAATAAAGTTAACAAAATTGATCCCATTTTGGTTTAAAAAAAGGACGAAAAAAGAGGAGAGACAATTATCATAATTAGGATATACATGGCAGAAAAGGTGATTTACAGATTTTATTGAAACACAATAAAGCAAACGTCTCTTTCTAGGATTCATTTTAGATTAAAATTAAAACCGACTAATATAATTGATTATTAAAAAATAAGAATTAATATAAATTAATAAATATAAAAAATAATTTAACTTGAATTGGTTTTTTAGTTTTATTCAAAAAAATGCCCTAAGATATATGGTCATTTTTTTTTACTATAAACCAATAAAATTTGGAATAAGTAATGAATTTTCAATTAAATATATATTATTTGACTCATTAAAATAATAATTAATAAAATTTATATGAAATTAATAAGTATAAGTTTACTTAACCCAAAAATAATAAAAAAAATGTTTTATTTTTACTTGATTTTTTTATAGAAGTTATAAAAATATCTTTAATTTTATTTAAATATTTATTTAATTTAATCAATTAAAATTAAATAATTATATAATTAACTAAAATTTGTTCAATCATTATCGTCTAAACCAAGTTACACATATATAACTAAATTAAAAAATTTATCAATTAATTTGAATTTAATAAGTCGATAACCCTAAAATATTTATTCAATTAATCGAATTTTTAATCTAACAGTTACCTAAATAATCAATAATGAATAGAACACATGTTATTAAAATAAACTCTTATTTTTAGTTTAATATATGTTCAATTAATTGTATATTTACTAAAGATACAATAAAATTATAAATTTAAAATAAAAATAATGATAAATGATGATAATGAGTCTATTTTTTCAATCAGTTTTGCTTTAAGCAAACATCTTTTAATTACACGCGATATTATGTTATATTATAGACGTGTTAAATAATTTTAAATTAGTAAAAAAATTAAAAAATTAATATCTTTAAAATTTATAATAATAAAAATAATATTTTTAATATTAATTCATGTAATTCTTGATTTAAAATAAAGATATTATTTTTATTATTATTTTATGTAATTTTTTAATAATTTTCTTAAAATTATTTTCTTTTATTTTATATTTTTCATTATCACTTTAAAAATAACATTTAAATAAATTAATATCTTTATAATGATTTCTTACTGTTATTAGTAAGCACAAATGAAGTGAATAAGTTTAACATTGGCTTTTCTCTCCGTTTCGATTTCTAATTAATCATTATTACGAATTAGTTATATTCTTGTTTAACACTTCATCAAATGTATGCTTATTTATCTTATTGGTTAAATTTTCCTCAAAATTTAGTTTCTTTATTTTTATTTTTTTAAAATCACAGTAACTTGAAAATTAAATTAAATTTTGATTGTTGTTACATAATTTAATTTCAATATCTTCTCCTAATTTGATATCATAAAAGCATCATCATCAATTTGTAAATCAAAGTGTTGCAACGTTAGTGAACCGTGGTGACGGTTCGGTTTCGTCGGAACCGTACGTCGATTCCGAAACCGAACAAGGTTCTTGATGGAAGAACCTTAATAAAGTCTTGGGTCCTCTCACTATTAACTGCATAACAATTCAGATACACCATCAATACGCAGAGAATCAGTGTGAGAAACCAATGAAAGCATCGAACAGAAAAACCATTGGAATTCCCGTGTAAGTGCTGAAATTTGATCAATGGTAGGAGGTATGTTTTCAATCCAATTTTGTTTCCGGTGCATTTAAATTATGAGTTCATATGGTTTTATGAACGTTTCTGGATTGAATTGAGTATATAACATTTGGTATCAGAGCCATTTGAAAACAACTTTGTTTTGCTCCTGAACACGAAGAATTGAAATTTTTGGTTTTTTATTTTGATTGTTTTTGATGCATATGGAAATTATAAAGTGTTTCAATATTGATTTTTGAATGATTCTGTAAAATTAAACTTGAAAAACAATGAAGAAAATAAATCCAATTTACCGTGGATATTTATTTCCTTCATTAATTAATTTTTTATTTAAAATAAAGTTTTTACTTAAAATTAAGATCATGAATCACTAGGAAATTGAATTCTGAGAATTTTGACCCGGCTGAAGGTTGAAGATGAAGTTTTTCAAAAAAAAAAAAAACGCTCGCTGTGTGGGGGACTCGAAACATGAGACTTTAACAGCCTCGTCCAGTGGGCTGCAACAAGTGTTACGTTTAATAATGCATCAGGCTTACATTTATAAAGACTCAGAGTTTTATTAAAAAAAAAAAATCAAACATTTGGATTGTCTGGAACTTGAACCTTGGTCTCAAGATTGAGAATTCAAGGACCAGACCAATAGGCTTATCTATATTATCATGTGTAATATTTTATATATATTAGATATTTAATTTTATTAAAAACAAAATAAATATATATATATATATATATATAAAATAATTTTGAATATAATTTTAAATTATGTTTATCATATGTATAATATTTATTATACATATAAAATTGAGTTAAATAATTTATGCATAATGAAATTAATTTTTAATGGCTCTTATGGATTTAATTAGTGCTTATATTATTTAATTTTTGCTTGTATAATTTATTGTCATGTATGCAATTTAAGATAAATAATATTTGCACATTTGAAATTAAATTAATATTGCTTATGGTTTTATGCAATAATTGAGCATAAGAATTTAATTAATATTTAAGTGATTCATATAGTTTAATTAATTAGGGAGTAGCCATAGCATCTTTAATTAATTAAAACTATAATAAAGTTTATTTAGGATCACATTTAGAAAATAAATATTAATTGTAATTAATCATATGTGATATAATAGATCTTATCCCACAGGAATTTTTATTATATTTTGTGTGATTAATTAGGATATAATATCAAATTATATTTTCTAATTTACCCACAGGGATTAGGAAAAAGAACATAATTTGATAGTTTTATCGTAAAGTTAGGATGAATTTAATTGAATTAAAACTTTAGTCCACATGCAAGTTTTATGTCACTAGATTCATATTATTCATGATTTACATTGGTAAAGAATGATTATAGTTAAGGTCTCAAATTTTAATAAGCATATAACCTTTAATTGTAGCTTCTCAACCTGTAAATTTCTCTGATATCCGTTGTGATATTCCCGATCTGAAAGGGGATAACTATAAAATATGGAAGGAGAGAATTCTCCTTCAATTAGGGTGGATGGATATTGATTATGCTATTAGGAAAAATGAACCACCTAAAATTACTCAAACCACTACTCTAGAGAATATCATGCTTTATGAACAATGGGAACGATCTAATCGCCTTAGTATGATGTTCATTAAGACTAAAATCTCTGCTGGTATTCGTGGTTCCGTTGATCAGCATACCAATGTTCAAGACTTGCTAAAGGCCATTGATGATCAATTCGTCACTTCAGATAAGGCTTTAGCAAGCACCCTTATTATGAAGTTCTCTTCTTTAAGACTCACCAGTGTGAAAGGTGTGCGTGAGCACATTATGCAAATGAGGGACATTGCGGCTCAACTTAAGCATCTCGAGGTTGAGATGTCAGAATCCTTCATGGTGTACTATATCCTTAACACTCTCCCACATCAGTATGAGCCATTCAAAATCTCGTACAATACACATAAAGATAAATGGTCAATCAATGAACTAATGACCATGTGTGTTCAAGAGGAAGGGAGACTTGTTATGGAATTTGGTGAAAGTGCAATGTTGGCTACAACGTACCAGAGAGGAAAATCTCAATACAAGCATAAAGGAAAAGGGATAATTCCACCTCAAGCTGATATTAAGAAAGAATCCAAGTGTTTCTTTTGTAAAAAGAAGGGACACATGAAGAAGGATTGTATCAGATTCCAGAAATGGCTTGAGAATAAAGGTAATCCAACCTCGTTTGTTTGTTATGAATCTAATATGGTTAATGTTAATATTAACACATGGTGGATTGATTCTGGATCTACAATCCATGTTGCAAACTCCTTACAGGGTATGCAAAATCTAAGGAAGCCAGTGGGAAGTGAGCAATACATCTTATCCGGTAACAAGATGGGCTCACATGTGGAAGCTGTAGGGACATGTAGTTTGATTTTAAGTAGTGGTTTTATTTTAAAATTAGAAAAGACCTTTTATGTTCCAAGTTTCTCTAGAAACTTGATTTCAATTTCAAGACTTGTACCTTATGGTTATTCCTTTCACTTTTCAGAAACATCTTTCAGTTTATTTAATAAATCTGATTGTGTTGGGAATGGTATTTTGTCTGATGGTCTTTACTGCATTAATTTACGAAATAATGCCACTCATAACGCTATGCATGTTCAAGCTGGCACTAAAAGGTGTATTATTGACGATGACTCTTCTACGTTATGGCATAGGAGATTAGGACATATCTCCATAGAAAGAATTAAAAGATTAGTGAAAGATGGGGTACTTAGTACTCTAGATTTTACTGATTTTGAGACATGTGTGGACTGCATTAAGGGAAAGCAGACTAACAAGTCAAAGAAAGGTGCCAATAGAAGTTCAAACATATTAGAAATCATACATACGGATATATGTTGTCCACACATGGACATTCAAGGTCAAAAATATTTTATCACCTTTATTGATGATTTTTCTCGATATATGTATCTCTATATGCTTCATAATAAGAGCGAAGCATTGGATGCCTTCAAAAGCTTTAAGGTTGAAGTAGAGAAACAATGTGGAAAGCAAATAAAGATCGTGAGATCAGATAGAGGTGGTGAATATTATGGTAGATACACTGAGAATGGACAAGCGCCTGGTCCGTTTGCTAAGTTTCTTCAAGAACATGGGATAGTTGCCCAATACACTATGCCTGGTTCACCAGACCAAAATGGTGTAGCAGAAAGAAGAAACCGAACACTATTGGACATGGTGCGGAGTATGCTTAGCAACTCCAATCTTCCTAAATCCTTGTGGATTGAAGCTTTAAAGACGGCTGTGTATATATTAAACCGAGTTCCAACCAAGGCTGTCTCAAAGACACCATTTGAATTATGGAAAGGTTGGAAACCGAGTTTGCAACATATGCGCGTTTGGGGATGCCCGTCTGAAGTGAGAATTTATAATCCACAAGAGAAAAAGCTGGACCCAAGGACCATTAGTGGGTATTTCATTGGATATGCCGAACGGTCTAAAGGTTATAGATTTTATTGTCCATCTCACAACACTAGGTTTGTGGAATCAAGAAATGCAAAATTTCTTGAGAATTACTTGATTAGTGGGAGCGATCGATCCCAGGGCATTGGTTCTGAGAAAGATCATTCAGATGCTTAATATGCCACTTCAAGTAATGGACTGATCGTTATTGTTAACAACATGCCTCGAGTACAAATGCATGTTGAAGAACCAGTCTTGGAAGTACCACAAGCTGTTGATCCTGATCCAGTAGATGTTGAAGTTGAACAGATGCCTACAACTGTTGAACAACCAGTTGAACAACATGATCCTGCTCCTCAGGAGAATGTTGATGCAACATTAAGAAGATCTACTAGAGTAAGGAAATCAGCGATACCTAATGATTATGTTGTGTATCTATAAGAATGTGACTATAATGTTGGAGTCGAAAATGATCCTGGGACGTTTTCACAGGCCATGAGTTCTGAGGTTTCGAACTTATGGTACAATGCCATGAAAGAAGAGATGGATTCTATGGCGTCTAACCGAATCTAGGATCTCGTCAAGTTGCCTGATGGTGTGAAAGCCATTAGATGTAAATGGGTCTTCAAAACAAAGAAAGACTCACAAGGCAACATTGAGAGACATAAGGCAAGACTCGTTGCCAAAGGATTCACTCAAAAGGAAGGAATCGACTACACGGAGACATTTTCTCCTGTATCTAAGAAAGATTCACTTCGTGTGGTCATGGCATTGGTTGCCCATTTTGATTTGGATTTGCAACAAATGGATGTGAAAACGGCTTTCCTTAATGGTAACCTAGAGGAAGAGGTTTATATGAAACAACCTGAAGGATTCTTCTCTAGTGATGGTGAGCATTTGGTTTGTAAGCTTAATAAATCCATATATGGATTAAAACAAGCTTCCCGTCAATGGTATTTGAAATTCCATAACGTCATCACTTCATTTGGTTTTGAAGAGAACGTCATGGATCAATGTATATACCAGAAGGTTAGTGGGAGTAAGATTTGTTTTTTGGTGCTATATGTGGATGATATTTTGCTTGCAGCCAATGATAGGGGTTTGCTACACGAGGTAAAACAATTCCTCTCTAAAAATTTTGATATGAAGGATATGGGTGAGGCATCTTATGTCATTGGCATTAAGATCCATAGAGATAGACTTCGAGGTGTCTTGGGTTTATCTCAAGAAACCTATATCAATAAAGTTTTAGAGAGATTTCGGATGAAGGATTGTTCACCAAGTGTTGCTCCCATTATGAAGGGTGATAAGTTCAATTTGGACCAATACCCAAAGAATGATTTTGAAAGAGAACAAATGAAAACCATTCCATATGCTTCAGCTGTTGGAAGCCTAATGTATGCTCAGGTCTGCACCAGACCTGACATTGCATTTGTTGTTGGGATGCTAGGGAGATATCAGAGTAATCCAGGTGTTGACCATTGGAAAGCTGCAAAGAAAGTGATGAGGTACCTACAAGGAACCAAGGATTATATGCTCATGTATAGACCAACCGATGAATTGGAAGTAATTGGCTACTCCGATGCGGACTTTGTTGGCTGTACTGATTCACGAAAATCAACATCTGGTTACATTTTCATGCTTGCCGGTGGAGCTGTGTCTTGGAAGAGTGCGAAACAGTCCTTGACTGCTACTTCCACTATGGAGGCCGAGTTCGTATCATGTTTTGAGGCCACATCGCATGGTGTATGGTTGAAGAGTTTCATTTCCGGGCTTAGAGTAGTTGACTCTATTTCTAGGCCATTAAGATTGTACTGTGACAACTCAGCTGCTGTATTTATGGCTAAGAATAACAAAAGTGGTAGTTGTAGTAAGCACATCGACATTAAGTACTTGGCCATAAGAGAACGTGTTAAGGAAAAGAAAGTGGTCATTGAGTACGTAAGCACTGAGTTGATGATTGCTGATCCTTTGACTAAAGGCATGCCACCAATGAAATTCAAGGATCATGTAGAGAAAATAGGAATTGGTTCTACTTTGTAAATGTATATATACAATTTATTAATGAAACTCTTATATATTGTGATATTTTCTCATATTCATGTGCACCTTAATTTATTTGAGAAAATTTATATTGGACCAAGAATAAATATAGGATTTATTCATTAAGTTTAGTTACCACATAAAGTATAGTACTTGAGAAACTAAATACATTGTAATACATGGAAGATAATACTCGCTCTTAGAGGACCTATCGCTATGATTCATGTGTTTTGTTACTCAAGAGAATTTCGCTTAACGTTTGCACCAAGTGGGATAATGTAAATCAAAGTGTTGCAACGTTAGTGAACCGTGGTGACGGTTCGGTTTCGTCGGAACCGTACGTCGATTCCGAAACCGAACAAGGTTCTTGATGGAAGAACCTTAATAAAGTCTCGGGTCCTCTCACTATTAACTGCATAACAATTCAGATACACCATCAATACACAGATAATTAGTGTGAGAAACCAATGAAAGCATCGAACAGAAAAACCATTGGAATTCCCGTGTAAGTGTTGAAATTTGATCAATGGTAGGAGGTATGTTTTCAATCCAATTTTGTTTCCGCTGTATTTAAATTATGAGTTCATATGGTTTTATGAACGTTTCTAGATTGAATTGAGTATATAATACAATTATCTTAAAAAATCAAATTTATAAGATGTCTCCTTACTAATTCTTTTACAATCTTTAACCATTAAAAGATATATTAAGAGTAAAAATATTTTTAAGATTACTTTTTATTGAAAAAAATATTATTTTTATAATTATTATTGTTGTAAAATATTTTTTAATAAAAATTGATAAAATTGATATTTTTATAAAAAAAATAATATTACATAGTAAATTATATACTTATAAAAATATTTATTTTTCAAAAATAGAATTAATTAAAAATTATTATGAAAATCTTAACATCTGTATTAATAATTCACTAATAATTGCACTAACAATACGACAAACAAAGACTTAGAAAAAGTAAACGTTTGTGTCAAATTGTCAATCAGCTTATTTTTGAAATTAATGTTTAAAATGAAGCTGTTTGGTGTAAGTAGCTGGTAAACATGGGACCTTCACAAGTTGGTTCCCATCTTAGGTAAATATTGTGAAAATTAATAATTGAGATCAGCAAAAAATTGATTGAGAATCGTGTTTATATGTGATGAATGTTTTTGATAATTATTTTAATTTTAAATTTATTTAATTATATAATTAAATTTTAATTTTTAACTTTTTTTTATTAAGATAACGAATTTTTAGTCTTATTTTAAAACATAAAAATTAGAAATTAGATGAAAAATATTTGATAATTAATTTTTAATTTTTTAAATTTATATTTTAATTCTTTAATTATTTTAAATAAGATTCATTGAGTTATTAGTTTCAAAGATTAAGAAATTAGAAATAAAAATTTAATTTTAAAATTTATCTAAATTTTAAAAATGAATTTCAAAATTTAAAATAAATTCAAAATTTTGAATGCTTATCCAAGATCCCAATATTAATCGATATCTTATATCCAATAATGAATTCAGTTTTCCTAATAGCAATTATAGAGTCAATTCGTTGTGCTTTTAGGTTGTCATATTGAGGCAAATGAAAAGTAATTAATTAATTTAAAACAAGTTGTTATAACATTAAATAAAATATATAAAAAAATTAATTCAAATAATTACATACTAATATATTTACTCAAAAAATAACAATTAATTTTGATTATTAATACGGTTAAGTTATATAAAACTCATTTAATGGTATTGGATAAATTGAAATTAAAACTGTCCAATTAAATATATATATTATCAATAAAAGAAAAATAAAGAAATATGCATATTAACAAGTGTATATAAATTTATCAATAATTACATTTTAAAAAAACTTGTTAGATATATGACATATAAATAATATTAAGTGATTTAATGATATTTTTAAACAATTTTTAACATATAAGTACGCAATAACTCTCATGTACATAAGAAAACATTTAAAGATTAAACTCTATTAATATTTTTTACAGATTAGTCACCTGGTAAAATATAGATGTAAGTCTCAATCTATATCATTTTAAATTATATATTTAAACTACATAAATTATTTTTCAAAACATGACTTAATTTGCTATTATTTTTAAGGGGTTAGAAAAGAGAATGAATAAAAAAATGTATTATATATATATATATATATATATATATATATATATATATATATATGTGTGTGTAAAGTTTGGTTATTAAAAGTGTGTAGGTTTAAATCATCTATTGTATATATGTGTATATGTCTAAGGATAATATTTTGGTACTTCAAGAGTATTTATCCCTTACAGATAGATAGAAAAAAAAAAAACAAAAACAAAATTGATAAGAGTATGATGGGAGTGAAGTGGGTAATATACATTTGAATCCAAAGTCATGAATGTATATCCCTTCTTAGTATGGACTACTTTTCAATACTCTAAAAGTAATTAAAAAAATTAATGTTAAATTTTATTAAAAAAATTTATTACCTCTTTTTTAATTAAAAAATAAAAACTATTATATGAAACTCCTCTAGGCTTTTTATAATTGTAAAATCATCATTTAAGTTTAAAAAATAAGTAATTATATCGTTTATATTTAGAGACGAAGACACTTAGGGGCATTTGGGGGCACTTGACTCATATAATTTTTTTAAAATAATTTAATATATAATAATTATTTTTTAGTATATATATACATTTTTATTTGATGTGCTCCTATAGACTTCTAAAAGAAATAGAAGTCTTAACAAAAAAAATGAAAAATAAAAGCTGAAATACCTATCTACAAGTCCAATTTTTTTTATCCTAATATCTATAAAGATGCTTAAAAGTTACAAAAATACAACGAAATTATTTTGCAACAATTTCAAAATATGAAAAAAGTCAAGGATAATTATAAAAGTATTTGAATTAATTTATTAATTAAGTAGTATTTTATATTCTTATGACTACTTTATTTTATTGACTTTTTTACATGGTTTATTAAATTGAAGTTTGAAAAATCAATTAAATAAATCAAGTATTTTTAGTTATTTTTATCGCATAAGAAATAATACTTTTAATTTCATTTGTTCATTTTATTTCATTTATGCTATACCGTATTAATTAGTTTTGGTATTTGATGTCTTCTCCTAATATTTTATTGAATAAATAAAAAATTCTTCATAATATTGAGGGTTTTTTAAAAGAAAAAATAATATATATTATACGTGTGTGCTGCCCTCTCTGTACTATATTATGTTTTATTATAATATATTTTTTTAAATCTTATAACTTTTATTGATTTTATGCATCCATTAGAGAATTAAGAAATAGGACATGAGAAGGGTATACTTGTTATTTTCAAATTTATTGAGTCTTATCATTTGTTTTATAATAAAATGGTATATATTTTTTGTGGGTATTATAAAGATTTAAATTCAAATCCATCAGTATTTATATACATGGATGTGTGAATTTGTAAATATTATTTTAAAAGAAATTTATTGAAACTTGTTAATGTTTTGAAATAAAAGAAAAAGATGTTCAATTTTTTTTTTTAAGTGGCCTTCTTTTGCGAACATAATGAATCATGTTATTTGTATATTTATATGTACATGATCGAAATTTACACGAAACTAATATTATATTTTACACGTACACGTAATTAGTTAATTTACATTTTTTTTTGTTGTTGAATATCTATATAATAATATTATGTTGATATGTTAACTCAATATTTATAATACTTATCTATAATTCACCTATTAATTATTTCTAAATTATCTATCAAAAGATAATTATATTAGGATAAATTTTGACATTAAAATAAGTAGTGAGAGTTATCAACATATAAAATCAATCTTATATATATTTTCTCTATATATTCACCTAAGATTAATTGATATATGAGAATCATTACAAATAAACAATATTTTTACTTCTATAGATAACAAGGAGAAATATTAATCTCCACATTTATCATTAATTATTCAAATTTATTTAAACATTAAAGGATCAAAGATTTTTGAGGTTTTAATGGTGCATTCTCTACTATCAATTCCATAACAAATGAAGATACAATCAATCATTGATATTAACACGATGAACTAGATTATATACAGATACATTTTAATAGTAACAATAAAGTTGAACTCATACAATTATTTTTACAATATATAATTATAAGGCTATACATATAGCCTAAATGAGAGATTGTTAAATCTTTAATCTAATGTTGGGTTTATATGTGAATAATTATGTATTATACATTGTCAAATAGAGTTAAATTTATTTAAAAATGAATTATTAAGGTTTAAATAATTTAAACTTTAATGTATCTAATGAAGTGTGAGAATTTAATGTGTAAAAACTTAAAGATAATGTCTATTTAATTATAATTTAAAATAAATATACAGTTATTAACAATATATATAGTAATTATAGTACCCATACCATATGTACTTTAATTTTCTTATATAAGGTATCATCGTTAGAGAGAGAGCATGAAGAAAATTAAAGGGTTCTTTAAAGAAAATGTGTAGATCATAAATACTAACTATTCAACTACATAATTAATTAATAGTTATAGATTTAGATACACTTTTGCATATTTTATCTTTGATTATTGGTGATATAATATGAATCTTCTTAGGTTTTTTTAGGTAATGGTTTTCATCAAATTTTATTATGTTTTAACAATTGATATCAGAGCCTCTTCATGTTGAATCATTAAGAATGAAATTTATTTTTGACCTATAATATTTTTGATGTTTTCAAATTAGGTAGTCAAACGAGTCTTATAGTACTTATAGAGAATAAAAAACTACATACTCACGTATCGGTTATCAAATCAGCTTGAGGTCATTGGGTATACTAACTCCAATGTTATTGGATGCTAAGATATTATGAAATCTACATCAGGCTATACCTACTTGCTAGCTAGGTGTGCTATCTACTAGAAAAATGCTAAATAATCTCTTATTGTAATCTCTTCTACCATAGCAACAAAGTTCAAGGATGGTATTAAAAGATTAATTAAATTATTTTGTGACAATAATTATTATATTTCATTGATAATAAGAGTTCGATGAAATCAAAGCATATATAGATCAAGCTCTTGATTATTAAGGAAATAGTTTAAAGTGTACATGTGTAAGTATTGTCACCCAAAATGGTTCACGAGTATACTACTCGTATGGTTGTTATGTCATTTGAGGATATTTAGTTTAATGAGAGTTTATAATTTTAAATTTTTTTTATATAGACACACTTTTATTTATTTCATTTTATGAATATTTTGACGTTATTTTATATATAAATAAAGTTTTGGTTTATTAACACTTTGATTTGATATTGTTTGATCTGATTAAGATTTAAGGTTGGATCATAAGAAAATAGATATATAATAAGATCATATTGGATAAAATTTTCATACTACATACCCACATAATGATCCATGTCATTCAATGGTATCGATATACATAACCATTGATGGGTTAAGTCATAAAAAATGTAACGAAGGTTGTTTTAGTCTTATGTTGGTATAATTGATGGATTAAATTAGATACAGATATAATTCAATAATGACAAAAAAACTGAGCTTATATGGTTATTTTTACAATGCATAATTATAATGTTACACATATAATCCAAGTGTGAGATTGTTGGATCCTTAATTTAACATTGTGCTTATATATAAATAATTATGTGTTGTGAAATGTCATATATAGTTAAGTTTATTTAAAAATGATATGTTAAATTTTAAATTATTTGTGTTTTAATATATCTAATTAGTTGTAAGCCTTTAATGTGTAAAGAATTAATGATGATTTCTATTTTAAAGATAAACTAATATATATCGTAGTTATGGTCCCAAATCACATGTAATTTATTTTTCTTATCTGAAATCTGTTAAGAGAGAATAAGAAAAAATTATAATTTTAAGTTATAATTTTAACGAAATATTATTTTATTCTAACTTAACAAAATTCAACATAAATGCTTTTACACTAATAATTCACTTTTATTATAATGTAATAGGGCAAAATATATAAATAAGAAAAGAATTGAAAGAAGGAGGTAATGATATGTATATTGATACGTGGGAGCGTTACTCGATTATTATTGACGAATTTATACATAAATGAGAGGTTAGGGAGATAAGATGTCCCACTTCAAGTTAGTGAAGAGTTGGTTGCTCCGTCAATCTAGTAGGATTTTTTTTTTAATAACAGTAGTGTTATTTGCAAAAAAATAAAATAAAAATAATATGTTTAAAATTTATAATAATAAAATTTAATTGGACAATTTTAATAATAAATAAATGATAATTTAAATTTTTTTGATATAAAATTATGTATTATATTTTTTTAATAATAAAATATATGAATTAATTATAAAAGATAATATTTTATTGTTATAAATTTTAATGATGTTTTTTTTCTTTATTATTTTATTTTATAATATATTTTATGTCAATTTTAAAAATTAATAAAAATATTTTTAAAAAATAAACTTAATTATCATACAAATAAAATAATAGATGATGTTTTTATTAATTTAAAAAATTTACATTAAATATAAAATAAATACAAGAGTTGTGAGTTGTGACGAGAACACCCACTTCCAGAAATTATCATTAGGCATAGAATTTGGAGAATAACGCTCATGATTAATGTTAAGACATGGGTTGACCTTATAGGCTCTTAACAGATACAATATAATCCGTAGATAAAAAATTCTATTTATTTTAATTTATAATTTATATGATAATTATTTTTTGAATAAAAAATAAATTTAATTATTTTAATTAATAAATAATTATCATATAAACTTTTATGAGATAATAAATTGGACTAAATAATGCCTCTCTTTTTTATCAAAACTGTTTTATCTATATTCTATACATGTGATTTTCTTATTAGTTAATATTTATATTTGATTTATTGAATTTTGTAATCATAATTAAGCACCATGACCTAATTTCAAAAAAATAAAATATAAACCTCAAGTTCTTAAAAACTTCACTTCAGAGTCATTTTTTTCTTCTCTTTTTAATTATATACGTGAACTCTAAAAAAATAAAAATTATATACAATAACAATTATAAAATTTATAACAAAAATAATATCTAATTAATTATATTAAAAATTATTCAATCGAATCTTTTTTATTATTTAATAGATCTAAATGATCGTAATTTAATTTGAACGATACAACGTAAATATGAAATGATATAACTGATTTTTTTAATAATAAAAATATATAAACAAGATATAAATTATATTACATTTATTATTATAAAATTTAAAAATATTATTTTTATTATTTAAAAAAAAATGGACTAGGAAAACATACTCAAAAACAATAATAAACTCTAACTCAAGAAATAAAATCCTGCTTCAATAATGGATGTTACATCTAGTGACTAAGGTTGTTAAAAGTGGATTGACTTCCGTTGCTTGATGAATATAAAACATAAAATTTTATCTTTAATAGTGTAATGCTTAACTTTGTTATTGATATTGATGTAGGCATAAAATACATGTGAAAATGATAGCTTAACTTAGTTTGTTGCTCAATATATAAATAAATAAAAAACTTATTTAATTTGTTGTTGTCATTAATTGAAGTGTGAACAGTAATTTTTATTAACTTATTTTTATTTTAATATTTTTTATTCATATTTTTAACTATAACACATTAAATATCTTAATTTAAATTAATAATAAATATTTTGATCAATTTTAATAACAATTAATAGTAATTGATATCACTAATTATCATAATTTATTAAAATTATTATTGAATTTGATCTAATAATATATCAATAATCAAAATGAGATATTTTATGTATGTTAATTGAAAACATATATAAAAAATAGTATCAAAACAAAAATATAACTAGTCAAAAAGTATAAATTCCAGATAAAGTATTACGTGCAATTTTTCATATGTATGCGCACTAAAGTGGGGATTAGGGTCATGAATTAATTAGTGTTTTCATTTATTGATATGCTTAAATGATTCCTCGTTACGAAGAAATGTAATGTTTTAAATAAGTATACATATTTTTTTTGTTTATTACGCAAGAAAATAGCCAAGATGACACATTACCAGATCATAAGGTTTGGGTTAGGTGATCAGCCGTTTGAGTAAGTACATACATGTACATGTAACCATAAATTATTATTATTTTTAGAATAATAATATTATAGGTAAATAAAATTTAAAATTAATATATAATAATTAATGAGAAATATATTTAAAGAATAATTAATAATATATCTACAAGAATTCAGCTTAATTTTTGTCTGTGCTCTATGGCCAATATTGGTGGTAATTATTAGCTAATCTCTTAAAAAATAAATTATTTTTTTAATTTTAAAAATATTTTGACATATAATATGATATAAAAAAATATGGATACAAAATATTTGATATTAGTTAACATTTATTTCTAAATATAAATACAAGGGCACAATTTCTTCTTAGATCAAATTAATTGTAAGACATTGTATTCGAAACTTCTATTTACTTAAAATGAATAAGAAGTATTATCTCAGTTATTACTAATAAGTCAATTTTCAACGTGTTATGTTTTGTGTTTTTCTATTATAACAAGCTTAAATTTTTGAGTTTAATGTTATTTGGTAACTGGTTTTGTTAAATTTTTTTTTTTTTTGAAACTGAGTTCCTTTTAAGCTTAATTTTGAAAGTTGAAAAATTGGAAGCTTTCAAATAATTTTTTTGTTTAGATTTTAAAATTTTCATAATTAAATTTCAAATATTACTTTTAACACATCCTTTTCACGTAGATTATGGCCACAACTCATTTTTATCATCATTTTCAATAAAATAAAATTAAAATTGAGAGTATACAAATGAAAAACCGAGTATTATAAAATAAAAATTTAAAAAAAATATGACAGAAAATACACTTCTACCTAATAAGTTTTTTTGTATGATATATTTGCATATTTAGAAAATATAACTTGTTAACAAATAAAGTTTTTTTTAATGTAAATTAAAAAAAAAACTCATTTCAAAACTAAACACTTTACTAAACAAGAACCAAGTGAAACATGATTTAATATATGAAAATTAATTGTTTCTTTTATTAACGTTATACGTATATATTGATTATAGTTATATTACATCCAACATTAATATATATATATATATATATATAAATAAATTTATCTAAATGATATCAAATTTTAAATAAATATAATTTAATATTATATATTTTTATTTTTAATTTAATATTTTTTATTTTAATAATCACACGTTAATTTAAATTTTTATAATTCTTAACCTTTATACCTTAAATAATTCAAATCAAAGTATATATATATATATATATATATATTACATGAATAAAGAAATATAAATAATTTAAATAAAATTAAAATATAACAAAATTGTTAAAATATAAAGCATTGGATTAAATAATCAATTTTAAAAGAATAGGTTAGTGTATAAAAGAATCTAATATTAATTAATAAATATATTAAAATATATTAAAAAAATATTTATAAGTAATATAATATAAAAATTATATTCGTCGGGTTTAAGATGGCTCATACTTCTTAAAGACTATACAAGAAGTTAAAGTCTTCGTATTGTATAGCAATCCACCTCTAAAGTCTAAACGTGCCATACTTAACGAAATACAATAGTATTAAAGGATGTTTTATTTGAAATTAATACTGAAAATATTATATTATACTTGAAATCAAAATCAATACATATAATATATAAAAAATTTCTATCTAGTAACGATTATTCATTCAGAGTTTCAAAAATCAAATTTCATAATCTTTATAATTTTCAATTGTTCAAAGCTTGAATTTTTAATTAAAAAATGTTTATTTTTTGAATTTTAAAAATATTTATAAATTTAAAATAATAATATATTATGATTATGTAATATATTTGATTTTATGTTCCTTCGTATAAATTAAACTATAAATATTTTTATTTCTACGTATATTAAAAATATAATATTTAATAAAATATAAATTTATAATTTGGGATATCAAAGTTGTATTATCCTAATCTCAAAATTAAAATTTTAAATAAAAGAATAATTGAACCAAAATTTATTGTCTAAAATCGAACCCATTTCATTATTATCGATTGTTATACAAATTCATGAAGAATTTTGACATTTCTATAACGTACTCTATTTTAGCTCAATATTTAATAATTGTATGAGTATTTTGTTATAACACAAGTTGTGTTACAAATACAAATGATGTTATAAAAAATTATTAGTTAAAACAGTATGATTTATTTTTTTAACTTATAATTAACTGTCACATCAATTACAGTAATATCATAACTAATTATGTCGTAAATATAAATTTTCTAATTATATTTATATATATTACGTCACAAATTTAGGAAAAAATAATTAAATTTTATATCAAATGTTGAAAATGGGAGAAAGCGTCCTATATATTTGAAAGGTTGCATAGAGATTATATTCTTGGAAAAGTTATTGGTTGGTTGTGAAATATGATGGCAAGTATATCTAAGACACTACTAATTAAAAGAAAAAATTAAAAAGTGATTGCTACTGTTTGTTTCTGAAATGTGTATATTTTGAGTATCAAATTATGTATCGAGGGAGCTGATGAAAACTTTCTTAAAAAAAAAATAAAATTGTACATATGATTAATTTATTTTTATAAATTAAATGTATTAATTATTTTATTTTAAATTAATATATTTTATTTATTTTATTATTATATTTATAAATATTTTTAATCATTTTAAATCAATTTTGATAATTTTAATAATTTTTTTTAATTTTTTCAAAAAAATTCTCTTAACATTTGCTATTAAGGTTTGATTGGATTCAACTTAAATTTTTTAAACAAAAAATTCAAAAAAATTAAACTTATAAGAAATGATTAAAATGTTAAAAATTACAACAAGATAATTAAAAATTATCAATTTTAAAAATATATTTAATTTATAAAATAAAATTACCATACTACTACTTTTTTGTTTGGTAATTGACTCGTGGAAGTGGGAAAGCTTAGTGCCTCCGACCCCATAATCACTCTAGCTTTATATTGCCATATTGTCGTTCCGGTTGTTGCACAAGGAAAAGATTGATTATATATATATATATATAATTGAAAAATTAGAGACATAGCGGCAGAAAAAGTGACCAAAGAGTTTTATGAGAAACAAAAAATTAAAATTATGGATGGGTTGTTAACTTTTTTTTAAACAATAAAAATAATATTTTTAAATTTTATAATTATTAAAATATATATTTTATGTTAAATTCATTCATTTTTATTATTAAAAAATATATAACATAATATTTTATTTAAACGTCATTTAATTTAGATTTATTCATTATTTTATTATTAATTATAAATTTTAGGAGTATTATTTTTTATAATTTTTTTAATTTTTTTATCTAAAAAATGATAATTAGAGTCTAATTTTTATGGGAGATAATAAAGGGCTCTTTTTGTAACTAAATTAATTTTTAAATTTTGTTTTAACTTTTTTCAAACTAGTTTTTGTTTTGTTTTTTATTTCAATAAGAAAACTCATTTGATAAAGAGTTATGCTTCATTGTTTCATTCTCTTTTAAATAATAATAAAAAGTGTAAAGTTAATTAATGAAAGTAAAATTAAACTTGTAATATAGTTTATAATTTTCTTTTTTAAGTTTCATAAGAAGAAAAAATATGTATAAAAATAAAATAAAATTTTAATTTAATTTTAAACAAAAAAAAAAAAAATTAATTACAAAACCATATTCATCTTGAAAATTTGAGTTTAAAAAACTTAAAGATGGAATTTGTTGAAAAAAAAACCTAAATATTTATCATCGTTTGCAATTTTTAATAAAATCCCTTTGGAATCAGGACAAGAATATGTTTTATTTTTCCTTTTAAAACATGTGGGTTATTATGAAAGTGATAGTTTATTGTTGTGAGTTTTAAAAAATTTAAATTTTGTTACTTAAAAAATAATAAATAATACATCGAAATAAAAAAAAATGAGAAAAAAAAAGAAAATATTGAAACAAGAAAGTAATATAGTGGAGTTTGAGGGGGAGGTTTTCAGAAAGATGTTAAGGTCGAAGGTCGTAATTGAGATGGGGGCGTGTCCCCCGCTTACACTTTACATTGTTTCCTCTCTAACGCATTTTAATTCACCCCACGTCCCTTTTAGTCTACCAATCTCTATGTACACTTTTACTCTTTTTTCTCGTTTTTAATTTTCATAAAAATAATCATTTTTTTTTTTAGTTTATAGCTATCCCTCTAGCCCTCTTTATATTATTTTGAGGAGGTTGGTGCCTTGTTGGTTCTCTAAAACCTGGACCCATTTCTAAATACAGTACCCTATGCAATACCTAAAATCATTTTTAAGTGAGTAATATTATATTCATTTTATAATATTTTTAAATGAATAATATTTGAATATAAAATTTAATATATAGGATAACAAAATAATCGTGAGTTAAGTTTAACAGATGATAAATTTTGATAAATAAATTGATATATGCATCAAGTTATAATAAAAATATTTGAATAAATAACAAAAAAATAATAATACACTCACAAGTATAATTATTCTTATAATTATTTTATTTTTTTTTATTAAAAAAATATTACATATAATTTTATATTAAATATATTTTAAATTAAATTGTGCTCATTTATATATTCTTTTAATTTAAATATTGTTTAATTAAATCTTATTTAATATTATTATTAGTGTTATATTTTTATTGTTATAAGTTTTAAGAATTATTTTTTATAATTAATTTTTAAAATATTTTACTTTTTCAAATTCTTTTTGGACTTTTCCTCTTCTCCTACACAGCCAAACTCCCATTATAAATCATCATGCCTCCGTTTCTCTTTAAGCATCATCTCATCTGTTACCCTCTTTTAACTTAGATCTTTATATCTTGCACTGAAAATTAATCTTCTCTTTTAATTGTTAATATTAGTTTGAAGATGAATTTATCCGTAAATGGTCAATCTCAAGTACCTCCAGGATTTAGGTTTCATCCAACTGAAGAAGAACTCCTTCACTATTATCTTAGAAACAAGTTGGCTTCTCACAAAATAGAACTTGATGTAATTCGTGAAGTGGATCTCAACAAGCTCGAGCCCTGGGATATTCAAGGTTAGTTAATTAGTAATTAATTATTAACTTTTATTTATTAATTCTGAAAAATACACTTTCTTAATAATAATAATAATAATGGATTACATTTTGCTTATACTAACAGAGAAGTGTAAGATAGGATCTACACCACAAAATGATTGGTACTTCTTCAGTCACAAAGATAAGAAATATCCGACCGGAACTCGAACTAATCGTGCCACGACTGTCGGATTCTGGAAGGCCACCGGTAGAGATAAGATAATAGACAATGGCGTTAGTAGAATTGGTTTGAGAAAAACATTAGTGTTTTATAAAGGAAGAGCTCCTCATGGACAAAAATCTGATTGGATAATGCATGAATATAGACTTGATGAGGGTTCTAATGATCACACCACCATTGTAAGTACCACTTTTATATATACATTCACTAATTTCATCTTATTATAAGCTAGCTAGATTGTTTTTTTTTTCTATTAAAAGTAATTTAAGTAAAAGTTGTTTTAAAAAATAATAATTTGTTTTCGTTACAAAGTACACCATTATTTTACAAATATTTTTTGGGGGGTGGAATTATTATTATTATTTTTGTTTCTGAAGCATTTTTTTTTAAATAAACCATCACCAATCCATTACATTATTTTAGTGCACCTTTTTTTCACCTCCCATGTCACAATAAAAAGTATAATATTATTTTACAATTTATCTCAAAAAATATTAAATTAATACATTTTAAATTGTAATATGACTCTTTTTATTCTTTATTTGTCAAGGTTAATTTTTTGAAAATATATATTTATATTTTCTTTTTTAATATTTTAAAAAAATAAGGAAAAAAAAAGTAAGAAAATGAAAGATATTGTACTATATGAACAGTAATACATCAAATACAACTGATTATTATTTATCATGTTATTTTAGTGTGAAAAATTTGCACTAAAATAATGGAATATATAGAAGAGCCTCTTAAGATATATTTTGTACATCATACCGAATAAATTAAGTATAATTAAGTTGTAATGAAATATATTAGAAAATAACATTTAATTTATTTCATGTACTTTTTCTTGATAGGTTTCTAATTGCACAACTGGCGGGGATCAGTCTTGTGGTGAAGATGGATGGGTGGTTTGTCGCGTGTTTAAAAAGAAAAATTACCAAAAAACAGTGGAGAGTCCTAGCACTCCAAAAGCCTCCTCTAATGTTTACATGGATTCAAAACTCTATAATCATTATCATATACTTGGCCCAAGAAACGATGTCGTTTTAGATCAGACGCTGGGAAGGAGTAAACTTGAGAATGATCAATCAGTAATGAGGCTCTCTGATAGGTTTATGCATCTTCCAAGGCTGGACAGTCCAAGTACTATTACACTTAACAATAATGCTACTTCATCATTCAATCAAGACCCAATTAATTTTAAAACTTGCTATGACCAAACGACGTCGTTTGATGAGATTCCCATCGAACGAGATCATGAAGCCCCAAAACCAAGCAGATCTGTAAATGATTGGGTTGCCCTTGATCGCCTAGTAGCATCCCAGCTAAATGGAAGTTGCCAACAAGACACTGAAACGTCAAAGCAACTGTCTTTCTTTGGTGAAGATCCAAATGACATGTCGTTTTGTTCCTCTCTTCAACAAGACAGTGACGAACACTTGTCATATGAATACGTACGTAGTATTTCTTCTTCAGGAAGCAGGTCACATAATAATAATAATAATAATAATGATAATAATGATCAAACAAATACAGTACATGAAGTCTACGGTGGGTTTGAAAATGATATTTGGAATTTCAGTACTAAACCATCACCAACGTCTGCATCTGTATCCTTTTCAGAACCATTATGCCACTTGTCGGTATAATCTAAATTATTGATACTAATAAAAATATATATTATTTTGATTTTGGAGGATGTAAGATTTGATGAATTCAAGAGGGTGATTAAAAAATCAGTGAAAAAGTGTTAATTGTTTTATAAAATCTATAAAAATACTATATGTATTTTAATTGATAATAAATATATTTAAATTATTAAATTTATATTTAATTTTTGAGTAATAAAATAATAAATGGGTTAATTTAATTGAACACAATTCTATACACATCCGGTCTTTAGTGCCACTAGCTTTTAATTAATCTTAATATAATTATTTAGCTGTTTTATTTAGGGTTTTCATGCTACACATAAATTTGAATTTTTCAATCTAAATTTAAATATAATTTTATTATTAAAAAATTAAATAAATTTTAATCAATTTAATTATTCATTATAAATAAAAATAATAATCTAATTATGTTTAGAATGGTAACTCAAACTTTTAAAGGAGTTTTACTACATATATATATATATATATACCATCAATTACATGATGATATTATGTTATGTTAGTGTTATTGGCAATTAAAATCACTAATTTATTTTACACTCGTTTTAAAACTTCATATTATTTTTCTGCTGTGTCATTAATTACTCAAATGGGAGATAATAACAAAAGCATAGATGTTATGCTAGCTCTTAATTTCTACTTGTAATAAGTAGTTATAATAATAGCGCTATAGGCTATGGGCTATGGTAATGCTTTTTTGTTAGAAGGAATTATAATGACAGTGCGCTGACTTTGTTGTTGATAAGATTTGGTAGAGATCACGTAATCAAAGAGCTAGGACACCAAAATAAAATAACTAAAAAATTAAAAGCATTAGGCACATGCGAGCGTTGTATTGGCAAGAGTTCAAATCTTATGGATCGGCAATAGCTGTTGCACCTGATCTCGGGCCAGTTTCCTTTGGCGCGGTTTAGTGTGGGGTCTACAACTATTAGAAAAGGATCTTAGATGGGGCATTGGTGATGGCCAACATACTGGTAATATTGTCTCCAATGAGTGCCTGCCTCCCTCTACTTCTTTTCATGCCAAGTCCGACTACCCATTTTTCACGAGGATTCTGTATCTGTAGGTACTGTACCTTTTAAAAAATATATATATATATATATTAAAATTTAGCCCAAAATAACCATAAAAAGATAATTTTAAATAAATTTAATTAAATTTAACAAATGTAAAACATTAATAAATATTTTTTTAAATGATGAAATTATTATTTTATCATTGATAATTCACACCATCACGAAGTTTTTTTTATAAAGAATTATCATTTGAAGTTTACCAAACTCACATTTTATTAATTGGTTCAAAAATGATCACAAAACGTTTTATTTTAATGAGATTTTATAGATATTTGTTGATTAATTAGCTTCGTTCCTACGACATGAAATAATAATAATGATTGTTTAAGAAATTAATTTGGAAAGTAAGGAGAAATGCTACATTCAAAAAGCAAGGATGGAGTGTAAGTCACATTTATACACATGCAAGCTTCCATCATGTTAGAAGAGATTTAACATGTACACAACTTGAAGAAAAGTGGAAATTAAAATAGACAAGTTGTAGCATTGTTCACTCCTCCCTCTTGGTCTTCTTAAGATGAATGTTGATGCTACTATTTTTATGCGAGATAATACATTAGGCTTAATTTGGATGCATGCATGGTTGGAGACTACTAATACGTAAAGTTTTTGGCATTATGGTTGACCGTATCCAAGCATTATTTTCCCCTCTTGTAGCTAATTAAACTCCGTGTAATGTTGTGTGGATTATGATTTTACATTAATATTAGGTGTCAAAACATTATATTAGAGTTACGCTCTTTACATGATGTCCATCTGGTCAATACTGTAGGTTCAAGTTTAGCGTTAGATGACATTATGGTATCGAATACTAGAACTCTTAATTGCCTCTCATGTTCTATCTCTTTTTTGTATTTATTATATGTTGGAAAAATCGAGTATATTTTCCCTATTCTAAGTAGTAACTATTCACTTATGATTTAAATGAATAGAACTCAAACTAATCCGACAAAATAATGCTATTGGAAATATAATGCTAAAATAAACTAAAACAGATATTGAAACAAAAATATTAAAGCAGAAAAATAATAACACCAGAAATTTAACGAGGTTCAGTATAAATGTTACCTAGGTCCTCGGGCATCGTTGACCACTTCCACTAACTCTAATTGGATGAACTCTAAAATTACAACTAATTGGACAAAATTGAGCTAATCAATTACCCTTAGAGGAAGATTTACAAATTTTGGGATGTTTACAAATGATGAAGGAGGACTTTATTTATAGCCTCAAATCTAACATCCATTTTCATTCCTAACCAATGTGGGACTTTTCTAATTTGCTCACTAAAGAATTATATAACATTATATATCCTTAAAAGGTTAATCACATTGCCTATTCTTTATCTTGTTATGCACTAAATCGTAATGGTTTTAATACTTGATTAGAAGAAACACTTCTATACGTGCTTCAAGTAATAAATCAAGATATTTTTGTTGTTAATTCATCATGTTAATGAAAAATATCCTTTTTAATTTTTTAAAAAATTATATTGGCAATTAGTGAAGGTTATAGACAGGTGTATAACTTCAAATAAGTGAGTTTAATTTTATATTCTTGAAAGAAAAAATCTTCTTTAGTAAAACAATAAAAAAAATAAAGTGCAATTTCTAAACAAAATGATGAAAATATTTTTTTTATAACAATGAAATGTACGTAAATAAATTATATTTCTTTACAAAAATTTCATATTAGAAAATTTAATTTTAAAATTATATATTTCTCGTTGCTTAAAATTATCATACTCAAAACATGTTTATCTCATAAAATAATTATCGAAAAATTAAGCATAATCATTTTACTTTTATAGATTAGGTATATTGAATATTTTATTCAATCTTATTATTACATTTGATGATATATTAATCATTTTATATCAATTTAGATAATTTTATTCCCTTTATATATTTTCATTTTTGTTATACTCTTTGAGACATTTTTTTCTTCAAATATCTAGTTGTCTCTACTAGTAAGGTTTATTTTGATCCAATTTAATTTTTTCTACCAAAAAAATGATAAAAAAATCAAAATTAGTAAAAAATGACTAAAATGAGTAAATTTTTAATATTAAAGTGATTAAGGTACACAAATTTTAAGAAAAATAACTAATGTATTAATTTGTGAAAATAAAATGACTAAAATATCATATTATTCAATAACTATATAAAAAACAAAAATAACATACATATAATAAAATTCATGACTACAAAAATAAAAAAATTATACATCTACCTCATATATTTTTATTTAAAAAATACAATCTATTATTTTATATTTAATGTTGATAACTTGGGTGCTATTTAAGTTGAATCGTAATAATTTAAATATATTTAATGTTATTTTTTTTTAATTTGATCTAATTTAATAATATTAAGTGTCATTTTTATTTTATGTTATTTGAAAGAATTAGTCACATGTTTGTTATGGCAGTGGCGACAAAGACTGAGATACATGGGCCTGGATGGTTTCTTATAATGTTCCAAATGAAGAAAATTTCACCCGACTAATGTATCAATAAAGGAAGAAGACAAAGGAATTGAAAAGATCACCAACTTTTGACTGTTTAATTTAAATGATTAATACCAACAAAATGCCATCCGAGAATCAGAATCATGACCCACCAACATATGATATCAAAATAATTCTTAAACCCACTATTTTTTTATTACACATATTTTATATTATATCATATTTTAAAATTATTTTAAAAATTAAAAAAAATAATTTATTTTTTATATATAATCCTAACACATATAAAAGATATAACTATAAAAATCAATATAAATTTATGTTTACTTTTTAACATTCATCGTCGTATTATTGCTGTCTACCACGCTTGTTATTATCACTTTGGTTAATTAATTTTCTTTGCTAAGAATTTTTATTCCCCTCGAAAGAAGACAATTAAATTGCTGTTTTTCAAAATGAAGTTTAAGAGCTCTTTACACTTTAGGTTTACTGCATATCATAATTTATACAGTGTATGCAAATATTTTTTTCTTCATGTTTACGTATATTTTTTATATAATATAAAAATATATATTTTAAAAAAAAATTATATGAATAATTAGTTGATATAAAAATTAGAGTATTAATTTTTTGAATATAGTATTGCTATATGTAATTATATTGGGTTTTTTAGGCAGATAATATGGCTTGTGTTACTGAGGAAATTTAACTACATACCAAGATTGCTTTCGATGGTTTTCTAGCTTTAAAGAAGTTCCAATATGTGGATTCTTTAATTTGTCACCATTTATTGTGAAGTTTAGTATCTCAAAAGTTTAAGCTCTAAATAATGGCTAACAATAATTATATATATATATTAAAAGACTTTCTACAATACAGAACTATAACATTATATTATAAGTTGTTAAAAATAGTAAATCTCTAAAAACAAAAAAATTAAATTAGTAGGACAGAAAGAATAAGAATACTTTTATATATTATATTATAATGGGTTTTAATGAATTTAGGGACATCAATAAAATTTTAAGTGCAGAAAATGATGTTTTTGATGGTATGAGTTCAATGAATGAAATTATTGGTATGAGAAATGTGGATGTCAAGATTCGTTTATTGTGGATTATCATAGATTTTCCTCGAAATGGGCTCCTAAATTAAAAAGCTGTGCTGGGTCCTATTATATATGTTGTAACCCAAGTACGTCTATCGGTCCACTGTGGTCGGTTTAACTATTTTATATTTTTTGTAGAATCGTAGACACTTACTTATATACCCACTAAAATTTAGAGATAAAAAAAAACATAACTTGCAGATAATCCTAAATGAACTTCGATATCACATTTGAATATGATGCAAAATAGAATGCAATAATAATATGATGTTTGCAGTTAGTACAAAATGTGATTATTGCATGTAACATTTTTTTTCTCTTGATTTTCATATTGTTACTAATAATTGGTTTATGATTATCCATCTTATTTTTTTGTTTTATCATTTAAATTATAAAATTTGATACAAATAGAAAATAAATAAATAAAATTAAAATTAAGTTAATTTGAAATATAAATATCTATTTTAATATATATAATTTGATTAATATGAGTAAAAATATATTAATAATATATTTTTATTTTTTATTTTAAAAATTCACCTCATATATATTTGTAATAATATAATTTTAGTTAAATTTTTATGTTATTTAAAAACATGAAACAATTTATATTATTTTTTTGTTGTGTTAATTTTTAAACATTTATTATATTTAATAAAAAATATATATTATTTTTTGTTACCAAATTTTTAATAATTTATTCATTTTTAAAGTTCTTCTCTACTTATATTTTAAAATTAATGTACATATTAATATATAAAATTAAATTATTGAATAAAGGATAAATTTTATTTATTAAATTAATATTAACGTAAAGTTAAAATAATTTAAATTCACTTAAAAAAATAAAATAGTAAATCTAAAACAAACATCCTAGGAGTTGTTTTTGGTTTTTAATTTCACAAAACATATATAATAATCTGATTAATATTTTAAGTAAGAACTAAACAAAATCTAACCACATCCACCCCAATAACAGAATACCCAAAATCCTAATAATGAGGTGCCTCAACTCTTTAAGTAAACTCTGTATTAACTTTGCCCCAAGGAAAAAACATTGGATCTTATTATATTCAATAAATTACACTAACTAAAGTGCCAAAATTAAACAATAAATTAATCAAATTACAAGAAAAAAAATAATAAAACGAGTTAAAAACGACACAGAAACTAAAAAAGAGAGATAAAAGAGACAAAGTTCTAAAATGAAAGAAGCTTTTCAATCCTATCAAAAATTAATTTGAACATTTTCGTCTCCTTTTGATTTGTAATTAAGATAACAAATTTAAGACAACATGACCACAACAACAAAACAAACAACACGAGCTCCAACCCTAAACTCCCATTAATTCAAATCTCATAAGCACTTTAAGTGATCATATCAGCAAGAGCTTTTACTGCTTGTTGTGCCACTACTATTGCAGCCACGAGAAGATGCCTCTCCTGTAGATCCAGCAATACCAAGACACAATGCTTCAGCTAACGGTCCACCCGATGCCGAACCCGTCCACGAAACAGGGTTCAACCATTGGGATTGATCATACTTCATATTTCCAACTTGTTCAGGTCCTTCTGAACCCATATTTCCAAAATGACCAAAACTCATCTCTTTAATTTGATTTTCATGATCATTTTTAGTCTCATAGTCATTTCCTCCGCACATCGCTAGAGTAAGTGATGAAAATGAGAGCTTCTCATTTGAAGAAGAACCACAACATCCACTTCCAATATCAAAACCAACATGATGATGATCTCTCTCTGTCTCTGGTGTGGACCACGCATCAATAAAATGCCTTGTCTCTTGTGTAGACTGATGGGTACTAGGAGTTCCTAATTCAAAAGGTGTCAACTTTGGGATAACTAATAGACTGCTTAGGTCATCACCACACAAGTTGAAGAAAGCTCTCTCATGTTGTTGTTGCTTTGGAATATCAATGTTTGAGTCAGAGTCATTTACATCTCTGCTTAAGCCCAGTTTGGCATTCATCATTTGCTGCAACTCTTGGTTTGAACCAGCAACAGGAAAGTTTTCTCCTTTCATGAACCACTCCAAACACCTTCGCGGGTCATCCACCAAAACCAAAATTACAAAAAAAAAAAAGTAACATTAATTTTACACAAAAGCAAAAGGAATAGTAAAATAAAAGGGTAAAATGCTACAGAATTCCATTAACTTAAACAAGCTGAACGTATGATTCTAGTAAATTTTAAGTCGACGTCATATGATTATTAGAAAATTAATACTAAAATCTTATTTTGACAGTTAACTGAAAAATTAAGTCATTTTGTTATGTGATGGTCATGGAAATTGAATATAACACTGATAACTTTAATAAAATTGTAATTTTAGAAACATCATCACAAATTTAAGAACATGATTAGCAACAAATGATAAAATCTGCTTAAATTTCTCAGCCAAAAGTCAAAATAAGACTTAAATATTAATTTTATAAAAACAACAAAACCTATGTGGTTATATGAATAAAAAGTCCCACATCGGATTTAAAGAAAAGCAATGAAAAAGAAAAAGAATTAATGGGTATTGAGGATACCTAAAGAGCAATGAAATTTGCAATATAATGCTAACCCACCTGAGTTGGTCATGTGATGTAGCAGAAACAGAGACCCCAGTACTAGAAATCGAAGATGAAGATTGATGGTTATTGTTATTGTTCTTGTCCCTGTCTATATGGTTCAAAAATTGAGACTTGGAATATGGTGACTTATTACTAGAGTTGTTGTTATTGTTGAAATGGTGGTTCAATTCCACGGGCTTTCTTGAACGGAAACGACATTTGTGAGAGTGTCGTTCACAGTATTTCTGATCAAGAATAACATCTCTTGAACATCTCCATTTTTTTCCATCTGTTCTTCTACACCTCCATGGTTCTGGATCCGTACAGCTGTTTGTAATCCCCAACTCTAACGAACCACCTTTCACCTCTTAAGAAAACCAAACACAAACAAACCCATTTTAATTTCTTTACAATCTTGTCTACAAATAACCAACACAAAGAAAAAAAGATTGTGAAAGTAAAGCATAACGGAACAAAATTTAGAACTAAAGTTTAGTTTTTTTATACGAGTAGGTTGATTTGATGGAGTAGTAGTGTTGTAAATGGGCACAAGTAATTGACGAGGGACAGGAACAGAAGACATAATGTACTTGTAGATCGTAATCTGTCTCTCGAGCTCTTGGCGTTGGGCTGTAGTAAATGGAACTCTCATATTCACATGAGACATTCCTCCTATAACAAACCAATTTTTCAAAAAAAAAAAAAAATCTGAATCAAACTCAAAACCCAAATGAAATAAAGCAGAAATTTAACATCTTAAGTGAGAAAACAGAGATCAAAAGAAGCAATTTTCAGTCTTTTACCAACAGAGGAAGCGAAGGACAAACTGGTCTGTAAGACAGAAGAAACATCAGCACCGACAACATCGTACGTATTATTGCTCATTGAAGCAAACTGGTTGCTTATTGTGTTAAAAAACAAGGACCCACTACCAATTGAGGTACCTTCTTCAAAATCAAAACCACCATTACTGTTGCTGAACAAAGACTCATGATGATGAGGAAGAGGATGATGATGATGATGATGATGATGATGATGATATGTTTTGTTTGGTTGCATTCTTAAACCCAACAATTAAACTAATTTTGATGTTTCCTTTTCTGAAACCACTGAACAGACCCAATTCTTTTTGCCCATGAAATCAAAAAGCTACCTTTTTCACTATAAAAAATTCCAAGCCAAAACACAAACCCTAAAAGGTAAAAAACGAACCTTTAATTAAATTTCTAGTACTGTAGTTGAGGTTTGCTGAGGAGGTGGGTTTTGATATGGTGTTGGTGTGGTGGTGCCGCCATTTCTAGCCACGCGTTTTGTTTTGCTTCCCAAGCTTCCAACATTCGTTCCTCTTGTGTAATACAGACAAAAGCCAGCTCTTGCTCACTTTCTCATGGTCCCATTTTTTTTTTCTTATCTCAGTAACGATTTCTTTGCGTCAAATCTAACTAAACCGTGGTGAAGTATCGTGATCCAACGACGTCCATTTTTACATATTCACCTGACTTGGAAAAGGTTATATAATTTTGAAGAAAATAGTTGAAAAGGTACAGCAAATAAATAATAATTTTTGTATGTAATATTCTGACGTTTTATTTCTTATTATATATTTTAATTTATTATTTTAAGTTTATTTTTATCAGTTTAATACTTTATAAATTCACATTAAATTTGTATTAAATAATTTATGAGATTATTATGTAAGACTAATTTTTTCCTCTCACATTTAGATTAAAAATTCATAATCTTTAACTTAATCGTTCAAATTAAAATTTAATATAAATATCAATTAAAATTATTTTATTGATATAAAAATACTGAAATAAAGCATTAAATTAAAAAAAAATAAAACCTAACGTATTAAAATTAAAAAAAATTAAACCTTACGGTAGGAAAGATAAGGTTTATCTTTTTAATATATAATCATGGGAAATATTAATTTGAGCACACATGCTTTTTATGTCATTTCATGGGTGAAAATATTTTATAAATTATATATTTTTCTGTATGATAATTTGTATATGATTATCATTCTTCCATAAAGAAAATGAAAATGAAACTAACTGCTTTACATTTTTTAATTAATTGATAAAATAAAGAAAATTAAAGTGGAAATTAGTGGTGCGACAAAACACCACTTTTTTTTTCAAAAGATAAACTTATATAATAGTAATTATTGGTTAGATTGATACTTTATGCTGATATAACGACGATTCACCGAGACTATAGTGGAAGTAGAATATGAGAATTTTTTTGCATCACCTATTAAGACTTTAATATGCATTATCCTACATATTAATTAAATTTAATTCAATTAACTTATCATAAACGAAAAAACTCAACTCTAAATAGTGTATTAATATTATAAAACATTACTCTGATGAAATATGCACTATATCATTAGTATTAATTTTTTTTATTTATCAAATATCTTTAAAATATTAGAATTTTGAATGAAATGGTACTGTTTTCATTTAATAAATATCACAGGTGAAATTTTAAATTTTATATATTCATAAAAATTATTGTTTTATAATCCATAGAGCGTTAATTCCTTATAAATAATAATTATTTTGTATGATTTACGAGTTTTAATAAATATTTTAATTTTTGAATTAAAATTGAAAATTATATAAATTAACAATAAAAAATATTAATAAAGAATGAGGTTTAATTAAAATATTTACGATATTAAATATATTTAAATAAATATAATTTAATTTTACGGTATTAATAAATTAAATATATAAAAGATGTACTTATTTTTTGTTAAACTAAAATTGCAGAAGGTCGCTTTTGGACAGTGTTTCGTTCCGTTAACGAGAAACGTCAAAGCATCGGGAACCTAAAATTGGGCTCCACTTGGGTTTCGTGCGAGGGTGAGGGGGGGGGGGACCAAAGAGAACCGGATGTGATCCAGCAACTAATTTCTCTGTGGGCTCTTCTTCATTAAATTAGATTCCAATAATTTTTTATTTTTATTTTTATTTTATATGATATAATTATTGAACTGTTTTATTTTTAACTAATTTAATATATATATATATATGTTTTTATGTTAAAAAATATACAAGCAGATTTTTCTTTTATTTTATTGTGAGGAAAATATTTGCAGAGCCTGAAATTAATTAAAAATAAAATTTTAACTATAAAATTATGTTTATATAATTACAATAAATTATGTTTTATATCATAATATATATGATAATTTTTAAAAATATTTAAAGGATTTATAATATTAAATACACAATATTTTTTTATCATTATAAACATAATTATAATAAAATAAATATTTTTATAAATTATAAGGTACATTATTGACATAAAACCTAATTAATGACTTTCTCTTCCCATTTATTTATTTACTTTCGGGTTTGAACCCACAGATTGTAACTTAACTCGATTTAGAAAATGTTAACCATTGGTTTAAACTATTAACTTTCTAGGAATGATATAAATCTTAATAAAAATCATATTATTATTAATAATTGGAGGTAGTTTAAGGGTACGTTGATCTGTTATCTAGGTGGATCCCTATAATGCATTAGATGTGTTTGACGTTGACTTGTAGAAATGCAAAATATATAGCTATTTTAGACAAACCCATATTTCCTGGATTTTCTTGAGCTGAATCAGATGAAAGTGATATTTTGTTGTTGCCTCAGGGCAGAGGTGATCTATTTGAATCGCTATATCGCTAGCTCCCGTTAGAATGAAATTAGATTTATAAATTTTATAGTTAAATAATATTTGAATTAAAAAATACATAATTTATTTAAATTTTATTAAAAATATAAATTTAAAATTTAAATATTATATATAATGTATATTATATATGATGATAAATCATAAATAAATTTTAAAATAATTTGAACTTATTCAATTCAAAAATAAAATATACATGAATATAAATTGATTACATTATCAAATCTAATTTAAATTAAAATAATTAAATCTAATTCATATTGAAAAACCATTTCAATATATTATATTTGATAATATTATTAAGTAATATCTTTCCTTTGTTAGACTTTGACAAAGACACAAAAGAGTGACCATTTATATAAATTATGTTTATTAATTTAATGAATTGATTTGAGATCAAGTAAATATTGAGAAAGGAGAACGTATATACAGATTTTTTACTTACTTTGACATCAATGATAAGATCGAAGTTGAAAAGGGTCATCTTTATGTCATGTTTGTTAGGACCTAGCATAGTAGGAGAATGTGATAAGAAACAAAATCAGACGAGCACTAACTCCTCAACACACACCTTTTAGTTGGCTTAATACCTATAATATCTCATTCACGACATTTTGCCTGACGATAAGGATAAGACATGCAAAATTATAACAAAATGAAGAAATTACACCATTATCCAAGGGACACTTTATAAAAAAAAACTATGGCAAACCATGACTGAAGTGCTTACCTAATCAAAAAGCATAAGTATTTTTGAGCAAATTACATGAAAGATGAAGGAGGCCTCATTTAGGAGGTAGAACCCTTTCTCAAAAAATCATCAAATCAGGCTACTATTGACCTATTCTTATAAAAGATTGCATCAACCACGTAAAAAATGTGACAGATGACAAAGACATGCTAGTATTCCAAATTAACTAGCTAGTAAACTAAAATCCATTGTCAACCCAGGGTTGTTTCAAAAGTGGGGGTTGGATATTCTTAGACCATTACCTCTTGCCCCAGGATAACGAGAATTACTAATAGTGGAAATTGATTATTTTTTTAAGTGGATAGAGGTTGAGCCATTAGCAAGATTTCAAGAAGCTGATGTGTGAAAATTTATTTGGTGAAATATAATATGTAAGTATGGTTTACCTTGGCAACTGGTCATAGACAATAATCGTCAATTCATAAGTCAATGGTCGGTGACTTTTTGTAAAGATGTGGGTGTTAAGTTATCATATTCCATTCCTTATAGGTCACAAGCAAACAATGAGATAGATTCATTAAACAAAACCCTGATCAATTTATTGCGAAAGTGCTTGGAAAGAGCAAAAGGCATGAAAACATTAATCCCATCGAAGATGTAGGAACCCATCCTTTGGTTGGAAATAACGCAATAGGATAACAACTTTAGAAAAAATCACCTCTTGTTAGCAGAAGAAAAAAGAGAAAATGCCCTGATAAAACCGAGTCACAAAAAAGGACAATTCAAAGGTCATATAATTGATTTGTTAATCACAAGAACTTCAGTACAAGGGATTCAATCTTAAAGAAAGCATTGGGAAATAAAGTTGAAGCTACCTATGGAATGTTTACTACAAGGTGGGAAGGACCAAACATATGATATCACTCCAAGAGGGTCTTATCAAGTAGTCCATACTTGCAAGAACAAAGAACAAATTAGTTAACAATCCATGTTGTCAAAAATGGTATTTATCTTTTTACATAAGGATTACATGTATACTCGTGGATATAGTTCCTCTAGACCTCAGATTTTTTTTCAAATGGGCTATAGTTAAGATGTCTCTGTAGCTCTCATTTTCAATATTCTAAAGTTCTTTCCTTCTTTTTTTTCTTGCCATCTGGAGCAAACTTATTTATTAGCTCACTTGCATGAGGTTTGGACATGATAAAGTAATGATTCCAGGTCCAATAGATTGAAAATTCGATCCCATCACCTTAAATGTCTCTAGTGATATAAAAATATTCATCCTTGCATCCCGAGGTACTATAAGGGAGTTTTAGGGGTAGCCCATGTCCAACAACACACGATCTATATGTCTTGCCTTTGTCCATGTCATTTATCTTCAAATAGTACATACACCTAATTTTGTCACCTGTCAAGTCCACCCTATGTTTATTAGTAATGAATGAAAGACATAAAAGAGTTCTCCATCCATTGGGATTGACTTCGATGAGGTTGATGTCGAAAGTGTTAAGGGCACAAGCCACCATTCTAGTGAACGAGCACCGAAGCCCTATTTTAAAAGGTGTTAAGTGTATCACACATAACCTCGCCAAGGGGTCATCAACATCACATAAAATGATGGGGTACCAGCATTATACCTACACGAGATAAGATGCCATATTTATGCCTAATCTCTACCAGGTCATCGATAGTTAGATCACTCGGTATTTTTTTAAATTGTTGCTTGTCCTTAGTTTGATAGGTGGACTCACCCTTTTTATCACGCTTCTTCTTATGGCAAGGTACCTTTGCCTCTGTAAATGCGGGGATTCAAATGATGGGCACCAATCCTTGCGAAGACAAGGAGAAAACAATGTGTGACCTAGATAAAACGGGGAGGTCTAGGATGATCTCCTTAATTGAAGCACCACCTGTTCTAATCGATCCTTCATCACGACCTACATAAGCTTTAATAAGTCGCTTAGCTTGTTCTGTGCTAGTTGGAAAGTGAACTAAGTCTTGAGATCCTTCTTGAAGTGTTCTTATCCTTAAAGGAACACTTTTTGTGTGGCTTGGGTGGACATCTTTGGATGACGTTGAGCGGACTATACCTTTCCTTTTATTAGAAGACATTATAAAAAAGAAGAAAATGATGAAGAAGTTACCTAGCCGATAAAGGGAGTTGCAGATCTACTGACGAATAACCTAAGAATAGTAAAATGGATTGATTTAACTAGGGAAGTAGCTAGCTAAATGAAATGAATTCCAAACTAAGTGTATGCTCAACGGGCTAGTTGTGTAGAATTATAGTGTAAGAAGTTATATTGAACTGAGATTCATTGAAGAAAATTTGGCTAAATAAAAAACATCGATGGTTAAAAAGTTAATTTTTTTTACTATGTATAGAGGAAGAATGGAAGATGAACGATTTTACGTTAAAATTAGAATTAATGCTCTAGGATATTCCCTAAACTTCCCAAAAGCCCAAGAAATAAGTGAGTTAATGTTAGGTGTTGAGAGGTACATAATCCTAATGACTTAAATTACCTCGTTTGGATAGAGCTATTGTATCGAGCACCTTTAGTGTGACGACTTAACACTGATAAATACTAGTGACCTAATTGCCTAAACAACGACTTGACTTCGCTAAACGGGTTATTGTTGTAAAATATTATGCTTAGGTTGACAACGACACCTTGACAAAGTATCTATTAATATAACATTGACATCTCACTCTTATATACCTATATATATTTCATTAATGAGATGAATAAAAGATTTGAGTAGTATCTTCTCTCTAATATCTAATTGTAACCCATAACACACTAACATTTTTGCAAATAATAATAATAATAATAATTGATGAGATGAATAAAAGATATGAGTAGTATTTTCTCTCTAACATCTCACTATAACACAACACACTAGTCCTTCTCTAAATAATAATAATAATAATTATTATTATTATTATTAATTTTATTTAGAGATTAAAAGCTTTTATTTGTCTGACGTTTTATAAAGGAAATAGAAAACAATGGTGTAGAACATAATATAGATTTAGTTCATTCTTTCTACTAATTGATTGCTATTATATATTTCTTAAATTGAAAACATCAACCACACAACACACTGATGTTTTATAAAGGAAAAAGAAAACAGTGGTGTAGAACATAATATAGATTTCGTTCATTCTTTCTATTAAATGATTACTAATATATATTTATTAAATTTAAATCATCAACTAAACATATGATTCAAAACTATTAGCTCAATAAGAAATACTAACTGTTACTATTATTATTATTATTTTAACTCAACCAAAATTTGAATTTACTTTTGAGCGTCCGATGTTTTGTAAAGTAAAAAGAAAACAATGGTCTGGAACATAATATAGATTTAGTTCATTCTTTCTACTAAATGATTACTATGTCGATGTTAAATTCGTTATATAAAAAAAATGCCATATATTTATCGCTTTACAAAAGAGCAATTTGCTATAACATTGAGAAAATTACTCGATTATTAACAATAAATTTACTCAAATTACAAACTTTAATTCACGAATATTTACTTCATGATTCTCATGTCTTTTCAAATACGAACAATCGAATGTTCCCAAAAAAACAATAAATTTAGGATAAGAAATGAAAATGGCTAAGTACGAAAAAGAGAATATAGATCAAGACATTGATATGTAGTTTTACTGCATTATAATATCGTTGTCTTCAAGTCATCATAATCAATTTTTCATACTCCTTAAGTACTTTAAACTGAGTACTGTTGACACTCCAGCGTGGTAAATTTACTCCAAAATATTGCCTATAATTATTTTTAGACCACATAGCTCGAATACTCTTGGGAATTCAACAAACCCTTTAATTCCTCGCTTTATATGACAAACAATGCAGTCCACTTTTCTTTTTTCTTTTTCTCAATTTGATGATTGAGTAAGCTAATGACACATAAATTTGCACCCACACTATTCAGATTTTGCCACGTATCAACGTTATCTAAAAAATTGAATCATTTTTACAATTTTCAAAACGATTATGAGACATGACGGGATGTAAAAGTTATTGGTGCAAAAGTATCGTGCAAATTAGGTGATATTAGCATTTCTCATTTGAACTTATTCATGAAAACCTTCCCTTGCAAGCATGAAATGTTCCTAAAATTTACTAGCTCAAAAATGATTTCACTTCAAGATGCATTAATCACAGAGTTCAATAACGAATTACCATATAAAATGATCCACAAGGTGGATGAAACGTAAAAAAACAGATCAGCTTGGTATGTCAAAAGCAAAACGTGAACTGAAGAGTACACAGAGAAAATTTCGTTTTATCTCAAATTGTAGTGTGTTAACAATTCAAGTGATGCATAAGCATGCAGCTAATTAAAGCAATCAACATGAAATGTCAAAAGAAAACATGAATTCGAAGAGAAGCTTACAGCCTTTAAAGCAAGCTTTTTTTCCCAATCCAAAAAATCAATATGAAATATGAAGCAATAAGCATCAGTCCAAACACTTAATATGAAATTCACAGAGACATGAACAAGCTTAGAAGACTGCCACACTAATAACCCTAAGAGTCAAAGATTAACATGCAAAGTAAGTCTCAACAGAAAAATAAGGAAAGAAGATCCAAATTGTATCTCAACTATGCCTAAATCATTCAAATTTCATGCGACACATTTATAGACTGTAGGGAAATTCACCTCAAAAATGATCATTGCGCCACTTCCCTCTATGCAAATTACAATTCAAATTCATCCTCAAGCTTCAAAGCTTCAGCTGCAGCCTCTTCTTCCTCATCATCAATTGCAAAGTAAGGATTGTGCACCTCAGGCTTGAACTTGTAAGCCGTAAATACATAGAAAGCAAGAGTGGCTAACTCGGAAGCCATAACACTGGTCCAGAGATAACGGTAAGAAGTAATTGTCTCCAATGCATAGACAACCACACGGGTAAAGTAAATATAACAGATAACAACAACGTAGTATTGCCTGAACAGGGTCAATTTCATCAAGTTTACTGCAGCCTTGCCATCGGTCCTTGCTGCCTCACGCAAGTTCTTGATAGACCAGACAATTGGGAACAAAACGGCACAACAACAGACCACATCCACAAGAAGGAAGATTTGTTTGGAAGTAACCCATTCCTGCCCATAAGGCCCTGTCTCATCAATCACAACCTGAGCAATGTTTGCAATAACCTGAAGTGGAATCACAATCATTAAGACCTTCTTTTCTTTGTCCTGTAAAAAGGGTTTCAAGAAGGACCAACCAGTGCCAATAAGAACAATCAAAGTGAAGAGCATAATCCCCTTCAAGAAGCTGAACATGTAGAACAAGATATCCCATCCATGAGCACTACCAGTGCGCTTAATGAAGGATTTATCCTCAGCTTCACAGAGCAAATTCAACATCTTCAGAATAACGACAGCGAGCATAAAGAAATGGATACGGAAAACGGTAAGTCGTTTCTTGTAGAGAATGTAAACCCATAAACCAGCGAGAGCGAAGTACACCAAAGAAAAAAAGAAGTAAACCCTAGGTAGAATAGTCTTGCCAATAGAGAGATAGTCACGTCGTTGATTCTTACCGTCGAGATTGTACATCACCGATCGGACGTTCATAGAAACTTTCAACGACGGAGCGCAATTGGCGAAGAGAAGAGTGTACTGATCGGCATCGGTTTCGGAGTAAACAGTGTCGTATCTGTCACCGCCTTTGAGGGAGCTGAAAGTGAGGATCGGCTTAACCAAATCGGAATCGAGAGCACATCGGATCTCTCCATCCTCAAGTTGCTGGAACACGTGCATCCATGCGTCGCGGGTACAGAGGAAGAACCCGACTTTGGAGAGATTCGGATCCGATGGGTTGGAGATCGTAATCCGAGACAAGTTGAGCTCGAGACGACCCGTATGTGTGAAACCAAATTCATCGAAGGGTATAATTAGCCTGTCGTCGTTTCGAATCTCAGTGACTCGGATCTCGGCGAAGCAGGAAGAGAAGAAAATAATAGAGAGACAAATGAAAAGGAAGGAAAAATGGGTAGTGGAAAAGGCCATGGTTGGCCAGAAAGAGAACCAGATTTGAGGTTTAGGGTTTCAGAGAATTTGATTAGGCTCAGATCTATGATTCTACCCCTATCTATATCTCAATGGTTGGTTCGTGGCTATGGTGTTCGGCAAAATGTATCAAAGAAAAATTCAAATTGTTGACATTGGACCGAAATTACACTCAGTGCGACAGTCTTGGACGTTTATTTAGTTTAGAATTTAGAATTATCGAGGCCACCGGACTGGTATTATTATAAAGAATCGAACCATATTTTTCAAAGGAAACGTGTAACTCACAAACAATTGATTTAAATTCACAAATTACATCATATATATATATAAGAAATAATAGTATTAATTATTTTTTAATTAAAAATATTTTATTTTAATAAAAATATTTTTAAATTATTGAGTTTTTATTAAGATATTGATATTTAAAATTTAAAAATTTTGAAATCTAGAGGAAGTTTTTTATTTTATATATATTATTTATTTATAATTTAATAAATATTATATTTAAAATTTTAAAATTTTAAAATTTTGAAATTTAAGTTTTTATTTTATATATATTATTTATTTATAATTTAATAAATATTATATCTAAAATTTTATTTATTAAAAATTGAGATGTTACTTTACCCTTTAGATCAGTTAGTAACAATATGCATATATATGTAAAATTTTCCGGTAATACTTTTATATTATTACCTATTTATTAACTTAGTTTTACTTTTTAACTTTTTTAAAAGACATATGTATTTTACTTTATATAAAATGTAAAAAATATGTTTTTTATTTTATTTTATACGAAAAGATAATAACTAGAAAAATTTAAAAATGAAATATTATATATTTTTTAAAGTAAAATAAATAAAATATTTTTTTTAAAAATATTTTTTAACTAAATTATAGTTGTATTGCATTTAAATTACAGGAGGTGGGTTAAAATTAAAAAAAAAAACAACCATAACGTCAATTTAACGATTTTTTCAGAGATATATATGTTGAATCTCACAATATATGCTACAAAACAAATAATTATTATTTCCACCATTTGATGCAATTACTGTAAACGATGCAAGGAAAAATGCAGAGTTTCTCTTTAAGTGCTTCACCCTATTTAAACAAAGGAACAGGATCACTTTTGTAAAGTTACTGGCCACAAACGACGACGTTAGTCTATATTTGTCCATTAATCAACTCTAGGGGAAAAAAAGCTCAATGTAGGGGTAATCTTTCCATAAATTTTAGCTTGAGAAATGTTTGTGCTGGCTGGCCCATGGAGGTTTTGTTAAGGAAGGGTGACGCTTTCTGTACACTAAGAATTTTGGGGTATCCAGATTCTTTATTATACAAGAATCTACAATTTGGGCTGAAATGGGCTTTCTTGAGGTTGCTTTATAACAAAGAAAACCACTTGAACTTCTTTGTATGGGCTCCTTTTAGGATAGATGACAAACCCATGTTTTTTTACGACATTCATATCCAACCCATTTTTTTATTATCAAAAATATACTTAAGATTTACATCTATAATTTTAAACAAGAAAGTATGATATAGATGAATTTTACATCCAACTATTATGTGAACAACGCAAAAAAAAAAAATCAAATAAATTTATCCTCCACAATTTAGTTCAATTTGATTTGATTTGAACCAACCAATTACCATTGCTATTAAATGATTCAACTTTATCTTTTTAATATTTTTTTATTTATTATTTTTTAAAATAATTACATTATTTACCTAATTGTGATTTGAATCCCAAATCTTCAATATGTCCAAATAAATTACATACCACAAACTCATTTATTTATTTATTAAAAAAATTTAACACCTTTTAAGGCAAAGTAAGGCATCCAAGGGGGGAAAGAAAAAAAAAATCTCTGTTGGGTACACATTAGTTTCCAGTGAATTCAAAATAGACCAAGTCCAAATAGACCTCTTCAAACTATGGTTCACCTGCTAAAGCAGACCATTCTGTTTGTACTTGTCACAGTCCTATGTCACGCAGGGTACTAATTATCTTATATAAACAAAGCAAAGATCAATCCTGTAACATTTTGTCTTCAATTAAAATGAAGAATCTCAATATACATTTTTTGGTTCCTATTTTTTTGTTTGTTTTTATAATTTCATGGAAAGCCTTGCCTTGTTATTGTTTTACTTCATTTGTATTCGGAGACTCACTGGTGGATGCTGGAAATAATGACTATATTTTTACACTATCAAAGGCCAATTCACCACCCTATGGCATAGATTTCAAGGCCTCAGGTGGACATCCCACTGGCAGATTTACTAATGGTCGAACCATTGCCGACATTGTAGGTATTATTTCTGTTTGTCCTCCCAATGTATCCTCGTTAGGCTGCATTGTACGGACTCAAAAACAAGTTACTTAAAGAGAGCATATACCATTTTTACACTATATATAATTGTTGTGAATTTGTTTTATATCTAAAATTTTGTTGCAATTCATATTCAGGTGAAGCTCTTGGAGCCAAGTCATTTCCACCACCTTACTTAGCTCCAAATACTGAAGGAGAAGCACTTATAAGAGGAATCAATTATGCATCCGGAGCCTCAGGAATATTGGATGAAACAGGCCAATTATTCGTAAGCATTTGTATTTAGTTTTTTTTTTTTTTTTTTGCCAATAACGACACAAGTTTATTAATTATGTGATTTGTAATTTATTTCATTTTATAACAATTTAGTTATTTTATTACAAAAATTTGATAGTATAAAATAAATGATCAATTTTTTTATTTTATATTTTTTTCTCACATTTTTTCAATTGATATCAAAATATTAATTACATAGATTTTCTTTTACCATAAAAAATAAAAAATATAAATTTATAAAAAAATGATTATTTATTACGTAACAAAAGGTAAAAAAAATTATAACAAAAATAACAAATAATTAAAATATTTTAATTGATATAATTAAGAAATTATAAGTACATTTATCTCTTAATTTATCAAGACATGATGAATTTTATTAGCTTTGAATTAATTAAATATTGTTTGAAAATTAAATGTGCATTAATTTTCTTGTTTATTTTATAATTATTACAGATTGGAAGAGTTCCACTACGTGAACAAGTGACTTATTTTGAACAAAGTAGAAATTATATGGTGGATCAAATGGGACAAAATCGTACAAATAATTTCTTAAAAAAGGCAATATTCTCAATAACCATTGGGTCCAATGACGTACTCAATTATTTCCAACCATCGGTACCCTTTTTGGGTAATGCCAAAGTCTCTTCCTCTGTTTTCCAACAACTTATGGTTTCAAACTTGACCATACACCTAAAGGTATCTTCATTCTTATATTTTTGATTAAATATATGTTTCATTATTTATAACAGTTAATAAAAAAATTTAAGTAAATTGTTTTTAACAAAATTTTACTTTAAACTCATATTTATTTGATATAATATCACGAATCTATTAAAAAATTAACATAAATTATTGTCGGAATTTTTCTTAATAAACTTGTAATACTTTTTTTTATAAAATTAGCAGACTTATAAAACTCTACCAAGTAATTATGATTGGAAAATATAATTTTTATTAAAAATAACATATTTATGATAACTTTTGTTTTAATAAGAATGTCTCTAACTTTTAATTTTCTATAATATTTATATTATTTTGATCATTTTTTAAAAACATTAACGGTTAAATGTAGTATTAAGAAATGAGGTGTTATTCATTGATTTTAAAATACACTCTCAACCAATAAGATTGTTTTCTATTTCTATTTTTTATTTGATATATATATATTTTTAAATATATATTAATTTTAAATTTTATTTACTTTAGGCATCAAATTATCAAATATTTTAAAAATAATGAATAATTTTTCTTAAAAAATAACTTTGTTAACAAAAATTATCAAAATAATATAAATGATCAAAACGTATTTTAAGTCTTTTTGTTTAATTTTTTTCTCTTATAGTTTTATTATTTATTTAATATAGTTCGACTAATATTTTTTATTTATGTATTTTGTGAAGCGACTTTATGAGTTGGGAGCTAGAAAATTTATAGTAGTAGGGATTGGACCATTGGGATGCATACCTTTCATTCGTGCTATCAATTTGAAATTAATAAGCGGAAATTGTTCAGATGATGTTAATGAATTGATTCGAGGCTACAATAACAAACTGAATGAGGCTCTACACCAATTAAACCATGACTTGGGTCCTCGAGCTATCTTTGTCTATGCAAATTCATATGACATCTTCTTCAGGATCATCCTAGATTATCGCAAATACGGTAATTATTAATATGCTAATTCACAATATAAAATTAATTAGCAAGAAATTCACAATAAAGATTATTAAGTTGGAACTTTTGAGTTTTTTGTTTTTTTACAGTTTATTCAACTCATTTTCAAAAAGTTAGATCAATTTTTATGTTTTTTTTATATATTTTCCAAAAAAATATATTTTAAGAAATTGCTTTAGCAATTGTTAATGCAAAAATTGTCTTTATTAAAATGCATTTGAAAAAACAATTTTTTTTTTAAAATACAGTTATTCACTATTTTATCCTTGCCAATTTTTTAAAATAAATTAACTAAATTATTACAAAAATAAATATCAAACTTAAACACACTATATTAAAAAGATATTAGATTTGTACAGCAACTCATCCATATTATACGTGTATTTCAAAATATCATTATTTCAATTAAATTTATATAATCATATAATCTATTATAATCTCTATAAGATATTAAATTTTGGTTAAGATTCTTCTAGTTCACACAATTTAATTTCTAATATTTTTAAATTTAATAAATTTTATTCAAATTTAATTTCTGTTTTGAAATTGGTCTAATTATATGAGAGAGAGAGAGAAAAAAAGATGTTTTATTTGTCTGGTTTTGATTCTGATAAGGTTTTGAGAATGCAAGTGGACCATGTTGTGGAGGGTACATTCCACCATTTGTTTGCTTCCAAAGCAAAAATGCTAATAAAACGTCTGGAGTTTGCGAAGATAGAACAAAGTATGTGTTTTGGGATGCATATCATCCAACTGAAGCTGCTAATATCATCATCGCAAACAAGTTACTTTATGGAGATCAAACCATTGCTTTTCCAATCAATATTCGTCAGCTTTACGACTATTGACTTCTCCACTTCTAAATTTATCACATTATTTTATATGCTATTTCTGCACTTATTATAACTTGTAATTACATTTTATTTTTATTCTCTCTTTTTATTTTATTTTAATATTATTATAAATAATGTTATTTAATTTTTTTAGTTTTAAAAATAATAGCTTATCGTTAAAGTTATAAAAAAGTATTATCCTTTTATTAATAAAGTTTCAATTTTAGTTATGTATATATTTTTTTCTAACATAATTAAAAATTATATATAAATATTAAATATCATTAATATATTATTTTTATAATTATAAATATTATGAGTATTTTTTTTTAATTTCCCAATAATTTTTGAAAAGCTAAGCCGTACATACGATTTAGAAATGTAGTTCCTTAATCAAGCTGCAATAGCTCAACATATTTGAGCAAGACGAAGAAAACAGCTAGCTAAATTATTAACCATGTCTAGTCACATTTTGAAAAAAAAAGCCAAACAACATATCTAATCGGGAATAAACATGGAGTAAATTGGCTAAAGGAAAATAATAGTAGAAAGCGAAATATATGCAATTTTTTAACATAAATTTTCGATTAAGTTAGTACATTTCACGTGTTTAAATAAATTATCCTTTCAATCTAGAAATTATTTAAAACAAAAAACAAAAACAACGACATTATAATTATTAACTTATAATTATAAATTCAAACTCTTATGTATAATTCATTGAATTTTATTATTATAAAGAATAAGTTTCGACAACTATGCTTAAACTTCAAAAGTGAAAGTGCATGTAAAAACTGAAAAGATAAATAATTTCATGGTATACTAGCTAAGAAGTACTTAAAAATCACCAATTTTAAGAGAAAACTTTGCAAAAAATAGATTGATTTAACGATTGCCAAATTTATTTCCTTTGCATGCATTTAGTAATCCAATCTCAAAAATTTTGGTTTCAATTTGATCACCTACTTCTTTAGTTTATCACCATATTTTTTATTTGTACTATTTATCACTATTTTGGAAACCCACTTTTAGCTCCTTTCTTGAACAAATTTTCATAGATGTTTTAATTGAGGTTTAGAAAATGATACGATAATGATATTGTTAGAAGAATCACAATAACAATTCAAACTTAATCAAGTTCTAAACAACAGAATTAAACATATTCTTCTTCGTTGTGTGAATCTTATAAGAAACAAATAAATAAAGCTCAAAATAAAACATGCATAAAATCAACACAACTAATTTACGTGGAAAAACCTTCCGGGTGTTTGCCTTTGAGAAGTTAGAAAAGTTGTCTGAAGAAGAATGAATTTTGTTACATCAACAAGTCTGTGGGTATATAAGGCAGTGAGTAGATGATAATATTTTGAATCATATTAGTGGAGAAATACATGCACGATCACTATGGAATAAACTTGAAGTTGCTGCTTTATTGCTCTCGTTTTTCTCTCTACAAAATACATCCTCAACAAACCCTAAATGAGTTTATTAATGAAGCAATGAAATGACACAATTACCACTTCTTACTCCATAGGCTTTTAAGCCACATGGGCTTTACTCGGGCTCCTCCAAATAAGAGGAAAACCCAACAAATCTCCTTATTTTTCAATTAGATGGAGGGATTCGTCATCCTGGCAATTGAACAACAAACTTCAAGTTTTTCTCTTGACACTACTTTTGTCAACATGTCCGATCCATTCTCATCAGTGCGGATTTTCTCAAGTTTAAGCAACTTATTGTTAAAAGTATCCCTTATCCAATGATACATCACATCAATATGCTTTGATCTTGAGTGAAACGTCGAGTTCTTCGTTAGGTGAATAGAACTCTTATTATCGCAAAACAACACATATTTTTGCTGCTTGAAACCAAGTTCTTTCAAGAATTGTTTCATCCACAACAATTCCTTACAAACTTCCATTGCTGCAATAAACTCTGCCTCTACTGTAGAAAGTGCAACACACTTTGCAATCTTGACCGCCAAGAAACTGCTCCACCAGAGAAAGTAATTAGATAACCTGAAGTAGATTTACGAGAATCTTCATCTCTTGTCAAATCTGAATCAGTGTATCCAACTAACACTGGTTTTCCACTTCCAAAGCTAAGTGTTAACTTGGAAGTACCTCAAAGATATCTCATAATCCATTTTACTACATCCCAATGCTCTCTTCATGGATTCGAAAGAAAACGACTAACAACTCTAACTGCACGAGTTATGTCTGGCCTCGTACACACCATTGCATACATTAAGCTTCCTACTACTAAGGCATATGGAACCTTTTCCATATCTTCCTTCTCTTTATCTGTTAAAGGGCCTTGACTCGATCTCAACTTAAAGTGATTAGATAAAGGAGAAGAAACCACTTTTGCTTTATCCATATGAAACCTTTCAAGTACCTTGTTGATGTACCATTCTTGTGACATGTACAACTTCTTTCTTTTCTTGTCTCGACAAATTCGAATACCAAGAATTTGTTTTGTTGGCCCCAAGTCCTTCATGGCAAAAGACTTACTCAACTAATTCTTCAAATTATCAATCCTTGAAGAATTTCTACCAACAATCAACATGTCATCAACATAGAACAATAAAATAATAAAGTCATCATGAGAGAATTTTTACAAAAAAACACAATGATCAGAAGTAGTATTCTAATATCATTGTCTAGGTGCTTGTTTCACCCCGTAGAGGCTTTTCTTTAACCAGCATACATAATCCTCTTTTCCTTTAACCTCAAAACCCTCTGGCTGCTCCATATAAATCTCTTCCTCCAACTCACCATGAAGAAATACAGATTTCACATCCATTTGCTCAATTTCTAAATCCAAGCTTGTTGGTAGACCTAGACCGACACGAATAGAAGACATCTTCACAATAAGAGAGAAAATATCATCAAAATCAATACCTTTTCTTTGACTGGATCCCTTAACAACCAGTCTAGCTTTGTATCGTGGTTGTGAATTGTGTTCTTCTTGCTTCACCTTATACACCCAATTGTTCTTTGTCTTTCTTCTTGTTATACCACTTCAATTGTCTATAATATTTCTTGATATGCCCTTTCATGTCACAATGATGACACTCAACATTAGAAAACTTGTTGGACTTGTTTCTTCCTTTTTCTTTACTTTTGAAACCTCTGCTTTTACTCCTTCCTCTTCTTTCTGTAACCAAAATCTCTGACTGTTGAGAAAACTCATGTGATTTTCTTCTCATTTCTTCATTCAAAACACTACTCTTAGCCAGATCTATATTGATTACACCATTTGAAGCTGAGTTACTTAATGACATTCTAAATGTTTTCCAAGAGTCCGACAACATATCCAATAAACACAACCCCTGAATCTCATCATCAAACTTGATACCCATTCCAACTAACTGATTGATTATTCCTTGGAACGTATTCAAGTAATCTGTCAACGGAGTTCCATCTTGGTACCTTAAAACCATCAATTACTTTATAATAAACATTTTATTATTTTCTGTTTTCATTGCATACAACTCTTCAAGTTTATTCCATAGTGATCGTGCATGTATTTCTCCATTAATATGATTCAAAACATTATCATCTACCCACTGCCTTATATACCCACAAACTTGTCGATGTAAAAAAGTTCATTCTTCTTCAGACAACTTTTCTGGCTTCTTAGAGGCAAACACCGGTAAATGAAATTATTTGATATAAAGGAGATCTTCCATTTTTCCTTCCAAGTATGATAATTAGAACCATTCAAAGTAATCATTCTACTTAAATTTGTTTTCATTATTCAACACAAGAAATTCAACAATAATAACCACAGCTCTCATACCACTTTGTTAGGAGAATCAAAATAACAATTTGAACTTAATCAAGTTCTAAACAGCGAAATTAAACTCATTCTCCTTCTTTGTGTGAATCTTTTAAGAAACAAATAAATAGAGTTCAAAGTGAAAAACATGCATAAAATCAATACAAGTAATTTACGTGGAAAAATCTTCTGAGTGTAGGAAAGAAACAACCAGAACACTCTTCTCCAAAACTTCCACTATTAAGAAACAATTATATAACAGTTCTCTCTAGATAAAACTAAAGGCAAACAATCAACAGATACATGATGATAAAAGATGAAAAAAAATTTAATACCAATTATGATTATATAGATAATGTTGATAACTTCGTTATTAATGAAGATTTTACCATTAGTAACATCAAACTAGATGAAAATAATGAAGTATAATATTTTTATTTTATTATCTAAAAGAGTTATGAAATATTTTTGTTTCATACATATTTTCTAAAGAACCTTTGTTAAATTGATTTATTCGAGTATTAACATAAAAAAATATACAAATAAAATAAAGAAGATTCAAAAGTTTAATTTATATATCATGTAGTATAATCTCTTCACGGTTTTAGTTTTCAATTTAATTTTCACTCGATTTGAAAATCTTGACTCAATTTTTGTTGTACTCTTTTTTCATATAATTGAATAAAAAAAATTATATTTTTATTAAAAAAAATCACTAATTAATATTTTAAGAATGAATTTTTTTTGTTTTTTTAAGAGAATTGAAAATTTCTTGATCAAATACAGAGATCATCACTTTTTAAAACCAAATAAATAAAAACGTTTATAATCATAGCTAGTGAAGCGAAGTCTTTTAATTACAATAGTTTTTTGACATGTGCAATCTACGACTCCAAACTTAAAAGAAGTTTTTACTAATTATTTTTTGGCTAAAATTTTACTAATTATACAAGTTAAAGTACTCTTTAATTACTAAATAGACAACATTGCTTGTAAAATAGCAGTTCTAATAGCCTCTTCTTCATGAGTCATGAATCCATCAGCAGGAACTCTAACAACAATGTTCTGAAGCATCACTCCCTTCACACTTGATATGTTAGCATTAACTATTTGAAAATTCAAATCTCTTAATGCATTCATCAATTTTGCAGATGGGTAATTCATATCTGGAGTTTGAACTCTTATAATTGCTTCTGATCCTAAAACTTTCACATCCACTTGGATTGGTGTTAATGAACTTGATCCTGAAATGAAAGGCTTTTTTTGAATATTATTAATATCAATACTTGTTCTACTTCTCAGTTGTGGCTTAATGGATTTGGTCTCCAATTCTTTGATCTTAGACTTGAGTTCATTGATGTAAGTAACTGCATCAGAAAGAAGTGAAGCTTTATCCATTTTTGACACATTTGGAACCACTGATCTTAAAGCGTAAAATCGACGGTTGAGCTTTTCTCTACGCCGTCTCTCTGCTTCCACATTAGTCACTGGCACTTCTTCATCTTTAACGATCGACGGTCTTCTTCCTCTCTTGTTCTTCAATGGATGATGGGTTGACTTAGTGTAATTTGAATACTCATTTGAGTTAGAATTAACTAGGTTCGAATCTGATGAAACCCCACCAATCATATGATTGAATTCGTGAGACTCTGTTATTGACTCATTCTCAGTCATACTCAGACCTATATCTAGAGTCCGATCTTGAGGTTTATGATCCTTGTTTTGCTTCAAGGTGGGTTCAAGATTAGTACTAATTTCGACATCTGAAGAAATTTCGAAAATCGAATTAGCAAACTGAATCAAACCCAAATCTTCTTTAATTATATGGGAAGAAGCCAATTCAATAACACCTACAGATGGAATTGAAAAACAAACCAGAGTTTGAATTCCGTATAACAGAGCTTCTTTGACTCTGTTACAAGATTCATATAATTGAAGTTCGTGACTTCCCGATAGCCAAATAAAAGACCCAGATGAATTAAAAGCTCGGCCAAGAATGCCGTCATAGCTTAGATCGTAAGATCGTGTAACTGAAATGGTGTAATACCATTCGGAACCTTCAGTGACAACAGTAGTACGATTTGGATAATATTTGGTTAAATATTCAGGTGGGACTTTTTGGGGGGTTTGATTGAAATAGCCATCAGACCAAGAAAAAGTGAGTTCACCGCCATTGTTGGGATTTTTAAAGAGTTTCCAAAGAATGGAATAATCCCAAAATTGATCAGGATGGCTCTGAATTATGACCTGAAGAGGGTTTCGAAGATGGGCTGTTATATCTTTGCTATAAAATGAAGCTAGTGATTCCATGGCATTCCTTAGTTTGTTGAGTGCGAAATAAAATCACAGAAATCTTTCTCAGCAAAAACAAAAATAGAAAGAGACAATCAATATCTAAAAAGGGACACGGTGCAGTATTCTTGCACCACAGCGCATGATGATGGAACTGGACTTTAAAAAGACAACGAATCTCATGAACTGTTTGGGATAAGTTGATATTCGAAGACAATAATGATACTTATAATCAATAAATACACGTGTTAAAATCGAAGAGATCATATTAATAAGTGTCCTCACGATTCATTTCCTTTTAATGCATCTAGTATCAAAATAGTTGAATTTTGAACTGAAAATTACGAAAAATAATAATAATTAAATATTATACTAAATATAGTACAGCGCGACACTATTAATTTATCGCGATTTTATTTAGCGTTATTTTTTTTAATAAAATTGAAAATTTTAAAAATATTATTTTAATTAATATTTTAAACTAATTATATATTTTACGATGGTTGTTGAGATGAATCTTCTTATTAACGTAGAATTTACCTTCAAAGTATTTTAATCAAGTTTTATAATTGTATCTGACGGTAGTATTTTTTGAATAAAAATACATTACATGATATAATATATACATGCAGTATCATATATATTATGATAATTAAGAATAAACGTGATATTAATATTGTATTTAAATAACAAATAAAAATGAGAACTTTAAAAGTTGAGATGCTACTAGATAAAAATATGAAATTTTAAGAATTGTTTGCTTTACAAAGATAAATTCAAATTTTACTTTAAAATGTATTAATTAAATATTTATGAAATGAATATATTAAGTTGGATAATTAATATCTATTAATGTGTATTTTTAATTATTTTTTCAATTAAATATAATGTTTAGTTCATATAATAAATATAATATTTTAATTAATAAATTTAAATTTTTTTCTTAAAAATATAATTTTAAATTTATAATATATAATTAATTAATTGATTTAATATAATAATTATTAATGAATAAATTAAAAAAGAAAAAAAATATTTTTTATATAATATTTTGTGTAATGAGTTAACAATGTTTTAACACAATATATTGATTTTGAGTCCATGTAGTCGTATAATTTTCCCCAATTAAAATATAAGTCATGTAACGGTTAAACTATTTGTATATAGTGGGAAGAGACCTATTCAACAAGACATGAAATTGTTTACTTTGGATTATAATTGTAAGTTCAGCGATTCCATTATTATGACTTGACAGTTTAATACGACTTTATAGTTTTACTTCTAAGAAGAAATCTCAAAATGTGTCATATCATTTAGAAAATACTCACCACTTATAAACACATCACTATTTAAATTTCTAAGCAATGTGTGATGTGTAGATACACTGCATCATATACCCTCACTTAAGGAGTCTTACGTCTTTGTAAGAACGCAAGCTCATATGACCTAGTAAGGCTATGGCTCTAATACCACCTAATACATGATAGTTGATTCGTTCGCTTATAACAGAATATGACTCATTTGATGTGACATGAGATTGTTTGTTTTGGTCCATAACTACAAGTTTAACGAGTTCACGATCATGATTTGATAGTTTAACGAAACCTAATAATTTTATTTTTAGGAAAAAATCTTAAAACGGGTTATGTTGTTTATAGAATACTCACATTTTATAAATATATGATCACTAAGTTTTCTAAGTAATGTAAGACACATGTAATCAGATTGTATCGTAACTATTAAAGTAGGATCATTTAATTTTATAATTTTATATTTTGGTCAAATTAATCCAATTTTTTTAAAAATTATATTTTTGTATAAGTTAAATTGGAATTTTCTTTTTCAATTAAAAATAATTATGTTTCCCTGCCCTTCTCTCATTTCCCATCTCTATATGTTATGAAATAAATATATTTATTTTCTTTCTTTACTAATATATTTAATACTTGTAATCAAATTTATGTTAATATCAAAAATTATGATATAATGTAAATTTATTGATATAATATTATTAAGTCAAATGCTTGTTTCGACACAGTAAACCACCAAATCTTTTAGGGACTTTTTTTGCATCTTGGTGTTCCAATATTTTCCTGTAAATGAGTCACCACTAAGAAAAAATGCAAATAAGTGGAGCTCACTTTTTCCTAACTGCAGGTAAGCCTCAAAAAATCACTTTTTTTCAATTAAGAAAGTAAAATCTAATTTTGTGCCGATAAAAATATAATTTTTAAAAATATATACTAATTTAACCCAATATAAAATTATGACATTAAATTTACCTATTTTAATAGTTACGTTATTAATTTATCAATTTTATAAAGTTACGAACAAATGGAACAAAATCCTTTAAAAATTAGTTATATCATTAATTGTGATTCACCTAAGTGATAATATTTTTTTTATTTTAAGTAAAATATTATAATATATATTATATTTTATATCTACAAGGATTGAGATAATTTGTAAAATATTTAAAATATTTTTTTATAATTATAACCACAACATATTGATAACAATAAAAAAACTTAATTTTGAATTTAATTGTACCATTATCTATATGTTATGAATATAAGATAGTGATAAAAAAACTAATTTTAAATATAATTGTACCATTATATATACGTTGTGAGTATAATTATAACTTTAAAAATATATATTGTTTGATATATTTTTATAATTATCCATATATTATGAATATAAATATAACAAAATAAATATTTTTATAAATGATCCATATACATAAAATACATTTCATCCATGTATAAAAATTATATCATTAATTCACTCCTCAATGTCATCATTCATTAAGTGCCCTTTCTCAAGTGCTTTGTGTTTTATTGAGAAAAATGGCATTCATATATGTTTGTTTAAATCTAAGTTACTTTTTAATAACGATTAAAAAAATTATTTTTGATACTTTTGTTTAGAGAATTAAAAATGTATTTTTAAGTTCAATTTTTTGTTTGTTAAAAAATAATAAGATAAAATTAATTTTTGATATAATTTTTTATTAATTATAATAAAATAATATATATAATATTTACATATTTATAATATTTTTTGAAAATATATATACATATATCTATTTAAAAAAATGAACAAACTTAAAAAAAAAAACTTTACAATGAAATCATTATTTGATGTATGATTTTAACCTTTATTAATATAACTCTCATTTAATCGCCAATAAGATGACAAAACTATAGTGATTGTTACACAGTACAAATTTTATTTAAGTTTTATTAAATATTTTTGAATAATTTCATTTTAATTAAAAATTAGTTTTTTTCGTATATCTTTATAAAAAAAATATAAATATGTATGTGTTATATTTTCTATTCTTTTTATTTAATGAAAAATTTAATTAAAAAATAACTTTAACTTCACCTTTTTTATAAACACATAGACATAAATTGTAAATTATTTTACAAACAAATGGACTTAAATTGTATCTTTATCATAAACATTATATTTAAAAACATATTTTTAAACTATGATACTAAATATAAATGAGAATTGCAAATGCTCCATAGTACATAGAGAGAATTAGTGAGATAAGTAGATCCCTCGCATAGATTACATAGGTTTATAAATATGGCATCTTATTAAAACAATCATATCTAACTTATGTTGAGTATCCCATGTACCTCTTGAACATGTCTATGTACCTCTACAGTACATGTCTTTTTATCTCTTAGGTAGGTTAAGTACCCTGTTGTTAAGCACCTTGTGTCAAGTATCCTATGTTCCTCTTGAACATCACATTCATTCTTGGATCATCTTAGAGAGGTACCTCAGGTTACCATGTGCCTCTTGAACATGTCTATGTACCTCTACGGTACATGTTTTTTTATCTCTTAGGTAGGTCAAGTACCCTGTTGTTAAGCACCTTGTGTCAAGTATCCTATGTTCCTCTTGAACATCACATTCATTCTTGGATCATCTTAGAGAGGTACCTCAGGCTACCATGTGTGGAAGCACTCTATGAGCATGAGGTGCTTCGATTTATAATGCTCAAATATTAAATCCTCTATTATTTTATCTTGAATTATTTGGACAAATTATAAATGCTACAACATATTTAGAGAGATTTAGCGAGATAAGCAAACACTTCAAATGAGATAATACCCATGTACCTCCGTAATACATATCTTCTTATCTCTTAAGCAGGTTAAGTACCTTGTTGTTAAGCACCTTGGGTCGAGTACGATGAGTACTTAAAAAATACTAAAATTATTATGATTTAATATACTTTAATTGATTAAATAGATTTATATTTGTATAATTTTATCATATTTTTATATAAATTTATTCTTTTGCAATCACGGGTATTGTCTTTTCGAAAAAAAATAATGGATGCAATACATTACAAATATATTGAGAAAAGGAATAAGAAAAAGTCAAAAATATGAAAATTTGAACAAAATGGGTCAAAACAGTAAAAAATGTGAAAAGGCCAAAATCCTATGTCCAGTCACCTAGTCACGCCGAGTCCCATGTGCACGCCCAGCATGTTGCCGACACACGCCCAATACACGTTCGCACCCGCGTAGCCAATACACACCTTGCACATGTCGCACCGATTCTGTGGGTGCCATCACACACCCAAGTCGTGTCCTTCACCGTGTCTCACGCGCACCAACCACAATTTTCACTCCCCACACGCACACCAGCCTATCCAAATGCATCCAAATTCCAATTTTAAAATATTTTTCCACTTTTTTTGCCATTTTCCTTTCCTATAAAATGACTCTATTCCCCCATTACAAAACACATCTCAATAAATAATTTTCTTATCTCTTTCTCTTTCTATAAAGTTTTATTTTTGTTAGTTTTTAGTTCTAAAGTTTTTCTCCTTTTAAGAAGAAAAAACTATGTTTTTGTAAATTTCTAACTTTTGATTTAATAAACAGAAATGCAAATCCGTTTGGAGGTTTTCTAGAAATAGAATTAGCATCAAGGTTCTATAAGAATTTTTATTCCTTAGTGTTATTTTTATGTTTTATTCTTATATGTTATATTTAATTTGTCTGTGATTAAATTTAACATGACTAACTATTTGTAAATATGATATAATTATAACGTTGTTATGCTTGCGAAATATTAAATAGGTAAAAGATTTCTATAAAATAAATTGATTTTGTTTTTATTCAAGATTTTATATTAAGGATGTTAGAGAGAAATATATTATTTTTCATTACAACTTAAATCTGAAAATTAGATTTTAAGGTTTAATTATCTCATCTGATTTAGAGTATTACTCTTTTATTTGTTGGTACAATCACCCGGTAGTTAGAATGAAGCTTTATTTCAAAAGTTTTATAAGAATTATCATTCAAAAATGTATTGTCAACATATTTTCAGTCATAATTTTAAAACTTGAAAGTTAGTACTCGAATAATTAAATTATTAGATTTACTTTAGACACCTTGAATAAAGTTTAAAATGTCTAACCACACCAAATGTGTCATTTAAATGGTTCATTTTAAATCTCTTAGAAAAAAAATTAATTTAATTAACCAAATTAATTATCAACCTCACCCATAATTATTAATTGACTTATTTAATTAACAAAGAATATATAACTCTACCAAAGGTGGTATTTATATGGAAAAAAATCAATAAATATCAATTTATATCTTTAATAACTTAAATAATAGGAACAAACATAATTAACTTAATTATTATATCCTAAAATACTTAACTACTATGAATGATAAAAATTTGCATTAATGTGTATTGAATCATATATATGTTTATTTTTTTATGTTAATAGATTAGGAAACAAACAAACCAAAATATTCCAAAATATTGTGACAGGATGTTTCAGATTTAATTTCTTTTTTTATATTTTGAATAATAAATTAAAAACCACATATATTCATTCCTTAGATCGATCTTGAAAGTATACTTACAATTTTCTATAAAATGATTCATGCATTTGCGAGAGTTTTATAAATAATAAATCTAAAGCATCCATAATAATGACATTGCATTGCCGATCTTGTGCTAATCAAAGTATCCTATGTACCTCTTGAACATCATATTCACTCTTGGATCTCCTCGTATAGGTACCTTGATCTACCTTGTGATTATGAGGTACCTCGATTTGTAAAATCCAAATATAACTTATGGCCTAAACAAAATAATTAATCCAACTCTCCATAACACACATATGTATAAACAAGATAAGCTAGTTGAAATGACACTTACACACTCATCTTTTAGCCAAATTTGTCCTTGTGAGCCTGTAATTAGTGGCATAACTATGTTAAAGGTTACATTAGACTTTTGTTTCGGTCAATATTTTATCCAAAATTTATTAGCTTCTAACGCACATATAAATTATCTTATATTTTTTATTTTTAATAAAATTAAAAGCTAATTTATTTTTAAAAAAATTACATCTGATGTCACTTTAGTTTTACAAATTTGATACATTAGTAAATTTACTTTAAATTGATATATTTTAATCACATTACTATTATATTTATATATACTTTAGTTATTTTTGATTTTTTTTAAATTTACCTTCAAACATCTATTTGTAGGGTCCTTGTTAATAAGATTCATTTAAATTAATGTTATGTTTTTTCAAGAAAAAAATTCTAAAAAAAATTGGTTACAAATGACTAAACGTTTTAAAATACAAAAGTAATGTAACTAAAGTTTACTGATTTTAAGAAGTATAACTAATATATCAAATTTGTTGAAGTAAAATCATAAAATTGCTATGCTACCTATTCATTACGTAGAAAATAACTATGGCTCATTTTTTGTAATGTTTGAGATTAGAAAATGATTATTCTCCTTTTACAACAAAATTAATTTTTTAATATAGAATAATTTGACATAATTTTATTTTATTTATTTAATTATTTTTATATAATTCTTTTAAGTGAATGAAATATAAATTTTTCAAAAAACAAAATTCATATATCCGTAAATAAAATTTAAACTCTAAAACTACAATATATTCAAATAAATTTTATATTATTTAGTATATTTCATCTTGCGAATGATGCAGTAGCTTGTCATAATTGAATAAGTTATTATTTGAATGAAAATTCTCACTATCGCAAGATATCCACGTGGGCCCCATAGTGAGTGGGATTGCCTCTATCGCACCAAGTTACATGTGTTTCTTTCGCTATTACCCAACTTCGAACCTGTGATATACCCTTAAGTATGCAGATTCATAGAAGTTGGTACCCTTCAGGACATGTGAAAGAACATATGTGTAACCTGGTGCGGTATAGACAATCCCACTCACCAGGGGCCGTATGTGGATATCTTGCGATAGTGAAAAATTTTGTTCAAACATCAAAAGCACTCTTATTGCTAAAGATATTTACGTGTGGGCCTCTAGTGTCGGGGATCTTGTCGAGCACCTCACCAGGTTACACGTATTTCTTTGCACTTCTCCAGCCTTGAATATGTGACCTACCCATTAAGCCACAAATTCAAAGAAATACGTGTAACCTGGTGTGGTGCATGCAATCCCACTCATCAAGGACTCACACATAAATATCTTTAGCAATAAGGGCATTTTTGATGTTTGAACGAAAGTTCTCACTATCGCAAGATATCCATTGGTGATAGCTGTGGGGTAAGGTTTCCTTTGTATCCTCTTATCAGCAGATTTTTAGTTAAGACACAACTTGCGTCGAGGCAATTGATGCCTAATGAGTGGAGATATCTTTTTTTGCCTGACCTTGATATGCAAAGAACTTGTGGTAAATTTGGAGATGGTTGAGTTGTGGTGCGTTTTACCAAATTTATAGATCGAGGTGAGGAGCCCCTAATATCCATTTTACAGGAGAGCTTGACCTGGTTTCTTAATCGAGGTTCTCTGAGTGCCGACCTAGTTATTTGACGGAGGTAGGAAACTCAACTTCTTCTTTTGTTAGGATTCTCTACCAGATTTATAAATCTAGGTGAGGAGCCCCTGATATCCATTTTACAGGAAAGCTTGACCTTGTTTTTTAATCGAGGTTCTTTGAGTATCGGCTTGGTTATTTGACTGAGGTAGGAAACTCGAAACTTGGTAAGAGCAAAAGAAACATGTGTAACTTGGTGCGGTGTAGGCAATCTCACTCAATAGAGACCCCACGTGGATATCTTACAATAGTGAGAACTTTCGTTCAAAGAGTTATCTACTTATATATATATATATAAGTACAATTTTTTTAAAAAAAATTTAAACATAAATATTTAGTTTTGATGTTGCATTACAATATAAAACTACCATATTACTCTCAAATTTTCTTATATGAACCCTTACAAATATGACTTATCAATACATAATTGGCTGAAAATATTAAATTGTCTTAATAAAAAAAATTAATATTTTTGATATTTAGAATTAAATTTTGATATTTTTCTCTATTTAGATTTTAAGTTTTTAGTTTTCTTTTAATTATTTATCTTTATAAGAAATTCCATAGATTTTGATCGCTAAGAATCTATAAATTAATTGGAATTAATAATTTATATTTTATTTAATATTTTAAAATTTTAAAAAATTAGATTATTTTTTTCAAATTTCACATATTTAGAAATTAAATTTGATATATTTGATATATTAATATTTTAAGAATAATTGAAGATATATTTGAAAAATTATAAAAATAATACCTATAAAGTTTACAATAACAAAAATAATATCAAAATAAAATTAAAAGTGATTTAATTAAATATTTTTCAACATTGAACGGATTTAAATGATCGTTTTTAAATTGATTAACATCCAATTAAATAGCATTTAATGTAAAATGATATATTAATTTTTTTAAAATAACGTAAATACAAGAATTTGATATAAATGATGCTATATTTATAATTTCAAATTTTAAGTATACGTGATTTGTTTAGTTATCTAACAATAAGACTCATCTTTCACCCTTTCTAAGGCACAAATTTAAATAACAAAAAACGTTTGATCTAGACAAGTTTAAATATGTTATTTGTATTATTTTTTAAATATATTTTTTTATTTTTATCTTAATATCCCATTATATTATATTTATAGTATATGAAAATGCGAGTTTTACTTTCTACGTAAAATTTCTACGTTATCATCAAATTTACTAATGACCTTATTGATCCTTAAAATTATCAGATGTAAATATAGCTCTAGGTGAATTTTAACTATATTCCTTCCTTGCTAATGAGCTCAATTTTTTTAGGCGGCATATATAACTTATGAGATTCAAGTCTCAATGTTAAATATAAAAATATTATAGCCGTTTTTGATAAGATTGTGATTTCTCAATTAATGACATATTTGGCAAAAAAAAAAAAAAATATTCAAGATTTTGATTGTATAATTTTTATATAAAAACTATTTATTTTTACAAAATAAAAATTAACAATTATGTAAAAAAATTATAAGCGTGAATCTAAACCTTATTATTATTATATGTTTAAATTTTTAATTTTAAAATTATATTTTATCTTAAATTAAAATAATTTTTATTTTTAAATATTAAGTAAATTATATATTAATTTAAATAAATTTAAAAATAAAATTATTTTAATATATAAAAAAGCTACATAAAACAAAGGGTAAACTTTTCTGGTTATGTCATCACAAATACATAAAATATCCATTTATTTATTTTATTAATTATATTTAATATTAATATAATTAAATAAAATTATTATTAATAAAATATTTTTATAATAATAAGTGAAAATAACGTTGTACAAAACAAAAAACCACAATTCATATAACACGCGTACACCAAACTATTAAAAGATTTCTCATTGTCAGTGGTTCTTGGGGTCATACTCCTCGTAGAAGTGGGCAACTGAATCACGGCACAGAAGTACAGGGAAAAAAATAAATAAGAAAAATGTGATTGTTGTGCGATTTGATTTGGTTCATACTTTAGGACATTCATGAACGCTCGAAGAATTTAATTTCCTGTTATAATAATACGGTTAAAATATATGTAATTATATGTAAAGTTAAGTAATAATATATAAAATAAAAATTATATGATTATACAGCAAGTTATTTATTAAAATCATATATATTAGAATTTTTTATTTTTAACTAAAAATAATTTTTTTAATTTATTTGTACAATATAAGATATAAAAATAAATTAATATTTACTTAAAGTATTAATTTTTATAATAAATATATTTGGTGATAAATAAAAACATATTACATACAATTTTAATTATAAATAATTTATATTGTTATCAAATATTGTATAAATTAATGATACTATAATTATATTTAATCTATTTAATAAGGTAAAATAAATATATTGTAAATAATTTTATGAAGTTGGGAGGGGTTCTAATTGTATCCATATTTTATTCTAATCTCTCTTAAATTATTGATTTAGTTAAATTCAAAGGGTGAATTTAATTATAATTTTTAACATTTTAAAGTAGTTTTAAAATTCAGTTGTAATTATTATTTTAAATATAGTAAAAATTTATGGATATTGAATTATGATTTTATTGGTGCATATAAAAATAAAGAATTTTTAAAGTTTTTTTATATACTTTGATAGAATTTTTTGAGTTAACAATATACTTTATAAAATATTTGAATATTCTTATCTCATCTCATGAAATTTTCATGATTTTTAAAGATTTCACCTTTTCTTTCCTCTGTGTCTAAATTCTCACCCTCTTTTCTATTTCCTTCCATAAAATCCGCTAAAATTCAACTCTTTTATAATCTTCAAAAAGTCTATTTTTACTCACACAACTATTTTTATAAAATCTTAAAACATAAAAAATCCAACTCTTTCAAAGTATATTAAAATCTTATATTGAATATATCCTTAGTATCACACTTCAATTAATGGTTATAATTCGATTCAAAATGAAATTTCAGTTTGGAAATCTAATGATGTGCAATAGATGTGATGAAATTGAAAGGCAATTTGTTTTTTATTTTATTTTGCAATTATTATTTTACTTCCATACCTCGCTCTTTTTTTTCTTTAATAATGAGAGATAGAGAGAAGGAGAAGGGAAGATAAAATATTTAAATATTAATTTTTAAATTTTGATTAAATTGAAATTATTTTTAAGTTAAATATTAAAATGCACTTATTTTTTTGAGTAGAAAAATGTTTTATGTCTCTAATTTGGAAAAAACATAATCTATTTTTCATATATTGATCTCTTATTTATTATAGGTTGTCCCACGTGCAACATAAAATAAAACATTTTTATCAATTAGAAGTTAACTATTAACCATAATAATTTGTTTAAATTAAAAAATCTAATCTATCGGATTGGTGAATTCTATAATCAGAATAGATTGACAAATTTTATAATCAGATTGAATTCGAATTAAAAAATATATAACCTGTTTAGATTCGGATCATATTCATGATGGTTTTTATAATTTGTTATATTCTATCTAGATCGAATTACTATTAAATTATAAATAAGTACATATTATATTTTATAATATATTATATTTAAATATTGTACATACTTTAATTATATTATATTATTATTGTAGATTAAAAATAAATATAAATATTTATAATAATTTAATAACTATAAAGAGAAATTTTTTTTATTCTTTTGATTTTATTGATTGTGATTATAAATAATAAATTTTATTACAAATATATCAATTTAAAATTTAATTCTTGTTTATATCATGTTTTATATATAATAATAATTCCTAAATAATTTTCTGTTCGAATTTGAATTGGTTCAGACTAATTACATCATGAGATTGGTTTTAGATTAAAAATCTTCAAATTTATTTCGAATCAGATCGAATTCGAATCGATAAAAACCTTACATTTTTAATCTACTACTCATCTTTATTATCAATCAAATATTGACATATTAATTAAGATAAATACCGAAACTTTTGATCTTTTTTTTTTCTCTTTGAAGTAGGATAGTAGCGTTGATCATAATTGATAACAAAGAAAAGTTAATTATAAAATTTGTGATGTTTAATATCTTATATTTTAAAATGTGTTTTTGTCTTTAAATTTGAAAAAATATGTCAATTAAGGATATATTATTTTAATAGTTTTATCATTAAAATATTATATTTTATCATCAAGTTATTAAAACGCGATAAAATATGATTCATTAGCAAGAAAAAGTAAAATTTAGTATAAAATTATTTCAAAAAAATCAATAATAATTAATATTCTTAATAAATCAACAATAATAAATATTCTAACATAAATATATATAATACCACTTTTAAATGATGGATAGAGTTTTATCTTGTTTTAATTATTTGATATGAAAAATAGTATTTTAATAAAAAAATTATTAAAAAATTATTATTTATTTAATTGACACATTTTTTTAAAGTTAAATACTAAAAAATATATTTTTAAATTTAAAAAATCAAATACATATTAAAACTTAATCTAGAAAATTTAAATAAAAGTTTTTTCTTAATAATATGAAAAATAGGAGGCATCAGTACGAAAATATGAGTGTTATTAAAATATCTTGTTTATTAATTTACTACGTTTTCAATACTACGACTCTAAATCAACAGTCTAATTCTTAGTTGATAAAAAGACCTTAATGCAACTTACATAAAAATTGTGGTATGTTTTTGAATAATATTAATCTCACTTGTTAATTTTGTATTTATTTTTTATACTATTTTATTTTTATAAAAGGGTGATTGTTATCCATCTCTCTAGTGTTTTGTAAAGTGATGTTAATTTGTTTTGTTTGTAGGAAAAAATTGATTTTAACATCGATGGGAATGTCTTCACGGGAAGTAGGTGGAGTTGGAGAATGGGGATCATCCTCTCGCTGCGTTCACTTCCTAATTCCTTTTTTTAAAGTATTATATATTTGTATAAGATTATTCAAAGTTTGGGATTAGGATTCTAATTAATTAGAAGAATAAATAAGTAATTTTTAAATTATAATTAATTAAAAAATTATAAGTTAATATACATAGAATCATGTAATATAATACGAAAATAAATAAGAATTTAACACATGATATTTTAAAAAATAACATAGATTATAATAATTATTTTAAGAAGAAAATAATCGATTCATTGAATCACTTAATTATTTATTATGAAAATCAATGCTCAATTACAAATAAGGTTTTTTATTATCTTCTAAGATAAAGCTTCCAAAATAATCTACTTACAAGCCGCGATTTCTTTCACACCCTTCACAAGATAGGTGTAAGGATCCGGGCTAATGTTTCGATAACTAGAGTTACATTAACAATCAAATCTGTTTAACTAATACCTAAAAAATTAACACAATAACACAAATACAAAGTGTATCTTAGAGTAGATAGGTGTAAGGAATTTAGAATCATTTTTCTCATAATCTGAATCAATGTCAGATTTATTAGAGTGTCCACCAATAGTTGTAGTAATTATCAAATAGTTTGTGCCACAATTTTTTGAGTCATTAAGATTGTTGTTGTAGTTCTCGCTCTCTATCTCTCTTTTTGTTATCACATTCAGTTGTAACATGATCAATCCCATTGCATTCAAATTATTTTGGTATAATGGGTTTAGTTTTCTTGTCTTTAAAACTCATAGATTTGAGTTCTCTTGAATTTTGATCCCTTTAACGGCTTGGTTGCTAATTACTCTATAAATTGTTCTAGTCGAAGATTTTCTTGAATCTTTTAGTTATAAGTTTCAATTCTTCATCATTCTCATCATTGTCATTATCACCATAATCAATCATGACAGTTTTGAAATTAATATTTTTGTTCTTTAGAGATATTCAAAAGCTTATCTCAAAGCTTTGAAGTGAGCCAATGAGTTTTTGAATTTTGATTATATCTACATCCTTACTTTCATTGATAACAGTGACCTTTACATGAAAGTGATATAATAATAAGCAAAGAATCTTTTGAATTAACTTAAATTCCTCAATTTTCTCTCTAAGATTTTAAGAAGTGTTAGTAATATCATATAATTTAACATGGAATTTAGAAAGAGTTTTAGTTTCTTCCATCCTATAATTTTCAAACCTAGTATCTAGTATCTAGCATGTGCAATTTTCTTTTTTTAACTTGTGTGGTGCCCTCATGAGTAATCTCTAAATTATTTCAAGCATGCTTAACATTATCAACATTAAAAATATGATGAAATTTATCTACATACAAATCAGTAAAAATTTCATTGATATATTTTTGTTTCTAATTACTACCAATTTTATCTTAAGTTGTCCACTTGTTCTTAGGTTTAAGTGTGATAGCATTATCTTTGGTAACCAAAGGTGGTTCCTAACCATAGATAACATAGTTTCACACACTCTCATTTTGAGAATGTAGATAGGCTTATACGAGCCTTTCAATATAAGTAGTTAGACCTATTAAAGAAAAGAGCACGGGTTGGAGACAAACCCTTTCTCAAATTATCTATAACAAGATCCTATGCAAATACTAAGGAAACGTTTAGTTTATAGAATAGAAAATGAATGGAAATGGAAATCCTAATAGAATTGAATATAAAGGGAACAATATTATTATTACAGTGTTTGACTTGACCACTAGAATAAAAAAAAGAATCAATATTACAACAATATTATAATGTTTAGTTTACAAGTGAAATGGAATAAAAAAACATTATATATTATTTTAATACCTCTATATTCATTAAAGTTTAAATAATATCTTTTAATTTATTATTTTTCTATTAGACAAAATATATTATTAAAGTTATTATTTTTTTAAATAATTATTACTTAAAAATATTATCTAATATTATAAAAAGTTAAATAAATTTTTTGATAATTTTTTTAAATTAGGGTTTATTTATGTGTTTTTAAGGGTAAAATTAAAATAAAAATTAGTATGAGAATGGAATAAAGATTACTAAGAAGGTGGTAAAATTGTTATTCCTTCTCTTTTAGGAATGAATTCTATTTCATTATATTCTTAACTTATAACACAACAAAACATAAAAATGTGTAGAATCAATTAGATTCTCATTCTCATTCCTACCAATGAAACATGTTGTAAATATATCTAGTGATCCGCTTTGATACCAATTTAAAGTTTGTAGTTGCAAATCTAATTAACTAGAGGGAGATGAATAGGTAATTTTTGGATTATGACTAATTAAAAAATCACAAGCAATTAGATATAGAACCATGTGTAAAATAATATAAAGCATAAATAAATAAGAACTTGACACACGATATTTTAGTTAGAAACAACATAGGTTACAACAATGATTTAAGAGGAAAATCATCGATCTATCGGACCACCTAACTATTTATTATGAAAATCAAGGTTTAATTACAATACCAGATCTTATATTACTCTCCAAGATAATGCTTCTAAAGTAATCTACATACAAGCTACTACTTTTTTCATTTTCTTTGCAAGATAAGTGTACGAATAATAGCTAACATTCTGATAACTCAAGTCACAAAAGTAATCGAACTCGTTCAACTAGCACCTGAAAAATTAGCACAATAATACAAATATAAAGTGTGTTCTAGAGTAGATTTAATAATAAAAAACCCTAACTAGAAGATAAAAGAATAAATTGATTAATTTATATCATCTAACAACCCTAGAATAAAAGTTAAAGCATATGTTTAATAAAGATAGTTTCTTCAAAGTTAAATAATCAAATCAAATTATTATGATTATCCACAAAATTATTCGATCTAAATATTAAATAACCAAATCAAAGAGAAGTTATACAAGCATGTAATAACAATACCATAAATTAAATAGGCATATTCATCAATCAAATATAATCACACAATATTTGATACATTAATTAAAGAAAGACGCATAAACAAAATACAATTCAATTTTTGCAAAATAATTTAAGAGAGAGAAATATAACAAAAATAATTAGAAAAATAAAATGAATGTGGTTGTTAAAATAAGAGGCATTGTTTATATAGGAAAGATAAAACTCTAATGCTAGGTTAAAGAGAAATTATCATTATATCTATAAAATAATTTAAAGAATAATAATTAATAAGGATAATATAGTAAAAAAATAATTTTGGCTCGAGTATACAATAGGTTTTAAGTTGGAATGCTAACCGCTTGATCGATCCATACAAGACTTGATCGATTAAACATGTAAGGTTGATCGATTGAAACTCTTTTTAATCAATCCAACAATGATTAAAATAAATCCGAGATTAGGTAGATAGAACACGATCGATTCTCGATCGATCGAGTCCTTCGATCAATTAAACCCAACTTTGATCAATATACAATGATTTGAAAATCAATCAAAATAACATAGATAATACAAGATCGATTCACGATCAATTAAACCCTTTGATCGATCTACCAAATACTCGATCGATTGACCTATGTGTATACCAAATGTTTTGAAGTGTATAACTTGTATTTTAACATACATAAAGACAAGTATATACTTGAAACATATTGACTTGAAGTTTAAAAGTTTTTCAACTTAAATAACAGACGTGAAAACACAGTTAAAAATTAGTATATATTAAACATTTTATTTATGAATATTACCAAAACTTATATATTTTATAATTATAGTTAAATCCAAAGAGTTTTATTAAAAAAATTATTTCTATCACTAAATAAATTTATTATAATTATATAATAAATGTATATAATTGAAATTTTATGTTGATTTGGATTATTTAATATAAAATTGATGTTAAGTTTTTTTTTTTGTCAGTAGAAATTATGATCCTTGTAAAAAATATACGAAACTTTGATTGGAAAGCCCCTACCTTACCTAGGCACTTAATTATTTAAATGGATGATAGAAATAGCCTCCAAGCCCCTACCCTCACTCCGTCCTATTGAAATACATAGTTATGTACAAATATCATTAACTTATGCTATATTTTATTTTGCTTAGTCTTATTTCTACTTATTTTTAGTATGTTCAAAACAAGTACCTATTATCAGAATTTATTAAAAAAATTGGTTAAAATTCTAAACCTAATTTTAATTAATTCAAATAATAGGTTATGACTTGAACTTGGTTCAAAGTAATATATGATTGAATTAAAATAAAACTTGATATATGTTAAATAGTTTTTTTGATAAAAACATAAAAAGATCGATGATAATTATCTTAATAAAATAATATATTTTTTAATTATATATTAATTTTTATCAATTTTTTTAATATTTTTGATATAAAGAGTTATATTTGCGAATAAGTTAAAACAAAAAGGGTATTATTCAGCAAATTTAAAATGTTACGATATAAGATCTATTGAACAAATTTAAAATGTGATGATATAAGATCTATTGAAGCATTTTTTTATGATGGAAAAGGTGGTTTTTTTTGTACGTCATTTCACATTTGCAATTTGTTCTTTTACTTTGGAAAAACAAAATTTAAGATAATTAATGAATTAAAAAGTAAAAATATATATTATTGATATAATTTAAAATAAGAATGTTACATGAATTATGTAAACAAACTAATTTCAATTTTTTTTGTTTACTTGCTTGAAATATTGGATGTTAAAATATCCCTATAAAATTATCAAAATTATATATATTTTATAAAATTTAAATTTATAAATCGAATCTAGTTTAGGTTGGATACATGCAGTAACATTTATTTCTAAGCTAAAGAGACCAAATTAAATTTACATACCTATTTGAATTTTTTTTTTAATTTCAATTTTATAATATTAATAATCAATATAAAACCCAAATTGATAACTTTAAATATAAAATTTATTTCAACAACTAAATTATGGTAAATGTTTTTTATATACATTTTTTCCATTTTTTAGCAAGTTCATTTTGTGATTGTGTGTATTACTTTTCGTTTCTATTGATGCTAAAGAATTGCGATAATTAAAGACATTTTAGTGTGTATTGTGTAATTTATCACTTTACCTCTTTTTCTGCGTGTTTTGTTTATATTTATTAAAAAAAAGATAATTTTTAAACTCAGTCGATGGATACTAATTTATTCATCGGACCAAAATCCTTTTACTTGGTAATTATTTTTTTAGAAATAACAATAAAATCTGATTGATATATATATAGTATAAATTTGACTTAATATATTAGGCATGCACAATAAACATGGGAAAAAAAGTTAGCACCTCAATTAAGAAATAGTGTGTATTCAAATTATTATTCGAATTATTGTTCATTATTTTTAAAATAGATTATTAATATAAAATAACAAATCATTATCTACTTAAAAGAAAGAAAGAAAGAAAGAAAAAAATTCTAATGTGAATTCGCAACTTCTTGTCAACCACAAACATCTTGCATGTCTTTACTTTGAGTAGACCGATCGTTTGGAGTTCACATGTATATGTTTCGTTACAGTCCATATAGTACGGGAGTAGTTTTTTTGGTTTTTTTTTCTTCTTCCTTTTTTGATATATATATATATAGGAAGATTTTCATTAATAATAAAAGATTCAAGAGTAGTTTTTATTTTTCTTTTTTAATATAATAAGATTATCATTTAAGATATTTAAACATAAATATAAGTATAATTTAAGAATAATATATATGTAAATTAAGAAATTAGATTGAAATCCAATAGGTTACTTCGATCTAAACTTAATTTACAATATTATTGATACTTTACTAACATGTATTTGTACATCAAGATAAATCCATAGACATCTTCTTTGAGTTAAAATTAAGATTAGATAATTGAGGTATAATTTATATATTTTTATTATTAAAAAAATTAAATTTATTATTTTATATAAAAACATAATTTAAATTGAATCGTAGAATTTAGACATGTTTGTATTAATTTTCATCTAATTTAACTCTTTTTAATATTATTGAAATGTAATTTTTATTATTATAAATTTTATAGTTAAAAATATATTTTATTTATATAATTTTTAAATTAATTATTATTATTATATAAATTAAGTATTTTAGTCCTATAATTAATGAAAATAAGGGTTCAAAGTCCTATAATAATTAAGAAAATATAATCCTAATATTAAATATAATTTTTATACTAAAATTTTTAAATTTTATAAATAAAAGGTTTAAAAATACCAAATTATAAAATAGTATATGACTTCTAAATTACAAATATTGTAAAATCTGGTAATAATCAATATATTTATGTATTTTCTGTTATGTTTCTGTACAAGACTATAGTCTATGTATACTAAGGAAAACAAAAACTAAAAAACTAACCCTAGCAGCAACTGTACACATGAAAGTTGTTGCACACTCATATTTTACGGTTCTATTAACATTATTGTTTGTCATTTCTTGCTCCACTAAACATTGGTGTTTGTCACTGTTGTAGCATGCACCACAACACACACCAACATTTCTCCTCAAGTTGGTGCATATATGTCTCTTATGCCCAACTTGTCAAGTGAGTTGTAGAAGTTCTTTGCAGACATAGATTTTGTGAGTATATTTGCCAATTGATCTTCTGATTTAACAAATGGAAGTTAAATAATCTTTTCTTCAAAATTATGTTTGATGAAGTTCTGATCCACTTCAACGTGCTTCGTGCGATCATGTTGAACAGGATTGTGGGAGATGGCAATGGCTGCTTTGTTATCACAAAATAAGTTCATTTCACAGTTAAGAGCAACATCAATCTCATTTAGAAGTTTTTTCAACCAAAGGATCTCACATATTCCCTTGACCATTCCTCAAAATTCAACTTCAGCGCTAGATAAGGCAACTACCTTTTTCTTTTTGCTCCTCCATGTAACAAGTTTTCCCCCCACAAAAGTAAAGTACCTAGTAGTAGATTTCTTATCCTTGATATTCCCTACCCAGTCTAAATCTGTATATTCAACGACTTTCAATTGACCATTCTTTGAAAACATAAGTCCTTTCCCAGGGGAGGATTTTAAATAATGAAGTATTCGCATGACGGCATTCATATGGTCTTCATTTGGGCAGTGCATGAACTAACTCACGACACTCACAACATAAGCAATATCAGATCGAGTATGAGATAAATATATGAGTTTACCCACTAACCGTTGATATCTATGTTTATCTGCTGGTATTTGGTCCACATATTCTCCAAGTTTATGATTTTGAACCATCAGAATATCGATAGGTTTACAATCTAGTAATCCTGCCTCTACCAATAGATCTAGAGTATATTTCCTTTGGGAAAGACATATACCTTGTTTTGATCTTGTTACCTCAATGCCTAAGAAGTATTTGAGCCCTCTTAAGTTCTTCATTTCAAATTCATTTGAAAGTTGTTCTTGAAGCCTAGAGATTTCTTCTTTATCATCCCTTGTAATGATCATGTCGCTTACATAGACTATAAAGACTGTTATTTTTCCCAATCGATGTATTAGGAAAAGAGTGTGGTCAGAGTTATTTTGTTGAAATCCATATTTCCTCATTGATGAACTCAACCTACCAAACCATGCTCAAGGTGATTGTTTTAGTCCATACAATACTCGTTGTAATCTACATGTAATTTCTTTTCCTGATGTAATAATATATCCTAGTGGGATATCTATGTAAATCTATTCTTCAAGGTCATCATGAAGGAAGTCATTCTTCACGTCAAGTTGGTGCAATGGTTAATCTAAATTTACTGCAAGAGATAACAAAACTCTAACAGTTTTTAGTTTAGCCACATGTGAGAAGGTTTTTTGATAATCTATATCATGTTTCTGTGTATATTCTTTTGCTACTAGCCTCGTCTTGTATCGATCAACTGACCTATCTGTTTTATACTTAATGGAGAAAATCCACTTGCATCCTACCATCTTCCTTCTTTGAGGTAACTCGCTTAACACTCATGTGTTATTCTTCTACAATGCCTCAAATTCTTCTTTTATAGCTTGAGCCCAGTTTGTAAAAAAACGGCTTCTTCAATGCTACTTGGAATTCAACGTGAGGAGAGTGTTTGTGCAAATGCTCTTATAGGTTCTGATAACCCTTGAGTAGATACATAATTGGCTATTGGATACGTGGATTGTCGTTCTTCTCTGTCTAGAGAGTATCGATTCAGAGGTTTGCCTCGATTGTGTCTGAAAGGTAGAACATAACCAACATGTGTATCTATAGCATTAGTTTGTAAAGGTGTGATAGAATAGCTTACCTAAAGAGTATTCTCAATAGGAGGATCATTGGGTACTAGAGAGTGGAGGGTGCATCAACCACTGCATTTTCTAGAGATTCACTCACTAGTTTAGATTCAGTTCTTAGAAGTTCAAGTTCGGGTCTAGGTACTGGCTCATCCATATTGTTGGCATTATCTGAGTATGTCGGATTGTTACTAATGTCTAACACTTCAACATCAAGCCAATTTTGTTCTTTACCATAACTCTCCCCCTGAAGAGGGTAATTGGATACTGATGATGGGAAAAACCATTCAGATTCTAGGAAGGTGACATCCATGGTAATATAGGTTATTTTAGTAATAGAATCGTAGCATCGGTATCCCTTTTTTGTACACCATACCATAAGAATACACATCGGACAACACATGGATCCAACTTAGTTCGTTGATTTTTATGGAGCTGGACAAAAGCAACACATCCAAAAATTTGGGGTGGAAGCATCAAAATAGTAGGCAAGGGAACATGATCAGATAACACCTTTAATGAAGTCTAAAATTGTAAGGTTTTGTGGGCATACGGTTCAGTAGATACACAGCTGTAGTAACGGCATCACTCCAGTATCTACTAGGCATATGTGCACCGATTAGTAAGGCCCGGGTAGTTTCTAAAATGTGCCTATTCTTCCTCTCCACAGTCCCATTCTGTTATGGGGTTTGTGAACATGAGGTTTCATGGAGAATACCATGGTTGTCCAAGTATGTCCGAAATTGTTAATTAACATACTCCCTTCCATTATCGGATCTAAGGATCTTAATTTTTTCAAAAAAATGTGTCTGAATCATGGTATGAAACAAGTGAAACATAGAAAATACTTTATCTTTATGTTTGAGAAGGTAAAACCATGTCATTCGTGTACAATCATAAAAAAAATTATAAACCCACGATGACCCAATGACGTAGTGACTGGGGAAGGTCCCCAAAGATCAGAATGTACTAAAGCAAAAGGAGTCACACTTTTATGCATACTCATAGGATAAGACTCCCTATGAATTTTTGCTAAGATATAAGTATCACATTTGAAATCCGAGTGTATGACATTTGAAAATAAACTAGGGAGTAGGTGCTTTAAATACCTAAATGATGGATGCCCAAATCGACGATGACATAACCAAATTTGTCGCTCTTTGTTACTAACTGTGTGTTGCATGTGATTGGCTCTTCCTGAACTGAGGTCATCCACGTAATATAAGCCTCCTCTCTTAGTACCACGCCCAATGATCTCCTTGGTGAGAATATCCTGAATGAGACAAAAGGTAGAATACATCAATACTACACAGTTAAGATTTGAAGTAACTTGACTTACAAACATTAGTCTGTTTGAAAGAGAGGGTACAAGTAATGTATTAGATAATGATAATGAAGGAGATAAAGTTACTCTTCCAACCCCTTGTAACTAGATAAGTGACCCCATTGGCATTGGCAACACGGATCCGTCTCAACTAGGTTGTATTGGAGAGATATTTTAAGTCAAAGGTCATATGATCTGTAGCTCCAGAATCGAGAATCCAATCCTCATTATCACTATGAGTAGAGATGTGAAATGCTTTACTTGAAGTACCTGGATCCTGGGAAGATTCGACCTGAGGAATAAGGGATAATGATCCATTATTGGTAGCCACAACAACTCTTCCTGTGGTTTCCCGTTTCTTCTGTGCTTGAAGATCATTCCACCAATCTGGATACCCATGTAGTTTGAAGTAGTTTTCATGGGTGTGTTTGGAGTTTCCGCAATGGGCACATTTTATATCAACAGAAGGTGGATTTCCAGTGGATTTCTTACTACCCAAAGAAAGAGTTCCTGGTTTTGGTGGCATCAGATTATGGTATCTCTTGATCCCTTTGAAAGCCATAACTGCTCCGGGAGTCGTATCTCCACTCGTGATCATCATGCTTTTCTTGATCTCTTCCCTACGTACAAATCCATAGGCATGTCCCACCATAGGGAATGGTTTGATTTGAAGCACATCACTTTGAGTTTTATCTAGTCGGTCATCAAGTCTATCGAGGAAGGTATACATTTGATCTTCCTGTACGATGGAGTTGTATTTTTGTATGTCAGTTGCACAGTCCATTGGGTTAGGACGACGAAAATCGATTTCTCGCCACAACCCTTGAAGATCATTGTAGTATTTTTCAATGGATCCACCTGCCTGTTTCATACGAGTAACTCGACGGCAGAGATCATACACTTGTGATGTGTCTGTCCCATCAAAGTAGGTTGTAGTAGTAGAATCCCAAACCTGTTTTGCAGTTAGGAATTAGATAAAATTTGCAATCAATGAGGGGTCCATCGAATTGATCAACCATCCCTTGACAATGACATTTTCTTTGCGCCATCTCTTGAATGAGGGGTCGGTTTCAACAGGTTGAGAAAAATTCTCATTAGTATATCCCAATTTGTCCTTGCCAGAGATATATATCTCTACCACCTGGGACCACAAGGCATAGTTGGATCCTTTCAACATGATACTAATGGGAGTAGTCGATGCTTGAGTTAGTAGAGGTTGTGAGGTGATCTGAGCTCTAGTTAGAACTTCAATCATTTTTGTAGTTAAATCGTTTAATATTGAATTGGTGGTTAAATCTCTAGATTATGCCATAAAATCTATCAAAAAAATAATTTTTACACTTTATATACCAGCCAAATATATATAGAATATTCTGTAACCCTAATTCATTTTTTTTTCTATTCGCGCAGCCCCCTACAGCGCTTTCCTTCTCATTCCAAGTTTTTTTTCCTTCTAGTTCCAAGTTTCTCTAAACTAGAAGAACAGTACAGTTGCCCACGATGGCAGCTGGATTGGTACGTAGAGAAACTATGACGGCCCAACGAGCAGATAGACCTGGAACCCAAGAAACTATGACGGCTCCAACGAGCAGCTAGATTAGTACGGCTCCAACCAGCTACACGGACAAAGTCCAAACACAAAAAATATGTTGTTGAGGAGACGGTGCTATATGTCGCTGCATTTCAAGTTTCATCGAGGTAGGAGAACAATGCGGTTGCCCACGGTGGCGTAGAGAGATTGCGACAACTCCACGACCAACAAGCAATCTGTGACCCCAAACGCAGATACAAAGAACGCGACCTCAGTGCCATTTATCACTATGTTCTATTTCTTTAAAAAAAACGATGGTGGAACCGGCCACACCCATCGTTGGACCCAACCAGTTAGAATGGTATGGTTTCAACGAGTAAACCAGAACGACCACCTCAGATCGAACTAGTGTTGAGGAAAGTGTAAACCAGAACGGCCACACTAGAAATTAGAAATCAAAAAATCAGAGGGTAAGTGTAAACCAGAATAACCACCCCAGAAATCAGAAATCAAATGGGAGGAGAACAGAAATCAACGTAATAGGTAGCTATTTTATTCCATTAGTCAACAATAACTTATTCTGATACCATAACAAATATTGTGAAATCTGGTAATTATCAATATATTCGTGTATGTTATGTTCTGTTTCTGTACAATAGTAATAGCATATGTATACTAAGGAAAAAGAAAACTAAAAAACTAACCCTAGCAGCAGCTGTACATATAGAAGCTGCTGCACACCCATATTTTACGACTCTATTAATATTATTGTCTATTATTTTTTGTTCTACTAAACATTAGTGTGTGATACTACCAACACTAAAACCATTCTCTTATTTTATTTTATGTAATTAAAAAAAAGTTATTTCATGCAGGTCGAAAAATTAGATAACTACTTTAGCATATAATTATAAGTAATTTTTTTATTTTAACTAATAACTACCTCTTATATCAATTATACTATAAAAATGCTTAATGCCCGATAGTAGTTCAACTTTAAATCATCACCAGTGTCACAAGAAGATTAAAATCTAAAACATACATTTTTTTTTAAATAAACATCTATATCATATAATGGTATGTCTACTTGTATACATATATTTACTCTTCTTCTTAGATGTACACCACCTTGTAACATGTAATTAATGCTCAAGAAATAAGTGAGAGCGGAGTATATGTTTCGTACTAAAAGTGTTCTCACAAAAACATGAATTTCACATGCTTCTATCGAGGCGTGTCTAGTAGATATCTTTGACATTTTTCTTCTTATATTGTTATATAATATTAAACATATAATTTTTAGATTAATATATTTTATTTTTATATTTTTCTTATATTTTAAAGATAAAAATTATTTTTAATTTTAGATTAAATAAAAAATCAAGATATATAATTTTAAATTAAAATTTCATAATCATATAATTTTTATTATATATAATAAGTTTATATTTTACAAATAAATATACAAATTTTATAATCAAAATATTTATCAAGCATATGTTTAGTCTATTCTCATCAATATATTTCAATTTTTTTTAATAAAAAGGTGTGATAGATTTTTTTAAGAATAAGTTATTCATGTTATTTGATTTTTTATATGATGTTATTTAATTATTTAATTTTGAAAAAATAAATAAATAAAAGATAAAATATATTATTTTAATGTATTTTACATTAAAATTTAAATAATATTAATATTAAAATAATATATTTTTTCCTTAATTCAATTTTTATAAAACTAAATGATTAAATTATATCATTTATAATCTAAAAATAAAATCATATAAATTATAACAAAATTTTAAACAATTTCTATAACTCTAGTCACTTTTTTTTTCAAGAATTAAAAAGACAGTTATAAAAAGAGTAGAAAGAAGAAGTTAAAATTAGATATGTGATATAGGTTGTCACATCTTTTTTTTATGTCATATTTAATGTTTTTAATGGATTGATAACTTAAAATTCATACATTTAATTTAAATCTTATCTTATTTTCTTTCATTTAAAAGTATTTATAATATATTCGTGTTTTATTTTTAATTTTATTCTATTTAAGTTCATTTAAAACAAATAAAATATATCCATTTATATTATCTCATTATCATTACAAACAAAACAAAAAAAAAGATCATGATTAAATAAAATTAGTTGTAAAATTAGTAACTTATAGTATAAATTAACAAAATATGATAATCTAATTTACGCTTCAAATAAAAACATTTAAAAAAACTATTTATTATTTATAATTAATTATTTATTATATCATAACTTAAATTATATTATCTTATTAATAGTTTATTAAAAAAAGTTTAATTTTAACAAAAAGTGAAATTATTATAATAATATGATGATGAACTCTAATAAGAGAGAGCAGCTAAGTAAAATGAATGTGAATATGTGTGAACAAGCTTATTTTTCCTCCCCCAAAAGAAAAAAAGAAAAAAAAAAGTCTGAACAAGCTATTTACATTAATGATTACTTATTAGATTAAAATCATTTTAAAATCAATCGTAACAAATTTGAAAGGAAAAAAAAATATTTAAAAAAACTAAAGTCATAAGTTTGATTCAAAATAAACCGAGATTTACTTTTTTCTATTAAATAAATTACAGTAAAAAAACAAAAAGAATTCAGTCAAAACAGGAAAGGCGGAAAGGCGGAAAGGAGAGGAATCTGGTTTTAGGAGGGGGGGGGGGGGGGGGAAATAACGACACTGTTTATTTTATTTTTATATATCGATGCTTTTAATTATTTCTTATTTTTTTCAGGTTTTTTTGAAAAGTAAAAACATTATATGATGAAATTAAATCAAACTAATAAAAATTAGATATTTGAATAAGAAAATATCTTTAAAAAAACATAAAATAAATTATTAGACTGAAAAAAATTGGTCAAAATATTATAATCGGATGATTAAATCATATTAATTTAAATAAAATAATTAATATATTTAATTTATAAAATTAAAGTAATAATAATTAGTTTTTTAAATGTTTGATGAAGCTGGGCTTTCTGTTCCAGCTTTTGGGTCAAATTTGGGCTTTAGGTTTCTTATGAGTGTTACCGCTGACGGCCTGAAAGATCTATATGGCCCAAACCATGATATATGTTTGCTTTTACAAGATACGTATTAAAGGTAAAAATTAATATCTTATTTTTTTTTAAATAATAGTTACAAAGTAACCTCAAATACACATTACACGTACACAATACAACATAGACATATACAAGATTTGAACTAGTGTTATAGAACATATATCATTGTAACAAGCCAATTGGTAAAAATTACTCTTGAAGTTTAAAAAAATAAAAAAGGCTTTCACCGATTATTTTTAAATTTTAACTACATGTGTACCTTTTTTCTATTATGCTTTAATATTCTAATAATCTAACTAATTTACCCTTAGTTAGTTTAATTAAATATCATAAATTTTTATTTAAAAAAATTATTTTGAAGTCTGTCTACGTGGTATATGTATATTTTTTCTTATATAAAGTAAAAAAAAACATATATTTTTCACATAATTAAAAATACATGCACACATTTTTTTATATAATATAAAAGATATGTGTATTTTAGAAAAATATTAAAAGTAAAACAATATAAATATATGAAAAATATAAAAATTAGAGTAATTTTTTTAATTCTAAAGAGAAATTCTCTTTAAAAGCTTTTTTTTATGGATTATTAGAAATAATAGCTTATTCAACAAAATATTATAAATAATGTTCGATAATTATTCTAATTTTTAATTCTTTAATTTTGAATTAAATTTTTATATTTAAATTATTTTTATAAAAATAAAAGTTATTTGATAATCAATTTGTAATTTCAATTTTAAAGTATAAATTAAAAATTAAATTTACTTATTTATTAACCAGTTTTTAATTTTTAATTTTTAATTTTTTATGTTATAAAATTTAATTTTAAACTTATTTTTAATAAAAAAATTATTAAATTTTAGCTCTTATAATTTTTAATAAAGTTGAATATTATTATATTGTTAACATTTGTGTTAAGAAATGAAAAAATAGAAATTTAATTTTAAAATTTTACTTAAGTTCAAAAATGATTTTCAAAATTGAAAATGAGGTATTAGATGTATCTAATTTTAAAATTTATAAAATTAATAATTAAAAATTAAAAATAAAGAATAAAAATAATTATCAAATCAATGTTTAATTATTCTCCACAAACAAAATGGGTCAAAATAATGATAATAATAACAATTAATTATTTGTAATGTAACGGTATTATAGCATAGGGTCTTTAAAGGTATTAAGTGTGTGTGAATCTTGAAATTTTGTGTGCATGTATACATGTGAGAGTTGTATATAATCATGTATTTTAAAATTTAAAATTAAATTAATAATAATAAATAAAAATTTATGCATTTTTTTTAGAGTGAAACTCCGACTTTATTTATAATTGTCCCGACTCCTCACTTAGTGTAGGAAAATGTCTAGAAGAAATATATACACAAAACCATTGTAGTTAAAGGCTTCACTAGAGATGTGAAAATTTCCCGCCGGTTTGGATAATGTTTGATTTTGAATTTTGAATTTTAGTTAGATTATTTTTTTTATATTTATTAAATATTATATTTTTATATATATAGAGACAAAAATACCTACAAATAAAAACAAAATCAAATACATTAAATATATATAAAATTTAATACTTTTGAATAAATTTTAAATTTAAAAAATGTTAAAATTTAATTTTTAAAGTTTTGTAACCATTATCTCATAGTGATATTTCATATTTATACTTGTTATTTTCAATTTTGATTTTAGATTTAACATAATATTTTAATTTTGATTTTAAATAAAATATCACCCGATCATATTTCATTCCGTTAACCTTCACATGTCTTAAAAAGTATTCTTTAAATCAAAATTTCACATAAAATGTACTTGATTTTGGAGTTTTCTCTAAAAGAAAACTAATAACATTCGATTTAGTTTATCTTTTGACACATTAACTTTAATTTTATATTTGTGTTGTTTATTTTAATAGATTGTGCATATGTTTAGTATAGATAATGTCTCATATTATTTGTGTATATAATAAATTTTTTAACTCTTCCTTCTTATTATAATTTTTAACTAGTTTATTGGTTTTATTTTTCTTCAAAAAATGTTTAAAAAAAACTAATCACAAAATTGATCAAAATTAGATCGAATTAGATTGTAACGTGATGCAATTATTTCATATATATATATATATATATATATATATATATTACCTTTTTTGCCTTGGGGTTAATGAAATTTGTAACTCACCTAACACACTATTAATTTTGGTGTTAGAATGGGAGAAAATCATGAAAAATTGTAGTTTATTAAGAGTTAATAATGGATCAAAATTATTTATTTTTAAACAATTTAAAATTGAACCGATCTAAATCTAATTTAAAAATTTTTAATTTGAATATGATCCATTGATATAATTAATCACACTCCAAATAGATTGAATTTATCAAATTAGATAAGATGTGATTGATATTAAAATTTATTTATAAATTATTAACACATATAAAACACGTCATATACAACATTTAAATTTTAAATTGGTACATTTATAACAAAAGTTGTTATCATAGTCATAACTAAAAAAATTAAGAGAATAAGAAGTATGTCTGGATTAAATTATTATAAAGATTTAATATTTATATTTATTTTTTGAACTATAATAATAATATAACGTAATTATGATATTTATTATATTTATAGTATTTAAATATAACGCATTATGAAATAAAGTATATATTTATTTATAATTTGATAATAATTCGGTTCAAATTAAATATAATATATTATAAAATAATATGTCAATTCGAATCTAAAAAATAGAATTAGATTCATCAATTTAAAGAGATTAATTGAATTATTTACTCACACATACTTTATACCATTTTTTAGGGGAGGTTGTTTAGAAATTATATTTACTGTATTGAATTAGGTAACATATCTTTACTTTTTTAATTATATTAGATGTTTATTACAATGGGTTAAAATTAAGTGATTAAATTTTGATAAGCTTATAGATTGTTCAAATTAATATAGATTTATTGAATATATATCAATTTTTACCTTAATTATAGGATTATTAGAACCTTAATTGAGAAATATATAAAGACTCTTTCGGTTATGGTTCTTAATACACCAAATCATAAAATATTTTTTCTTCTTCCTATCTAGAAGATGAAAAATCATAAGCAAGTAACCCTTTGGCTAAATTCATCGTAATGAAGTATAAGGGTAAAGGGAATATAAGGGAGATGTCTCATCTCACATGAAAACTCAAGTCTTCTAGTTAGAGCTATTTGGGGACTTGTTTATGCACTTGAGTTTTAATCTATTTTCCTACAAATTTTGGGCAATTCAAAGTGAGATATAACACTTAGAAGAACAAAAGATTCATCAATGAGCATATATCTCACTGTGTGCAAGAAAAAGAGATGCAACAACAGGATTAAATTGAAAGTTCTTTCTTAACCTCAACCTATCAAAACATGAAAAGAAAGAGAGCTATGGTTATTATGGAAGGTTCTTCTCAATTAAAACAAAACAAAAGAAGTAGGATGAGGGGTTTGTCTGCTATTTCTATAAAGAGTTAGGACATATGAAGAAGGCGTGTTTTAATTATGTCGTCTCTCATGTAATTCTACTAAATAGACTCTTATAGCTTTATCAATCATGGTTTGTAAAGTTCATTGCTTTTTTACGAGGCATCTAACCATGTAATATGGATATGAAACTTTGTCACTAAACTACGTGTGATAGGTGGCATTAATAAGCCATTAAAGATTTATTGTGACAATAACTCAACCATGCTTTACTTCTACAATAACAGGATCTCAATGAAGTTAAATTTTATCAACGTTAAATCTCTTGTTGTTAAAGAGAGTTTGGGATAAGCATATTTTCATAGAATATATAGGAACATATTATATGCCAATAAACTTGTTAACTAAGGGTTTAACATCTAAGGTCTTCGTGAGTACTCTGCTCGTATGAGTGTTATTTATGATAATATCTTGGTTTAGTGGGACTCATTTTTATGTTATGTGTGTTTTACTTTAAACATTATATTGTTTAGTTTTCTACATAATAAAGTTATGGTTTATGATTTTATTTTTGAGTTTACTTATGTTTTTTATGTACAATGTTTGCATTGCGTTAAGAACTTTTGGATTGATCTTACTAAAGGTTGAAAAAGGACTAGTTGAAAATAAACATGTCTAAGGTCACATTGCATGTAATTTTCATGTTATTCATTCATATTTGATTTATATCATTGAGCGTATTAATATGATAATCGTTATGATTTGGTCACAAATGTATTGTGATAAAAGTCGTGATGGTTAAACTACTAATATATGAGATTGATTAGATTATTTATGAATAAGTCTAAGGATAAATTATATGCAGATTTGTGTCTAATGAATTATCGTGCTATAATTGATTTAAGAGTAATATATTATCCAAGTAGAAGATTATTAAGATATCATATTTATTATACTAAATTAATAAATATATTTTTTCTTAATTATATTAACTATTTAATACAATGGATTGAAATTAAGTAGTCAAATTTTAATAAACCTCGAGATTGCTCAATTTAATATGAGTTGATCGAACAAATATTAATTTTTACCTTAATTAGAGAATTATGGAAATCATAACTAAGCAATATATAAATACCCTTTTGGTTATGATATGATAAATCATAAAACAATTTATCTTCTTCATACATGGAAGAGAGACAACGATCACATTAAGGAACTACGTCGATTTGTTTGAGTCAAATCACAAACTACAATCGATTATCATACCATTTTGTAAGCGATCATTCTTAATGTATCCAAGTATCTTATTCGAATCTATAAATCCTCAATAATCTAACATGATATATATCCTAAAAATTTTAATATTTTGTTTTAAGATGTTTGTATCTAGAATTTATTCATAAATTTCAATATAATTTAATTTTAATATAAATAGCTCTCTAGACGTAAATTTATTTATATCTATACGATGATCTTGATAATAAAATAATTTTATAGTTAATTAAAAATTTAAATAAATAATATCTTAATACATAAATTATAATTTATTTTTATCTATATTTAATATTAAATAATATAAATTTAATTTTTTATTTTCATAAATTATTCATTATTTTCAAAAATTATTTTAAATTATCAATTCATTATTACATCATATATCTTAATAATCATATTAAATTAACCTTTTGTTTTATTTTATTTTATTTTATTTTATTTTTTGAAAATTTTGAATTGTATGTTTCATACTGTAAACGCATATTATTATTTGACAATTTTTTTTCACTGGCCAAATTCTATTTCTAATTTTCTATGCAAGCAACATAAATTTTTTTAACATCATGGCAGCGATTTTCTCAATTATTTTTCTAATAATCATGCTATTGTCTCCAAATAATATTGTAACAGGTTGGTAAATGTATATGGAATTTCTAAATAGAAATTAATTTCACTTCTATTTATTTATTTTTTTTCTATAAATACTCATTTTGAAATATTTCAATAAATTATAATGAAAATTATATTAATTTAGAGTTTATACTTATCATATTATATATCTAAAACATAACTATTAGATATATGCTCAACACTCAACAATAAAATTTAATAATATATCTTTTAAATGTTAAATAGCATATTTATATTTTCTTATTTAATTATAATTTCACATTCTAGATATTAATTAAACATATGCATCAGGATGAAACTAAAAAATAAATATTTTATATTATAATAAATAATAATAATTTTTTAATTTAAAATTTTAGAGTGGAGATTTTTTATTAATATTTGTGGTTATTGCTGTTATTATTTTTAACATCTTTATTTTTATAGAATTAAGATAACTCTATTTCAAGGTATATTCTTATTAAATTTTCTCAAATTTTGGGTGTGTGAATTGAATTTTGAACATTTTACTAATATTACTACATTTTTACCGACTTAACTCTCAAAGCCTAAATAATTAATCCAAAATTACACATTCATTAACACTATTATCACCCTACACAATAATGCCCCCTCCATGGATGAGCTAACTCATGGTTAATAGTAAGTAATCAAATAATACAAATTTATTCATATTTAGATAGATTAATTTCTTAAAGATTTTCACCAACTAATTAATCAATTATTAAAAAACTAATAACTAATGACTAATAACTACTTAATGTGTACCCAAACACCTCTGCTAGGCACATTGTGATGGACCACAAATAACAAGTAGTACCCCGGAGGAGCTAATGTCGGCGTTGCCGGAGTATTACACTCAACAACATACTCAGAAGATGACTCTGTTTCTGACTTATGTCTTTTTACCACTTTACCCTTTATCTTCAAAACTAACACCCTTTGGTTCATAGCAAACGAATGTGTTGTAAAAGATGGAGCCACCATTGTCACATAAATCTTATCCATATTTATTTTCATTATATTATTTTCTGAATAATGAAATTTCACTATAATTTCCTGCCTATATTTAATCTCAACCCTTGGCATTATCTCTGATATCAACGGTCGAGATTTGCTCAAATATGGTGGAGAAAAAGCTTCAATGCTCAATTCTGTTGGAAAAATTGCTGAAAAGTTGTAATTTTCATTTGGATTACTCCCACCAACCAAAACTCGACCATCACTCAGTAAATGAGCTGTTGAATGATATAAACGAGGGATTTTAGTTGGGCTTAACACCTCAAAACGACTTGTCGTATGTTTATGATTATGCTTATACAGAACCGGGTTCAGTACTGGTTCTCTAGCCACACCCCAACCGGCCGATCCTTTTGCTGCACCATTTATGATCAACACATCACCTGTTGGCAACAAAATCATATCACCCATTATTCTACCCGTCGGCATTTCCTCCATTTCCCATTTGGGATTTTCATCTGTAATCATTAACCTTCCACATGTCTTCGATGCATGAACGAATATTCCGGCATCGGCTTTCGGATTCGCATCCGGATTTGTTCCACCGCAGACCAAAACGACAGCGTTTGGTATAATACTACTATTTGAAAGATAGAGAGGAAGTAAAACAGAGGAGCCAGTACTTGGGTAATTCCTAGACACACCACCGGGTAAAACAGAGTACTTTTTAACTACAATGTTGTTCACATAATCTAAAAGAATTGCTCTATCATTTGCGAAAATAAATAGATTCCCATCTGGGGATAAATGAACAAATGGGTAGAGATTGTTCGGTACTTTTGGTGAGTCTCTAGTTTCTTCAAGGAATGGAAGTTGGAATTGTTTCTGATAAAAAACAGAGTTCTTAGGAATGAACTCGTAAGAGAATTGGAATCGACCACCAATTACAATAATATTCCCATTGGGTAAAATTTGATTAGAAGCATACCATCTTGGAGAAATAAGCCCATTTGAATCTTCTTCCCAATCACATTGATAACCACAAGGTTTTAAGTAACGAACGACTCGTTCACCGAGTTTGTACCCACCACTCTGTATCAACTCACCATTTTGTAACAATGCGCCTGAAGAACACCAAGTGTCGGTGAGTAGAGTGAGTGGTCGTATGTTGTGGTTTAGTGGGTTGAATTCGACGGAGTGGGCATAGCAATTATGAGAGGTTTGGGAATGGGAAGGATGATTTGGGCAGTTTTGATTTGGGAGAGTAATGTTTGATGGACCTGAGTTGGTTCTATCAAACATAATAACTCTGTCGTTCGGCAGCAAAGCCATGTGCATTGCCGAAATTCCGATGCTTCTCTTTAACAACTTCCATTTGCCTAGTTGGTGAGTTTGGTTTGCTAGAGTTAGAGTAAATTTATCAAAGCATGAACAGAAAGTTAGTACTAGAAGCACCATTAATAAGGTTTGAGAAGGCATTGCTAGCTTCTCACTATATGTTGGTGACGATAAAGAACCCAACTTTTTATACAGATCTCTCTGCATGTACTTAGAACTATAATTAGGTAATTAATAAACTGGAAAATTGTTGATTACGCTAGTGGAACAGCTTAATTTTTGTTTTGCTTTTTCGATGTTACTTAGGGTATCAAGTATATAAAAAGACACATTATTATTTTATTTTATTATATTAGTAAAGATTTAATTTATGGATATTTAATATTAAAAAGAATTTAATTTATTAATATTAAATATTAAATAAATTTAACTAAATTTAATGATTTTTTTTTTAATAATTAAATGAGTTTCATTAACACGAATTCATCTTACTATGTTAAATGTGAAACTTTTTGAAGGAAGATTATTTTTTATATAATTAATAAATATAAAAATGTTATTTTTGAACTTAAAAATTTTATAATTTTTATTTTTCTTAATTTATTTGCATGGAATTATTTGTTACCACATAAACCCAATTAAGGCAAACTATGTTTGTTTTTATCAAAATTAGTTTGGTGATTGTAATTATGCTCTAAACTTTTATTGCTTAAATATGTTAATAATTGTTTTGTGTGTTATATATACGTTTTTCATCAAGTTGTTACAAAATAGATGTTAGTGAGTCGGCGAAAATGGTTTGCGTAAAGGATGAAATCATAGACCGGTTTTTTTTTTAACGAGAGGAGTTAGGTTCGAGATTTGAATTATTTTCTTACATTTCCTTCCCATTTTAGACTACTAATCACATGTCATGAGTTAAGCCTCAAAATTAAAGGAGGTTACTTTAATGTCTCATCTTGGCTCTATATGCCTCTTTTTTGAAAATAAAAGAAAGAGTACGAAACTGACGTATTTATAATAATTACAAGATTTTGGTATATTTATAAACATTAAAATTAATTATATAATATTAATAAATATTTTAACCATAATTCTACACTAACATTGATGATCTCACGAAAACACAATAAGATTATTAAAGTTGAAATCTAAATCATCCATAAAACTAAGTTAATATAATAATAAAATAAAATTTATAAAATTTTAACGCATAAATAATATTAAATATCGTAGTTAATTTCATGTTATAATCCGATGTAAACAAAGAGCTGATCGGGTAATATTTGTAAAAATAATTAACATAAATAAATAATTTATCATCTAAGATTTAGGATAAATGTAACGATAAAATTGTAGCGTCATCCTACGAGAAAGTATACATAAAAAAAAACACAAAAGTTTATTTCGAACATGTGGTGGTGATATAATGCATTGAAAAATTTAAGTAAAATGAATTATTTTGGACGATATGATGATTTAAAGAAAAGATATTTAAAGAACACAAAAGTTTCTATAGAACATGTGATGTTCTGGAATGCAATAAAATAATAATAATAATAATGTGAATTACTGCAAAGGGAAATTTAACAGAAATGGTCCAATGGTCTTTGGTTGGAGTAGTTGAACGTAAAATATCGATGGGTATCTAAAAGTAAAAGCAGATAGTTAAAATGGTTGGTGGGCCAAGCTGTAATTTCATTACAAGTTCATCAATAGTAATAATTTACATCCATAAAAAAAGCCTACAATTCATACCTGTAAAAATCATTAGGGTCTGGGGCAATTTTATTTTTGAAAAATAATAAAAATATTTTATTTAAAATTTATAAAATTAAAAATAATATTTATATCTAATTATATATTCTTATATTCAACATTCATTTAATTATAATTATTTAATTTTTTACAATTTATTCTCTTTAAATATTATTTTCTAAATAATTGTATTACTTATATATTCTAATTAAAATTCGAATATAAAATATTTTATTTACTAAAATGAATTATATTTACGCATTATTAAGTTATAAACTCTCTATAAACCCATTCAATATTATTAAATTAATATTTTGATTGTTATAAATTTTTTAAAGTTATTTTCAGAATTTCTAAAATACTAACGTGAACTCAAACACGGGCAAAGTAACGCTCAGAAGGGTCATTTGGTACTCCTAATTTTTAATAGCTTGTAGTTATAAAATTATATATAAATATAAATATATAAAATAATTTTGTGTTCTTTTTGAATTTTTATTTTTAAGATTTTATCATTTAAAAATATACTCAAAACTAAATAAAATTTAAATATATTCCTACTTAAATGATATATATATATATATTAATAAAAAATAAACAATATTATCTTTTAATGGATCACAATTCTGAGAGCACCCATCAACCAAAGCATTTATTTGAAAGTCGGTAGAAAAGAGTGCTAGCTTATTCAATGTCTTACCACCTTTTATTATTATAAGGTCAGAACCTATAGGCTATGAATACAGTACAATTTCCTGGATATTTATTTATGAAATATATATTTTGGATCCTTTTTTAAAATAAAATTATTATTTGATTTTTTAAATTAAAAAAATATTCATTACTTTTTTATTTTTTTTTAAAATAACATGACGATATTATGAATAATAAAATGATAAAAATATTCTTAATAATTTTTTTATAAAATAATTTTAAAATTATTAAATATTTTTTTAATACCTTTCAAAAAATAACTACACGATACATTTTTAACTTAAAAAATCAAATAACATATTTTATATAAATAAAATTAAAAAATTGTTCATCCATCTTTTATTTATTTACAAATTACAATAAAACTTATTTATCCCAACTGGAAATAGCCTTGCACCAATGAAATAACATTATGGATTTATTATTTAATTATATATATATAAACTAAATACCATATTTTATATTTCTAAAAGTACCAAAGTGATCATCCATCCTTTATTCATTTTCAAATTAAGATAAAACTTATTGTGCTACCCGGAAATAGCCTTGCACCAATGAAATAACATTATGTATATATATATATTAATTTTTTTTAAATAAGTAATAATTTGATTTAAAATTGATGAGAATTGATAACTTTGAAGCAATTTTATTATTTTTTTATCTATTTAAGTTATTGTATCATTTTGATCAATTTTTATAATAATTTTAATAAATTATGATAAATATAAATATAAATACGGTTAAAAATTGATCCAAATAAATATCAATAAATTAAATAAAAATAATGTTAAAAAAATACCAAAATAAAAATATTCTTAATCCGAAGAATACAAATCGCATGATTCATTTATTTAGCATCACACTGCAGTTAGCAGGAAACGGAAAACATTTGGGAGATTTTATATCGTCGTAGTTCATTGTGATTTAACAATTCTGTAAAACTCAATTTTGGGTCCAAAGTATGAGTACTGACGAGTTACTATCACAATTAATGCTTAAGTGTATAGTGCACAATAGAGATTCATTGGGTAAGCAGCGTTTATATTATCATACTTTAGTGTATTCTATTTAAGGTGCACAATAGAAATTCATTTAGTAAGCAGCATACATAATATCTCAATTTATATTCTAATAATTTATTTGAATTTAAGTACATCAATTTGATAACATATATTATAATTTTAAACCGTATTAAATAACATCACAAAATACCTATATATATTCGTAATCATAACGAGAAATTGAGTTAGCCTTTGATAAAACATCCTAAGATGTTTTTTATTTTTATATCTATTATTTTTTGATTTATTTTTTCTTCTTTCATTTGAAGAATATTACTATTTATTTTTGTCGTATTTAATTTCTATTATGTTTCAAGAGTATTTTTAAATTTTTTAAAACTTTAAGAATATTTTTAAAGATTTCTTAAAACTCGGAAATATCTCCTATATTAATACTCAACAAAAAAAATAAAAAATATTACAAGAGACGATTCTCATTAAGAGTTGCTTTTATTTATTTATTTTATCTTGGATAAATTTTTAACACATATTCAAAAATATTTTCTTTTCTTATATGTATTTAAAAACATAAAAATTGTTAGAAATTTAATAACTTAAAACATAAATAGATACTAAAACATTGACAAATCATATCTTACATCCAATAAAAGATTTAAACTATGAATACTATTCTTTAATTTGTGTTGAAATAAATTTTATTTTTAAATATCTATTTAATTTTGAACACAAATTGATTAAGTCAAAAATAAAAGATAGCATTAAAAATGAAAACTGCTCAAAAATATATAGGTTAAGTTAAACTCGCTACGTGGATTCCGTCGAATGTAAATATACTACAACAAAAGGCTAGCAAGGAGGTTTATCTTTGAAGTAGGTACGAAAGAACAACCTCACTGTTGGGCTTTAAGCCTTACATTATCAAAGAGAAGCTATCTACATGTATAGGCCTAATTTAGAGGGTCAGAACAGAAGGGTCCAAAACCATTGCTCTACCATGGTGCTAAATTAACCAACAAATTTTTAAAACATATCCACATTAAAAATGTGAGATTAATAGTTTAAAAAATGTGGTATATAAAGAAGCAAAAATGGATAAATGTAGTAGTGTGTAACACTAAAGATGTATGTATTTAGCTAAATTGTATTATTATAGGTCTTTAAATATTAATTAAATTTATATATTTATTTTAAATTTTTAATAGAACATAATATTTAGTATTTAAATTTTGAAATTTTATACATATCTTTAAATTTTTAAATCTTATTATTTAATTTTAAAATTTTGAAATTTTATATATATGTCATATGTTTATTATTAAAATACATATTTATGATTTAAAATTTTTAGATTTTTAATATCAAAATTATAACTATATATAATATTTTAAAATTTTGAAGATTAAATTATACATGTTAAAAATTTAAATATAAATTTTAAGGCGAACTGAGCATAAGTTAAAAACAAAATAAACCAGTAATTAACAAAAGAATCTTTTGAGAAAATAAATCGCTGTCAAGATTGTTGCCCATTCCATTGAGTGATTATCTTGGCAATATTTTCAAAAGTTACACACCATGTCATCAAATCCACCAATGAATTAGAGTTAAGCTTTTCACGTGTCGAAATAATAAGTAGCTGCCATGTAGTGATAAACGTTGTGGTCCTTTCCACAATATGCCACGTTACATTTTGTCGTTTACAATGTGAAAACACTGGATCAAAAGCAAGTGTACCCTAGATGTTGACCAAAGACAAGTGTATAAAGGTAATTGGTTCAAATAAGCACAGCAAGCCACGCCATTGTCCTAACTCATGGGACCCAATGCCAAACTATAAACCATAGTCATGAATATATATATATATATATTTTTAAATACCAAATAAAAATATATAAATATAAGTATAATTATTTTATTTTATTTTTAAAAATACAATAATATATATATAATATTAAAAATGATAAAATATCAATCATAAATTTAATATAAATATATTGTAATTTAAGACTAAAAGAATGGATAAGATTAAATTTAATTTTTTTAATATGATTTGTGTAATGATGTAACAAAACTAAACTTATTAATTTTAATTCAAAAATTTAAACTACGTCAATTATTTTTGTTTAATTTTAAAACTTCATATTTAATATCTTTATTTTTTAATATGTATTTTATAATTAATAATTTAATTTATATATTTAAATTCAACTATATGAAAAAAATTCATATTTATTAATATGAATCGATTAATAAATTATAAAAGATTATAATTTTAAAATAATTCAGGTATTTTTATTATATGTTATTGTCAAAAAAATTTATTTATATCATATTAAAAAATATATTATTTAAACATAATTCTTTTTGTTTAAAATTAAGAATATTTTATCATAAGTTTAAAAATTATTTATAAAATAAAAATAAATTTTATTGATTCGTAGTATAAATATAATACATAAAATTACCACTAACCTATAAACAATAATTCTTTACCTAACTATATAACATATAATTATTAATTATATTAATAAAATTCGTTTTTTTTTCAATATGATAATACTATAATCTAGGATAAATAAACTTTTCAACCATAAATGTTTACAAAGGAGACTGGAAATCAGGAAAATAAATTGATTCATTTATGTTATTTACTAAAATTCTATCGTATCGCCAGCCGTAATAAAAATGGACTTATTTTCAAATTCGTATTCACACTTTACTGTTAGACCAAATTAATTTTCAATTATAATTTTATTATTGATTCATTTTCTTATCAAAATTATTATATTTTTTCTACGTTCAAAATTTGATATATTTATCCTTAATTAAATTTATTGTAAATTATTAATATTTTTTACATGTTATATTGCTCATATATATTATTTTATTATTTATATAGGATACTTAATTTAATTATTTATCAATTATTTTAAAAAATTTACTTATCAATTATATACTATTATTTATAATTTTAAAAAATCAAAATTTTAAAATAGAAAGACATATCGTTTTTAATAAAAAAGTCTTATTTATTTTGTATAAAATATAATATTCTTAATTTTTACAATATATGAAAAATAAAAAAAAATATTACAAAGATATTTTGAGAAATATATTATTTTTATGTACCATATTTACTTTTTATATAATAGGAAATCTACTACATTATTTGTTTTAAATCATAATTGCACGTTTAATGAATTCATGGTTATAACTCACCAATTAATAAGCACTCAAAACCTACTTTTAAGATAAACTCAAAATACATCGTATTATTAGATAGTCAACATCTCTTATGAATACTTTACCACTTAATTTTCTAAATAATGTGAGATATGTGTAACGATTTTGAATGTATCATACAATCCCATTAAAAAACCTTATATCTTCCTAAAGATGCAAGCCCTCGTGTTCCAATTGAGTCGTGACTTTGATACCATATGAGATAATAAGACCTTGTTCAAGAGTATAATATTATTCATTTTAGATCATATATGAGAGTTTAACTATCCTATTACCATGACTCACTAATTTAAGAAGCCTTTACAGTTTTGTTTCTAAGTAAATCCATTACTTATCATATCATTGGAGAAGATATATCTTTTTTAAATATTTCAACACTTAACTTTTTAAATAATATGAGATATATGTAATAATCTTGACTACATCACAATTTAAAAAGTAATTATTTTACTTATTCTAATTATTTTTATTCAGACTCATTCACGTTCTAATTTTATTTATTTTCAGTGTGTACTATTCTAATTTTAAGAGTTAGTAAATAATTATTATACTTAATCTAATTTCCTTTTATTTCGATTCATACCCGTTCCACTTCTATTTGAACATCCGCCAAAAAGTCTATAACATGAACGTGTCAATGAAGAACCTTCATTAAATTGTTTTCCACGTGATATGGACTTAAAGACAGCTTTACCAAAGAAACCCATCATATCTCCGTGTATGTTGCGCAATGACAACTGACGATGGATTTATCTCTTAACATCTTACAGTACACTGTACATCTTAGATCATTGATTATTATGGTTTAACCTAACCGGGACAGAAAGGTAAAAACACATAACATACCAGAAGACAGTGACGCAGTAAAATGTGAATGCCATAGAGAAATGTCAGGGAAAAATGAAGAAAATCCCATCTCTCCTATCAAAAAAAGCAAAAGGTCCACACGGCTAGATTATAAAATACTCACATCACTTTCCTAGCTGTGTATATTTTAATAATTTATGCATTTTCTAGTCTAATAAGAACTTCAGTTCACACACTACCAAACTGCAAATAAAATCCCATTTCAGCATAAGGGGTTGGGTAGAATAATATTACAACAATATCAGCACTAACTTTGAAAACAGACTGTTGCACCGTACTCTGCTCTCGACATGCATAGTACTATCACAAGTGATCAGAGTAAGAAAAAGAAGTTCAGTGATGAGCAAATCAAAATACTAGAAAATTTGTTCAGAACCGATTCTAAGCCTCAGTTGCGAATAAAGCAACAGCTAGCTAGCGAACTCGGTCTGCAACCTCGCCAAGTAGCCATATGGTTCCAGAACCGGAGAGCTAGAATAAGAACCAAACAGATTGAGCGAGACTACAGAATTCTTAAAGCCAGTTATGACACACTAGCTTCTAGCTTTCAGTCATTACAAAGAGAGAATCAGGGACTACAAATCCAGGTAACCCTTTACTCCTGTGTTGCTTAGATACACATTTTCTGAGTTTGGAAGTAATAATGTTCAGTATAATATAGTTCTAACGTGGAGTTGTCTGATTTAACACAGTTGCAGAGACAAAAGAGTCTGCTAAGAAAGCATCCAGGAAACGACAATGGTGGAAAACCAGCAGAGGGTGAAAGAATGGTACCTGAATTGAAACACGAACCATCTTATCAATTGGAAGTTTGTAATGGTAAGTTTGAAATTCACCCAAGTATCGATGACAGTAGACATGTTGACGACATTGTGAAAGAAGCTGATAACTTAAGCATTACACCAAATACAGAGGGCTCTGGGAAATCAGAAGTCAACTGGTACAGTTTTGAATCTGGGTGTTCCTTTGATGAATCAACTTTGAACTCGGAATGGTGGGAATTATGGTCTTCATCAGCTCTACTTTCACCTTAAACGAAATAATAGCATTCATAATGAAGACGTGTCAGATTACCTAGCCTGATAAACATAGAAATTGGATCATGTTCTGCACCACTGTGAAGAATCTTTTTACACCCCAAGAGAGTGCACTGACAAATTAGGCAATCAGGGAAGGACAAAAGAAATTTGTTTAGATGAGTTCTACACTTTACAGTAATGAGCAGTATCATATTTTGTACCAGGGAATGAAGAAAAAAAAAAACTAGTCAACTAGGCCCACAAACTGCGCGGCATAAGAGCAAGTTCTATTATAAATATTTCATAAATTGTAAGACCCAGTATATGTACTCGACTAAGACGACATTCTCAGGGAAAATTACTGTCGAGGTTACTAAAAATGTGTCAATTCATTATAAATTTTAAATTGAGACACTTTAATCACATAAATATAAAGTTATGTAATTAAAATAGTTATACGACTAAAATAATTGTGACAAAAGTGTCACATTTTAAGATTTCTAATGACAATGTGTTTCATACAAAAATTATGTTCTCAAAATATCCTAAAGACATAAAGTAAGTGACCTCAAAAACTAATCACCTTTCTAAATAACCGTCCTACAAACATCACGAATAAGAAAGAAGAAAAATATTTGAAAAAAACAAAAAATACCTCTAAAATTTATAACAATAAAAATAACACTTAATAACATTGGACAACATTTAATATTAAATGAGTCTAAATTACTGTAATTTAATTTGAAACTCGTTCAATGTAAAATGATATATTGAAATTTTTTTAATACTAAAAATATATAAATTGATCATAAAAAGTGCTATTTTTTAGTTACAAGTTTTAAGGATGCAATTTTTGTAGTTTTAAAGTTTTGGAACTGTTATTTTGTTGTTTTTCAAAATATTTCCTCTCCGCTATTAATGAACATAGTTCTGATGCAGCAGTTTCAGATAACAGATAATAAATAGTTCGTAAGTGATTTAAAAGCCAGTTGCACCTTTGATTGAAGGAGAAAGCTCGGAGCCAATGACTCAACACTGATCTGAATTCCAGTTATCCTTATGATCAGCACCTATAAATCTTTTCATATAATCATATTTGTTCGGCCTAATGAATGAAGACAAGCAACTTATACATCCCATACCACCAACAAAACTGAATTTTCTTACAAAAACAAAAACCAATGAAAATACATAACTTGATTTTTAAGAGATCTGTCAATTAATCACATACAGAAACTTTCATTGTTTGAATCATTACACAGGCTGGTAGCTACCACATTCCAATTTACTCACGATTACCAAAGATTTAAGCCATATAGCCTTGCAAGGATGACGTAATATCTCATAAAATGGAAGTGACAAATTTAAGAGGATGATATACATCAATTGAGCTGCCACTTAAGGCTCAGGTTTAACCTTCAAATCACCATTTGGCATTAAGTTTTGTGCTTGTGCAAGCCTTTTTTGTTCCTGCCTTGGTAAAAAGCATGATGCGTATACTACTAGACATAAACCTAATAACTGAAGAGAAATTGAAATGCTTAATCTTAAATAGCTTAAATACAACAAAATTGCTGCTGAGGCCTAAGCTAACAAATCCTTAAACAAATTAACGAATTATCAGTGGCTCCACAAACAACTTACAGTCGCTGAAGCAGCATGCATTTCCCTATAAGATTCAACTTCATCAGGAAATGTCCGTTCAAGTTCTTCCAGTAGATGCTTCCTTAATCCCTAAACGAACAATTGTGTATTCTAAGAGATGGAGGAGATCTGTGCACATGCTTAAAATATATGTCAAAGTAAAAAGAAGCTACCTTGAAAGCATCAGTTTTCCCCTTGGTGATTTGGTTCTTGGCAATACGGATGCTTATCACATCCTTAGTGAACTCATCAGGATTCTTGCCCCTGTCAATCAAACTACACAAACATACCAACAATACAAAGAAGTCAACTACGAAAGGCCTTCCAAGAGTAAAACAAGGCAAGCATCATAACACAACTCCCCGATTAAATTTACTTGAGTACTTCCATAGTAACCTGAATGTTGCATTTCTCTGACAGCTTAACCATGTTGTCAAGCTCCAGAACAAGAGAATTAATGTGAAAACAAGATTGAGACAAGTATTATGTTAATAAACCTAAAATGATAGGGAAAAAAAACAAACAGAAAGCATATGTCAGTCGCAGCCAAAGGTATTAAACATAATAAAGTAAATACATGTGGTGGAGGAGGGGAAGTTGAGAGGCTGCACTAAAAGAAGGGACAATGAGGTTAAGCTAATGAAGAAGTCCCAAAGTTTTCTGGAGTGAGTTCATGACCTGGTTCAGATTCTGCTTTGGGTCATCTACCTGAGTTGTTGCCGAAGCCGTCGCTGTATCAATGGTCTGAGTAGCCACCATTATCCCATTGCTGCCATTCCCAACTGCTGCAGCCCCACTCTGCAATGAATTCATATGAAAACTCACTTTACAGTTTAAATATCAGAGCAACAAAAAGGGGAGACCAAAAAAACATATATCAAATAAAGATTTATAAGCTACATCAAATTTCCCAAGCACACAATTACATCGAAATTCTTTATAAATGAATAAATAAATTATTAGTTCTTCATCATACTAGTAACAGCATATGTGCATATCGATTCATATCTTTTAAAATAAAAGGATTTTGGGTAATAGGCTTAGTTAGACCCCTTCTTCTACTATAAGTAATCAAATTTGGACTCACCACTTGCAAGTTAACTATAATGTTGATGAATGAAATATAATTTATGTAATATAAGATTAACTAAACTTATTTTTCATATAATGAATGATTAACTATAATTTATAGATGAATAAAATATAAGATACTTATTGATACAGATCTAATTTATGATTAATATGTGATTATTTAAGCATATAACCCAACAAATTTATTTATATTTTTTCAATATAAAAATATTTAATGACCAATTTCATATTTCGTCTGGCATCCACGCTACTTTAGTGGCCCTTGATAATTGATATCATACAAGTTCGAGAAATCTAAGCATAAAGAATAAAACTGAAACCATTAAATCAAAACCTTTAAGTTACGAAAGAGCCCATATACATTCATTGCCCATTAACCAAGCAGAACATATAAACGACAGACCAATCACCAAAATGTAACCTTAATCTAAGAGAAACCGAGAAACGTTTTCTTGGATATGCAATAATCATGAAACCTATCTTAAGAGCACGACGAATAAATCATATAAAACGACAATCTAATAACCCAAATTTGAAAATCACAAATTGAGTTTGAAAGAGGACCTAGAGGTATATTACATTATTACGTCAAACGCCAAGAGAGTGGACTGTGAGACTATTGGCTTATTGAATGGCGGAAATACTATTTAAGCAACATAAATGGCGCAGGATTATTCACCGGGAGCGCTGGTATGACAAAGGAGAGTATGAAATTAGGGCAAGTGGAAATCGATTGGATTGGGGCATTGAGATGTCTCTCCCTCTCTTTTTTATTTTTTACGGCTTCATTATTTTGTTATTAATCGTAATTAGAAATGAATTGGAATTGAAATGAATGAAAATCAAAACAAAATATAATCAGAATAAATGTATTAATTTTTTTAATAATGTTTAATAATAATTTAAGAGGATAAAAATAAAAAAATATATATATTACTTTAAAATATGAATTAAATATCTAGAATAGGAATAAGAAAAATAAAAATTACATTTTGTAAAACTATCTAGTAAATAAATTATTGTTTATTTTTTATTTATAATTAATATATTTATTTTATTTTAAAAAATTAATTAATATAATTTTAATTAATTCATTATCATTTTATATAAAAAATAAAATAATAAAAATCTATTTAATATGTTGAGTTAAATAAATGAGAATCGACTAAATGTATTATTTTTTTTATCTTAATCTAATTTTAAAATATATTATTGTAAAATTTTGTTTTAAAAAAAAATAAAAAATCTTCTCAAAAAATTTATAAAAAAATTAAAAAAATATAGAAAAGAGAAATAATCTTAATAGTATTAAAAATTAAATTAAAAAAATTTATGAATCATTCTCTTTTTCTTCTCTGTATATATTTTTTTTCTTCAAAACAAACATAAAAAAAAAATTATTATCTTTCTTTCCATTCCTATCCTTGATCAGTAAACACACCTTTACCTCCCAAATCCCGAAACTTTTAGAACATTTTACCCACATAAATTGGTTTGGGGTCGTAGAAGCAAATTATATAAAATAACTTATTTAGGATAATAGGTGTTATTCTTTGATTCTGTCTTTTCAGATCAATCATATTATCTTTTCTTTATTAAATATTTAATTTTTAAAATATATATATATTAATTTTAAGTTTTATTAACTTAAAATAAAATATTAACATATATAATAATAAATAATCTATTTAGTATAATAATATTATTTCAATAAAAATACATAAAATACCTATTTTATCTTAAATATTATTTACACATTAATACCATTATTATTAAATAATTAAAATAGTAATATTTAGTCTTAAAGATTTAACCACAATCTTTTTAAAAACCGATTTCATATGATTTTAATCACAGTCTAATAAAATTCATGATCATAGTATGTACATATAGCTTCTATTTTAATCGATAATTATGATTATAAGTTAAATTATAAAAATTACTTAAATATAAATAAACCTATATAATCATTCATGATTATTAAATTATCATGACCTATATAAAATAATAGAACCACAATCTTTTTAAAATTGAAATCAAAATAATATATTTGTGTGTTATTCATTTAAAAAAATACAAAAATTAATTTAATTTTTTTTATTTCTCTCTTAATTCAATTTTATGTATTTTTTCTCTTTTACACCACCTTACATTTCTTTATCATTTTTTTTTCTTTTTTCTCTCCTAATTTTATTTCTCTCTTTTTTTCCTTCCCCCTCATGCTAGCTTTTCCTTTCTTTTTCCTTTCCCCTTCGTGCAGCTTTGATTCTTCTTTTATCATAGCCTTCTCCTTTCTTGTATAACCGGCCCTTTTTTTTCCTTCTCGCTCGTGGCTTGTCTTCTTTCATCATGACCCATCGTTGGTTGTAGCCAACTCTACCGTATCTCTCTTTGTTTCTTCCTAGCTTGTAGATTCTAGCGTTTCTCGATTAGCTAGCTTCATTGCTTCTTGTGCACCTCCAACTCAACCCGGTATTTTCGCCAGTTTCCAACCTTCCCCCAACCTCAGCTAGACCACCAGTTTTCAGTAAGTATCATCAATTTCTAGCCATTTTTTCAAGAATTTTTCTCCACATATTTATGATAAAATCCTTGATTTGTTTTTCCTTTAAACATTGATCTTATTTTCTTTCTTCAATTTAATAAAATCTAAATTAATTGGGATAAAATATTTATGCATTTAATTAATAAAAAATAAAAATATCAAATATATAATTTAATTTACAAGATATAACAGTTTCTACCTTCCTCAACTTCAAGAAGTGTTATGCATGAAAATTTTAAACATTTAATTGAGAGCAACACATGTGAGATATATTTTGTGAAATTATTTACTTAATATTTTTGTACAATGTAGCAAAAATGCAATAGATAAAATAACAAAAAATTATTTTGAAATTCATATTAACATCGTCATTAATAATTTATAAATATATATGTGCCAAATAACATTTCTCTTCGTAAAAGACATCTATTTGAAAGTAACTATATTTAATCAAATTAGTAGTTGTTTGTCAATTGATATTACAGAATTTTAGTTCTCTTATTTAAAATTTAGTAAACATGAATTTGCTCTTTGACTAGCATAGTTAGGAGTTGTATTTCATTCTGATGACTTAGTTTATACATGTAATTCCTATAATCATCCTCATCTTATATATAAGCGAGGAATGCAGTTAATATGAAAAACTTAAAAATGTGTTTTTATTGTAGTTGTTTCCCAATTACTTCTATATATTTCTTACAACTAGATAAAAAACCATCCAAGTGTGGTGTTTGAGGATGATCCTAGAGTCATGATTGTTGCCTACAACTACACCATGATGGTTGTTGCAATAATTGGTGCTCTGGGTGCATATTGTTACAAAAACAAATAATTCTATTGGACTAACACTATTAGGGTTAACCATGAAGCATATAAAAATTCAAGCTTGCATATATATATATGCAAATGCAAAGTGAAATTTAGGAAAAGATCACATTGAATCTCAATTCATTCGTGCTATTTGAATTTGAGTTTGCATATTGAGATAAGTATGCTATTTAAAGGGATTAAGTTTTTGTCCTTTATTTATTTAGATTTTTGTACTTGAGATTATGTATTTTTAGTTGGTTTCCTTATTCAATTCCTTTTACCATTTGATCTAAACTCTTTACTTTAATGTTAGTTTTGATGTAATGTTAGTTTCTAAAATCAAGTTACTTTGAGAATAAAAGATTAACTTATGTGCTTTTAAAATATAAAATGCATCTTATTAAATGTAATGGATTGTGCTATGTGCACATAAATATCCATACAAAGCCTTTATGTTTTGTTTTGTTCGTAAATTAGAAAAACATAATGCTTAAAGAAAACTGTATATGCTCCATAATGTGTATTTTATCTAATCAATTTGAAAATTAACATGGTCTTGATAGTAACTAATAAAACAAATTGACTACAAGCTTGAAAAATCTTAGAAGATTTTACAACTCATGTTGAACTGTAAACATGTTTTTAATACCTTTAAATATTATGAAAAATTGATACTTGTTTAAGTCAGTGTATTTAATTGTTATACCTGGTGAGTTTTCTACAGTGATATTATCTACTGATTCCATGAATATAGTCTTCAATTTCCTGTCAGAAGATGCAGTTGACTTCTTAGTGAAACTCATTTGAAATAATGAGCTCAAAAATCTTTGGTTGCATGTTTGGAGAAAATGCCAAAACGTAAGTATAGTTATAACAATTTCTTTACGATACTCTTTCATAGACAAATATTCACTTTATCGATTGCATGCTCACCTGCATCTTCGGTTAATGATATTGCTGTTAAAGTTCAAAAATATCATATATTATTTGGATTCATGTATGGTAAAGTGTTCTCTTATATTGAAAACATTATGAATGAGTAAGTTATATTTTTTATCAACTTTATGTTTTTAGAAATATTAAGTTTTAATTTGTCTTCACAAATAACTTCTATTTATTTTTTTCTTTAATATATAAGGTTCATATTATGTTAATTGGTCATCAAAATCGAAGAACTCAAAATTTTCCAATATGGTATAGAATAAGAGTAAGTTATAAATACATGATTCACTAAACTCCATAATTTCAACCTTTTTAGATTTCTCAATATATATATATATAAATGGACTAAAAGTACTTACATTATTTATCTTAGTAATGGAAATGACCTTCGTGACTGTTTGTCTCAACGGTGAAGCTCACTAAAATATTGGTAACATTCAATTCCTCGTGATTCAATGTTCTATTTTGTCTCTTCTCCTATGATTGCATTATATTGTATGCACGCATATTGATATTACATTCTTTGATGAACATGGATATATGTTGTTTTTATCTCAAATTTGCTACTATCTTATTTGTTCTATTGGCTCCAAACATGGTACTTGCCATTGTATATTTTTGATATTTTTAATGAAAAGAGAAATGGTATGATTGAGTTTGATGAATTTATTCATGCACCAAAGAATATTCCACCCATATGCTTCTTTAGAAGACAAAATCGACTGGAAGTATTACATATGCAATAGTTTGATCAATTCATTAAATACAATAAGTGTATTTGTTTCACTTTTTATGGTGGTGGTTGATTTGTTTGAGAAAACTTGGTAGTTATACTTCATTGATTTCTTAGATATTTGCTAATAATGATAAGAACAAAGACGGAAGAATCAGTAAGGAAAAAAAAAGGCTTTTGTAGTCAAGCATCCAAGCTTCTTGAAGAATATAACCCTGCCTTATTTGAAGTATGTACCTTTTAGATGCTTTTTCATACGTCATTTTACAATAAATATTTTTAAGGGTAGAGGATGCCAATGGTCCCTTATGTTCAATAGAATATTTTATTACTTTTTCAAGGTGGAAGCACTTTAGCTCCTTTCTTTTTCAAGTCACTTTCTTATTGAAAGTAAGGCACATAAATCCTATATATTAACTATTAACCAAAAAATCGCTCTAAAAGTCTTCGAATTACACCAAAAATGAGCTCTCATATATTATTCATGGCATTAAATTCAGCTTAGCTAAATATTAGGAACAATTTATTTACAATGTCTAAAGCACACCTTTGGAAATTTTGTTGTGATCATAGATGCTGATTTATCACACTATGTAAGTTATTTTTGTTTAGGATCTCAATAATATCACTTAGATTGTTAGATATGAATGATAATATCCAAATAGTTGGTTAGTTAATAATAATTTAAAGGTGTACATTGTAGTTTAATCATGAAGGAACTTACACCAATAATGAAATCGAGAAGATGCAAAATGAATGAGTAAAGCTTAGACCATCTATGTGCTCTTATCTACTTTTTGGTTAGATTGATTTAGATTTTTGACAATTTGATTAGTATTATTATTGACAAAAATTTTACATGTATCCATATTTTGGAATACTTTAATTAACTAGTTGGTAAGATTTTATTGTGTTTTAGTGTATAAACTCTCAAATATAATTGTACTCTTAATTTAATATAATATGATTTTTAATATTATAATTGATAAATTTATATTGAAAATAGAGTTAATTGAGATGTATATAGTTGTGGTTTAAGTATAACCAAGACAATAGACATAGTATTTGGTCTCGATCGTTTAAAGATCATGACCAAATGGTATGTCTATGACTTCGGTCTTTTAAAGGCTGTGATCAAATAATATGTATATGATCTCGATCTTTTATAAGATCGTGACCAAATGGTATGTGTATGGTCACAGTCTTATAAAAAACTGAGACCAAATGGTCTGCATATGGCTCAATTTTTTATAAGATCGTGATGAAATGATATGTCTATAACCAAAATCTTATAATATATCGTGACCAAAAGATGTGTCTATGAGCTCAGTTAAAAATCGAGACCATATGTAAGAATCAATGGTTTCTTCCATTTAAGTCTCGATTTTTATAACCATAATTATAGATCAACGGTCTATTTATCACGGTTAAAAACCGAAGCTATATTATATCAATTTTATAATAATGTTAATAATAAAATATTTTTATGATAGTAATATTTTAACTAAAATAGTTAACTCTTTTTATTATTCTTGACATTTAGACGTAAAAATTAATTGTTAATATTATAATTAGATTAATAATATTGGGTTACAATAGATTATTTTTCTTAAATTAATTTGGGATTATAATAAGGATTCAATCTTAAGAGCCAGACACTTTGATAGTAGGATAGATATTAGTTTTCTTAAAATTTAAATTTAAGAAAATTAATAATATCATATATTATAAATATTTTATAATTATAATTTACTTAAAATTTTTCATCTAACTGTTATCATTAATAATATTTCGCTAGATCATTTCAGATTTACCACCACCGCCTTTTAGTAGAAGAATGAGTCTTAACAGTCATTTGTATTCTTAACACCTATCATAATTTACATTTATAAAGAAAGAACGACAAACAGTCCTAATTGGCTGCTTAACTTTTTAAAAACCTAACAACTTACAATTGTTAATAAGTACATGAACATTACTATGTAAATTAATGAATGTTAAGACACAGTAGTGCAAAAAACCAAAGAAACCAAGAGCTAGACATGTAATTACTTAATTAATTAAAATTTAGATTCTTCCATAACAAGTAGACCATTATACAGTAACAATAAACAGAAACTCTCTACTTAATTCACTTATTATAAACGGTAATTAAAAACAAATAAACAGACTATTGATGGTTCTGAACTAAAATAGGGTAAGAATAATAAGAGTGCGAGTATTTTACACATTTTGACTATCCTTTCAACCACTTATTACTCTTACTCTCTTTATGTTGATTAGTCTTGACCAACACACCAGTTTAATCAATGGCTAACCAATAACTTTTCGATCAGCTAATTGATCTTATTGAACAAGCCAGAACCGGAAGAGTGATGATGCATTCTAGAGATAGCCTTTTCAAACTGACTCCATTTCTGTTCTAAAGTCCCAATATACCCAACTGACATTCTAACCAATCCAGGTGAAATCCCAGCAAGTGCTTTTTCTTCAGCATTCATTTCACTACTTGTGCTACTTCCAGAACAAGACATAAGTGTCTCATAGTATCCCAAACTCACTGCCATAAACCCAAATTGAGTACAATTCTGCAAAAGGTTCATCAATCGATTAGCTCGATCCTCAGTTTCCATGTCTAGGCATAAAAGTCCACCGAACCCATAATCTTTATTAGCCATAGACTTGAGAATTTTGTGGTGTGGATGATCCTCAAGGCCTGGGTATATCACTTTGAGGCCTAGCTTCTTCATTCTGGTGGCAAAAACAAAGGCTCTGTGACAATGTTCTTTCATTCTTATGGCCAAGTGGGGTATTCTCTCTGAGAGCTCAAAGGCTACTTTTGCATTCATTGTTGGGCCTAACAACATTAGTGCCCCCTGGTGAAGATCCATCATAGAGTTTACCAAACTCTCTGGTCCACACACAGCTCCTGCAATTAGGAAACAAAATTAGTCACGTGACTCCAACTCAAAGAGCATCTGAACTGAACACCATTATATAATTAAATTACCTTTTGGTTTAAAGTTTAAAGGAGAAAAAGTTTGTCTACTTCTGAATATACCTATTAGATGTGATCTTATAAACTTATAAGTAATATAAGTGTATCTTATAAACTCGTATGTAATAATAGTTTCACTAGCTATCATCATGATTTTTTTTAAATAAATAAACAACTTATACGATCATAATTTAAAATTAAATCTTAATCTTTTTGACAATAACTATAATTATTTAAGGCATTCAATCATTATAGTCGAGAATAAAATATTTTTATTACAATTTATAAAACAATATAATTAACATCTATTAGTATAAAACAATATAATTAATATCTTTTAGTAAACGGTGTTACAATTATTTTGACATCTAATCCTCATGATTTAACGTTCAATTTAAAATTGATAAATTATTTAAGACATATTTGATTCGATTAATAAAAACATAAAAAAATGAAAATAAAAATTAAACTTAATGTAACTTATATTTCTATTATAATATTTGTTTGAATAAATAATAAAAAAAAATTAAAAATTTTTTAAGCCAGAAAAAATCATAAATAAATATATAAATGTTTAAAAAAATAAAATATTTTAACGTATTTTTAAAGAATAAAAAATAAATAAATATTATTATTATTATTATTACTCTAATAATTTAGATTTAATTATAGATTAACATGAAAGCAAACATACAAATATTATGAATTATACTAATTACGATTCTTATTGTTAGTGCCAAACAAACATCACCGTAATGCATATATTCATTACTCAACAGAAAAGGTACGGAATTCCACGTGATTTTAAAAAGTTAAAAGGGACGTGTAGTTTTCTAAAAGGAAAGGAAAAAAAGAGAGAAGGACGTGTAATCATCTCCCAAAGGCTAAGAGAAACAAACAAACATAAACATGCAACTGAATGGACATAATCGGCCATAGTGGAAAAGACAATAACACTCACGAGGTATACTGATACGACTTCACCAGAGTCCAGAATCACCACACAAATCTCGACAAAATGTCTGCTACTGACTTCTATAGTCATCAATTTTAATACTGTTTTGTGAATTCCATAGCAATTGATATCACAAGTTGAAAATAATATAATGCGTGATTGATAAAAAATAATATTAATTTTGTTAATTAAAATAAGATATACATGATTTAGAAAAAAATTAATGAAAAATGATTTACTATATTGTTAAAAATAAATGTTTTTAATCTTATTTGAATAAAAAATATGAAAATTAGTTAATCTAATTTTATTAAATAAAAAAATATTTGACATATGAAATAAGAACTTGAAGGTTATGAATATGACTTCATTTCTTCATTGTTAATCATCTCAAAAATAGAAAAAAATTTATATGAGAAGTTTTTGAGTAAGAGAATTTTCCACAAAATTCTCTTAGACTTGTAATTACTTTTGTTTTTTGGATGTGTGAGAAAATTATTGAGAGTGTGGTTGTAAAAAATTTTCACATAGTGAATTTTTTTCTCTGATTGTATTTTGACAATGAAAGTGATTTCTTCAATTTAAAATTTCTACTATAATTCTTGTGTTGTATATTATCTATTTTTATGTTATTTGATATTCTACTAAGGAGGATATTGAGAGGGATAATTTGTGATTATATCATTTGATCCAAATTTCCTAACATATACTAACAAATGACGACTCTTAATTGCAAGATTATGTCCTTATCTAAGAAATTTTACTTTTTACCATTCTATATATTTGTTTTACCATTTTTTTTATTATCAACTATACTATATTAAATATCTTCATTTATTTTATTTTATTTAATATATATATATATATATATTTTTGATTAAATTCAACAATAATTTTAATAGAATAAAATATCTTAGAGATATCATTTACTATAAATTATTATTTAAATTGATTAAAATATATATTAATAATTTAAATTATTACATATAATATATCTGGTTAATAATAAATGTTAAAAAAATATCAAAACGATAACAAAAGCCGCACAAAATATATTATTTAAATTGGCAAATGTTATTATTTAATTCAAAATTGCAGTTTTTAATCAAAAATGATTCATAGTATAGTTTAAGAGTTCACTTTTTATATTATAGTTGGATGTCTAATTATATTTGATATCAATATAAACATAGACGTGAATATATATCTAATTAAAATAATTGTATAAACGTGAAAATTCACTAGTGTGTCGTATAAAGATAGGGCCAGTTATCAATATCTCCATTTAGATTTCTAAAATGGAATAATAATAATAATAATAATAATAATAGATTTGTAAAACGAGGATGACGCTGAATTAAAACAATAAAAAAAAATGATAACAGGCTAAGTATATTAAATTTATACAAGAATTTATATTCATATTAATTATATTATAATATAATCAAATAATATTATAAATAAAAAATTATTTAATTATAAGAAATTCTTTTAATAATTAATATGGATGATAACATAATTGATATAAGTATAAATATATATAAATTTAGTATTTCCCATTAAAAAAAACGATGCAATTACTTATTTTTCACACTATATAAGGTAGTGTTGTAGTTTTTGAATGACTAAACAGATGAATTAGGTTATAGTTTAAACATGTATACAAATCCAATTTTATTTTTGAATTAGTGGAAGAAATAATTTCTCCATTTGATTATTCCCCGATTATTTTCCCTAGTCAGTATGAATATAATTAATATCAAAATAATGAAACGGACGCACACCAAGATCATACGTGGCACGCGGTCACAAAATCAAGTTAAAACTTCGAATCGTGCAGTACTTAACAAGAGATTTTTCATATAAAAAGTTATGTACCTGCAACTGATGTATAAGATTTTTAGACTTGCCCACACGTGTACAGTCAAAAACGAAGTGAGAAATACTCACAAGGCAACGAAAGTAACAAAATACCTGCAATTATGTCAGCCCCACCGCTAATGAACTTAGATATACTGTGAACAACCACGTCAGCTCCAAGCTTCACCGGCGACAAAACCATTGGAGAGAAAGTATTGTCTACAACAACCGTAACGCCTTTATCATGAGCCATCCTACTCAACTCCGGTATATCAGCCACAATCAAAGTGGGATTCGACATGCTCTCAAAATAAAGCACTTTCGTTTTCCCATCAATCATAGCGTTGTTAACCATCTCCAAATCACTAACGTCCACAAACGTCGTCGTTATATTACAGGCTCTTGGAAGAAAATGCGTTAACAAGGCGTGGGTCCCTCCATAAAGGGTTCTAGAAGCAACCACGTGTCCACCACTACTCACTAACTGCATTAGAACAGAACTTATGGCGGACATCCCACTGGAAGTACAATAAGCCGCTTCCGTTCCTTCAAGGGCGGCCATCTGACGGCTGAGATTTAACACAGTTGGGTTAAAATGACGGCTGTAGATGAAGAAATCACGATCCGGACCGAGTTCTCCAGCGAACATTCGGCACATAGTTTCCGGCTCCATGACGGTGAAAGTAGCGGAGGCTTCAATTGACATGTTGACTCCGCCGTGCTCGCCAAATTCGTGGCGAGCATTTGCCAATGAGGCCGAAGGATCATCCCAGGCTGCAGCCGCAGGTGATGATAGCATTGATTTTTTGGTAAAACAGTTATCATCGCCGTCGCCACCGGCCGACCTCTTCTTGTTTGAGAACAGGAGGGTTGGATTTTTTGTTTCATCAAATGCCATAGTTTGAGATGAGAAAGAGTTGGGTTGCGGAAACTGAAAGAAAGTGGGGGTTCAAATCGAAATGTTATAATAAGAGTTATATGATGAATAAGAGAGGTAGGAGGAGTAGTCTTTTATAAACTCTATATGGATGACTCTAGTAGTTGCGTCAATAGTTTTTTTTTTTTTTAACAAAATGAGGGCATTACGGTACTTAAATAATTACTACAATTTTAGGAGTACAAATCGAAAAAATAGGGGATAAATAACACATTTTTTTAATTATAAAAATAATATAAAATTATAAAAATTAATACACTAAAATTTATAACAATGACACACTAATAATATTAAATGAATACAATTGAATTATATTTAAAATAAAAAATATATAAAATATTTTTTTTAATAATGAAAATTTATGATGTATACATAAAAATTGTTATTTTTGTACTCTAAGTTTAAAGCATGTATTTTTGTTATTTTTTTAAAACAATATCTTTAAAGTATTATAAAAATAAAAATAATATTTAATAAATTTGAACGAATTTAATTAAATAACATTTAATATTAAATGAATCTAAGTTATGTAATTTAATTTAAACATTATCTTATTAAATAGATGATATTTAAAATAAAATAACGTGTAAAATTTTTTTAATAAAAAAATATAAAATTGATATAAAAATATTATTTTTTTAATACAATAACAAATCAGTTAATAATGGATTTTATTAAAAAAATTAATTAATTACTCTCCTAAATGGTAGCAATTAACAAGCACTCTCCACTAGGGTGATGTATTCTTTTTTGTTTTTCACTTAAAATGGTAGCCATTATCTTTCAAGACGCTCCTTTGTTTATTCTGAGATAAGCATTACATGTTCCTGCCGAGTTGGATGTTAATCCGCATTTCTTTTATAACTTATCACCACAAAATATGTTAAATTATAAATATCATAGATAGTTGATAATGTGATGATTTAAATTAATAAAGTAAAAATAAGTATAATAATTTTTTTAAAAAATACAATTATCTATTTTTTTAAAACAACTAATAAATTTAACGGGGAGGTGTACATAAAATTTAATGTAGTTAACTCAATTCATACTATTCAAACAAAACCAGCTCAATGTTTTTTATTTTTGATTCTTACTAATTTGAGTTGATTTTTATTTTTATAAAATTGTCTTGTATTGAATTGACAATTTTATAGATAATTTGGATATAAAAATTAACAAATTTTGTTAAATAGACCATGATTATTATTTATTGCTTATTTACTTTATTTGTAAATATTTATTACATTTATGACTAATATAAATAATGAATCATTAATTAATAGTATTTATTAATTTTTTTTATTTTTAAATCTATACTCTAATTTTAAATTTTTAAATTTTAATTACTTAAACTTAAAGATATTTATTAAAATATAAAATATTCAAATTTATTGACTATAATCAAACCAACCTTCTAAACATTAAAAATTATAATAAAATAATTTTTAAAAATAAAAAACAATACTCACGGGTAAAAAGGGGATTTTTTTAATAAAGTTATTTTATTTGTCTTGACCCAAACAAAATCAACAAATTTTGGATGGGTTATATTAATTTTTCTAATTTATTGATTAATTTTAATTAATTTTTTAAATTTATTAATTCATCTTAAAAGATCATCTATTTATATTTTTTATTATATTTTTGAGTTATTTTTGTTTTACAGGTCACATTTCATTTTTTTCTTATAAAGTTACAAGGTATTTGGCATAATTAACTAAAATTATAATACTATTTAGTATTCATAAAAAATTATGTGGTATTTAATTTTAAAATATTAATTTATTAATCATATTTTTTATAAATTATATTTAATTAATTACAGGAGACATTAACGAAATAAATTAACTTAACTTATAACCTTGTGATATTTTTTTCATAAAAAAATCCTACTAAACTATCATATTATGAAAATATAAATTTCGCACATGTTCATACTCTAGTGGATTAATATTTTTTTATATACAAATCAATATTATTATTATTTTATTCGTTATCATGTAAAAAGTAAATAAATAAAAATGAGAAAATTATATAAAAAGTAGGTGGGTGGGTCCCACATAACACTTTCTTCAAATGTATGATTAGTCATAGATCGATTCAGCAAAGACATTATACTTTTCTAGGATTAGTCTATCGGATATACATGCCGAGATTTATTAATGCTAAGTATCCACATTCCACACAAAAGGAGTGTTATTGGATGACGACTCAAACTCTAAAAATTTGTACAGACAAAAATTATTTAAATTAAAATTTGATAATAGAAATTTTGAGCTTACGAATTGTTACAATTTTAATTTAAAATAATCAATTTTATACATAATATTTGAGCTTAAATAATTTTACTTAAAATTTAAGCTAATAAAAGGTATAAAATGTCGATGATTTAGCTTTTAAAAATTATAATAATTTTAGTATAAAATTATATTTTTAATTAAATAACTAGCAATGTGCCTATTCTAATAAAAATGTTTATCCACCCTCTCTAAATTTTTATAATGTCTAATCCTGAGATACGTATTAGCCTAAGTTTATGTGAATTACAATTGTCTTATTCTATTTTTAGTATCTTATTGTATGTACTATCCTTTCCTCTCTAAATTGCTTGAAATATACGTATTGTTACATAAAATCTCGTTTCTTTAACGTGATGTCTCATATATTTTTCAGGGCTGAGCCCAAATTTATTTTTCTTTCCAAAAGGGCTAATATACTCTGTGTAGTGTAAATAATAAATATTATACATTATTTTTAAAATATTAATCATTTTTATTTAATTTAAATAATTAAATTTATAATATTATTTATATAATTTATGTAAAAAAATTCTTCATATTCGTAATTTTTTTAATCATTATATTAAATTTAATCGTTTGAAATTAATTTTTTTCAATAAATTAATTTTTTAATCAAAATAACTAAAAAAAACCAAAATGACTGTATATAATTATAATTATATTATTTAAAAAATATATATAATTATCATATATATATATATTCAATTTAATGGATCTAAATATTTTTAAGAAATTAAATTAGAGTTTTAATATAAAATTTATCAAATTAAATTATTAGATTGATAATGTATTTTAAAAAATATATTATTTTATAAATATTTAAGTTAAGATTAATATAAATTTATTATTTCATACAGTTTTTATCGAGATTACAGCCATTCTTAGCCCCCCATGACCATATGCTTCTCTAGATTTTATATACGTGTTGAATCTTCCATATTATTTTAAATAATTAATGAGTATATATTATTTTAAAATCAGTATTCCTTAAAAAAATACAAAATAAAATTTTAAACTTTATAATTAATTATAAGTGATAATATTATTATTAGTTAAAATTATTGTTAATAAAATATAACATGATAATAACATCTTAAATTGTTGAACACTTAAAAAAATTCTAATAAAAATAAAAATAACACTAATTTATCTATCTTATATTTTCATTATTAAAAAAAATCATATATATCAATTTATTTTAATTTTATTTAATTATATGTTATTTAAATTAAAATAAAGATATGTAGATTTATTTAATATTAAATGTTATTTAATAAAATTTTCTTCAATGTTATTTTTAATGTTATAAATTTAAAAAGTTTTTTTCTTCTAATTTTTCAAAAAAATATACAAAGTGTCATGTGAAATTAGTTTAATTTTTTTTTCTTTGATGACCAACCCGGACATAATAATCACATGGTCGGGTCAATTATATTATCTGATTACGATCCCATAGGTCTCATAACTTTGTAGACCATGGCTTATCCCTATCTTCTCCTGCTTTCTTTACCCAATAAAATGGGAGCCATACTTCCCTTAATAAAGATTGATCTTTATTGATTAAGTTTTCTTATTTTATTTTTTTAGAAGAAAATAGCATTTTATTTAATGGGTTATTATTATATCTGTGTAAAGAATTCAATGCAATTCCATCTCAATCCAAATCATAAAAGAAGATAAGGTGTGCACGTGAATCTAAAACCAAAGTCCGGCATATATTTCATTTAAAACCATTTTTTTAATCAATTTTTTTTTAAATAATTGATGTAGTTATTAAAAATAATAGATGTACAAATAATTTAAGAATAAAATTATTTTATTAAAATTAAAATATATAAATATAAAATTTAAATAATAATCAAAGCTTTTATATCACATATTATTTTGAAGATAATTTTTTTATTTATCATGAGTGTACGAGAATAACGAAAACTTATTTCACGTGATGTAAATATTACATAATAATAAACTTACGTAACTATTTATTATTCAAAGAATTTATAAATATATGAATTTTATTAAAAGTAACTATGAGTTAAAAAATATATGATATAGAAATTTGATTTCTTTTTCAATTAAGTTAATTCAAAACAAAATTACACATTTCAAATTTCAAATCCCCTTCCCAGTTTTGCAGCATACTTCCCCCATAGCCAAAATCCGTCTATATTCATTCCTAAACAAACAAATCCACAACTCTTTTGTATTCGTTTTCGCGTTTTCTTTGACCATATCTCTGTTTTGACAAACAGATATGACCACGCTTTGAGTTTCACAGAGCCATGTGAGTCAGAGATATACACTGTATATTGAGCCATGTGACCAAATCTCTATTTTTTTAACAATTGTTATAATCTAGTTGATAAGATTGTAATGTCATTGATCGAAGTTAAAATATTTCATTTTCAACTCTTAAAATGGGTGCTTATTTTGAAATTAAAAAAATAAATTATATACACTGTATATTGAGAGATGATCAAGGACACGGATGGTTTTATGTCGCTCATTTAGTTGCAAATTGTAACCATTCTCACAAGACATAAATATTGTTCCACTTAAATATAAATTTAGCAAAAATTTACAAATTTACAAATTAATAAGCAATTGTACGAATAGAACGCAAATTGACACAAACTACTCAACCAAGAGAACAATGCAAAAGTACTGCTTTTAGATACAGTTATATTTTTCAATCCTTGTGTAAAGTTTATTGAATATGTAAATAAAAACAAACACGTACAATTTTATGCTGAAACGATCATAAACTAAGCCTAAAGAAAGATATACACAACTATTCACTTTATTTTCAAGCGTCACTAACTATAAATTTAAATTCAATACACTTTAATTCTTTTATTTATAAAACAAACAGACTACATTTTGTTAAAATTATAATCACAGATAATAGTTTTTAATTAAAATACAAGAACAAAGAGTTCACATGTTATCCAATATTATTATTTTTAAAACCAAGGAGAAACAATTCAGTGTTATCATTTATCACTATTTTTTTTTACCCATTAGTATTTATGATTTTTTTAAAATAACATTTATATTAATGGTTAAACCTTGTAACCATAAAAATTACAACAATTATGTTAAGTTCATACATTTTTATTATAAAAAATATCTAGTCTAAATTTTTTTAAATTCAAGTTAAATTTTGATCAATTAAAACGTTTAATTTTAAATATCGATTAACTAAATCTTCTTCGATGTTAAAAGATCATTATTTTTATTATTATAAATTATAGATTATTATTTTATTCTATTTTTTAAAAATTAATTACACTATTCCTGCACCTATAAATTTATATCACTTAGTCACAACTCTTGGCAAGTAGCACTTATCATTATTAAATAGAACTAAGCTCTTACAATAATCTAATGACATGAGACTTATTTTCTAATAATTATTATCTCCAATAATAATTAACACTTGATTTCTTAAATTTACGATCTTATTCAAGTCAATTTAACTGTCTTTTATGATTAATTTTTTTGATCTTTTATGTTAATCCACTTTATTTTTTCAGTCCTCTAAGTTCAAAATTTTTAATATTATGAACAAACACACACTATTAAGTATTAAGTAGAATTTTACTTCAAATACACTAAACTATTTCATTAATAAATACAAGAACAACCAACTCTGACACTACTTAATTTATCCAGGGATATATTTTTACAAATAAATAAACTCGCATACAATTAGAAATTATTTAACTTTAAATTGAAAGAATAAATTGAATTCACCTTAAAAGTTAAAAAATAATTCCTAATGAAATTAAAAATTTTATATTGAAAAAAAGAAAGTACAACTAATGTAGCACACACTTAATCAAAATTAGCCCACTTTTAAGTTGCATAATGTGGGCTTGTTTATAAACACTCGATCAAAAAATGGGCTGGTGTATAAACATTACGCGTCTGCTAATGACGCAGAGTCCGAGACTGGCCCAATTTTACCTAATTTCAATTAAAAAATATATAGCATCTAAAGAAAAAATAAAAGCAATTGAGGAGAGAGAAAATAAGGAGGGACTTCAGTTTGGTAAATGGTTTTGGCCATTTTGCGCGTGAAAAAGAAGGACGAGCACGAAAAGATTAACATTTAATAACATCATCGATAAGAATTATATAATAATAAGAAGGCTTGGGCTATAATTTCGCAGTGGAAGTGCTTTTTCTGGTTAATGATATTCTCCGTTTTTGGCGGTGATGGTCGGAGATGGATCCTATTTGCGGAGAGTAACACCGGCAGCGGAAGCAGTTCCCGGAGCTCTTCGTTCATTGGTTCCGGCGGCGGTGGTTTCTGGGCTTCAAAAGCTCCGTCCAATGTCGGATTAGCCATCGCCGTTACGGCCATGGCTGGTATTGCCTTGGCCGCCACTGTTGTCTACTCTCGCAGGTAAAATTTTTATTTATCATCGATCAATAGTTTTAAAAAAGTGAACAAATATTCTCAAATAATCGAAGTCATGCTGGAAAATGAAACCCTATGATAGATTATTCAGATTAGATGCTCAAGGAAAAGAAAACCTTCATGAGATCCATACGACGAAGTCACCCTTCTTTTCCTTCTCCTTCTTTTTCTCCACACTCATCGAAAAACTCGTATTTGCCGTCGTCATCTACATCCCCTTGGATTCATTTGCGATCTGTATTATTAGTCGTCAGTTCTTCATCTTCCTTATCAGTTCCAACAGATCAGTGAGTTACCATAAAGAATGATGGTAAATTCGTACATTGTTTCTCATTTCAATGCAATCTGATTGTCGGCGACCTTATAGAGTTCAGCCTCTCTTATTTTCCTGTGATTTTTTTTTCTTTCTTTTTATCCTTTGCCTATGCTTCTTAAACTCTTTAATCCTTGGATCTCGACCTGGAAGTATCTGGCTGATTCTAGAGTCGAGCAACGTAGTTTTCGATTTTAGTGAGGTTATATTATTGCTTCTTAAATATTCCATTTTTTCTTCATTAAAATCCCGCTATTTTTTTTTCCCTACCAACTTGTCGAATGGAACATAGCATTACATTTCATGTTCTTTTTATGCCACATTGTAAATTTGTTCAAAGGAGATTGTAATAGTTATTTATTATGATATGTGGGTTGGTTTTATGCGAATCACTTTAATTAGCTGTGAAAGTAAAATACCTTGTAGTTGTAAGTTATGCTCTAATATTCTTTTAGTTTTTCCTAGACGATGATTTGTTGCGTCTTTAACCTTTTGATAAATATTTTATGAAGTGAGCTCATTTTATTGAAACCATTACTTACTTACCTTGAATTATCCAATTCTACCTCTTCCGTGTGCATATGTATGTCACTTTCTGATAGTATTGTTTGGTTCTTTTTCATTTTTTCTTGTTATTCATTCAACCCAAAAGTAAATATATTTGTAATCTTGCAGAGGTAGCCTCAAATCACCTTGGTCGCGTAGGAGAAGAAAGCACACTCTTACACCCAAACAGTGGAAAAAATTCTTTACACCAGATGGAAAACTTGCTGACAGTGGTGCCAAGTTCTTGAAGAAAGTTCGCAGTGGAGTATGTCAATGACCAGTAGATTTTCCTTTTCCAGTGTCATATTATTCCTGCACTTCAACTTGTTTATTTTTCTTTTTTAGTATTCACTAGAATCAAGAACTGTGAGACATTACTGTTTTATTTCTGTGATTCAGGGTCTTGATCCTAGTATCAGAGTTGAAGTGTGGCCCTTTTTACTTGGAGTGTAAGCATTTTCATCTGCTTGTAAAATTTCTAGAGTTGTAACTTTATGCTTCTATGTGTTCATCAGCATTTACATTGTTGAAAGAAAATGGAAAATACAAAGAAGAAAGAGAGTACCTATATTTGGATACTTGTGTATAGAATCATAATTTATAATTATGATGTCATTGGTGAAAGTATCCTTCTTCTTTTTCCTGTCTGAATCTCCTGGTTTATCTTCAAGTTGTATTTATGGATCAACCTGGAATTGTGGATTATATATTTTTTAATTGCAAATGTCAATTTTTTTATGAAAATTGCATCCTTATCCCTTTTTTTACTGTTTAGTCTTTCTGATGTCTCTATTTGCATGCAGTTTTATCCAGTAAACTTTCTTGGAATTTACCTTTGGTGGGTTTCTTCTTGTGTTTTTGATAGATTTATTTCTTGCAAGTAGGATGGCAATGTGCTTAAGGGTTAATTTGTTTTTCAGTCATTATTTTTCTGTTATAGTTTTACTGGAAATAGCCCTTATTGTAAATATTGATTTGGAGAAGAGGAATTTCCTTTGCACCTACTCCATCATACTTGGTTTCATTTATGCCTTGCAGATACGGAATTTTATTTTGCTGTTGTGATTATGGAATTATTGTCCCTTCTATTATGTTCTGGTCGATTTGTTTTACATTTAAAGTGGCCTCCTCTTTATTCACAGCTATGATGTGAAGAGCTCCAAGGAAGAAAGGGATCATGTTAAAAGTCAAAAAAGGTATTGTTTCAGATCATTTATCATCATTGTAAACAAGTCACACTCGTCGTGATGATCATGTTTGGTAGAGAACATTTATCATTTTAGCTTCGGTTCTCCCGTGTGTGTTTTTTATTATGCTTACCACTCTTCCCTGTTCACTTTTTAGTCCTTTTCTTTTGAATGCAGAAAAGAATGCTTTGCTCTCCTCTGTGTGTTTTTTATTATGCTTACCACTTTTCCTCTGATCACTTTTTATTCCTTTTCATTTGAATGCAGAAAAGAATACATTAGCTTGCGGAAACAATGCCGAAGGCTTGTAAAGCATGGTGAGAAGAGCTTGAAGATGAAGGAGTCTTCTGGAAATATTAGTAAAGAAGTAAGTGGTAACTTAAGTCAAGTCTTGTATTCTCCTAGCTTGGATGAAGGGGTCAGTGCCAGTTGTGGAAGCTCACTGCCTGATGAAGTAGACAACCCTGTCTGCCATCAATCAATTGATTCAACTGACTCATTATGTAACACTGATGCTGGGAAGAGTGGCATCACTTGTGAAGATGCCTCTAGTGGAGACACGGAGTCCACAGATTCTGATTCTTCTGAAGAAGCTGAAAGCTCAGCGTCTTTCCTTGGTACTGAAGGAATTTATGAGAATGATCTGGATGAGCATGCCGAGGACGGTTCATTTCCAGCAACTACAGAGAACCCGTCCAAATTCCATACTGCTGAAGACTTTGTCACATGGCAAAGAATTATACGCTTAGATGCATTGCGTGCAAATGATGAATGGATCACCCATTCACCATCTCAAGCAGATGTATCAACAATGAAGGCGCATCGAGCAGCTGAGAGCATTGGATTGAAGGATTATGATAGTTTGGAACCATCTAGAATATATCATGCTGCTCGTTTGGTTGCGATCCTGGAAGCCTATGCCATTTATGACCCTGAAGTTGGTTACTGCCAAGGGATGAGTGATCTACTTACGCCCATAATCTCAGTGGTGGAAGAGGACGATGTAGCATTTTGGTGTTTTGTTGGTTTTATGAAGAAGGCTCGGCATAATTTTCGGTTAGATGAGGTTGGAATCAGGAGGCAACTAGGAATTGTTTCCAAGATCATTAAATGCAAGGATATACATCTGTATAAACACCTTGAGGAGCTTCAGGCAGAGGATTGCTTTTTCGTGTACAGAATGGTGGTGGTTCTCTTTAGGAGGGAGTTAAGCTTTGAGCAAACACTTTGCCTTTGGGAGGTAATTTGGGCTGATCAAGCTGCAATAAGGGCAAGAGTTTTCCGGCCCGGCTGGGGGAGGATGAGGTTGAGAGCCCCACCGACTGAAGACCTCTTACTTTATGCAATAGCAGCATGTGTGCTACAGAGGAGGAAACTCATTATTGAGAAATATAACAGCATGGAGGAGATCATGAGGGAATGCAATAGTATGGCTGGACATCTGGATGTTTGGAAGCTTCTAGATGATGCCCACGATTTGGTGGTTAATTTACATGACAAGATATAGAAAAATACCATTATCCTTTATTTTTAAATATTTCCACTTTGCTTCCTTGTTTAATTCCTAATTCCCCTTTGATTTTTCATTTATTTGTGTTCGACCTGGCCAAGATCCTTTTAAGATGAGAGAGTGATCCTAAGGTCAGGTTCACAGTGCTTGAACCAAGCATCATCTTATGGGCGATTGATTATGTGTTGCATTAAGTTATGGAATTTGTAATGCAGTGGCCGCTTCGGTGTTTCGGTGCTTGTCTGAGTGATTATGGCAATGCTGCAGAATTTGTAATTGAGATCAATTAAACAATAGGTTTCAATTCATTACTAACTCTCGTTCTTATTCAGCTAGAATGAGTGGGTAAAATTATTGTACGAGTATGTAAGACTAGACTTGGCAACATAGCATAAGAAGCAGCATGTATTTTGGAATACTCTAAACGTTCTTAATATCATTTCATTCTTACTCCATCACCACCCAAAAATAAACTAAATCTTTCACTGATTATTGTGAATCCTATTTGATGGCCAAGTACATAGATAATAATTTTGAATTTCTAAGTATTTTACAATACTTTGAAGAAAATATTTGCATTGAATATACATATCATTACTCTAGAGTACTAATTATTTATCCTTCGAGTTTGAGTTTGAGTTTGATAATAAAGAATAATTTCTGGAGATGCATATACCGTTCATATACTTACTTTGCCCCAGCCCGGAGGGAGGGGCTGAAAACTGCCTAATTTCTGAAGGCATTCTATAGCATTTATGTGCTAGAAAAAGGATTACTAATTTTTCTCTGTCCAGAACCAAAAAATAATTGTATCCATCAAAAAACTAATTTTAGTGTCTTGTGGCTTGAAATGGTGAGTAATGAATTATAATTGAAACATTTCCTCAATTTCTTTTGTTATCGCCGTTTTGTTAGATAATAATTTCTCCTTCAATTGTGTATGATTTAGTTACTTCAAAAAAATAAAAATAAATAAATATCATTTATAAATAAATCGTGCTATTGGAATTAAACCAATAATTTATCCAATAGACAGCAGTGGAGTGGTAGTTAATTACAGTTTTCCAGTTCGTCAAATTTAATAACAATAATAATAAAATAATAAGGTTTCCTTTCTATTCCCCGCACAATTTTTTCTCGTTTTGAAAGGCGGATTCTCACTCCATCGTATCTCTTGACCTTTATTCCCGTTGGCCGTGTTTATTCTCTTTCAATATTCTCCAGCTAAACCTGTAGTGTCCATCTTACGATGTCCACCGACAAATCCGATTCCGTGAACGGAGTGATATCGGAGCAAAATCCGCCGCCAGAGGATGAGCCTAAACCTGAACTTGAACTTCAACCTGAAACTGAACCCGAACCTGAATCTCAACCTCAACCTCATTCTCAAACTGAATCAAATTCAGAGCCACCCGATTCAGAACCAATACCATCTGAATCAGAATCGAAACAATCAGAGCCCACATCCTCTGAATCGGAATTGAAACAATCAGAGCCCGAACCGGTAAAGTTGGCCAATGGTGCAGATCCGAAGCCGAACGGATCTAATGAAACCCCGATCCGATCTGAAGACGAGGTCCAACAGTCTACTTCCTCCACTCAGGAGGTTGCGCAACCCGACCTTCTCCAACATAAAGGAAGCCCAACGTTCACCATGAAAGAGCTGCTCAATGGACTTAACCACGACCAATCTACGGAAGATACCAGTTCTCCTTACAGGTTCGCTTCTTGATTTTTGTAATGTCTTACTTTTGTGAAAATGCACACTTTCAATAGAATCGAGTTTCAGCTTTAGGTTTTTGAAGTAGTTAAATTTGCTGAATTTCGCGCCAAGGCTACGAGAAATTGCGTTTTCCTCACAATTCAAAGACATTTTGTGTTCATCATCTTGCTTTAGTTAACACTAACAATTCTACTTTGTGCTGAAGTAATCTAATGCTCCCTTCTTGAATACTTTTTTTCCCCTCTAGTTTCTTAGTTAGTGACTCCTACGATGCCCATCTAGGTGTTCCAGGGTGCCACGGCCCTATCACTCTTTGAAAATTTTGTTGATCAGGAAACGGCTTCTTGTGAAACTTCTCATTGTAGTCTCATGTTCTTTGTTTTGGTCTCAGGTTGCTGATTTGAGTACGATACAATTGTTTGTATTAATCCTAGTCTCTGAACCTTACTAATCTTTACCCTAGATTAACTAATTTTTTGCATGCAAAAAAGATAACGAAGAACCAGTCATTGTAATTGTTGTTTATACCCCCTTTCCCATTCTTTAAAATAAGCAAAACAATCGAGCGGCCTTTTGCTTTTGGTTTATAGACGAGTAATAGATAAATTGAACTTGAAAAAAAAAAATATACACCAAAATACCAAATCATCTTTTGGAATGAAATGGTGCTGCATCTTGTTTCTTCTTTATCTTTTACCCCGTTTTCTTCTTTTTTTCTTTTTCCCTTAAATTTAGCTTTTATACCCTTTGCTTTTTGAATTATCTCAGTCAAGAGATCCCACATCCACTACACTCAGAGCAGAACAATGCTGCACTGGAATTGATTAATAGTATCGCAACCACTGATGAGGAAGGTCATTCTCGCCAACGGGTTCTTTTTTTTGCTGCTAGGAGGTATTATCTTTATGTCTTTACATTTGTACTTGTTATCTTTGCTGGTTATAACAATAGCACCCAAAAAGTTGAGTTTGCATTTCCATTATCAAGCAAAAAATCCTTGTGAAACTATATCATGTTTGCATTTAAAGGCTTAAAATTAGTATTATTATTTTTTGTGAAACAAATAGACATCCTACTTAATTTCCATCCGACCTTGATGGTTATGTTTTTCAAAATAATTTATTGTCCTCAAAACTTTGTAGATATGCCGCTGCAGTTGAGAGGAACTCAGAGGATTATGATTCACTCTATAATTGGGCATTGGTTCTTCAGGTTTGCAATGCTTTCTTCTTTAGTTTCAATTCATTTTACCATCTCTCACTCTGCAAATTTAAATAGAAAAAAGCTTTTTTACAACGTCACTTGCCGTTAGTAATACACATATGGTCATGTTGTTTCTAACACCTTCAAGGGTAATAAAAATTCGTTTTTCACTTTCATATGCTGCATGTAGACTTTTCATTATCCTGTGTGCTCGACGAAGAGGCAAAGGTCAGTCAACTTGTTTCAGACAGTACCCACAGCTGAGTTGTGTCTTTTGCTTGGAAAAGGTTTCAGACGCACCATTACAATGCTTGCACACCCACCAAAAAAAGAAAAAGAAACAGAAAAAAGAAAAGAAAAGAAATTAATTTGCCTATGATATATTACAAAGAGAATAGACTGTGGACATTCTCATTTCAAGAGCATTGCATGTTTATTTTTCAGTTGCTAAAGTGAAATTACTTGGTCTATTTTTTTCTTGCTTGGCTTGCAGGAAAGTGCAGATAATGTTAGTCCAGATTCTACTTCACCTTCTAAAGATGCTTTGCTTGAGGAGGCTTGCAAAAAATATGATGAAGCTACTCGTATATGCCCTACAATTCATGATGTATGCATTCTTCTTATTTAACTATCTTGTTTCTCGAAAGGATTGAGCATTGTGGTTTTGGATTTAAGAATTGCTAAAATGGGACCTTATAGATCTTACATGTAGAAGATAAATTATGTGGGCATGCATATCTTAGAATAGGGGCTTTCCATCATACTTGATTGGATATCTAATTATATCAAGAAAATTGTCATATCCTTGGCAGGCTTTCTATAATTGGGCTATTGCAATCTCAGATCGAGCTAAAATGCGTGGTCGAACAAAGGAAGCAGAAGAACTATGGAAGCAGGTTACTTTTGCAGTTTCAGTGCTTCTGTTTCATGTTTTCTGGCATGTGGAGAATTTCACTTCTAATTTTATGTTAGCTTGAGCTGTTCCAGCAAGATGGATTTTAATTGCTTGATATGCACGTTAGTTTAGCATTTTGAAGATGCATGATATAATCGTTATCTGCGTTCAATTTCAATCCATCCCTGACTGCTGTCCTTTCTCCTTCAGAAAAAGACAAAGTTTGAAAGTATGAATTTATTTTCTTTATTTTCTCCTTGCAGGCTACAAAAAACTATGAAAAAGCCATCCAGCTCAATTGGAACAGTCCCCAGGTATGGAAAAATAAAAATTATGTTTGAGATATGTCAACATCTTCTGATAGAAAATCAGTAATACCAACTTTCTTTTGCAGCTCTATTCTCGTTCCCTTTTATTCATTTGCTTTTTTACTCCTAATATTATTCATTGTACTTATGTATTGCTCATATGTGCTCTGCTATTTATGTTATGGACTAATGAAAATAAATGCAAAGAAATGAGCTCTATTCCTCCGTGGTACTTATAACTGTGTATGACATTGTTTTCAGGCGCTCAACAACTGGGGCCTTGCTCTACAGGTTAGCTTATATTTGCTTGGCTCTGTGTTGTTTTTGTGTGTTTGTTATGAGTTTTTTCTCTTTTAATTATATCATCAAATTATTGCCTTCTTTCAAAATGCCAATGTAGAGGTTATTGTGTAAAGTTTGTACAATTTCGCTTTATGTGTAGCTACGCTTTTTTTCAGAAATAAAAGTTGAAATTTTTTAATTAAAAAAAAACTCATTATGCAATTCAGGAACTCAGTGCAATTGTTGCTGCACGAGAAAAGCAAAAAATTGTGAGATCTGCGATCAGTAAGGTACAAACACTATTTTGAAGCAGCAAATTGATTTTATGTCCACATGGTCATTTCTTTTTAATATGTCGGCAGAGTCTCAAGAAGAAATAGTTATATATCTTCTTTTCTCTTCAGTTCCGTGCAGCTATTCGATTGCAATTTGACTTCCATCGGGCTATCTACAACCTTGGAACTGTTCTGGTTAGTTTATTCTACAATTAGATTTAGCTAGAGCTTGTTTGTTGAATGTGCTGTTCTCATTTCTTTAGTTATGCTGTTTGACATTAACATATAGTGTCGAAGCTTCTGAACTTGTTGTCTTATTTTTCTGTCTTCTCTCACATGCAGTATGGATTAGCTGAGGATACTTTAAGAGCTGGGGGATCTGGCAGTCCAAAAGATGTTACCCCTAATGAGTTGTACAGCCAATCTGCCATATACATTGCAGCTGCTCATGCATTGAAGCCAAATTATAGTGTAACATCACGCAACTATAATATTTTTTGCTTCTCATGTAAACTTTGTCTACAACACACATGACGCGCTGCTTCAGCTTCCATATTTCCATCATTTTACTCAATTTTCATCAATTTTTTATTATTATTTTTGATTGCATGCTTTTCTTATTATGTACTTTTCTCATGTGTTAAAGGTGTATTTATGTTTGTCATATGCAGGTATACAGTAGTGCCTTACGGCTGGTACGTTCAATGGTAAGTATAAAACACTATAGTAGTCTCATTGCTAAATTCTTTTTTTTTAAGCCTTTCTCCTTATACTGGGAATTTTTGAATCTGCCATCAAGCGTGATATCTCTTTATCTATACGAGATAGAGTAACATGAATCTTTTAGGTTTTAGGACTTTTTTTTGGGTCAAAGGTTAGAATAGAATGGCTGAGCTCAAGATTGTGGACCTCTGTTTCAATCTTTCACCTTTTCCTCTCCAAATTCATTTTGTTTTTGATTGAGAGTCCTAACAACAAGCATTGACTGGCAGCTTCCTTTACCACACTTCAAAGATGGATATTTTACTGCACCGCCTGTGGGGAAACCTGTTGCACCTCATGGTGATTGGAAAAGATCACAATTTATTTTGAATCATGAAGGGATTCACCAGGTAAAATGGTTTCAGAATCCTCTAGTGTGTTTTAAGTGAGTTAATGATCTGCATATTGGGAATTAGAGAATTTATGTGAGTGATTAGCTGAAAACCAATTTCAAAAGGTTTATACTGTGTGTAATTTCCTAATTCATTGCTTACCTTTGCAGGTTGTCAACAAAGGTGAACAGAAAAATCTACAAAGCCTCTCTGCTTATTCAGGAGATGCCTTGAAGACTGATAAAAAGGCTATCAAAGTTGAAGTTTCAGATATTGTTTCTGTAACATCATGCGCGGATTTGACATTACCACCTGGTGCAGGTCTCTGTATTGATACAATTCATGGATCTGTCTATTTGGTAAGAATCAGTTTCTATTGGATAAAAAAAATTATCTTAATTACAATATTTTGCATGCCAAGTTTAGATTTCACGGTTCTTAAATAAAGAGCTCGTAATATAGATACTGGTAAACCTACCTTTCATGAGAAAATTGCTCCAGCAGTAGTCTCCAACCTTTGTAAATGTATTCATTTAGGTTTCAATTCACCCTTAGTTCCCCCCCAACCCAACATTTACGATTTTTTTTTTGGAGAAAAGGTCAAATGAACTAATTACGTGAAATAAAAGATAGAATATATTATGATGCTCTTGTTAATCTTGTACTTAATGGTCTTCCTTTTGTTCCCTAGTTGACAGAGACCACCCACTGTACTCACCCTTGCACGCATATGCCACCTTTCATTCCAACACCTTCCTCTTAAAAGCTAAACTAGTTACATATTTAGGTGACGTTTGGTCCACAAAACGGGAATGGTAATGGAATGGAATGAAATGGAAAGAAAATAATTTTGTTTGATTTGACCATTAAAATCAAAGAAAAAATTAGTATTACAGTGTTTGGTTTACAAGTGAAATGGAATGAAAAACATTATATATTACCTTAATATTTCTATATGTAGTAAAGTTTAAATAATATCATTTAATTATTATTTTTCATCAGGAAAAATACATTATTGAAATCATTATTTTTCTAAATAATTATTACTTAAAAATAAAATATATTATTAAAATTATTATTTTTCTAAATAGGGTTTTGAGGTTTGAAATTTGAGATTTAGGGATTTGGGGTTTAAGGATTTGGGATTTGGGATTAAAATTATTATTTTTCTAAATAGAGTTTAGGGTTTTGAGATTTGGGGTTTAGGGTTATATTTGTAGGTTAAGGTTTAGCGTTAAAATTATTATTTTTCTAAATAGGGTTTTAAGTTTTGGGATTTGGGATTTGAGATTTGGGATTTGAGGTTTAGGATTTAGGGTTATATTTGTAGGTTAGGGTTTAGGGTTAAAATTATTATTTTTCTAAATAGGGTTTAGGGTTTTGAGATTTAGGATTTGAGATTTAAGGTTTAGGGTTATATTTGTGGGTTAAGGTTTAGGATTAAAATTATTATTTTTTTAAATAAGGTTTAAGGTTATATTTGGAGTTGAGGTAAAATTGGAAAAAAATTTGAGATGAGAATGAAATTCTGATTCCTTAAGAGGGGAGAAATTTTGATTCTTTCTCTTTTAAGAATCGATTTCATTCCATTTTTACTTTTCAATTCAACAAAACATAAAATTGAAACGAATCAATTCTGATTTCATTTCATTCCAGTTAACCAAACATGTAACTAATGTATTTTTTGCTTTGTCGTTCAGGTTGCTGATTCTTGGGATTCCTTGGATGGTTGGCTTGATGCAATCCGTCTAGTCTATACCATATATGCACGGGGTAAGAGTGATGTTTTGGCAGGTATTATAACTGCCTGAATATTCTTTTTTACTTTTTACAGGATCCAATTGATTGTAGTAAAACCAATTTCATGATTTATTGTGTGGATGTACTACTGAGAATTTCTTGCCAATTAAGTTCAGTATATCAGGAAATTTTGGCATAGTATGTTGCAATACATTTTGTCGCTGAAAAAACTGCTGATGTTTTATTTCTGATATAATTGCCCAACTAATCTAACCCTAAATGAAAGGTTATGCACTCATTTCCTGAACTCTAATGACTTGGATGTCAAACTTCGTTATGCAAGTGTACCTTCTTTGCCTAACCTGCTGCCTGTGAACTAGGGTGAGGTTGGTTGAATGTTCGCAAAAAAGATTAGCCACCCTACCAATTTACCAAACCTTTTCGGAAGGTTTTTCATTAATGTTTTGAACATCGTGTGATTTGTGAGGGAAAAGAAAGTGCATGTATTAGGGCTTGAAAGTCAAATCACTACATTTTTAAGACAAGAACAAATAAAGAGCAAAAACATCACATGAATAATAACATCAATGTCATCCCTCGTTCTTATTTTGTAAAAGGTAACCTAATCAGCTCTAAAACCTTTTTAGTGTTCTTTGTGCGATGGACCCTCGTGAGGTATATATATAACTCTATGAAATTGAATAAAGCTTTATCCTAATCAATTCAAAGCTTTTTCGTATATCTAACTGCATGCTTGGGTCCAGAAACATGTTAGAGTTCGTTACAAGACAAATCTTAAGAATCAAACTATACTCATATGCTCAAACCATATCAGTATCATTTGATTGTTAAGATTTTGTTTTATCACTTTCAATCATATGCTCAAACCATAGAGTATCGTTTTTTATTTTGTTTTATCACTTTCAATCATATGCTCAAACTATATGAGTATCGTTTGATTGAAAATAATAAAAAAAGAAAAAAAAAGAAAGAAGTTTGACTTTTTTTGCTATGCATATTTCGAGAGTATCACTACTAGCACTCCTAAATGAAGTATTTCACTGACCAAAACTTTTAGGTAAATTATAAAAAGAATTAGGAACATGAGTTGGTGGAAAGAGAAATATTTTTGGTGTTATGTATTTTGAGAGTTAAATTTGTTATTTTTGAAACCTAAATCTTGACGATTAATGTGTATTTAATAACAATTTTGATTATTGATTATTGATTTTTTAATGAAGTATGTTTTATAATAATTTATGATTTTGATTTTTATAGTTTAAGGAATCACTAATAAAGATGATTCATAACTCTTTAAAAATAAGATTTTTGATACCTAATTTGTTTTCATTTTCAACTATCATGTCATTTTTTAGAGTAAATATATCTTATGATTTTTTTATTTATAAATATTAAAAAAACGATTAAAAATTAATTATTTTTAAATAATAACTAAATTTTTTCTTAATTTTTAAGTTTTTGAAAAAAAGACAAAAAAATACAAAATATTACCAAATAACTTGACACATATAGGTGATTTTTTTATTTTTTCTTGAAAATTATCAAGTAAAAATTATTATAAAATATATTGATAATTATTTTTATAAAAAAGTCAAAAATCACAAAAATTAATTATTTAATCAAAAATAAAAATTAGAATCGTTATTAAACACATAACCCTAATTAACCTCTCTTACTGACGTCTTGTATTGTTTTATAAATATATTTTAAATGAAAGAGCAGGGGTTAAGAAGTATCAAAATTTTGAAACTAATGTTGTTTAATTTCTTTATATTTTAAATGTATATTTTAATCTTTTAATTTAAAAAAAATCAATCAATTAAGAATAAATTATATTATTTTAATAATTTTTATGTTAAAATATTATAAAAATCCATTAATAATAATAAAAATAAAATTTTATATAAAATAATAAACATAAAATCCTTACAACAAAATTAATATTTTATATAGAGACAAAATTAACAATTAGTATTAATAATATATATCAATATTATATATTTTAAAGTTAAAATAAATCATACAACTCATTCATTTACTTCTCATTTGAAATTACGTGTTAAAATTATAAAAATAATTATTTATTATAAATTAATATTATACACCATCTTAAGTCTCAACTTTCAAGACTTTACCAAATTGGTTCCACTGAACGACATGTCGTCAATATTGGGGTTTGTTAAATTTTTGTGTGAATGAACGGCAAGTCGGTTGATGGTCCTTGTTTCGAAAAGACACGATATTCGAGGGATCATCGGTCTCCTTTCGTCTTAGGTTGTGGGCTGCAGAATGGAGTGTTAACAAAGAGTGTGAGCGTCCATTTTAAGATGCTTCCCTTAATACTAAGTCTCCCTCCAATCCATTCTTCTTTTTCTTCTTCTTCTTTTTGGGTTCACAAAATACGACAAGTCGTTAAAATCACACCTCCCTCTTTTCCTACCTTTTCTCCCTCCTTATTACCATTCAACCTCACTCCTTTACCTTCAGTCTATCAGGTACTCATGTTCATCTCTTTCACTTTCATTCCCTTGCTTATTATTCGAACCCTAATTGCTAATGCTCTGTTTATTATCAAATTTATAATACTATTTGCTTTCTTGCAGAGGAGGAATTGTAATGGCACGTGCAGAGCAGCTGGAAGTTTATCTCAGGACGCGCCTTTTGCTGTTGCCATCGGCGCGTGTATTCTCTCGTCCCTGGTACTACCGGTTTTTATTGATCCGGATGAGGACACCGGTGACTCACCTATGGATTCAACCGATGCTAGGTTTGCTGTTATGGGCATCCTCAGTTTCATTCCATACTTTAATTGGATGGTAATTTGCAAATACTTACTGATGCTATCTTTTGCTTTAGTATTTCTTTATTTGTTGAGAAAAGAAGATTATTGAAACTATTTTAATTTGCTTTTTCGGTTGCTAGAGTTGGGTTTTCGCTTGGCTTGATACTGGGAAGCGGCGTTACGTTGTATATGCGCTTGTCTACTTGACTCCTTACCTAAGGTTTACTCTCATTTTCATATCCTTATAAAATTATTAGAGAAGATCAAATGGTTAGTCAAAGAAAAGGAAAATTCTATATAATTTGAGATGAATCACAAATGATGCCGCATAGTTTCATTAGTAAGTACATTGGGGCTTACAATTGTATTTAATGAAAAATCGTTACGTCAATTATGATTGTGATATATTTGTAATATATGTTAGTGCTTCAAAGAAAAATCACTACCCTTTTTCATGATTCGATAGGATTGTAAATTGTATGTGGATAGATTTCACAAAATCACAGTACTAAATATACCATGTTCACTTCACTATGCAATCTTTTATAATTAATTCAATTCTCTTCTTAAAGGCTGTATATGAATTTTATGTCCCTTGTGTAGGCTACTTAAAACATGAGCAATGGTATACTTCCCTCAATTTCTTGAGTTATTTTGAATTGTGGAAAACAGAAAGCTTTCGATGCTAGAACTGCAGCTATGCTATGCTTATTTTTTTTAGTTCCAAAAATGATTTAAACTCAATTATTTGATATCGTTTAAATTGCTATGTTCTGAGATGAGTTATATGTAGTTGGTGATGTGTATATCTAACTTCACTTCCTTGTCCAAGAATCTGACTTGAAGATTTTCCATCTCTTAACTAGGTCCAATTTATCATTGTCACCTGAAGAGAGCTGGTTGCCAATAGCTAGTATAGTTTTCTGCATTATTCATATTCAGGTAAAAACACATCCAAACCTGATTCAAGTTGCAAACTTGGGTGGTACAGTTGATTTTTTAAAAAGTTGGAAAAACTATTTGCTAATTGTGGATTTTGGTTAAATTTGTCAAGTCTGGGACCATTGGTTTGCAATTCATTCCTGAAGCAACAATCATTTGATTGATTGTATGTTTGGGATCTTATTTCTTGTCTTTCACATATACAGTTGGAAGCGAGTATTAGAAATGGAGATCTTCAGGGCTTTCAATTTTTCAATGAGGCTGCAAAGCATGTATTGTCAGCGACTAGAAGAAACAACCCTTCCAAAGGTCATCAGGGAATGCCAGAGGAGGTACTAAGCTAGTTGAGCATTTCAATTGCGTGTTTAACTTATTGCAAGCAAGATTCATATACTTGTTCACAACGACTAAGCATTGTCATTTGCACATCCAGAGGAAAAAGAGAGAACACCAAGATCTACCATCCGCTAATGAGCAATCAAGGGACAAGATTCAGGGGTGGGAATACTTGAATGAAGAAGAAGACAAGGACGAGACAAAGAAGCAATAAAAGGTTTGAATTACTCATTACAGTAATGTTAGGAAAACCCTAAATGGTTTTAAATTTTTACTTTCATTTTCACACGAAGTTGCTATATGATGTTGGCTTCGCTAGTCGAGAGGTTGCCCTTCGATGATTAAGACAGTCTTGTTTACAGTGAGTGTACCTTTCTTGATGTCACAGAATGTACTATAAGTATTTTGCTTCCATGATCAATCAACTATTTATGTTATCCAATGTGAAATCATTGATCTAGTCGCTTTTATCTTTGTCAAATTACTACTTGTTTGACAGCGTAGGTATCGCAACAATGGAAATATGAATACAGAAAACATACAAAAACTAGGAAAAGTTGTATAATGTCATAGAAAAGTAAGAATGTATTTGTATAGAACTTATCACTTAAGACTTGGTCCTTGAAACTGATCTTCTGATAGGAAAAGGACTCAGAAGCTTCATCTTAAAACAATAGTCCAGACTAACAGCAGCAGATACAAAAACAAAAAGGTTCTGAGATACATAAATTGCACCATCTAAAGCATGTGATAGTAGGCTTCCAGCATCTAATTCCAAGGGTTGTCCACCACCCAAAGTAGCAAGACCTGCATTGCCATTTGAAGCTTAATATTAGGTCAAGTTTCTTATAACGGGAATGATAATATCAATGAAATTGAATTGAATAAAGGTTATTATCATTTATTGAATTTTGTTTGAACAGTAGAATAAAAAATGTAAAAATTGAAAGAAAAATCTATCTATTTAAAATGTGGGTAAATTTGAAAAGAAAATACAAGTGATTAAAGAAAGCATAGTATTTCATTGAATTCCAAAAATTAAAAGACTTTTCCTTGTTCTAATTTTTTTTTTGGGGGGGAGGGGTCCAAACTTATTAACCTTTTTTTAATAATGGTTACACATTCACACAAACACGTATACAATGACTGCTTCGAACTTATGCCATGTCAGTGTCCATAAATAGCATATAGCATTGTACTATAATACAATTGGTTGTCTTAACCTATTACCTTTAACAAAGCCAAAAGCTGCAGGTGTTCCAGTCTTGAGCTGAAAATTGTCCAAGTCTCTTCTTATTGTGTATCTGAAGGTAACTCCAAACAAGGCACAACTAACAAAAGTAATTCCCAGAGGAAGTACAAGCTCTGAAACACTAGGTACCTGATTGAAAGAAATGGGCAATCCTGCAATAGTGCCTACGAGTGCAGAAACAGTAGCTGCCTTAACAGATTCCAATCTCTCTTCATCTTTGTCAATTTCCTCACTTCTACTTTCTTCTACAAATGAATTCTCATTTTCATCCTCATTTTGTGTGAGAGAGCGTTCAGCTTTTTCAACCATGGCCCTTGCCCCTAATATCTCCTTCTGACATTCCTCAATCTAGTTCCAATAAAAGTTTACGAAGAGCATTAGAATTGAGAAATTCTAAAAAACACACCGACTTTAAAAGTCTATTATATGAATTTAGCATCCGATTGTTTTTCGTTTGTAAACCCCCTAAAAGCACTTTTGAACCCAATATCTATATATGTTTCAAGACCCGTAAAGCAAATATTGTGCTTCAGCTACATTAAACCAAATGAATTAGGAATAGTAATATGATCCAACGTGGTAGTGCCCCGGTAGGTACTTGCCTGTTTGAGTCAGTTCGAGACAGATCAATTCGGTTCTCAAACAGTTCAATACATGCCCAATTATTTGTAATATTAGTTCGGTTAGGGTCACCATTTGGATCAGATTTTATCTGTTTTATTGTTTAGCTTTCAGTTATTATTATTATTTTTTATTGTTTTTAAAATTAAAATAGTATCCATCAACGATTGGAGTCACTAACTGCTGGTAATACTAACTGAACCCGGATCCATCTAAAAAGGTTTAGTCAATTCAATTCATGTCAATTCGGTTTGGAATATGAACCCAAGTTTTGATTTTTCAAAGATCAAACAATTTAATGGTGGAAAATTCATATTTACCCCAAAATCTGTAACCGTTTAGTGATTCAGTTTTTCAAAACCATCATACTTGTTTGGTTTTTCACTTCAATAAAGAAAGAAAAAGGAGGATTGAATCATAAACTAATGCAGCTACGAACATAATATGCTAAACACGAGAAGGGAATTAAAAAATTAACGAGAGAGAGAGAGACCTCACTAGCCCTGTTTTCAAGTAGATTGATGTAGTCCTTCATTTGCTTTGCCTCAAGTTCCTGTTTTTCAATATCAGCAAGCTCCCTCCTAGCCATCTCTACCCTCTGAGACGCCTTTTCTAACCCATCAAGCAAAACCCTATTCTCTTCACTGTTCAATAACTCTCCTACACGCTCGTCCACCATACCAGCCAGTGCATCCTTCAAATTAATGCTTTTCTCTGAGTTTTCGCTGCTCTTGCAATTCACAGCAAGACGTCGAGGTGTTGAAGAAGAAACTGAGAGGAAAAAGATCTTAGTACATGTCAGTGATTTGAGGAACAACTTCCTATGAAAGACAATGTTTGGCTTCGGAAATGCCGAGGAAACAAAAACAGGGTTGATTTCTCTGGTGGTCATGGCTTCTTCAGCTGGTTATGTTTACAACTTTTGAAGAGATAAACAAACTTGTTTGAACCATACGATGGAACTATTAATTTTTTATTTTTTGAAATTTCATAAAAGGCCTATTTATTGGGCTCCCTTGTTTTTTTTTTTATGTTATATGTTAGAAATCATTTCCTGTCGCTATCACCAATTATAAATTAAATACATTTATTCAATTTTAACCTTTAGAATTCTCAAAATCAATTTCCATCATTAAATTTTATTGAATAAAAAATATTTATTTTGAAAACTACCCACTGTACAGGGAGAAAAGTGAGATGTAAGATACATAAGATCAAAAATGAAAAGGTATTAAGTTAAATGCGTTTAATCTCTTATTTGTTAATTATTTTTATAAAAATAGTTAATAAATCCCTTATCTTTATAAAATAAATTCATGTGATTTATTTTATAAAATAATAGATTTATAATATTTTATCCGATATATATAAATATAAAATATATTTTTATTAAAAACAACAAATTTATGTAATCTTTAATAAAAAAATATTAAATAACTTTAATTTTAAATCTATATTAATATTTATATTATTAATTATTTTACTAACTCGATTTTGACCAAAACTACTCAACTACTATAATTTCAAATTTATACATAGATAATTTAAAAAATATGAATGTAGGGTTATAAATAATGGGGTGATCAAATACATGAGACATGTAACCTTTGTCTCTGTTGCACAAATATATTTGAGATTTTTGTATATTTTTTTAGACATTTTGATAAAACACTTGCATTGAATACACATGTTTATGAAAAATACAAGATGGACACACTTTCATGTTTTTAGAATATTTGTGTTTTCAACTGTATTCGTGTACTAATATTATATATGTAAAAGTGTACATTTTTTGAATATTTGTTAAACAATATAGCTTATGCCATCTGAAAAATTTATCACATTCATTGATTATCTTTTCAAAGCTACTAGAGGCAAAGCATGCAGTAGCCTATCTTAAAACTGTATATTGAGAAAGGAAGAAATAAAGAACAAACCACACAAATAATCCATATATTTTTATATATTTTACACTTTGATCCCTTGGTAAATTTTCTTATAATTTTATCCCTTTAATTTTTAATTTTTACACCTTGATCTACATTTTTTACTTACAATTTAGTCCCTTTATTTTTAAATTTTTACCGTTATTCTCCCTAATTTTTTATACTTTTTAAATTTAATTTTGAAGTTGACCTCAAATTTTAAACTAAATGTATGAAAACCAAAAAGAAGAGAAACTACATTATAAAATAAATAAAAAGGGACTAAATGCAAAAATTAAAAATAAAGGGATCAATCAAATCAAAAGAAAAAATAGTAAGGGATCCAAATTGTAAAATATAGAACAGCATATACACTGTAATTCAGCCAAAAATATAAAAAATTGTACTAATAAAAAAAAACCTATTTCAAGACAACACTTGGGGAAGAAAATAAGAAAGAGGCCAAACGAGGTTCCTGTATTCAAGATGACAACGTTAACTAAACAGATACAGTTCTCTTATCAGTAAAAACCCTATCTTCCCTCTTGCGAGCTGATTGGACAGTTTTATTAGGGGCACCTGCAGATTTTCTTTCAACAGTCCTCTGCATAATCCTGATGGGAATTCCACCCATATCAAAGTCCTCCTTCAAAGACTTTGTAATGAACCTGATTTCAGTATCTGAGAGCTGTGCCTTCCCACTCACAAAGGCAACAAACGTGGGTGGTCGGGACTTGACCTGTGTAAAGTACTTCACCTTTGGTAATGCAGCCTGATCTTTCCAAGAATGCCTGCTCATAACCTGGACAAACACTATAAATGAGATGTGGAAAGAGTAGGGTTGCCAATCTAGTTGGGCATATTAGTGTTGTGTTTAATCATCATGCTGTGCATGTTCGTATTATTCGTGCCAAATTTACATGTTCTTTAATGTTACGAAAAAATTTAAATTATTTTCACTTTAGCTATTTTTAATAAAAGTAAGAAAAATCAACATGGTTTACAAGCACAAAACATTAGCAATCAATTCTAATAAAAAAATAATAATAATCTGTGACATGTTGTGGCCCAAATTGCCACTGCTAGGAAAGAGAGACCTTTACATTGTTCAGAGGAAGAAAACAAAAGTATCAGAAGCTGACCTTACGCAACCAACGGTTAAGACGAGCTGTAGACAACCTTAAGCACCATTTCTCGTATGTATCGATGACCTGGTGCATGACAGATTCACGACCTCTTCCCTCCAGTGCTGATGTAAATACAACAGGTATTCCGGTTACCTGCCACCATTGCAAATTATATCTTGAAACACAAATAGAAATTTTATATTGAGCCAAAATGTTGAAGAATTAGGAGGGGATTGTTAACAATTGCAAAATAAATCATGTACGGAATAATCGTAGTTAAATGTATGCGAATAAGTGATTTTGACGTGGTTAAAAATACAGCACAAAGGCATACCTGGGGTATAACCATCTGAATTTCTTCAGGAACAGCTTCCATTACTTTGTCATGTAAATTTTGTTTCCCTCTTAAAAGATCCATCTTGTTCACAATCACAACTAATCCGCGCCCTTCTTCTACCGCTTGTCTTGCTATAACTACTTCAGCATGTGTCATACTTCTTCTTGCTTTCGCAACCTTCATAATAGTAACAACAGGTGAAGGAAAAAAAGAAAGATTACATTTTCATGTTCAAAGCTGGACACTCGAATCATCAAGGAAACTAGACGCTAGCCACCTGTTTTAGAAGAAAATATCATGTCCTATTTTTAAGATATGCGTTAAAAAGATGAAAAGTAGAAAAGAAAAGAAAATATCTGTATCTCTAAACTTGACAGTGGAACTATCTGTTCTCTAAACTTGACAATGAAATTACTTTTCTATGACAGAGGTCTACAGCTGTCATTGGGCCTTCAAATTTTTGTGAGTTATACCTCTTCTGCATCGAGAACTAAAGCAACTACATGAGCTCTCATTAGATTCTTTCTTGATTGCACAATGCTTAAGGATGATGGTCCTTTCTCATGTTTCGTCCTATGCAACCAACCTGCTGTATCAACCTGAATATGGAACCAAAGTAAAAATAATAAAAAATTAAGAAAAGCAATTTTTATCACATTTAAATTTATCAGATAACAATATTTTAAAACCATAGGCTCTTATGACCCATCACCCATCTAGGCCCTTAATCGGTGGGAAGTTCTATAGGCAAGAAATCATTTATAAAAAAATTATCACAAGTTCCATAAGATGATTGCGTCAACACTTATGGGATGAATATATTAAGTGTCTCACTCCATTAGTATTGAATTTTGATGGCTCTTACTTCTTTGCCATTATTTTAAAACATGAGATATCAAGAATTATCACTACAAAATACATAAGAACATAAGAAGGGGGATAATGATTACTACCATTTTAAAAAAAATGAAAGAAATGATCACTACTGAACAACCATAATAAGGATGAGTGCTTTATTTGATTTCTGTCAGAGAATTATATGCAGATGGTGCAATAATGAAGAAGAAGTTATATGAGGATTAAAAACATGATACTCACCAGATATATAGTCCTCCCTTGAAAATTGAACTCAGCTCTTATTGAATCTCGTGTCAAACCAGCTTCGGGGCCGACAAGAACACGATCTTCTTGTAACAGTGTATTTAGCAAAGTTGACTTCCCAACATTGGGTCGTCCAACTATAGCCAACTGCAACGGTAACTTTCTCTCCTCCACTTCAGAGGAATTGTTGTCCTGACTTGAACCAACCTCCCAAGAATCTTCAGCTGACACTAGAAATAGACACAAAATAAGGGTTTAATAATGCGTTTGACAACAATAACTACCAAATTCCATCAGATTTTGAATTGAAATCACAAGATTTTCACAAGTGATTGCACCATTGAATTTCAAAGCAAATCTCAAGATATGGCATTTATAGACAAACAAACGTAGATGGATATATTTCTATTATTACTCCAGTGTAGGTATTTGTAAGGTCCATGGCCCATAAGGATTTCTATATAGAGTATAAATATCTATTATTGTAATTTTGGAAAGACTGACGAATTGACATTTTAATGTTATGAATTTGATAGTATTCTTCTCTCTTATCCCCCCACCTCCTCTGTTGTTCTCATTCAATTTCTTGCTACCATTCCAATTTCTCCTACATCATACTTTCTTTAGAAACAGTCATTCAAATTAGATTATAACTCCATTGAGAATACAGCCCTCAATCAAGGACTGTGATTCCATCAAACAATGCATTTATGGAACTAACAAAGTTTCAGTAAACAATAGAAATAGATTTCTTACCATTTAAATTTTGCCCCATATAATCCTCAAGCTTAGGTTTAAGAGCTGCATAAAGATCCTGCATACCCAATCCAGTTTCAGCTGATATCGCAATCGGGTCACCAAATCCTAATTTGTATGCTTCAGTGGTTGCTGACACAAGGGACTCGCTGCTATCAAATAGAGATTCAGCTTTATTCACGGCAACTATAATATTCATTTTAAGGGCATGTCGCCTTAACCACTTTCCAACATCCTGATCCAGTGGGTGCAGTCCATCTCTAGTCAAAATATAACAAGAAGAAAGCAACTAAATACAAACATAAAAAATATATTGAAAAAAATAAAGAAAGATAATGTTTGTGTCTGCATTAGATCATCGATCACCATAACAGATGAACTATTTCATCAACTGAAAATCAGGATCACTCCTCTCCCTTTCACTCTATCGCACATATTCACCAGTTGTTTCAAATATATATACCCATATATTAATATCAAATGATTAGATTCCTTAGAAGACATCAACATGCTTAACTAACCTTGCATCTGTTAGAAATATAGCAAATTGACATCTCTCTAACACGTTTGCTGTCATTCCTGCAGTTCTGTCAAGGATAGAGCCTGAAGTCGCTGCTGCTTCTAAACCAGCCGAGTCCAGTACTCTAAATCTTAAATCACCCAACTTTGCTATCCCTTCTCGTATGTCACGTGTAACATGATCTTCTGGAGTGTTGAAAACAAGAGCCTCCCTCCTCCGAATCAAACTAAAAGCTAACAAATTCAAAAAGTTGACAAGAATGCAGCAAAGAGAGAAAATGTGGAGGCATGCTGAAGTGAAACTAACCGATTAAACAATGCTGACTTGCCAACATTTGGGCGCCCAATAATGACTACAGTGGGGAGAAAATTTTTGTTCACTTTGGTGAAGTCTAGAGGTTTATACAAGCCACTAACTTTCTCGCTCGTCTCATCACCAAAATTAGCAGAGGAGCTTCCAGAATTACCACATTTATCATCAATTGAAACAGAGTTATATGATTCATCACTGAGCAGAGTGCAAAACTCTCTATGAGTCTTAATCATACAGTGGTTGAGACTTGAGATTGACATGTAGCCCTTCCAATCCAAAGAAGGATTATGATTTCCATTTCGAGGGGCTTTAAATAATGATCCTAAACGACAATGAATCAGTTAGCAGCCAGGCACAAGCATAATTTTATGTGGAAAAGTTTCTTATTTTATGATAGTACCCATTAGTCCCCCATTTCTTTAAAATGAACGTTCAATTTTATTTCGTCAGAACTAAGAGGGATAAAATAGTTATTTTTCTTACCTATAAAAAAATACCTACACATGCTACAAATATGCTCCTAAGTTTGCACCTACACCGCTTATGAGGTTCCAAATGTCAGAATTATCTAGAAAAATGAGTCACTTCACCATTTTACAAGATAAGTCAGCCATGTGTCACAATATAAGTAGTGTAGTTGCAAAAGTATGTATAAATTATGTACAAATTTGTGTTTTTAACCTATCTCATTTTATTAAATGACAATAATTACAATTCATTAAACAGATATGAAAAGAATGTGCAAGAAGTTGAGCTTATGTATATATTTTCATAAAATAAGGGACCTAAAACGTATCACCTAAAAACAAGAACTAAAGTGTAATTTTTTTATGAAGAATTCGACCTAGGCATCTCATACCCTTTAATCATATTAAATAGTTGACTAATACAACAATTTGTAGGGCACACAAGTTCTTACCTACTCTAGCTGTGGCAGAACGATGGTGATCCACCCAGGGGCGTCTCAAGAGCTTGTGAGGCCCTTGAAATGAATTGAAAATTTGAGAATAACGCATCTGAGTGATTGAAAAGGTCATAAATCATCATATCAGATCACTAAACTAGCTAATATAATAGAATCATAAATACAAGGCCGGCAATTCAAAGATAAAACTGAAACCAATAAATCAAGATAAGGCAGAGACTACCTATTACAAACTAAAATCCAGCCACGCATACTACTTCACGGGATTGGTCCGGCGGCAATAGAGTTGGAGGATACTTGACGGCCAGCGTTGGTGTGGACAAGGGAGAGAGTGAAACTAGGGTAGTGGAATCCAATATACTCTGGGGCTTTTCCGGTTTTGTTTTTCATTTATTTTTTTTCTCCCAGTTTCCTCAATATTTTCCTCTTTTTTTCTACTTTTGCAACTTTTCTCGATTTTGTTTTTTACAGATTTTTTACTAGTTTATTCCTCAGTGTTATATTATTATTTTTATTTAGGATTGGATCGTTGAATGTTGTTGAAAATTATATAAATTAATCTTATATATTTTAATTATTTATTTAATATTTTAACAATTTTTATGATTAGTATTATAGTAAAAAATATTTTTATCTTTTATTTATTTATTAATAAAATAAAATATTAAATAAATAATATTATTTTATTTAAAATATTAATAAAAAATGTTTGTCATCTTTTATGTTTTTTATAAAAATAAATAATTAAATGATATTTAAAAAAAATTAAAGATCTTTTTTATTTGATTTGATGGAAGAGATATTTTTGTATATATATATATATATATATATATATTATTTAATTATTAAAAAAATATAATTTTATATTTAATTTTACAATCAATGACATGTTATATAATTATTTTGAATAAAATTTTTATTTATTTTTTAAATAATTATGTCATATCCCACAATGCCAAATAATTTAAACATAAAAATACTTATAAATTTATATATTATTAATATTTATTTTAAATTTTATATTAATTATCAATAATGTATAGTTTTCCTTCTACTAAAAAATATAAATATTTATTTATTTTATTTATTAATTATATATATAATATAAAAATGTTGTTTAATTAATTAATTATTTAAAAATATATAAATATTATTAGATAGGTGAAAAATCACTAATTTATTTGGACGAGACTCCACTAAATTACCAGTAAAAAAATATCAAAAATATAATCACAGTACACTTCCTCTTGTATCATTCTTTTCCGAAATTTCAAAAATTGAACCAAATATAACACCCGAACAGCTGCCATGGCCGCACTAACTTGCCCCACCGCATCCTCGTCCACCATTTCTGGTAGACGAAAACCCATCCTCTCCCTTACACCTTCAAAATCCTTCCCCAAGTCCTTATCCTTCAAAACCCTAACCCCATCTAAACATACAATACTCTCTGCCTCCACCAAACTCTCACTCAAATCCTCCGCCACTCCCTCCGATATCTCCCCCATCGACAACAACCCAGGCTCTGTTTCTTCTTCCTCTTCCAATCCCACGTTTCCTAAAACCCTCAAGTCTCGCCTCCGTGATGGCGAAACCCTCTACGGCCTCTTCCTCCTAAGCTTTTCTCCCACCCTCGCAGAGATCGTTGGTCATTCCGGCTACGATTTTGTCGTCGTCGACATGGAGCACGGTCCTGGTGGAATTTCCGAAGCACTCGAATGCATAAGAGCCCTCGCTGCCACTAGAACCCCAGCCATACTTCGCCTACCTGAGACTTGTCCAACTTGGGCCAAGAAAACCCTCGATCTAGGCCCACAAGGAATCATGTTCCCAATGATCGAAAGCCCAAAACAAGCCCGAAAGGCGGTTTCTTACTGCCGATTCCCTCCTGCTGGAATACGTGGGTCGGCTCACACGGTGGTTAGGGCATCGAATTATGGGATCGATGAGGGGTATTTGAGTAATTACGAGGAGGAGCTGCTAATCATGTGCCAGGTGGAGTCAGTGGAAGGGGTTGAAAATGCGTTGGATATCGCGGTGGTGGAAGGGGTGGATTGTATCCAAATGGGACCGTTGGATCTGAGCGCAAGCATGGGGTACTTGTGGGACCCAGGCCATAAGAAGGTGAGGGAAATGATGAGAGCGGTGGAGAAGGTGGTGCTGGGTGGGTCGAAGAATGGTGGGGCCTACTTGTCGGGTTTCGCTATGCCCCACGATGGGCCGGAGAGTTTGAAGGCGCGTGGGTATCACATGGTGTCTGGTGCGGTTGATATTGGGCTATTCAGAAGCGCTGCAGTGGAGGACGTTAAGAGATTTAAAATGAGCTTGATCAACGGTTCCGATGACGACCAGGACTCTGATAAGGATGCGGACGAGAAGTATTGGAGCGAGTAGTGTTGCCTCCACTAAATTCTACCTTTTCGTTCCAAATAAATTATAAAGAAAAAAAAAAAGGGAGAGTTGTTTCGATAGAAGTTTCATGGCAAACCTACCGGTATCCAGTATTGTTTATGTTTTTCGTTTATTCTGATCACATTTTGTAGATTAATTTTGATATGGAAATAAAGTTGATTTGATTTAACTAAAGCTTAGCAAGGGGTAATCAGTTGGTATCCATAGCATTTAGCATTTACAAATTTATGATATAAAAAAAAAAAGCAACAGTTTTGAGATGACATGTTTTGCATTCAATTGTATACTATTTGTTTCTTAGAAAATAAAAAAGTAAACTTAGATTTGCAATTTTCTTAATAGTTAATATATTACATTTATTAGATAAACTTTTATAACAATTACAAAATTACTATTATATATATATATTCTTTGTTTGTCATCATGAGAAATTATAATTTTTATATTTTGTTATATATACTTTCAATATTTATTAACACCGTTATACTTAGTGATACAGTGAGAAAATTACCACAAATATCTCTAAATCTTTTGCTACATATCCCCCAAGAGCCAACGACCGACCATACTAACTTTTTGTTCACGTAATGCAAAAAGAACGCAGATCACAAGAAGAATAAATCTGGTAATCAAGACCACTATTAAAAAGATGATAATAAAGAGAGAAAACAAAGCCACAAACGACAACCCCAAAAAAAATGAAAAAATAATAGTGAGCACAATTCGGTTTTATCAATTAGCAGTTATCTTCTTTGTGATCCACTTCTTTGCACTTTCTATGGCCTTCTTTCTTCCTCCTCAAGAGTTCATTAAAACATTGGTGAAACCTGGCATCAAGTGCTTCAAGTTTCAGCTAAAACTCCTGATTCTGATCTGCTTCAGCTAGTGACAATGAACGAATGCCCGACAAGTTTGACATGCCAGAAGAATAATCAATGTAGGAGTGCATGGTTCTCCGTGGATTCATTGGTTATGGCAGATTCACCAGAAGCATTTTCAGAAAAGTACTCCCTAAGCCCATAGTCACTAAACCTAAGTTCTGAATTCCATTTATCAAAGCTGTGATGACGGGATTCAACAGCCTTGGAAAAACTAGAATCTGAAGCAACCATGACACCATACTCAACCGGTATATCTGGGACCAAGGAATCTTGACTTTCTTGATCTTCCACCTTGTCAACCAACTCTGCAAGAACATGTTGCTCATCAACTGCACTTGAAGAAGCCTTAACTGACCCTGTTTCCAAATGACACTTCAATGAAATGTCATCATCCGAGAGTACTTGAGATTCTAAATGCGAGATAACTGCTCCAGACACAGTTTCAAATGAGGGCTTCCAGCTAGGTTCAAGTCTCATAATTAAGCCATCGATCAACTGAGCTATAATGGTCACATCTTCATTTGAAAGATCGAGTTGCTCAACCATCTCTCCAGCAATTGACATTGCAGTATCCGAATCAAGATAAAATGCAAAATGTATATTCTTAACATGACCTGTTAAATACACAATATTCAGTCTGTCAAAAGACAATAAATATTTTACCATAAAAAGAGAAGAAATGTAGAATCTTATGAATCACAATTTTTAGTTTTTTACTCACCATAAGTATCAATGATGCGCAGAACTAACTCAATCGTATATTCATCAGCTCTCTTCCCTCTTAAACTGAAATCAATAGTTGCACCGTGCTTCCAAACTTCTAGATTTGATACAGAAGTCTCTTTGACATCTTTCCTAGAAGAGCATACAGAAAGCTTCTGGCAATTAGTGTCAATGTCGATTGGATCACAATCAGGCTTTTCAGAGTAAGCTAACTTGGTCATAGAATACAACATCTTTGAATTATCATAGTTAGGCTCCTTAAGAGTTCCAGTTGCAAGGAATGGATCTTTCAGTAGTTCAATCGCACGTAATCTCACTGATGTTGGAAGTAGACACTTTTCTATGAACTGCTTCACTACAGGATCACTCACTTTACTTAGGGAAGCAGGCTTTAATCCCTGCCAAAAAAAGAAGCAAATAGCTTGAATATTTAGTTGTTTGTTTAGGAGTAAAATTCAACAAATACTTAATAGTGTAACCCATCTGTTACTTACAGAGGTAACATTCTTATATATCTGCGAAGGATTTTTGCATTCACTATATGGGTATTCGCAAGTAACCATTTCCAACATGCACATACCAAAGGAATATATGTCCACAAGTTCATTGTATTCTTCATCATAAAGTTGAGGAGCCATAAATTCCGGAGTGCCTGTATGACAGAAGTATAGCAAACTTCAATTAAAATGACAAGTAAATATCAAAGGTCAAGACCTCACAAAAAATAGAAAATCATTACCAATAACACTACGTGCAGTAGGCTGTTGCATAACTGTTGCCAGACCAAGATCACCAATTTTAATTTGACCACTGTGTCCGTTAACAAATATATTATCACATTTCAGATCTCTATGAATAATAGGAGGATCATGAGTATGCAGATAGTGCAATCCTTGAAGAATCTGCCTCGCCCAGTTCTTAATGGCCTTTGTATCTACACTCTTGTGCTTCTTACGGTACCTAGATCCCAACATAACAATGATGATATAAATCAACGGGACAACCATAGGACAATGATACCAAAAGAGTGTTGAAAAAGAAATCAATTGAACTCACTGCCTCAAACTCCCTGAAGTAAACAACTCAGTTATCATATTAACAGTCTTGTTTTTGTCATCCACCCATGAGTAGTAGAACTTCAGAATATTTTCATGCTTCAGCGATTTCAGCAAATCAACTTCCAAATACAATCTTTCAAGCTGTTCTGGTGACTGCATTACATCCTTAATATAAACTTGGTTCCAAGCGACTTCTATTCCGTCAACTTCATCAAATGCCTTGTATCTATATGTGGCAAAATCAAACTAAAAGTAAGACTAAATTAAAGTTAATGCACTTTACAACCATTAATAGTTTCAAAGAACGAGGCCCAAGATGCATACACATTCTTGAATGCTCCTTGTCCCAAGATTTCTTCATACTGAAGGCATAAAAACAAAGGGGGGAGAATGAACATAATGTCACTAAACCCAAAAAAGCGATAATATAGTTACAAAAAGTGGCAATGGTACGATAAAATTATGTTCATAATATCGCAAAAACCACAAAAATCTAGCTCATACTAACTGTTTCACTTGCTTAGAATCCATAGGGGCCATATCAATGAAATTAGATTCATTGTCAATATTCATCCAGATGCATTTTTTTTCTACACAATCTAGATGCAATTTAGTGGTTAAAAAAAAGATGGAGTAACAATCTTTCATATTCCTCAGACTGTAAGAAGAATCTTTATTTTCTAAATAATGACTAAAAGAATAGGCAACCACAACTCTGATCAGCAAAGCTTGAGTGATCAAATGGTAGTACGATGTTACATTCTCATTCTAGAATCAGAAAACGACATATGCCTTGACGATAGGGAAAAAAATTTATTCTCCTTTTATACCTAGCAAAGAAAACTCCAATTACAAAACTGAGAAGCAACAAAGAATAAAAACAATACCTTCTCATAACGTCCAGTCGGATCTTTTTCTACAACCTCGTCATCCTCAGAATTAAGCATCTCACCTTTTGAACTTGTAAAGTAACTCATTGAAAATATGAGAGAGAAATAAAAATCCCAGGGGAAAAGAAAATGTATCTTTTGATAGAGAGAAGAGAAGGTAAAAAAAAAAACTAAAGGAAATACTACGACAATAGCTTAATTTTGACACCAATTGGACACAGAAGATGAAGACAAAGAGACTGTTCAGAGAATGCCTCAGAAGCGATAGAATAGGGATCGAATGCCGATTGAAATCGGAATCGACATCTTAATCCGATGAAAAACATGCCGGACATCAAACCTTCCATGCAGGAATATCGACAAGCAATGGAGCTCCACAGTGATAAACCTAACCCAGACCCAGCCATAATCCTATCAGCATCTTTCGGAAAAGAAGCTAAATCGGAGGCCCAATCAGGAGTTTGCAATCGCAAGACAAAACCCTAAGAGACAAATAGAGAAAATCTAAAGATTGGGAATGAGAAGAGAAGAGATTGATGAAGAGTAGAGCATAATATACGTGGAAATATAGTAGTAATCTAATCACTAATGGGATTAGGAATGAGGAATTTAGATATGAAAATGGAAGTGAATTTAAGGAGGAATTGGAGACAACATGAACAACTCAAAATTCACTCCCAAGTCACCCCACTGTATTCATATCCGAATCCCTCGCTATTCAGTCGCCGATAATTGCTCGTGCATTTATCCGCCTTTTGTAATTGCTAATTGTCTTCTTGATGTAAATTATTTATAATTATTATATTAACTTATTGAAACAAATTATATAATTTTGTTTATCTTAAAATTAATTATAATTTAACAATTTTATTTTTAAATAAAGTTATAATTAATAAAAAATACTTGTGATAATAATGAATTAAATTCTAACTTAATTGAAAAATTGTGGTAGCTTGTATTTTTAATATTGAGTCTTACTAATTATCCTAGATGCCATCGTTTGAATTTTTATTTTTATTTTGTACATGTGCCTTGTTATGGCATATATTATATTGTTAAGTGGATTTTGCTTGGACTTTTTATTTATTGACTAGCTCATAGAGCACATAATTTGATAGTTCAAAAGTAAAGATTTAAGTTTCAATTTTCAACCTCTATTTCTCACATCCAAATTGAAGTTTGGGGGAAAAAAAACTGTGCCACAAGTAAGTAAATATGACATGCATGAAATTTTGATTTTATTAATTGAAATGAGAAGTAATCATATCCTTTGAAAATAGCCAAAAAATAGGGCCCACATAGATTTGTACAACAGAAAGATAACCGATAACACCAAATTTTTAACCTTTTTTGTTTTTTTTAAAAAGAAATTTAACATTTTAACTACTATTCCCACCACCAAAGTATCTTTATTTAAAAAAAGATTTTAATTTATTTATTCTTAAGCATGTGAATTCGGATAGGGCAACCAAGCTAGTTCAAGCTTAAAATTTTATGTACTAAATTCAGGTATTGTCAGGTTTTAATCCGGTTGGACTAAATTTGCATCCTTATTTATTTATAACCCAAAAGGAGGAGAAAAATCTCACTAACTTAAGGCTGATCTCAGAGGGCGGATACTGCGTGAGCAATACCGACTAAACTCGGGAACTTTCTCCATCTCCACCGACAATAAGCAATCACAGGCACGCAGCAACATAATTATACGTATCCAAAGCAAGCTGCATTTATAATGAACAGTGTCACAGGAACCTGACTACTGCCACTGCAATTTGCACGACAAAAATATACCAAGTTGCGTATTCATGCCCAAAATTATTGTGGTCATATACTCATAATAACCATTTACGTTTGTCCATCACCAAGGAACAACACGAACCACAAGTTCACAACTACTTAGTAAGAGAATTTCACATGTTAATGTAACACTAAGTAATACCGACTTTTCATAACTTATTAAACTGAATCATTATAAATTGCGAGTTCATTTCCTAATACCAGCTTTAAAGTATTTGCTAAAATAAGAACCTTTCTGTAGAGCATCTAATATTATATTGCAGGGCTATTCCTTCCAGAAAAAGATCCAACATTTTTTATTTTTTATTTTTGTAAATAAGTTGGAATTTAGAACAGCAAAATTTGGAATCCTTCTCAAAGCTTTCATCTTGAACTAATATAAATTATCATATTCTGCTATATCTAAAGTGGGTCAGGCAGAACTGGGGTGTTTATCTCCACAAAAAGGCTGGCTTGAGGATGCAATCCTGCTTCTTTCAATGATAAGGAATGCTTGTCAGAACCATAAACTACCCGAGGAAAGTTTGAGACAAGGCTGTAGTTCTCAACATCCAAACAACCCAAAGAGTCAACATAATCGTAGAGGGTCTGGATTGTTGCTGTGCTGTGGAACCGCCTTTCCTTTCGTTCTCCAGCAGGGAACCTTACCAAAACCTGGTTCATCGAGTAAAATTCAGAAAGACAAGTCAACATTAAAAAAAGTTCAATATCAACTGCCAGAGGTTCATCACAAAACAAGGTTATAGCCAATGGAGATTACTTGTGTGACATCAGGTCCTTTCTCTGGTTCAACACCAAGCGATTGGGCCTTTTCTAGTCTTTTTTGAGCTAGAGTAGCCTCTCTCTCGGCTGCTTCTCGCGCTTCTCTTTCACGAGCCTCTTCTTCCTCTTTCAAGTTCCTCTCAGCTTCAGCAGCCTCTCTTTCCCTGCGTTCCTGCTCTTCTTTTCTTTGACGTTCCCTGGCCTGATGCAGGAATGAAAATGTTAAATGCGGAGCATTAAAAGAAAAATATTTATGGAAGTACACGCCCTCAATCAGTTATAAGAACTCAAAGAAGCCAAATGCTCTCAACAAGAAAAATCAAGGTTCAAAAGAGTATTGTACTTGATCGGCCTCAAGAGCTGCTCTGTATGCTGCATCTTGTTCTTCTCTTAGTCTCGTGTTGTTTCTCCTCTCCTCAGCATCAAGCCTCGCAGCAGTTAGAACAGGAGAACTTTCTTCTAGAACTCTCTGAAGTACCATAAGCATTTCTTCAGGAGATTTTGGTCCCTCAACCTGCAAAGCATGTGTACGTGTTCATCCAGAAATCCAGGATAAGCAAGGAAGAAAACAGAAGTTGCATTATTCATCTTCAAAGCAACTCAGAACCAGAATCACAGAAACAAATACTATGATTTGTACAAGAAAAAAGGGCATTCCATTAGTCCTTATCTATTACACAAAATAAGAAAATGATTCCAAAAGAAAAAAATTAATTGAAAAAGATTTTGTTCTTTAGATAGCTTTCCAGCACACGAGAGAAACATTGCATTCTTGATAAACTTGCTAGGAACTTCCACAAAACAAATGCATCAGTTAATTTTTTCAAGTAATTTTTCAATCAACATTGACCGAGAAGCAATAAGAACAGAACTGCTACAAGACAAGATGGGGAGAAAAAATCTTGTTTACATATGCTTTATGAATAATCATCTGTTAGGAATCATCGCCTCCCAAAACTACAATGATGTCAGTCTCACATCACAACCACAAAATATTCACCACGCCCATGCCTCGAAATTCAAAAACCTATTTCATATTTCACATGGACTTAATGTACTGCGAGGCTTAAAATTTTACTCTCAGAAACAACATTTCAGCATATTATCATGCCCAATCCTTCACATAACACTGTGACTCTACCAAATGAAAAGCTTTTGTACAGTATATGCAACATGAAATACCCAATCCTAAAAGGTTAACCTAAAAAAATAAGTCCCGTTCTACTTATAAACACTACGTTAGTATCTTTATTAATACATGCAGTCCTCTTTTTATACACTAACACTAATAACTAATACTATAGCATACAGAAAAGCAGATGCCTCAATTGCAATAGACTCGTTGGAAGCTAAACATGAACAGGCTAACTTAAAATAAATACCTGCTGAAGCAGCGCTATCCTCTGATTAGTAGCAGCCATAACTACAGCACAGAATGGAAACCGTGAAGCCTTCAAGCTGTTACTCATCTTGAATCCTTCACTGGACCGTATATTCCCACCCCAAGATACGAAATTCACATTAACAAAAGCCGCCAAGGTGTCAGAACATAGAGTCCTCTGGCAGAACAAAGGAGTATCTGGATGGTCAGGTGAATGCAAATACACAAACAACAACTTAAACTCGTTCCTCGACCTCTGCAGAGCATCCATAAACCCTTCACTTACAAAAAAAGGCCTTGTCGTACCATAATCCCTCTCAAAAGACGAAACAAACTCCATAGCCTCCGCTGCAGCAGCAGATACGGATACCAATCTTGTGGAAGACTCACTGTCCCGGACCGAACCGGATCCCAATCCAATCATCCCCAGAGAGTACGAAAGGACTCCACCAGCGGTCCATAGTCCGATCCCTATAGCGCCGGAAATTAACCCTAGACTACCGGAAATAATTGAGATGGGTAGAGTAATAAGTTTCCAAGCCAAACCGGGAGCAGCAATTTCATTCGAAGCCAGTTCGGGTCGATACTGGAGTCCGACAGCCGGTTCGGGTCGATACTGGAGTTCTCCTACAGCCGGTTCTGAGCTAGACATCTCCGAGGAGCCGGCGGCAGGATTTTCAGGCGAAGGATCAGATGCAGTGAAAGAGGAGATCGCACGCTCAAGGTCCCAGCCATGGGCTGCAAGGATCTCTGTGCACAAATCGGGATCATCTAGTCCAGTGACCGCTTGGAAATACGCTAATTTGTCGGGTACATCAACCATATCTCTGTGAAACTAGCTTTAGCGATGGTGGCCAAGAGATCTCGTGTTCCTAATTTTCGGAAATCGGAAACAGAGAAGTTGAAAAACACGGTTCGCGATACTTGTCGAATTCAAACGTTCTTCTTCGAAAGATTAATAATAATTGGTCTCGGCAAAGCACCGGGATTTTTACGGAGGATAATTACATAAAGTAAAATGATAAATACCACCTAAGATTCAAGACCAATTATTATCGGATGTGATATTATTTATGTAACCAATGATTATTAAACATATGATATTAAAATTTATATATATATTATTGTTTTTAAAGATATTTACGGCCAATTTTATAAATTATTCAAAATATATTTAATAATTTTTAATCGATATAAAAAAAACTATATTGAAAACAAAAATAAATATTTAGTTATTTTAAGAACTTGAAGTATTATAGGAGATTTAGAGAAGTTTACGAAAAAAGTATATTCTATTGATATATTACATAGATTTATATATGTTATTTTATATCAAATAGAATTATTATATTTAATTTTAATTGATATAAAAATTAATTTATAATAATTTAATGAGATAATGTTTATATAAATTTGAAATATATAAGTTATTATGCAATCAATATAAATATTTTATTTTATATTACCTCGTTAAAAGTACATGTTAGAAAGCATCTTTAAGTACCTCGTTGACAAATTCTTCACATATTGATTAGTACCTCGCAATTATAAAATACTCTGATTTATAACTTATAAACAGTAATAATTTTTAAAATTAATTTTAAATATATTATGAAAATAATATGACATCTCCATCCTTTACGACTTGTAATTTTTTTTATCATGTTACAAATTACAACCTTAAAAATCAATTATTTACGAATTATTTAAATCGGTGATTAAACATTACTCTTACGTAATTTATAAGCTGGAATGTTGAAAGTAAAAACGATACTTCGAGAAAATCACAAGATTGTCACTAAATGGCACAAAATAATGGAACCTGTGTCGTTTATAATTTAAAAAAAAGGCATTTTGATCCTTGAAATTATTAATGATACGTGCCACCTAGAGCTACTCGTGCACGTAGAAGTTAGTTAGGCTTAAGGTAACCCGCTATGCGCAATACAAGGGCATATGGAACACATGGCACATGTTTTGTGCATTAGGTAGTTAGTAAAGGGTGAAAAAGTTAGTTAGCGTGTATTGTTTTTCTTTCCTTTGTAAGGCTATATATATCCATAATGAGTATAATAAAGGATATATATAATTTTGTTAAACAACTCATCTTCTCTCTCATTTATTCCTATCCAAAATTACTCATATAGTTGGTATTAGAGCATATAACTCACATGTCCCAGGTTCCTAGCCATTGACACTCGTAACAAATCCAATGCAGAATTTTGCAATGAGGTCATCGAAACCTTAGCATGGCACGAGTCTAGCTTCGATCAAGTGGGTATTGCCTTACAAGCGGTGCTAACAGAGTTGCAAAGCCTTCGTGTCTCCTGCAGCCCACCTAAAACCAACCCATTTGCACGGGATGAATCTTCACACCCATATACTTCTCACCCTAACAATGATTACCCTCACTAACACCTTAAATTGTCTTTTCCCAAATTTATTGAATATGACCCAATCGATTGGATTTATAAAGCATAGTAGTATTATGAATTCAAGAACATCGTATTAGACCAACAAGTGTAGATGGATTCCTTCCATTTAGAAAGCATCTCCCTACAATGGCACAGATGGCTTTCAAAGTTTTGTGGACCACTCACTTGGAATGAGTTCACCAAGGCAGCACAATTACGATTTGGTTCAAAGGATTACGAAGACCCATCTGAGGCCCTAACTCGTCTTAAACATACCACCAGCATAGCAACTTATCAGGAAGCTTTTGAAAAGCTTTCCCACAGAGTTGATGGCTTGCTAGAGGATTTTATCATCTATTGTTTTATTGCAAGACTTCGAGACAAAATCTGTATAGATGTAAAAATAAAACAGCTACAGAACTTGAAAGATGCGATAAGAGTGGCTAGGTTGATCGAGAAGCGTAATCAATTGCAAAGAAAATCAACCCAATAAACTCACTTCCAACCAACCTCACTAACACCAAGGGTTTCACCCAACCCCACAGCTAATGTATTAGGACCTCCACTAAACCAGCATTTGAACCAAAGCTAGACTGCTCAACCAGTGCCTTTTCGTCGAATTACTAACCAAAAGGCACGCGAGCGATGAGAAAAAAGGATTATGTTATTATTATAATGAGAAGTTTGTTGTTGTCCATCGCTGCGCACGACCATAGCTATTCATGATTGAGGATGCACCTCATATTCACGTTGAAGATATTGAAGACGCTCTTCCGGAACAAGAATATCATGAAATTATACTATAAGTTTCTTTTCATGCAATAGTAGGAATATAACACCCACAAACGATAAGTGTTATGAGCAAGCTGAAGAATAAGAAAGTGTTGATGCTAATAGATGGAGGTAGTACACATAATTTCATTGACCATGCTTTAGTTTCTCAATTCAGATTACCAATAATAAAGGATAAGAAATTCAAAGTCATTATTGCTAATCGTGAAAAGATAAAATGTGTTGGACAATGTCATAGCCTTACCCTTACCATTCAAGGATATTTAGTCACTACAGATTGCTACATTCTTCATGTCGTGGCATGCCAATTGGTCTTAGGAGTGCAATGGCTTGAAACTCTTGGACCAATCGAGATGGACTATAAGTAGCTCACCATAAGCTTCAGAATACAAGCAACCTTCTATACATTCCAAGGATTAGGAAGAACCAACATCTAAGCTTTAACTAACAAAGAATCCAATAGGATACAAGAAACGAGATTATTTTTTCAAATAGTTCCTTTTAATAACAGCAGCAACCAACCCAAAACATACCCACCAAAGATTGCCCAACTACTCGTAAATCAAGGCGACTACATAACCATTGAATTCCATTGCAACCCAGTGTAGAATCAGTGAATGTGAAGCCTTACCATTACCCTTATAATCAAAAAACGGAAATAGAGAAGATGGTAAAGAAGCTATTGCAGTCCAGTTTGATAAGGCCTAATAACAACTCATTCTCTTCACCAATCCTGTTAGTCAAAAAGGTAAATGGATCCTAGCGGTTTTGTGTGGACTATAGGGCTCTGAATGACATCACAATCAAGGATAAATATCTCACCCCTGTTATTGAGGAATTATTAGATGATTTTCATAGGGGAAAAGTCTACTCCAAATTGAATTTATGATCAGGGTATCATCAAATACGAGTCTACGAATATGAAATTCCTAACACAACATTACGAATTCATAGTGATGTCATTTGGTCTCACCAACACCCCAGACACCTTTCAAAGTCTTATGAATGATCTCTTCTGCCCCTATCTTTGAAAATTAATTTTGGTTTTCTTTGATGATGTTCTAATATACTCCAGATCGTGAGAAGACCATCTCGCGCATCTACAAACTATTCTCCAAATCCTATCAACTAACAGTTTGTTTATAAAGGAATCTAAATGTTAATTTGGTGTTTTACAGGTGGAGTACCTGGGTCACATTATTTCAGAGAAAGGGGTCTCGGTTGATCCAGAAAAAATATGTGTTATCATTGAATGGCCAACCCCAACCACAGCAAAGGGAGTCCGGGGGTTCCTCAGGCTAGTAGCCTATTACAAGAAATTTATCTATTAGTTTGGCAGTATAGTCACTCTTTTAAACCACCTATTGAGTAAGGACATGTTTCGATGGGATAAGGCTACAGAGATGGCCTTCAAATAATTAAAAAGAAGCCTTAACCTCCTTACTTATTTTACGCCTCCCTGATTTCACTCATTGATTTGTGATCGAATGTAATGCTAGTGGAATTGGACTTGGAACCATTCTTACCCAAGAAAATAGATCAATGGCATATTTTAGCGCAACACTGAAAGGGTCGGCCTTAACATTATCCACCTATGAGAAGGAAATGCTAGTCATTGCCAAAGTTATCAAGATATGACGTTGATATTTGCTGTGGAAACCATTCACAATCCATACTGATAAAAAAATCTCAAGTACATATTGGAACAACGCATCATAATACCAGCACAAACATGATGGCTGCCAAAACTCCTTGGTTATGATTATGAAATTGAGTATAAACGTGGATCAAAAAATCAAGGTACAGATTCCTTATCACGTGTAGTTGAATTCCAATTTCTATCCATTTTTCAACCACCAGCAGATTGATGGCCAGTGCTTCAAAAGGAAGTCCAACAAGACTCATTTTATGAAGAATTATTAACCATAACTTCCTCTCCAGGTTCCTACAAGTTGCCCCAACGTGATGGGGTATGGGTCAAGGGAAATAAAGTGTATTTGAGCCACAACTCATCTTTGATTCCAAAGATAATGGTTGATTACCATTCATTGCCTATAGAAAGGAACTTTGGGTTTCACAAAACCCTCTCTCGCATCAAACAAAACTTCAGTTGGTCTAAAATGCATTAGATGCTGAAGGAATTCCTTCAACAATGTGATATATGTCAGTGGTTCAAAATTGATTGTATGAAAACCGATAGGATTACTTCAACCACTCCCAATTCCTACCCAAATATGGACTGATATCTCAATGGACTTTATTAAAGGGTTACCATCTTCCAATGGATATACCGTGATCATGGTAATCGTTGATCGCTTGACAAAATATGCTTATTTCATTGTCATGAAAACCCATTTACTACTATGATTGTGGCCAAGACATTTGTGGCCAATGTGGTTCGCTTGCACGTTATTCCCACATCTATAATCAATGATCATGATAAGGTATTTATCAACTTCTTTGGTGAGCCTTGTTCCAACTACAGGCAACTAAGTTGTGCATGAGCTCAAGTTATCACTTCCAATTAGATGGCCAGGTAGAGATTGTTAACCAAACCTTGGAGCAATATTTACTCTACTTTACTGGTGATCAACCACGAAAATGGATTGAATGAATCCTTTGGGTTGAATTTAGCTACAACACTTCAATTCACTCATCCACTAAGATGACACCCTTCGAAGCAATATACGGTCTTCCACCACCACACTTATTATCCTATGTTCCAGGGACTTCCCACGTCCAAGTAGTAGATAAGTACCTACGTGATCGAGATAATATTCTCCGTGAGTTGCAATATAACCTTCTGTAGACTCAAAATTGAATGAAATATCAAGCTGATCAACACCAACGTGAGGTCTCTTTCCTTAAGGGTGATTACGTGTATCTGAAACTCCAACCCTATAAACAAACTTTTATGGCTTTTTGTTCTTCCATGAAGCTCGCTCCACATTTCTTTGGTTCATACAAAGTTGTTACACGAGTAGGTCATGTGACGTATAAGTTAGCTCTACCTCTTGACTCTCAAATTCGTGATGTATTTCATGTCAACTTTCTAAAAAAACACTTGAGACCAGTCATTCCAACCTCTACCCAGCTTCCCCTAGTCTTAGATAATTCAATTGTCCTCCCACAACTTGAAGCCATTTTGGCTCAACGTGTGATCTAGAAGGGTAAATACTGCCCCAAACTTAGAATCCTTATGAAATGGACCGATGTACCAACAGAAGAGGCTACTTGGGAAAATGAGTGACGTTTCACCAAATCCTATTATGATTTCATCATTGTGGACAAGGATCCTTAAGGAGGGAAATGATATGTGTCACCATAGGGCTACTCGCACACACAAAAGTTAGTTAGGCTGAAGGTTACCCACTGTGCGCAACAATGTGCAGCACAAGGGTACAAGAGGCATATGGCACATGCTGTGCACATTGGGTAGTTAGTTAGGGGTGCAGAAGTTAGTTAGTATGCACTCTTTCTCTTTCCTTCTATATATAGCCATAATGAATATAATAAAGAATATATATACTTTTGCCAAACAGCTCCTCTTTTCTCTTATTTCTTCCTGTTCAAAATTACCCGCATTAATTAACTGGTTAACTTATTCTCCCAACTTTTTGTTGGACAAATCTTAATTGAGATTTTATAATATATTTTTTTTTCATGAGATTTAAGAATGAAAATCTATCTATATTGGGATAATTTTGTAAGTTAAACCAAAAACTTATCTAAGTAAACTCAACCAAAATATAAAGATAGACATAGATAACGATGACGAAAATACACAATGACACTGCAATCTAATTGATTCTTTGTGACTGATCAAGATGCAAATGAAATATTAAAAAAAAAAAGATGCACATAAAGTCGAAATTCCCTCTAATCATCCCCAAAAGGGTGTTGTGTGTTATTTTTTCCATTGGAAAAAAATATCTTAATCATACAGCAATAACTTATACTCCAATTTATCCTCCTTGTGTTATTAGATTTAACAAAAAGTGGCAGCTAGATATCGATGAAGCAGACGAATAATATTTCATTTAATCTCCTCAATAATAACCTTAATCCTCTACCTGCTTTTTTATCCACTCTCCCAGTTTCGAACTATTTTGGAACTCCATAACAAAAGTCTTCTCTGCCTCTACTAAGCCTGATAAAGAAGACAGTTTCCCTGACTTGCTCATGGACCCAACACATCATGAAATATATCTCTCCCAGCATGCTTGAGCTTACTCCTTATATCCAACCTTCTTGATTCTCGAGGTTTCTCCGATTTCAGCTCCCTCCCTCCAGCCTGAACCATCCTCCATAAGTCAACCAGCAAGCACAGTAATGCTGGACCCCCTAAAGTAAGTATCCTTAAAACGTCATCCATCATAAGTATTCTATATTGTAATCCACATGTGTCTTTGAAGGCAGGAGAGCAGGCTTGTTCCAAGCTATAATACAGAGCTTCCGACACTGTCTCAGGATGCCCAGCTTGACCGAAGAGAGAGCATACACTTAACACCACCATGGCACTTCCAAATGCATCTGATTTCCAATCACCGTTGTAGAGGCGCAGCGTGAAACAGTAGCTATATATAATGTCAACCAGATGAACAGCCAAAAAGGGCAACGGTGTTATGGAACTTGGCTTGCTAACTGGAGGTAGGGGAGTTTCAAACCAGGAGGAATCTCATCATGGCCGTTGCTTTCAAGATCATGTTCTTGTGATTCTAATCTAGGGGCTGAATATGTTGAGTTCCTTCCTTGCTGGGAGATTTTTTCTAGCAGAAGATCTCAACCACCACAGTTCCCAAGGCTTGATCAACTTGCTCAACTCCCCTGATGCAATAGATCTTTGGAATCATTTATACCTTTCTGCAGATAAATCGTCAAAAGTGACTTCACCACTTGGAGAGATGAGCCAGAAGAATCATATCAATCCTGACAAACACTAAAACCTAGAGGAGAAGAAACGTCGGAAGGAACTTCAGATGCTAGGAATTGGATACATAAACAAAAGGGTAAGCAGGAACATACCAACCAAAACCTTTTGAATGGCCTCCTCTGAAAGTGTTGAATCTGATAGGAAAAAAATGAATAAACATGTAAAGAGAAGATTTTACTCAAAAGTCTTCAGTGAATGAACAAGTTAATATAAGGCTCCATTTAACATAATATAAAACAATGACAGCCAGCAGCAAACAATTAACATTTCCAGCGCTTAATTACATTTAAAATTTGTACCGAGATAATAGACCAGAGCATGAAAGAAAAAAATAGTCTAAATGACATGATAAAAGATATCAAGCAGCATAACATATTAGTCTCCAAAGCAGTTACGATGTAATACCAATACAAAGTGTCCATAAGAAACTTCATTATTGGAGCAAGAGCATGAGTCAAAGGGCAAATAGCTAGGAGCATAGATAGTACAGCTCAGAAATCTATATGTCAGTAAATCTCATGTATAAATGCTTGACATCTCAATTACATACGATACCTCGAAAATAATCTTCAAATTTACAGAACATGTATTGAAAGATATCCTCTATGCAAACTAAACAATATATTGATAACATACCTTCCTCATCCATGTCATAGTTCTCTTCTTTTGAATGATATCTTTTCAATGTCTTAGCATTTTTTGTTTAGTATCATCATCTGGCAGCAATTGCCGAAGCTCGTCAACAAAATTTGATTGCATAAAGGATTCAGTACAGCGAAGACTATGAGACCGCAAGTCTGCAAAAAACATATCTCGCCCAGATGAAATAACAAAACACAGAGCACTACAGTAAACTCACTGCTATCAGATGTTACAAAAAGAATACAGAACCGTTTAAATTGGAAATCAGAAATTGCAAAATCAATTATTTAAGCACAAATCACAATTGTAATCAAAGATGGCCTAAATTATCGTTTCTCGCTAAATAATTGGTTCAACTAAAAATCACTAAGAAAAATTCCTTCAGTGAAACTTGTTTCAGGCTATTTCATCCGATCTGATCTGCAGGCCACATAATCTCACACAAGTCCTCAATATCATACTCTCAAACATGCTTGCAAGCAAGCTAGAAGGCGATACAGTAAATACGAAATAGTAGTAGTAGCACTTAATCACCGCATTTAATTTTTTTAATAGAAAACAATAAAAATGAAGAACTTTAAAATTTATAACCGTAAAAATAATATATTTAATGTCAAACTCATATATTTTTGCTATTAAAAAAAATCTAACTATCATTTGACATTAAATGTTTGTAATCGGACACCATTTAAGTAAAAGTACAGTTATTTAGATCTGTTTAATATTGAATAACGTTTAATTGAAAAATATTTAATAATTAAACACTATTTTCGTTGTTATAAGTTTTAGAGGTGTTATAATTTATGTTGTATGGCTCCTTAGTGAGCAATTTGAAAAAAATCACACATGGATTGAAAATCATAATGGGTGTTGTATTTTGGATTAAAAATAAAACTACCTCCTCCACTTTGAAATCATCCCAAAATTTATATTTTTTCCTCTCTTTTATTTAGGTAATTGATTAGTTCATTTTTGTCCAATCAATTATAATTTTTAGAGTTTATTTATTTTAGATATAATGAAAGTGGTTAACGACATTCGAATACAGAGATAATATTTATATTGAATTTCGTTAAATTTATAATGTTCTTATTTTTTTGTTTTAATATTTTATTTAATATCTATTTAATTTCTTTTAACATTATATTTTCAATATCATTATTTTGTCGTGTTAATTCGAGTTTTATTCATTTAAATTATAGTATTTGTAAATAGTAACTAATTAGAATAGTAAAAATATTTCCAAATTTCTCAACAATTTCCCAAAAAAATTTCCAGAACATTTCAAACTGATCGATGAGCAAGTAGTTGCTTACCTTGTAGCAAGGCAGGGAACAATATCGTAAATTGCATCGAGGACAAGTATACTGCGAGAATTGTTTCTGGCAACTGAGTTGAGGGGGAAGAAGAAAAAAATCAAACATATATAAATAGTATAAAAATAGAAACAAAATTTATCACAATTTAACATGTACTAAAAATAACTAGTTACGGAGAAGAAGAATAGTCAAAGAAACGTGAAGAAGAAAGATTAAAGCTTACACATGGCAGATAATCCGGGAAGGAGGGTTTAAAAGGAAAAATGTCGAGGGTTTATCAGAAGTAACAATGGTGTCCGACATTGCAAAATCTGAAATAAAGACCTCGTTTTTCTCCTACTTTCGGGTTTTATATAATCAAATAACGTATAGAAAAAGCCCTTGGTAACTGATAATTCAATATTATTCTGAAACGACTTGAAGTCAAAAGGCTTAAACCCAGTGATAGCGCAGACTCACATAACCATTGAGAACGTTATTATATACTGTACTCTGTATTAACTTGCCTTCTTTCACTTCAAACGACACGTCGTTGGTAAGAGTGAGTGATTTGTTCACTAACCCGACCCACAGAGAATAGTTTATTATTACAAAATAGTAAAATGCCATTACTTCACATGCAACAATTTGGTAACAATTTGGGATGTAAACGGCGCACGTACGGGGCGGTTATCCTATCACCTATTTAAATGAGAAATTTTGCTAGGTTTAATAGTTTAAAAAATTGATAGAATTGTGTTTTAGTTTAAAAATAGTTAAAATTTAACCTTAAATTTGAAAGTCTATTTTTTAATAAATTTTATTTTTAAAAAAAAATAAAAAAGAGTCTCATTTTACAAAACATAATTATTATAAACATAAAAAAATATTAATATCTTATAAATTTATAATTAATTTTAGATATAATATAATAGATTATTATTAATAATAATAAATATAATTATAATATAAATTATAATTATGATATAAAAAATAATATTCATAAAAATAATTAAATTATTAAAAAAAAAATTGAAGCTTCTATATCACAAATTTTACGTAAAAATATTATCTAATATGATATTATTTTTATTTTTATTATTAATATAATAAAATATATAAATTATATCTAATTAATTATATTTTAAAACTTAAATAAAATTATTATTAATAAATATTTGTTATCTTAATAATAATTAAAATTATAATAACATTAGAGATATGTGTTACAATGTAATTTATTTTTATTTTTTTTAATCTTAAATAATTTTTTTTTAAAATGTCAATAATTTTTCATAAAAACTATTATAACTATTTAGTAAAGTTTTTAATAATTTAAAATTTTATAATTATTTTTATTATTTTTTATTTATAATAAAAATAAATTATTATTTATTAAAAATCATATGGGTATTTTATTTTTGATTTTTTTTTAGAAAATAAGAAAAGAGAGAAAGAGAAAATGGAGTTGGGAATTAAGGAAGGAGAGAGAAGAAGAAGAAAGTGTAATGGTGAGTTGAAAAAAAAAGAGAAGAAGAAAGTGGAATAGTAAGTTGGAAAAAAAATTCGATCGATAAATTGTTGAATTAGTTTTAATTAACTCATTTTTAAACTAAAATTGACTTTAACCCTTTTTTAAACTATGATAGGGGATATGACTTGTAAAAACAAAACCCCTTTAAATAATTGTAATGGTTGGATGGAGATTATCTATCAAAGTTTTGAAATTTTTTTACGGGCATCGAATTTTCATATAACGAAAATTTATATATTAAATATTTAAAATTAATAACTTTATAAAAATAGAGTTATCATTAATTTTTTTTACTTAACATGAAAATATAGAATTTCTAATGATAAGGGATAAAAATATAATTTTTTTAATTTTTTAATGTCACGCAAATAGAGAGGATCAATCATGTCACATCGCGTATATGATGTCATATCACGTGTCAACACGAAGTTCATTCTAATGCGCTGCTTCATCAACGCGCTTGTCATAAATCATCACCTAATTTGTTCATTCATTCCATCTAGGTGCCACACAATTCGTAACCACGAATCACAATGCACTACCTGGTAATAAGTTAGGGTGCGTTGACCGAGACCAATCTCTTGTGCCACACATCACAGGTTGATCTGATGGTCTAGATTAAACTTGAGCTTAATTTAATCCCTTAATTCCCCTATAAATCTTAATAAGCTTAAATTAATATATATTTTATCAATTTTTGGAGTAAGAAGAGAAAAAAAATACAAAAGTATTAAAAATGATATACAATTTTGGTGGAGATTTAAGAGGAGATTAACACAATTATTCAAGAGATTAATTGTATTTATTCTTCTTTTTATTTCTTTATAAATTTATGTCTTTCATTATGAAAAATATGAGTTTTATGAGTAAAATTATATCTAGTTGATTTATTAATCTATAGGTCTTGTAAATCTAATTTTTACTATTTATTGATCTAATATTTTATCCCAATTATTATTTCAATTTAATTATATTATTTAATCTAGTTTTTATGCTATTAATTTTTAGATCAAAAATTGATCTATAGAGACAATTAAATAGATTTGAGATAATTATTTAATTGTTTGCCTTGATTATAAAATATGCATAGTTTATATGTAGAGATATACGATTTTTATATATATGATCCATAATTGATGAACTTAATAAGTAGTATGTAATTTAATTGACATGAGAGTGTGATTAGGTTAATTAATATATGGTGTACAATTTACTTAATAGAGAAATACATGTTAGATTATATTCAATTAATCATTAATTGATAATTATATTGGAGAAATTTTAGTGATTTATATATTTATAAAATGGTGAGATTAAGTATTCCAATATATTTTCTTATATATCTTATTAGCTACTAAATCTGAGTTAATTAGTTATTGCTATTTATTTTGCTTTCTTAAAATATAAAAACACAAAAAAATTAATTTTTATTTTTGTTTTAAAAATTAGTTTCTAATAAAATAATTTCTGTGAAAATGATATTTTCTTTCCATTATATTACTTGTTACAATATATATACTTGCGTATTCATTGCACATAATTCGTATTTAATCAAAAATCAATGTAAAATTTCAATTATATATGTTTATTATGCAATTAATATAATAAAATTAAAATTTTGAATATAAAATAATAGTTATATTCAAATTAATTATTTGTTATTTTAGCGATCATTAAAATAATTATTGTTATATAAACTATTATATTATATTTTTACAATTAAAGTACTAATTTAATGATATAAATAATATTTTTTAAAAAATATATAAGAAAATGAGAGTCGATTAATGAGCGGGATGGGGAAGGTGATTGTTACCTCCACCTCGCTCCTTATAGGACCATTCTTCATCGGTGTTAAAATCGAATTTTCTCCACATATTCCTCCTCTTAGAGACTTTGGAGAAAATTAATATCCTTAGTAACAATATAATTAATTCTTATAAGTGTCTAATTTTACAATTATTTTAAAGTAAACTAATAAATATACTATCGAACTTAGACTGTTTACGTAAAAAATTTACTATCAAACTCTTATTGATGGTAAAAATTGGCAAACAAACTCCTTATTGATCATATATTCCAAACATAAATCAAAAGTTTGAAGAACAAGCTAAGCAATTAGATTTTCATTGTAGAAAAAAGCTCTCTTGATCGCAAAACAAGGTAGAATGCAACCTCCTAACATCTTAAAAGAATTGGTCGTTAAGTGTATCAAAACTTAAGATTTAGGTTCCCACTTCACACTCTTATTTCAAAATTTTCATCAATATTAAATTAATTCTTTTTTTACTTTATCTATCCTACAAAAAGTTATTTACTATTTATCTAGTCAATTAAATTCTATCTAACTTTACTTCATGAATGTTCGAAATTATCTACTCAAACTATAAATAATATTCATTCATACTCATCTACTTAGATTACAAATGAAAAAAATATTAAAATTCAAATATAATATATAAGAGAGTAGTTAATACAACTCTTAACAACTTAAGCTTTTAAGAAAATTATTTCATAACTCATACAACACTATTTGATGAAAAGACAACAGAGATGCTAAGAAACAATAATCTGTTAGCCTATGACCAAGTGTTTTTATCACTTTCAAGATATAACCCGTTTATGTATGAAGCAACCAAAACAAAGGAAAACCTAGTAAAAACAAAAACAGCAAGCAGTTTTGCAGAGCTCCACCTTTGTTCTTTCCTCTTCATCATCACCGAATTGATCTCCCAGATATCATGTGGCTAATTTTTTACATAATCATGGTTCTGCCTCTAACATAGCCATTCAAGTTAGAGTTAAAAAAAAAACACGCACAGACACACAATTAATACACAATCTGCTTCTTCTTTTTTTCTTCTTCTACAATGTATGTCCTAAGCCTACTAAGTACTAACTATATGCACAATTCAATCATCTCTAATGTACTATCAACTTAGTGTCTCAGCCAAGCTGATTGGTAGTGGAAAGTTTGGTTTTTGGTAACTGTCTAATAGAGGCATTCCACCATCTATAAAATTACTTGGTTGATTGGTTGAAGCCATTCCTCTATTACTTGTTTCTTGTAGAAGTTGAACAAGTGACCAGAATACATTTATCCTTGTTACATGCCCATTTTTTGCCTGTGACAATTAGTAATTGATATTAATATGAAGAAAATAGAAAGAAATAACTATATGTTGAATTTAATTTCTTTCAATTTAAAGTTTGTTTACCTCAACAATGAAGCATGCCCAAATCTTATTCTCTCTAATCTTCGTCACTCCCTTCAAAATATTTAATCCGAATCCACGAATTATGTCTGCTATTTCAAGAAATAAATCTTGTTCCCCGCATATCATCTATAGTAGAAAATCAATATCGAGTTCAAAATCATATTTGATAAGAGTAAGTCTTAGATGGTTAAATGTGATTGAATGTTAAAGTTGATCCAATTATTTTCATCGTATCACATTATGTCACGTCCGTTGATCAAGAGTTTTTCCTTTCTCTTTGTTTGTGTAATAAATACCTCAATTAGCATTTGACCGGGTGAATTGAGGTCTTCTACTACAATGGGGCAAACCATTGATTGACTCCCAACTTCAAATGCCTTAGTAACTCCACCGCCGCCACCACAGGTATTGATGTCTTTTGAAAATTTGCCATTATCCTTGCCAGCCTACATTTTCATGCAAGTTTATCTACGTATTAGTAAAATATTAAATAATAAACACTAAAATATACGTGGGTTTATGATTGTCTATACATAAAATAACAAGATCAAATAGTTACCATTGATTCATCAGCAAGTTTCAGCTTATCTGCATATTTTGTCACACCTTGCATGAAAAGCATGTACTTGATGGTCCTATCTAATAGAGAGTCAATACTACACTGTTTCATAAAGCAAAATAGTTAATTTTAGTATCAATTTGTGCATTTAACTTCAAATTTAATGAACGGTATATCAATATTTTTCATTTATTTCTCAATGCAAAGAAAACTGTCAAGGAATGAATACCTTGCCACCATTAGGGATGAGTCCTCTCAACTCTTTGATACGGTCCTGAATCTGTTGACGATCTTTAGGTCTCGGTCGAGAACTTTCCCCTGGTCTAGCCCTTTTCTTGATAACCTTTGCATGCCCTTCAGACTTTTGTGGTTGTGTTAGAACAGAACTTTCCTCAGTAATGCTATAGCTATCATCAATCCATAAACCAACTTGTGACTTTGGCAACAAGTCTTTCCAATTGAGATGATTGTTTGACTTCTCCATATCACAACGCAGCAAACTCATACTTCCATTTGATCCACAATCTACTCTCCTTCTTTTAGTTGGAGATGACCGATCATCCAGGCTAGATTTAGCACCAGAAGTACAAGTGTTCATGCCACCCAAAATTTCTCCAAGTCCTAACTCAGAGAATAGGCTTTTTCGGGGGCTGGCTGCAGATTTAGAATCCAATTCTGAGTTGCAGTTGGACAATGAAGAACTAGTAACCGAGCTAATTTCGGTCATCACTGGTCTTATGATATCTTCTAAAAGATTGCCTGATTGATGACACTCAACATCATGAAGATTCTTTTGAGCAATCTCGAAAGTACAAGGTTTGTCATGTCCTTGAGTACTGAATGTATTGGTTATAGAACTATGAACTGAATTAGATGAAAGCTCTTTTGAAATGTCCATGAAAGTACTTTCAATCAATTGTGAAACATCATCACTCAATGCATTTACAAGTTCATTGATGTTCTGTTCTGATGATGGAAACCATTGAGACAGATCATCAGAAAGGCAGTTATTAAAAGCATCTGTATTTGTTTCTTCTAGAAGACTTGTTGCTTGATATGGAAACTGTGATTCAAATGATGTCAAAGTAGAACATTCACTTTTCCATGTATTAATACATGAGTTCTTATCAAAAGAGTCATCGAAGACACGAGCTTTAGTTTCACAATTTTGTGATAAATCAGCAAAATGAGACACATCTACTAGTGATTGTTCTGTTCTATCACTTGAAATCAAGGAAGCAAACAATCCATTTATATCATAAGTTTCACTTGTTTCGGATGAAACTACACGATATATGTTCTGAAATGACCTTTTTGTTTGATCCAAGAACTTCATAGTCTCTGGAATCTGGTATGATAAGAAAAAAGGTCATCAATCTATGCAAAAGACACAAAGGTAAATTCATGTTTGTCTTTTTTTAATGGACTAATTACCTTCATAGTGGATCCAAATTGTACCACTCCTTTTGATTCCACAGGTATAACTGCAATTGTCTGCAAATTATATTTCGTTTATTAACAAATTAGCTTATGTCATGAAGATTAATTTCATTCCATAAATATGATTTGATTTGACAGCAAAAGTGAAAATAATTGAAAAGACTAGCAATAAAATAATCGAGAAAAAACAAAAGACCAAAGTGAAATAAAAAAAAGGGGGGGAATAGTACCTTTATTCCAAAAGAGAACTGGCATTGGAACTCGGATTCATCCTGTATAATGAATTGAAATTTTCAGAAAGGGAATAGAAAATTAGTTTTTTTTTTATTTAATAGGTGTACGATGGAATGTCAATTTATCTTTTTATTTATATAAAATATATCATTTAATTTTTTTTATATAAAACTTATCAAAAATATTTCCATCATTTTATTGTTTATTATACAAATTTTTTTTTTAAAATTTATATCAATAAAATATTTATTAATACTACTAAAAATACTTATAAGATTTTTTTAAATAAAAAAATTAATAAATATTTTTTTATAATTAAAAAAAATTAATGAAATATTTCTTAATTTAAAGAAATAAATAAAATTATATTAATTAGATTTTGAGTGTTTTATGGGTTAATAACGATTTAATTAATCCAAAAATTATATTTTTATAAATGTGTTATATTAATTATTTTAAAAAGTTGAACATTTTAATTATCTTATTATTATATTTTTAAATATTTTAGTTATTTTTTTGTTAATTTTGATTTTTATGTATTATTTTTAAAAAAATTAAATAAAATTAAATTGAAATTTACTAATATAAAGTATGAAATCCGTAGATATTTGAAAAAAAAAACAGTTAAGAAGTTAAAAATAATGACTAAAATGATAAAAATATCTATAAATGTAAGGTGAAAAAAATAATCAATTTAAAGCAATACCTAACAATATCTGAAAGTAAAGTTCCTAAACGTGCAATTTTTTTCCTAAGATTTAATTTAATATTACTTGCACACTCTTTCTAAAGAAATAGGTTTTAGCTGCTTTTTACATCTTTTGAGGTTTAAAAAATTCAAATTATAAAAAAAAAAAAAAAATTGGAAGAGGAGGAAATAGCCGTAATACCAGTTGATGTTCAATAGATCTAAAGGAAAACGATTCTCCGTAAGCAGTATCAGAAACTACCCATTTCTGTTTCCCACTATAAGCCGCTTGACCAATTACTCTACATCAAATATGTGTTAACAAAAAGATAAGCCTAAAACCAATATATTAGTTTGAAAGAGATAAGATTAGAAGTTAAAAGACAAATATACCCTTCTCCAACCATATGGATTTGCATAAGCATATTGTCTATCACTGTCTTGACTTGTTCCTCATAGTACAAATCTTCAATAACCAAGAACCTAGTAGCAATTCGTCAAAATAAATTACCAACATAAATAAAGTTTCATGCTTTATATAAAAATGTCATAGTAGCCATATGAGAGTACTATGATAATGAAGAACCATTGAAGAAGAAGTATAAGAAGAGGACTTACATGGAATTTGGCTGATCAAATCGCCAGAAGATACCATAAGACCAACCATTACAGACACAGAGAGTCTTAAGCGTGTTCTTGAGAACAGAAGCTTTCTCTGCTTCACCCATTACACAAACTAAATCCAAGATCCAACTGATGAACGATTCTAAAAACTCAGTACTCCAAACCCATTAAGCGATTCGGATCCGAATCAATCAGGTAATTAGCTAGATGGGTTCATAACCCCTTCACTTGTTAGTCAATAAATCAGATAGCCCAATTCTCTTCTTCTGCAATTTTGCATTCCCAGCAAAAGAATGGAGGATTTAAAAAGGCAGTTTGTTTTGCTTTTATGACTTTGTAAATAAAATAGAAGACGACGGTTTGAAGACAAAGGATTAAAAAAGATGGGTTTCTTCTATAAACCAGAATGCTATAAGTAGGTTTAAGCCTCCAGAGAATTAAGGTTTAAATTTTATATATAGAAATGGAGTACAAGTGTTGGTTTTGAATTTCTGTCTTTGCTAGCTGCTAGTTGGGTTTTTTTTTTCACTCTATAATTAAAAATATTGGATCTTTTTACCTTTTGGAATTTGGAACACAATAATTTAGAAAAGACAGAACGAAAGAAATCTGTTGTTGTTTATGTCGGAAGAGAAAGCGTATACTAACTCCTTTGTTTGCATCAAAAGCTGAGATCTCGTGCATTTATTTGTCAAAAAAACATTTAAATTACATCACATAATATTTACGAATTCACTTTTAATCTTATAAATATAAGTTACTTTTTTTTAGTACATAAACAATATGTTTTTTATTAAAATATATATTATTTTATATTTTAAAAAATAACAAATATTTTATCTGAAAGTTATTAAAAATAAAATCATATAAATATATGAATAATATATACGATGGATGAAAAAAAATTAAGTTAATTTAACATCTTGTAATTATTTTTATTTTGAGGTTATCTTACTTGCATGTTTATTGTAATAAAATAAAAAATATAAGTGAAGTATATAATAAAATTATTGAGAATGAATTATGTATAATATATATATACTTTTATTTGTAGCAATTAATAAAATTATCATAAAAGTATTTATAGTAACGTGATAAATTATTAAAAATGGATAATTAATATTATATGTTTATAGGTAGATCCTATTTCATGATTTAAAGAGTTTTTTTTAAGTAACAGGGTTTATTTTTGAAAACGCTTTAAAATGTTTTAATGCAATAAATATGACTTTTACTGTCAAATACCAATTAAAATATTTTCTTTAAAAATGATTTTAAGTAGAGCATCCAAAAACACTATAATATATTTGAAAATTATAAAAAATAATAATAAAAATAATATTCAATATGAATATCAGATGAAATTCAATTAAACATTATTTAAATATTAAATTAACCTAAATAGTTATATAGAAAATAAAATTATGTATTATATATAATTCAATAATAAAAATATATAAGTTAAATATAAGGATTAATATATTTATGGATATAAGTTTTAATCAGGTTATTTTTATTTTTATTTTTAATATTTTTTTATTTCTTTTAACTATATTTGATTTTTTATCGTTGACTGAACACATATAGACTATTATATCGTTTCATAAATTAAAAGGCCGTATTGATTAAAAGATAAATTAGTAAAAAGTATTAAATTTCATCATAATTATTACCTATTAGCATTTAGTATAATATAAATGGTTGTAGTCTCGTAGTGTACAATATAAATGATTATTTTGAGAAAAAAAATAGGAAATTAATTAGGTAGAATATTGCGTATTTATGATGACAGGATATTGCTTGAACATTATTATTGATATATAATAAGTAAAGGAATTTAGACCACTTAAGTTTTCTTCTACCTTTTTGAAAATTATAATATTTCTTTTATTGCCAATATGATTCTTCCACGCAAACATTTATCCTTTATAGGAATATAGTATTAATAATAATAATAATAATAATAATAATAATAATATATTATAAATATGTTACAAATTAACACCATCAGAATCGTTTATATAATGTATTATCCAATCTTAGAGTGTGATTCAAAAAAACTGTGATATCATATAATATATGTTACAAATTTGATATTATTTACATTATTTTAATGATATATGTTATTTTATTTTAAAATTAAAATTTCTTCTGAATAAAAAATATATATTGGAAAATGATGTTTAAAGCCTAAGTACACTCTTCCATGCACTCTCATGTAGACACACTCTCCAATTTCTCTTAAAACACGTACAATTTATTTTTAATATTAAATTTTATTTAAAAAAAATATCACATATTTAATGGGATCATATAAAAGAATATATGAAGCCTTAATTTAAAAAATACAATATCATATGTAAATTAAATAAGTGAAATAGCACATTTCTTTTTTACTATTTTTACTAACATATTTATTGCATATTAGTGATTTATGGAATGATTATTTAATTTTTTTTAAAATTGGATCATCTTAAATATTTCAAATGTTAGAGAGTAAATAATTTATAACTTTAGATTATATAATAAAAATGTAGGATTATTAATATTTACTTATATTTATGCACGTCATTGCAAATTTACAATAATATAAAATAAAAATAAAAATTGGTTGCATACTTACATATCTCACTCTATCAAAAAAGAAAAAAAGAAAAAAACTCACGGAAGGTAAATGTCAAAGGGAAGGGTCAACACATGGCCTCAGGCTCGAGGGTCATTTTCTCTCGGGTAAAAACATCACAACATAATATCATATCTATAGAAAATGATAGCCTCCCTTCCCTCATTATTACTTCTATTAATATAAACATATACACACATTTAATTAATGGGCGAGGTTCATGTGAGGTAAAGTATATAGAAATGTTTGTTTAGGAGGGTATATACTATATACCCCTCTTAATTTTTTAAAAATGTATTTTTTATTTATAATATTTATGTATTTTTTTATTTTTATAGTGTTTAATTTGATTTATATTTTTCTAATTTTTTTTCAAACATGGGATATATTTTAAATTTGATAAATTTTATAAATAAAATTGTGAATTTTTATTTTTATTTTTATTCTTATAAAAAAAATAATTTTTATGAGTGTTTATATTTTAAATTCTTGCTTAATTTTTATCATAAAATGGATTAATATGAATTATTTATATAAATTATCACTCGATAAAAAATATGCGTAAAATACATTTTTTAATAATAATGTTATTTTTGTAATTTCTTCATCCTCTAATATATTTATATAGAAAAATGATCCAAAAATATCATAAATTAGATCATTTATATCGTTTAATTACTTATATTATAAATTATATCATTTAGTTTATTAGTTATGAAAAATAGATAAATTAAGAATAAATAATATTATTTTAATAATTTTTTAAAAAATTTATTAGTTGATTAAATATAAATAAAACACGATTAATTAACAATAGTAAAGTGACACAATATCAAAAACAATTCAAAGGTATTTATTTTAATATTTTTTAATTTTTTCTATTTTATTAAAAATTAAAAATATATTTAAATAATTTTTTATTTGAATATTATCATTTTTTAATTTTTAAAATAATTTCATAATAAATCTCACTTTTATACATATTAAAGACTTATATCTTCATTACGTTTAATTACTAGATAGAAAAATAAAAATAATATTATTTATTTTTAATTAATCCTTTTTTTATAATTAAATGACTAAATTATCTTATTTTTAATTTAAGTTAATAACCATAAAAAATGAGCTAATCTAAGGGACATCTATAACACATCATCCTATATTATATTATCATTCAATTTTATAACATATTTAATAATAAATTTAGCTTTTTATTATTTTATAATACAATGAAAGTATAATTTTATATTTTATTCCTATATTTATTTACAAGTTTTATTCATAAATGTTTATTCTCTTTACTTTTGATAAAGAATATGAATATAAATATAAATTTTTATTTTGTAATTATTACACTACTTATATATACATATATAACTGAGACTCGAATCTTAAATATTTTATATATTCAAATAAAATTCATGTTATTGAACTACGACTTATTAATGATTAATTTTTTTACTCGTTAATCACTTAAAGCTTAAATGGAGTTTCTCTTAACAAATATTTTGGCTACATCATTGTGTAAGGTTGTATATTTTCATAAAAAAAACATTAATCTTTAAAAAAAATTACATTTTAATAAAATCAAAATTAAGTACTTATGTGTATCATTCTTGAGATTAAATAAGTACATTTTTTTTTAATTTATATAATTAAAATATTATAATTAAAAGTTATAAAATTAATATGCTTATTTCTTTAGAAATATAGGATCACTAATGTATTTCTCTCGTTGTTTTAATTTATAAAAACTATTGATATATTATTCTTTAATTTTAAAATAAGTGAAATCATCGATCCAAAACTTTGTTAATCCAACAAATATTGTTATTAATTAGTTACTCTAAAATTAATAAATAGCTCTCAGTTAAATATAATCTTTATTTATCGTACTACTGTATAAAGTGGTTTGTATATTTTAAGGTAAAGACAAACTTAAATATCTCTGGTACTCTAATATTTTAAAGTTTTATTAATTTTCTCTGCCTTTTGCAGATGTTTTTTTTTGGTATTATTTCCTCCTATAGACTACAAAAATTATTGATAAAATAAAAAAAATCTCTTAATATATAAAATTTAAAAACTAATATTATTTATATTCAACTTATATATTTTTCTATTAAAAAAATATAATACGTTATTTTATATTAAACATCATTTTATTTAAATTATAATTATTTAAACCCGTTTAATATTACTATATTTTCACTAAAAATTAATATCATTTCATATAAACATCATTTTAATTAAACTAAAATCATTTAGATTCATTTAATTTGACTTCATTTAATATTATTAAAATATCATTTTTATTGTTATAAATTTTAAAAATATTATTTAATCTCATTTTTCAAAATTATTATCGAATTAAAGGTTGTAAATGAATAGTTATATTCAAAGTCAATTCAATTAATTTAGAATAAAAGGTGTGAGAAGTTATGCAACTTTTTACAAAACTAGCATTTTTAGTGGTTTTTATTTGTAGCGTTTTAGTAATATAATTTTAAAAAAATGTATATTTTAGTTTTAGAAAATATTAAAATATACATTTTATACTAAAAGTATGAGACAAAAATGTATATTTTTTATAATTATTAGAAAAAAATCCTAATAACTCACTATTTATCCAATTTTTTTACTTAAATATAATATATTTGTTAAAAAATATCAATTTTACTCGAATTGTACAAATAGACATAAAATTCACCTTTTATGAAAAATTATGTAAACTTTACCAACATATTTTAAAAAAAATATTTAAATTATATATATATTTTTTAAAAAATATTTACGCTTTAAATGTCTATTTTTTAAAGAGTATATAAAATTCACATAAATAGCATATAAATTTTACATATATATTTTTGAAAAAATAATTACGAAGGTTATTAATATATAATAATAAAATATAATAATATGAATGAGTTATAAGAAAATTAAACTCTAAAGTTAAAAATATAGAAATATGCATTATTTAAGATAATTAATACCCATCATCCCATTAATTGTTGTGGTAAAAAATTCAACCACTGTCTCAACTCACACCCCACGATACAACCACGGTTAGTGCGCAAGTTAGCAACACTTCAATTAGAGTTGATTTTCGGACGGAGAGAGAGGCTTTGTGCCTTTACTCCACTCGATTACCGTCTTAATATAGAATTTTCAATTTCATGATTAAAACTCATTTGAAGCACCGTATAATTCACTAACTCAGTGTCTTTAATTAATATTCATTACCATAAATCCAAAAATTACATACATTAATTAAATCCATCGCATCCATTGAAAAAAAAAACATTTAAAAACTTATAACTAAGTTAACGAAAAAAAATAATATATCTTATATAATGTATTTTTATTATTAAAATTAAAAAAATATAATAAATTATTTCATATTTAATATCATTTAATTAGATAATATTTAAATAAAATTATCAATATTTAATATTATCGAATTAAATTTAAAATATTATTTTATTAGTGTTATTATTTATTTAATCATTTTTTTTAAATGAATAATTTATATTTAAAAATATAGGTTATATTTTTATTAGGATTATTTGACAAATAATCCAAATTACAGTGATTCATATATGGAAATTTTGTCAGTAATGAACCATTTTATTGAAATTGTTTAGGAAGATAGTGATGGGCTTGGCGGCTAAGACTGAAAGAAGGCATTGCGCACTGAGGAGTTTCCAAGTAATTTTTCTAATCGGCAGAGAATATTCCGGCTTGGGAACCGAAAGTGTTGGGGTCACCTCCTTGAAAACTGCAACAAAATCATGTGTTTGTATTATCGGCCCCACATTAATATTCATATGTGGACCTGGTGTGTTTGTTCCATTATTTAGTAAGGAGAGTTAATTATATTTTATGTTTATATATAATTTATAAAAATATTTAATGAATTATAATTATGTTTATAATTTTTAAATAATAATAAAATTAAGTTTAATTTTAGATATAATTGTATTATTATTTATATATTATAGATATAAAAAATACATATAATTAGATATGTTTTTATGTTATTTATATATTTTTGGATATAATTATAATAAAATAAATATTATGAATATTTTTATAAATTATTGATAAAACAAAATTAATTCGATAATAAATTATTATATTTGGATTCACCCTATACCTCCCACTATCTTACCAAATCACACGTGCTTGTATTTGGCTTCTTAAGTTATGATACATTATTTTATAGTTTAAATCCTGAGTTTTTAAAAATAAAATTTCAAAACTTATGCAAAGAATCGCTAACCTTAAAATTATATGTTTTATTAGAGAATTTTTGAAACACTTAGCTACAACTGGTTAGCCTTAAATAATGAGTTTTAATCACATAAATTATTCTTTTTATATCGTGACAGGTTATTAAAAAGTTAAATGCTGTGTAACTGTTGATACAAGTTTATAAAAACAGTGTAGGAACAATATTACCGATAACTTGAAAGTAACTGCTTGGGTTGAGTCGCGGACTAGGTCGCTCTCTTTAAGACGTTTATACTGCTAATTTATGCAAGCAATACACTCGTCGTCAGGGATAAAACAAATTGCATCTTAATCTGCCTCGTAACTTCACCTTGATGAAGACTGGAATGCTACACCTGAAAATTTGTTGCTCGGAAAACTAAAACAAAAAAAAAACTTAGAAATTGTGGAGAGAATTTTTTTTCGTAGGGAGATGATTGCTGATTGTTGTGTATCAAATGAAGTCAAGCCCTCCTTTTATAGACTTTAGAAAACCGTGTGGTAATTATGAATAAAACGGTAATGTCTAGGAATTAAGAGTGTAACTACCATTCCGAGTAATGAAGAAAGTAACGACCATTTTTCGAGATTAAAGACGAAAGTAACGGATAACGGATATAATTTGGGACAAACGGTCATATTCTTAATAAAAGAAAATAATGGCTCTTTTTTTCTCGAATAAAGAAGACAAACTGGTCATATTCTTAATAAAAGAAAATAACGATCATAAAAAAATATATATATATATAACAACCATTTTGTAAGTGTAAAAATTTTCCTTAAAAGAATATTTTACCAAAAGGAAAATACCACCTCACTCACGCACACGCATTTCGGCTCGGCTCGACAGACGCAGACGGCAACGGCCGTAATGGCTTGACGGACGGACGGGCGGCGGCGGCGTCTTGGCGTGTGGCGATCACATTTGCCGTCCTCTCTTCCATTAAAAAGTGGGTCTTCGTGATCAATCCCAATAGCCAACTCCTCACTATTTATACCTCTTTAAAATAATATAAAAAAACAATGTGGGACAAGGCACATTTCCCAACAAAATTTTTTTAATTAAATTTCATCTTTTTTCAACAATAATTATAATAAAATAAATATTATGAATATTTTTATAAATTATTGATAAAACAAAATTAATTCGATAATAAATTATTATATTTGGATTCACCCTATACCTCCCACTATCTTACCAAATCACACGTGCTTGTATTTGGCTTCTTAAGTTATGATACATTATTTTATAGTTTAAATCCTGAGTTTTTAAAAATAAAATTTCAAAACTTATGCAAAGAATCGCTAACCTTAAAATTATATGTTTTATTAGAGAATTTTTGAAACACTTAGCTACAACTGGTTAGGCTTAAATAATGAGTTTTAATCACATAAATTATTCTTTTTATATCGTGACAGGTTATTAAAAAGTTAAATGCTGTGTAACAAACTAACTCTTTTATCTCATACATAAATTCCATTTTTATGGTATCCATGGTCCAAGCTTGTAGAACTTATGTGTGGACGCACAACAAAATATTCTTCACAATATAATGAAAGGTATGTTAGTGCACTATTGCATGCACGAGGATTCGACATAAATTATAAATAGGTCCCCCGTATATATATATATATGCATTTTGTGTGACAATATCCTCATCTAGTGTGATAATATTGACCTTAAATATTAAATAATAACATCAAATATACTTTCATTTTCATTAAAAAAACATAATTTATTTTATCTCTCGTTATCTTGATTTGGTTACTATTTTTCATCTTACCTACCTTGATTAGTGAGAAGAAGATTCAAACCAATTGTTAAAAATTTATTGATTATATTGTAAAAAATAATAAAATAAAATAAAAACATATAAATATTATATGCTTTAAACCATCTAGTATAAATATGTTTTAGCTCATGTATAAAAAAATTAACATGATCATATTTAACTTATTTTTTTTGAATAAAAATAAAACTCACTCTTTTATCGTATTATTTTATATTATTAATGTTATAATATTATTTTTTATTCAATTTTTTAAAAGCTTTTCCTTTATTATTAACTACGTAACATGATAGAAAGTATTATAATTTAATACCTACAAGGAAGGATTAAATCTAACATCTATCATCAAAAATAATGTTTAAACTTACACCTTAACATGTATCACTTTTAACTGCTAACCAAACCGACTTGGTCTGAATTATATTATACTTTCAGTATGCAAAATATGGGAGCTCTCACAATCAAGAGTCTGTAAAACGTTGACACGTTAGGGTCGATATTGATTGTTTGGGACATCAAATAAGCATTTTCATAACATTATTCCGATCCATCGCCTCTCTGCCAATCCTTACTCTCCATCTAAACGAAGCTTTTTAAGGAAATAAAAGGGCTCAGGACCACATCAATATTGGTTGGGGAAACATAAAAAATATAAATTAAATTTGAAAATGATAATCACCGTTCACGAATTAAGAAAGGATATTTAAATTAGATTTTTTTTTCAATAAATACAATTCAATTTTGAAATACATAATATACTCACTAATTAATTGTTTTAAACTAAAATATGTACATTTAAACTCACACCAAAAAAAATATTAAATACCATTTTTATCATCAAAATATTAAAATGATAAACAAATATTTCAATTAATTATCTTTACCAATTATGTAAACTAAATATCTCAAAAGTTTAATTTATTTACAGAATATTGATAATATTTTTATATATTAATCATTCTCTTATAAGTATTTATTCAACGAAAAATAATCAAATCAAACATATATAAATTATAATTATTGAGATCTAAACACGTAATTTTTAATTTTGATATCATGTTACAAGTTATTAGATAATCTAATTCATCAAAAACATAAACTATTAAAAACATTTTTATACATCTATTAATTGCTATTTTATTAAATAAGATGGTTAATTATAAGGTATTAAGCAGAACCAAGCTCATTTTGTTGCATGTTGTTGTAATTTGCAGTGGAAAGAGAGGTTGAAGAGAGATCCACAATCAATCACAGACGCAAAGTTGTTCCATTTACTCTTAGTTTGATCATCTACATACATCTTTAACCTTTTGTTAGCAAAAGGGTTATAATTTTGTCTCCTTTGAACAACACACGCTTCATCATAGCCGTTGAGCAAGAAGCAAGTCAACCACATATCCTAAAATGATTTCCTTTTTTTCTTTTTTGCCTATTTTTTCCTCCTAAAAGTAGAGAATTAAATCGAACAGTAAGATTTCGCTTGTTCATTGGTCTTTTCACTTTTTGCTACTTTTCACTCTCTCTTGATTCCTAAATAACAAATAAACCATAAAATTTAGTGGCATTTTTATTTTAAGTTAAGAGGGTCTTAAAGGTGATGATTGACGAAGGACCAAAATGAGATATCTTACTTATATGTGTTTAATTGTTTTGTCATACTCCGAAGGCTTTATGCTGTTGGATAAAACATGCTTTGCCTAGTGAGAAAAGGGCAAGTGGTCCAATTTATGTGATACAGGACAAAAACTATAATTGATAGTTATTATTATTATTTTATTTTATTTTCCTTCTAAATTGATAGTTATTTTATTTATTTGAAAGAATTCTTCGTTGAAATGATAAATGATATAATTTAATATTATTAATAAATATATTTAAATTTATATAATTATATCAAAAAAAAATTATCACATAAATTATAATTGTGATATATTTAATATCTACGGTAATTCTCTTTCAATAATTAATACTGAAAAAATATGTACTATGTTTCTAAAAAATTTATAATTTACCTAATTTTCTCCTTACAATAATTTATATATATTTTTTTTTTATAGATATTAAAAAATCGTGATTTCAAATTCTATCATTATATACACTTGTGGGTATGTGCGAGTGTATAATTTTTATTTAAAAAATTATAATTTAATAAATTAAAATATAATCCTAAAATATTATAGAAGCAAATTGTAATTTCTAAAGCATAAATAACTGATGTCATAAAAATAATCAAATGAATTGTATACTCATTCTCAAAGTAAAGTAGTAAGATGTAATTATAGCAATTTCATTCACTTTTTCGTACAAATAGTGCTTATTGATTGAAATGAAAAAAAAAATGTTTCTAAAAATATTAATGTTGGGTGTAAAATAAATTATTATCACAGGACATAATATTAATATTAATAGTATGATTCACTTCTAAGTCAAGATGAACATAATAATCGTTAGAGAAATAGTTTAAGAAATAAATATTTTATAATTATTTATAAAAGATAATTATAAAAAAATAAATATGTTTCTAGAATTAATAGATTCACATAAAATAAAATTTGTTTAAACATACATAAATAAAACACTCTTAAATAAGAGAGAGAGAGATCAAGAGGATCAAAAATGGAGAAACTCTTTGTTGACTTGAGATCAATCCTAATAATTGTTTTATATTCACAGTGTTACAATAAAGAGATATACAATCTTCATTAATGTCGATAAAAAATGACATTAATAATTAATTTTGTTAAAATTGGTTAATTAATTTTGTTAAAATTGGTTAATCAATTTTCACCAAAATGTAGGTGGAAAAGTTTCTGATGATGGTATCAGTCCCGGTAGTTTTATCTTTTCTTAATTTATCTTGTCAAAGGTAAGTCAATAAGATAGAAAAAAAAGAGAGTATAATTAGGCTAACTTTTCTGCTATTGTTAATTTTAATGATCGATCGTTTAATGCAAAGTAAATTAATTTTGAAATGCAAGTTTGACCATTGATTTGGAACTGCAATACTAAATAAACAAATAATATTGTTTCCTTCTCAAATCTAAACAAAGTTTCCGGGTTTGCATAGAATTTTTTTAAAACGTAAAATTCATTTAAATATATAAAATATTCATAATTTATATTTTAATTATAAATGTGTGAATTTATATATGTTGTAATTTTTTTTTATACATAATTTCTTCTTTCCAAATTCTGTAGTCTAGCTAGTGACTTCTCACTATATATATTCCCTTTTTTATTCATTAATCTAGCAGCAAAACTGCAAAGTTACTGAAAATTCTTTCAAATCTGGTGACTGCATTTCAAATCTGACCCGTTATTGACAACACTACTTATTTGTAAGATTAGAGTGCATGAATGTTTAAGTTAAATATTTTTTTTTAAAAAAAGTAATAAGATCACAAGGGTGCAAAGAGTTAGACTCAGACTTCATTTGGTGACTGCATTTAATAGCAAAAGCTAGGAGAGGTTAAGAAAAAAACACATAAACCCATTAATTAATGAAGTAATAATCAAGAAAAACTGTAAATATGCATTAATATTTGTTATAATGTATCATTTTATAAAAAAAAAATTAAAGAATAAATTATCTCATTATTTTTAAAATTATATTGATACATGATAAATAATATGAATATAAATTTAAGTAGATTTAATATTCTTATTTAATAAAAAGTTTTTATATAGAATTGATAAATTGGTCAAAATAATCGTTAAAGAAAAGAAAATGAGGTGGTGTCTTCCAATACGCAAGAAGAGGCGAGCAACCAACAGGTACACAAGCACTTTAGTCCCATTGGTCACCTCATCCCTCTAAATTGAAATACAAATTATATATTGCTTTTAAAATATTGTTTGTCATGCATGTCTTATTTTAATCTAATAAGATGTAAAATAAATGTATTAATTTTAATTGGAATATACAACTGTTTATTATTTTTAAAATGATAAAAATAAAATATATATTAATATTATTTTAAAAAATTAAAAATAATTTAAATTTTTGAAATAATATTAATATATAATAAAATTTAATGATACGATACAATACATTTAATATTCCTTTAAAAACAATTGATATTATCATTTAATATTACAGTAAATAATTATTTCTCTTATTCCAAACAGACAAATAAAGCTATGTCTCTTTCTATAAATCCATTCCTCTTCCCAAAACACTATGAACCCGACAATCATTTTTTATTCTCTCCCCAGAGAATGTCTACTCTATCCCTTACATTATTTGACTTTCTTTATTTGTTCTTGGGGTCAGTGATTCTAATAATTCAATCACTCCGGTTAATAATGCAGAGAGAAAACAAAAATGAATAAAATGTACCACAAGTTGTTTTTTTTTTCTTACTTTTTTTTAAATAGATGACTTTGATTATTTTTTTAATGATTCATTTTAAATTATTTTATTATTAAAAATAAATAAATTTACTTTAATTTATATTATTATATTTAAATTTAAAAAACATACTAACAGTTATTAAAAATCAAATTATCTTTTATTTTTTATTTTTTTATCTATATTTAAAAAATATTATCTTTAATTAATAATATTATACTTATAAATATTTTATGTTATATATAATTTTAATCAAAAATAAAATTTATAAAATTACATAAATATGTATAAAATAAAATATAAAATCTCTTATTATGTAATTTATTATTATTTAATTTGTATATAATAATATAAATTAGAATAAAATTTTTCAATTAAAAAAATTAACTAGTGATGAGCATTAATAATAAAAGTGATTAAAATGATATCTATGTAAAATAAAGTGATTTAACATGTCAATAAGTTTTTTAAATTATGATTATTTTTTTAAATTAAAAATAATATCATTAACTTAATTAATTTTTTAAAAATAATTAATTAAAAATAATTTATATTATTTTAATAATTTTTATTAAAATAATAATATATTTTTTTATCAAATAATACAATCATATTAAAATATAAAATTTAAAAATATTCGTCAAATGAACTAGGACTAAGCATCGATTTGAAATTGCAAATTTTAAGTAAATTTGAATTCGATCTCATCTGAAGTAAATTATAAATTATTCAATCTGAACCTGATACAATGTACATGTCAATCCAAACAAATTCGAATCCGTCAATTTTAAGGGAATCTGAAACCAATTTGAAAATTATTCAATGCAAAAATTATTCAATCTGAATTCGCTTAAAATGCTGATCCGAACAAATATGAATCCAATCCGATCATATCGGGGCAAAATCATAATTTCATCATATAAAATAAAAAATTACATAAAATCAAAGAAAAAATAAAAATAAAAATATTTTTCATACAAATTCAACAATAAATGACAATATGATTAAAAATAGTTCAACAAAAATAATCCAAAAGAAAAAAAATTCAATACAAGTTAGATAATTTAACTCAAAATATCCATAGTTTTAACATAAAATTTAAAAAATATCAAAATTCAAATTACATAAAAATAAAAGAACACTTTTAAAGTGTTGTTTCCTACAAATCTTCAATATGGGTTGGTTTTAAGATGATTCATTTAATGGAGCTTCCAAATCCTGATCTTTTAAATTAACGACCAAAGCATAGAAGTCATGAATGCTATACTTGTTCCATTGTCTAGCCAATACAAAACCTTCATTATCTAGCCAATATAAAAGACTAAGAGCTTCTTCAATGGTTGCCCTTCTTAATAAAAGCAAGTCAAATATAAAAGACCAAGAGCTTCTTCAATGATTGTCCTTCCTAATAAAAGCAAGTCACTATCGCATAAGAGTTTAGCACCATGTTAAAGCACTCGACGTCATCATTGTCCATAAAAAGGACTACAATACAAATTTTAATTAAAAGCAGGTCACTATCATACAAGAGTTTAACACCACGTTGAAGCATTGGACGTCATTATTCATAAATATCATGATATACAAATATACAAGTATGTTCTTTGGAAACTATAAGGCAACTCTTACACTGTGACACCTGTAACCTCATTAGATGAGCACATTTTATGTATATAGTGTTACACCTCTTCCCGACTGTGTATTTTTTAGCCTATTTGCTCAAATTATCTGAAATAATTTACCAAATAAAGAAATAATTTTTTTAAAAAAACTAAAGTTTTCCAGAATAAGCGGAAAGAAAAATAAAGAAGAGCAATCTATGAGAGATTAAAATAAAATTTGTGGGTTTTTATAGAATTCATAAAACACCAATTTCAAAAGCTGACCGTGATTAATTTTAAAATAATCAAAACCAGAACAAAATATGTTCAAGAAATAAAACATTATTTTATTTCTATGCGCGTATAAACAAAGTGAGATCTATATCCATAGTTCCACACCAATGCTTGCAAAAAGAGTGATAATCCAAAAAGAAGAGTTGATAAGTGTCAACAAGATTCAGTTCAAATCATAAGATAACCTTCATCAATGATAGATAGCTATATGGAACCCGTGGATATAGATCTAATGGACCTTACCGATCTTGGCAATAATGGGTTTCATATCAACATACTGATCCTAAAAACCAATCGTTCAAATAATCAGTCATCCTTAATAAGTAATTCTTAAATTTAACGAGAACAAAAAAGCAAAAACTTTGCTAATATCAAGTAAAAAGGGTAACTTATTTTTTAAAAAGAAAAAAAGAAAGACTTACTCTAAACATCATAATCCCAATTGGTGAATTACAACCCAAAATAGAAGCTGTGTAATCTTAAATATCCATCACAAACTTGTCAACCATTTCCTCTTGAGTAATAGCTCAAAAAAGCAAGAAAAGCTAGAACATCCTAGCTATTATATAACCTAGAAAAGTTGAAGAGTAATAGCTCATCACCAGATCAGAAGCGAACACATGTATAAGGGGGATTGATGAACAACGGTTGGAGTCGGACTGGGAACGGGTGAACAACGAATGAAATAACCAAACAATGATTGGAAGGAGAGAGCAACGACAGGGGAAAGAGATAGCAACGACGGGAAAGGAGAAAGCGACGACGAGATGGAGTCGAGTATAAGAGAGTGAGAGACAGATAGGATTTCAGATTACTCAGATATGAGATTAGGGATTTCGAGTTACCGAGTGAGTATGAAATTTCTTTTTTATATTAGGTTTAATTAATATATTTTAATATTATAATATATTATTAATTATTATATATTTTTTAAAATAATATATTAAATATATCGGATTAGATTAGATTATTCGGATTTAAATATTTTCAATCTGAATCCGAATCTATACGGATCGATAAAATTCAATTTGAATCTGATCCGATTTTGGATCAAAATCACTTAATTTTTTTAAATTTGATCAATTTTTTGAATTAATCGATATTTTACTCACCCTTAAAATGAACCTTAATTTTATTTTATTACCACATATATAGGTATAATAATGATGTAATTGTTAAACTAAATTTAACCGTAATTATTTTATAATGTATGATAATATTATTCAAATATCTTAAAATATTTAACATAATAAAATAATTTTAAAAATTAATGATATTATTATAATTTTTTTTAATTTTATAACAAATAGATATAAAATAAATTATTAATTTTATAATTAATTGAATTATTTTTTATAAATAAAAATAACAATTTAAGTTACCTAAACATCGTTATCTAAACAAATAAAAATTATTATTTTATTTATTATTTATAATTTTACACATTGCACACCCTTGATCAACATGTTTATTGATCGAAGAGTTAATCAGACGGCGGCTATTTTGAGGGTGATTGTTAATGTCGGCGATTAAGGGGGCAAGCATTGGAGGAATAATATGAGATTTTGCGACTGTTGTTATTTGTTTATATATCGTTAAAAATTATATTTATTATTATTTATTTTTAAATAAAAATAATGTTATATATATTTTTAAAAAAATATATTTAAATTATTAATTTTATATGATATATTGAGTATTAAAATTTAAAATTTAAAATCTAGGTTAGATATAATTATATTATATATATATAATTTTATAAATTTTATATTTAAATTTTATTTAGTGATAATTAAAATGAGATACATGATCCGTCCTATAATGTTTGAAAGGGAGTTTTAAAATTATTATTTATTATTTTTAAAATATATTTTATATTAATTATATTAAATATTAATTTTATAAAAAAATTATATAAATGTTAAATTCTATTAATTTAGAGGGTGAAATCAACATTTTCCGATAACAATAATTAATTTATAAGTTTTGATGGCTCACAGTCACTGTTAAGGTAAGTCTGGGTCATTATGTAAACAACCCAAAATGGTGCCATGACATATGCCATGTCATCCACGTAATGATACCATGTCAGATATGGTGACGGAATCAGGCGTTCACTCTTTCTTTTTCTCGATTCTTTATACGTAATACGAATTTTTTCCATGTGTATGGGTTCTAAAGCATAAATTTTGTTACTAATTTAGATAGATTTTAGTATTTATAAAATTTTGTAATTTATTTTTAAATAAAAATATATAATATTATTTATTATTTATTATTTATTAAATAAATATTTAATTTTGAGAAAACTTATAATTTTTTTTGTTAAAATAACAGTTTAATTTGTATATATTATTAAATTATTTTTTATTTTACTAATAACATAATAATTGTAAAAAAATTATTTATATTATTTTATTAATCTTCATTAACAGCATTATTAAATATAGTATAAATTTTTATTTTAAATATAATATCTATAAATTTATAGCGTTATTAGGTTAAAATTAATATAATAATATAAATAGAATTTTTACAAGTATAAATAAAATAAGATAAAAATAATTCAATAATATTAAAGAAAAAATTATAATATTTATAATATGTTTTTTAAATTTACTCTCTAATTTTATCCTTTTCTAGTTTTTTTTTTTTTTTGCGTGTTTCCTTTTTCTTTGCATGTTGTTCATAATACAAGCCTAATTAACAAAAAACTTGGGCTTTAAAAAGGAATGGGTTAAGTTTTCGACCCAATATGACCGACCAATGAATATAGAAAAATTCTAAACCAATTCCATACTAAAACCTTTATACATCCAATTCTTTTACTTTTATTTTCTCATATTATTCAGTTTCACAATTTGACAAACGTTTTCACAGATGTAAGATAGTTCAGTACATAAACCCATGATATTTTAAAGAAAAAAAGAAAAAGAAAAAAAAAACAGTTGTTGTAATTAATGTATAATTTTATTATAAATATAGTATAATTGTAATTAATGTATAATTAAAAAAATAAATAAAAACTTATTAACACATGCTAACAATATTTTATTATAAATATAGTATAATTGTAATTAATGTATAATTTTTTATTAGATATAGTTATATAAATTTGATTTTATTTATTAATAATATTATATTATAAAAAAATATATTAAATTTGAGATATATGGAATATAATTTTTTATTCTGTGTTAAAGTGTTAACCCCCACCTAAAATTCAAAACCATATTTTAACTATTACTTGTTTTTATTATTTGATATGATATTTAATTGAATGATATAATTTTTTATAGATAAAATTTTATTTTTAATTGCCTTCAAGTAATAAACATATGTTTTAGTATAAGGTAAAAAAAAACAATTTTTTTCAAATAAAGTAAAAAAAAATTGTTTAAGGTAAACAAGATATGTTTGTTTTTTTAATATAAGGTCAAAAATATATTTTTTTCTTATAAGATAAAAATGTATATATTTTTGTATGTTTTAAAAAGCAATACATATATGTATTTTATAATGTAAAAAACATATGTTTTTCTAGAAAATAAAAAATAAAATCTTGTGAATAATTAAAGTATAACATTAATTAACTTTTTGTTAATGATATTTTAATAATATAAAAATAATATTAGAGCATTTAATTTAAGGATAAATACTCTCAACATCATATATTTATTATAAAAATGATATTTAAGTTTTATATTTAATTTTTATAATAATTTAGTGATATTGTTATTATAAAGTGATTGTGTAAAGATAAAAAAAATTTAAATTTTTTTTAGTTGTATTAGATAGAGATTCTTTTAAATTGAATGAAGTGTAACTTAAATAAAATAAAAATAAAAAAATGATTATTTATTCTATAAAATTATTTTTTTATAACAACATAAATAAACTTTTATGAAAAATTAAGTATATAATTTAAATATTATTTTTAAAATAAATATATTACATATAGCATCATCATCTATCTTAGTTTTAAAGAGTACTTAATTCTTCTTATAATCATATTCATAATAAGCTAGATCAAAGTCATAGATTAATTTTTCCTATGCTTAACAGGTCCATAAGAATTGTCCATCTGGTCTTGCAGCACGTGAAGGACGACAACCATCCAACTTATTTTTCGGATCTTTAACGGATACATCATCAAGTCCTCGTCGTCAAAGTTGCAAAGATCACTTTCTACGTCACGTGCACACAATATATTTACATTAATAATTTTTAATTAAATATAATTATATATATTTGAACATTAATTAATTGTTATGTATTGCATCCCATTATTTAATATATGTCTTAAATTTAAAATAGATTGATCTTTTTGTAGAGAGAGATAAATTTATTTATTTTTTCTCCAAATGATAATTACTAATTGCATAAAATCTAATTAATTTTAAAAATATGTATCGGTGGACTTAATCTCGGTAACTTGTAATTAATAACACCCACTTAATCACCTCTGTTACATGGTGTGCACTGTAAATTGAGACATTAGAGACAAATAAGCTTAGAAAAGAGCATATATAATTATATTTAGAAAAAAACATATTTATAAATAATAAATTATGTGATATATAATAATAGATTAATAAAAAATAAACATAATTATTTTAATTAATAAATAATATTTACATTAATTATTGTTTTTGAAATATAAATGTTATTATATTTACCAAGAGCATCTGCTGTGAAGCAGGAAAAGAGCAGTAGCAGTATGAGAAACGCATCAAATTAACAAAACAAGCTTCGGTGATGAGTGCAGTTTAAGGGTTGATAAGTAAAATTATGATTATTTATAAATAATTGATAATTTTTTTTCAAAAATAATCATAATATATAAATGATTATTACAATTTTAAAATTATGATTATTTTATATATATATATATATATATAATTACTTATAAAATATATTTTTGATAATAAAATATATAATACTTAAAATAATTAATTATTAATTTTATATATTATCAACTTAAAACAAACAGCTATTTAATTAAATGTATCAAAAATTAATATAAAATAATTATAATTATTAACAAAACCACGATACACTCGACGCCCATCCACTCTCTGTCAGTTGTTACCGTGCATTTATTTTCCAAAATAAATTATTTAATTTTATTAAAATAAAATATCACATTATTATATTTATAATCATTTAATTAGTACTCTTTGCAATCAGTTGCGTCAATGTTATATATTCCTTGTCAAGAGTAAGAATGGGCCAGTTTGAACCGGTTATCATGCGTGAGTTGTTAAAATAGATTATATATCGATACATTTATATCTTATTTATAATTTGATATTTTATGTGTTATCCATAATTTTAAAATACATAAAAATATATATTCCCTTTTAATATTAAAATAATTTATATTTTTAATTATCATAATACGTGTGTTTGACTCTTATTAATTATTTATAAAGTTACACGAATTGAAATTTAACATAAATTATTATTATGATAATAATAATAATATTAAATAAATTATAAAGATAAATTAGATATTTTTATAATAATAATAATAAAATGATGATAATGCACAATATTTAAAAAATTATTACTCTTTGCAGATTCGCATATCATAAATAGTCATATTGATGATCCATTTGATGAAATGGAAGTCTTTATTTCATGAATAGACAGTTGCATTTATTGACTGTAATATTCATCATCCACAAAATTATTAAATGTGATTGAAGAGGGAAATAGATATTTTCAAGAGCAAAAATAAATATTTACGAACATTAACTTTTTTAGAATAAAAAATTAATATAAAATTAATTTAAAAATTATACTCATAATTTAAATTTAATAATTAAATAGTTATATATTTTGTAAAAATATAAACTTTATTTATTTATAAAATTAATTTTTTTTTTGATAATCACACAATAATAATAATAATAATTTTGAAAATAGCATACCTTAAGAGAGTATGGAAGAACATTTATTTATGGGTACACCACATTGATATTGTAATATGTATCAGAATAATTTTTATAATTAGTAAAATAATTAATATTTATTTTTAAGATAATATTAATATATGATATAATATGAATATTATGAATCTAAAATGAGTATAAATTTGTATTATTTTTACACATTTTTTAGTAACAATGAGTGATAAATATTGATTAAATATATATTATTATCAGATAATAATTTTTTTATCAATGCTATCATAAAATTACATGAAATGAGTTTTTTAGCACTATAATTTATTATATTTTATTACCATTATTATTAGATAAAATTTTCATTAATAAAAAATAATTATGACAATAATAATTTAAATTGTTATAATATCATTACCTAATATTAAAATTCTTTATTAAAATGATATATACAAATATTATATAGAATAAGTCATATTTACGTTTGATATAATATAACTCACATTTTTTTTGGGCTAATGACAACTTTTCACATCAATAGGGGTGCATATAACTACTTAGAGCACTCATAAATATTAAAAATTTATAACAATCTCAAATAATATAACAAAATTTGATTGTTCCGGACTCACGTTATTTTGTTATCTATCAATACTAAATATTTTAAAAATTAACCACAATTTTGCACATCATTTGAAATCCTCGCAATTATCATATACAGCTTTCTCTCTGTTACTTGGCATTTATGTAAGTAAAAGCGTAGGCTTTCTCTCTAGGATTGTTCGTGAATGTACATGCTGGCGGAGTATGATTAGTCATTTTGAATAAATAAATAAATAAATTGATTGAACAAACATTTTAAAAATTAAAATAGATTTATAAAGTAAAAAAGTTATTATTATTATTATTATTTTAAGATTTTCTCTTTACCAAACATCTAACAGATTTTTTCTATTACAGCTAAAACTATTTTTTTTAATGGCAAATCAAAACACGACACAAATTTTGTTTTCAAATTGGGCCTGAACTGAATGAGTATAACGAGCTATTTAAAAAAGAACGAGGCCCATAACTTTGTACGGCTTTCTTATTCCTCGCAGTTCCCATTGAAACATAAGTGTTAATTTTATATTGATTTTTAAACATAAATTCAATATTTTAAATCGTGTATAACAAATGAGCATTTCTAATACATATAATATATTTTTCAATGAGTATATACCTGATGATATAAGTAGAATTTTCCAATTATATATGGAGCTGTTGGGCAAATTGGTGAATAGGTGGGTCCCAATCCAACAAATTGACCAGGAAATAAGCACCCATGGTTCCTCCATCCAGAAATGGACAGACCAAGATTAACTAAAACTATGAAGAGCCCCTCATTACGACGGAGTATCTTTGTCTCCTAACTAAAATCACCATAACGTAATCTTCCATGCAGCATAGTTTTATATTAATATCCAAAAGATTGCAATTCCAGTGTTTGAGTCAAAACATTCCCTAGTGAATAGTGACATAGGCATACCTGTCTTCATGTTCTTAATACAAGGCTCTGGATTGTGGATTGTGAAAAGCCAGGTTTCTGAGTAACTGACCTGAATTTTAAATAAATAAATAAATAAATAAATCAAGTCAAATTCTAGTTTTGGTTTGGAGTTTTTTATCGGTTAAGTAGATATTTACTTTTGGTTTAGATATCTTTTATAGGTCAGGTAGATATTTACTTTTGGTTTTAGAGATTATTCTGTTAAATTTTAAAACAATGACCGTCAGACTTTAAACCTGAACCAACCAAAGCAAAGAAAGATACAGTAGCTAGCACTTGCAGTCTACACATAAAGGACAAGGACACAGACACAGTAGTAACTATAAAGAAGCATTTCAATTTTTTTTATTAAAAAGTGAAAAATTATTACCTGAGTTTTCATCTTCTTTTTTTCACGTACACACTAGTATTTTCAAAATATTATAGATATCTTTAATATCAATGTAATTATATTATATGTAATATCTAAAAATTATTACAAAAATCTAAAATTTTATCTTTTGTCACATATACTCTCAATGTTTTTAAAATATCATAAATATCTTAATATTAACACCATTATATTATATGTAATATCTAATAATAAAATTATAATTAAATCTCGATCGATGAATAAGAAGGTCTAAAAAATTGACAATGAGATTCCTTAATCCGCTCATATTTTATGAAAGTATCTCCTAATACAAAACTCACAATTCACGTGTTCTCTTATTCACGATTGAAACCCTAAATTTTCCGAGTCTAAAAACCATCACAATCTCAAGAAATAAATTCATACTAGTTAAGAATTGATATGTATTGTCTCAGTGCTCTTACAACGCAAAAAGTGATACGCGTGAGGTAAATAGAGTAATATTGTCAAAAATTCGTGTATAAATTATTATCTCTAATTTAAATTACCCATAAAATGTTAAATTTTTATGAAAATTATGATTTTACATTTGAGATTTTTATTTTGGGTTAATCTAATGAACAAACTTATTTACTAATCTATACTAAACTCATAAACTAAACCACTTAAGATAATTAATTTTATCTAATGTACTAATATTAACCCGTCAATAAAATTTTTAAATAAAAATTATTTATTTTCTTCTTAATTTTATACGTGCCCAATCCAACCACATTTTATGTCAAACTCTGTTAGCAACCTGATGCATTGATTTCTTCATTTTTTTTTAAATAAATAAAAATATGCAATGATCTTTGATGTTAGAATGATTTAGATTAAAAAATATTTATCAAATTAAAAAACTAACGATAAATAGTAATATCCTTAATAAATTAAGGATATTAATAACAACATATCAAACATGGTGGTATTTGTGAATATCCGTGATAAAAGATGAAAACTTAAGAGTATTTATGATAATCTCTTCTAAAAAATAAAATCAAAATGACATTAACATTTTGATTGTATTTGTGTTCTAAAGTAAACAAAAGCTATGTCAGTTGCAAACTTCATTTTTTCCTAAATACATTACATGTTCCAAGCGACATGAGGTAGACATGGATTTGAATATGAAAATTTGGTGGGAAATTATATAAAATTGAGGAAAAATGGCAGTCCACCACCAAATATGTATAAAAAAAAAATTATGACTCTTTGCGTTCTAAAAATGAGAAAGAGAGTCTCTTTAGGGGTCAAAAGATGGTCTCCTGCCTTGGTCATTAGTATACTGAAAAGCACCAAAGCCCTACCTCCTCTAGACCAGAGCTAGCATAACGATAATTCAATAATTCTTGGCACTTTTATGAAATAAATAAATATGGCTTACTGAGTTACTGTACCCTAAGAATGTCTAACTTCTCCAATAAGTGGTCCATTTGTCCTTTTGGCAATAAATCCAGGAAGCAGAATAGTGATTATAGTTTTTTCATGAGACAACAAACCTGGAAGTCCGGACGTTAGACCAAGGATACACAAAACATCGTTTTAAATCTGGATATCAGCTTCCTGTTTGACTGCAGAAGCTCAGTCTCTACGCCTTTACAATTACTACCCTCCATCAATAAATTACTGATTTCAAAGGAAAATCTAAGACAAGCTCAAGTATGTAATGTAACACCCCTTTCGTAGAGAAGACTCATTCCATTAAGGAAAGAAACAACACTTAACCTGCAATAAACAACGCACAGCAAGTCATTCCAATCCAACAGGAGCAAGCTGCCTACTAATTCATGGAGCTGTCTACTTCTACTTCTCAGCAAAAGAAAGTTGAAGTTCGGTCGTCAAAAAGTGTGTTCAAGGAGACAAGGGCCAGATTGTATATTATTAAGCGTTGCATATTTATGCTGCTATGTTGGAAGGATAGAGGAGACTGATAACAATGGTAAAGTTTAACAGTTTACCTATATACTACTAGTCTTTCTCTATTAGTGTTTTACGTAACTATTGTAGAAATATCTTCCCTAGTAGAAATAGAATCCTAGTAAATCCTTTGATACAGGAGTTTATATTCTTCCAGTCAATTATTGTAGAAGTTATAACATATTATTATTAAACTTGGTCTTATTAAAAAAAGGCCAAGTCATTCATTAAGATGATTTTCAAAAGTCGCCAAGTCAAAATTTTCAGCACAATTTGATGTCCATTGAGAACCGTTTCTCCTTTTGGTTGAAACTGATTTCATATGTATTAAAGCACTTTCAAGTGTGTTAATCTCTATGAAAAACACTCTTTGTACTTTTATGATAAGTAAGTAATACTTACCTTTATGAAAAGTTATTTTTAATGTAAGCTATCATCCTAGAATAATTATCAAAGTAACACTCAAAAAAGCTTCTAATATTTTTATCCCAAACGTCTACATGCTCCTCATAAAACCATTTTTAAACAGATCACTTCATTTAAAATTTCTTTTAAACACTTCTAAGAGAAGCATATCCAAACGTGCCTTTGATGAAGTTGTGGGATTAGTATGAATAGAAGAAAGCAAATATGGAATAAAGATAACTACAGACAAAGATGAATGTGTGAGAGACCGAGCGTAGAATGAATTAAGAAAAAGTCTCAGACATCTAACTTGGTTTCTTGTCCTTTCTTTTTCTTTTTGGCTGTCTCAGCTTTCACCAAGTCTGGTTGGGAGGCACAGAGTTAACAGAGTTAACATAGTTAACTAGTAACAACAACCAGTAGAGGCATTAACTTGCTAAGCACTGTCATACGTACGAAACGTTATCTGCAGCAGCATGGCTAGAAGGAATGTTAATAAAAAATTATAGCAGGAAGGCTAAAAATTACGCATCAGATTTCAACAATAAAAGGTGGCATATTCCACCAAATTCAAAGAAAAAGCTAGAAGCTTGTAAGCTTCTTGAATGAAGCCAAACAAAAAGAGAAAGGTTAGTCTATACATAGTGCTTATGGTGTCAATAGCAGCATCTTAAATCAAAACTTCTATTGGGGAGAGAAATGGGAGACGGTTGCTAAAAAGAAAAAGAACTACAATAAGAATACCGGTCCAAGGGTCTGTTTCTTTATGCTTATCTTAAATGTGATTACTGATTTGAGTTCAAAACAATTTCAGAATAACGTTTTTCACAAAGAAGCACATAGTTACAAAATGTTTGGTTCATATTTTTTGTCAGGAGAGTTTCTACAAAATCTCAAAAACCGAATCAAACAGACCCTAAACCAATAATGCGACATGCAAGAAAGCATTCCTTCAATGATAGATGTTCCATTAGGCAAATATTTTCAGTAAATTTCTTATTGTGTAACCGAGTTCAAGTGCAGCATCCCCACATATCCAAATAAACTTCATTTTCACGACTCCAGTATAAAAATACATCACCTTGTATTCCACGTAAAAATTTACAAAGATGCCAATCTAGCAATCATCATGCACAACTAACAATTTTCACATGTATTATTCAACAAGAGCAAACAGTCTTATTTGCATAATTTTCCCTAGCACCAGAGGATAAAGTAAGTTGCATCAAACCACGAATCTACAGTTAACAGAAACAAGGAGTTACCAGAAGCTCCTCTCTTTGGAAAAGAACACAGATCATGCCTCCAATTGAAAAATGAGAAGATAAACATAGTAAACACTAAAAGAACCCAAATCCTTCAACAAATATATAGGACATTTATCTATATTGCAATTAAAATATCAATAAAAATCAATAACGAAAATGTATTCAATAATTTAGCTAACATAATCTCCAGGTCCCAAAAGACTCCATTATATAGGTGTATCACCCCTACTTATCAAAAATCAAACACAGTATCCAAATACCCCCCAAAAAGCAGATCTCCAGCTTCTAGAGAAACCGAATTACGAATGTATACAAATATAACAATACAAAATACTGCCGCTTTGGTAATAAACAAACATAAAGAGGGAAGAGGATCAAACGGGAAGCTCAACGACATCGTTTGAGGAAGGCTGACATTCAAAGACACGAACAGGGAGGGTGAGAGGACGGTCCATGGCCTCCTCGTCATCGTCGTCATCGTCGGTAGTGACCACGTGGACACAAGCGAAGCGCTCCAAGGAGGTAAAGAAAGCAGAGGCCACCGTGGCGCCGAACCAGCTCGCAAATTGGTCCATCTTACTCACACTGTCGTTGTTCTCCATTTCTATTTTCTCTTATTTTCTTCCTCGTTATCAGAAAATTCAATCGAATGAGATTTTTGGGGTGGACATTAATACGTCAGAAGCACATAAATAATTCATTTATATGAATAAATTTTTTGAAAATGTGAAAAAAAATTGTTACAAAAAAGTTAAGTAATACATAATAATAAATTAAAAAAACTAATCCGATTACTAAGTCTTATTTAATAATAATAATAATTTATTATTTATTATTTATAATTAAATATTTAGGTTATAATTTATGATTATTTTGAAATAATTATTTGATAATAATTTTTATTTAGCGATTTTTTTTAAAATAAGAAATTAATTATAATTTATTAGATAATATTATAAAATGTTATTTATCTGGACAGCTGGACCTTTTAAAGGATAAATTTATAAAATGTTATTTATCAAGCTTTTATATGAGCTAACTATTAATATGCTTTTATTTTTAATAATTAAAAAAATATTATTTTTATATTAATTTAAAACATGTAAAAAATATAATGTAATATATATATATATATATTGCATATAGGGAGTTAAAATTAACCTTTTATGATGTATTTGACACTGTTGTGCACGAGTTTCTCTTTTAACTTTTTCAATGCTATATTCCTTTTTATTGAAAATTTACGATTAGTAGTTAATTAATTTAAAAAATAAATATATTATTTTTTAAATTTATAATTTAATAATCATAATAAAGAGAGTCATATATATAATCACTCGTAAATACTAACATGTAAAATTTCTAAAAATAATATATGATATTTTTAAGTAAAAAAAATTATGTTATTTATGACGTAAGAGAAAAAACAACAATCTATTAAAATATTTTCACTATACAAAATAAATGTTTAAGTATAAACTTAATTTTATATTACACTTATTATAATATTACTTCAATATATTTTACTTGAAAGTTCCTATTATATTTTTATAATTTTTAAGATTAACATAAATAGTATTCAAATCAATGTTTTAATAAATTTATCGCAAATCAAAGACATTCACATAATAACTACAATTAGTGTTAACATAAAATGACACACTTATATTCTATAACGAATTTAATAATGAATAATCATAATTAAATAATTTAAAAAATATATATTAATTAAATAAAATCAATTAGTAAATTATATAACAAGAAAATTAAGCATAAATTTAATAAAAATAATTTATTTAAAATTTTATAATTAAATTTAAATAATTATGATTATTGATATAATTATTTAATGTAAATATATAAGAATATAAAAATTATCAAATAGATAGGTTAATGAGTTGTATAGAAAAATAAATTTGATTATAAATTTATCTTTAAATTAAATATCCTTAAATGCTGTCGATTATTAAAATTAATAGTTGTCGACAACCGTCTTTTGTATGTATTATATATATTACCTTTTTCAATTAATCATCAAATGTGAGTGCTCTCCTGTCATAATGTCATTACTTTTTGTTGAATACATTTGCCGCACCTTTGATGTATAATAATATATTTTTTTTTTTGCGGCTTCTTTCTAATATATATAATGATAATAAAAATCTAATAATATCATAATTTATTTTTTTAGATGTACTTATTTAAAGTTTATTTAAAAAAATTAATAATAAAAGTCATTTTAATAACAAATTTTATTAAAAATATTTAAGCACACTTTAAAAAAATAATTAATAATTTTATAAATTATTTTGAGTTGAAATAAATATTTTAACAATAAAAATAATTTAAATATTATGAACATATATTAATAAAATAATTAAATATAATTTTATTTGTGATAATTATAAAAAACCTAAAATATGATTATTTAAAATTTAAATATTTTTTGATTTTATTTTGATTTTACTTGATATATTTAATAATAAATTTAAAGATAAATTTATATGTAAATATTTTATCTATAAAAATAATTAATTTTTATAATCTTACAACTTATGCAATTATGTAAATATTCAAACACGTTTTACCATTGGATAAAATTTTTAATATATAACTTTTTATTTACCATTTTCATCTTTCTTAACATCTCACATTTTAAGACCATACAATGAAACCATTTATTTTTCATTATTATTTTTTCTTTTTTTTTCTTCTCAAAATTCTTCGAGAAGTTAACGTTCCGTAGAGTGATTTTCTTATACATAAATTTATATAAGATAGATTTATTTTACTTATATTTATTTTTTATTAATCATTTCAAGTAAATTTTATATAGATCTTATTTTATGATGATTTTTTTATCCAGTTATTCATTTAAGAAAATCTATGTCATGTTTTTACTTGTAAAGTTTATTTTTTATTATCAATCTATGTTTTTATATAGATCTATAATATTAAAGATTATGAAAATTAAAATATGACATCAAAATTTTATTTTTTTTAAAATGATTAATATATCATTTAAAATAATTAAACAATTGATTTAACAGATATACATAGAACAAAAGATAAAAAATCAAGTTTTTTTATATATTTAATAATATTTTTAGTTTTAATTTAATAATTTTAATTAATAATTTTTTAACTAGATTATAATTATGATATTTAATGAAATTCTATTTTAAAAAAAAATCATAAAATCTATGTAACCCATCCCCAGTCATTATTAACAATTAATTAGAATCCAAGCAATTTTCGAAAAATAAATTAAATTTTAATTAAATCATACTTTAAATTATATATAGTTAATATAGTTAATTATCAAAATTTATAAAATTTAAATAATAATAGTTATAATTTAAAACGCTTCCAGATTTATTTAAGTATTTTTTTTACTCTTGAAATAATAGTGATTTTTTATATGTATCATATCATTAAAAACGTATGAATTATACATACTTTGATTTATATGTCTTCTTAAATAATATACTTTGATTAATTTTAAATTAAAAATAAGTGAAATTGATATCCATTAACACAGTAAATCAAATATAAATATAATATACTTTTAAATAAACCAAGCTTATGAATAGCAATATAGCATGACAAAGCTGACAAAGTTATTTTCAACATCCGCAAATACTTATAATTATTAGTGATAAACATACAGATTCGAAGGTCATAATTACACTGTTAGCACGAAGAAAAAATCTATTTACAAGTATTTTATAACTTACATGAGTAATTATATTTAGCACAGAATTATTATGAACTATAAAATTGAATTTGATTTATTTTTGAATTTTTAGTCATCTTTAAATCTCAATTTTTAAAGTAAATTTAATAATTTATATTATTCAATATCTTTTTATAGCAATGTCGTCAGAGTTGATCACTAATATAAAATAATAATACATAAAATTAAAAAAATAATAATAAATAACAAAAATTAATATTAAAAATAACTATATTATCATAATATAAACTAATTTTTATCACGTAAATTAGTTAATAATATAAAAATATTTCATGGTAATAATTTTATTTAAAATAATAACATTATTATCGATTTACATTTTACATATTTTTATTATAATAATAAAAATAAAAATTATTATATTAATATAATTATAAATAATAAAAATTAATTTTTCATGCATGTCAACCTTAAATCCCTCTTATTTTCAATTCACGGACGATAATTTATGTTATAGTTTAATTCATTCAAATAAATTTAAATTGAAAAATTTAAATCATACATGAATCAAATTAAATTATTGTTAAGTTTGAACTAATTCAAATATCTCAAAATAAATCGATATGGATTCGAGCCAATTCATTAACTTGATATTAAATTAAAAATATTGTGATTTTGTGATACATATATAAAATATCGTAGATAATATTATAACGTGAAATTATTAAGTATGAAATTTGGTATATGTTTGGAGAGAATTTTATGGTTAAAGATTCTAGTGATTTTTAGAGAAAAGTAAAAAATATGGACAAATAAATAGATTCTATAGTCTCCTCATTTAAAGGGTATATATATGTATGACATCCTACACACGTGACAAGGTACGTATAAGTGACATGCATACATTGTTACATATGTAGTAAAATTGTACATGAACTAGTTTAAACAGAAAACAGATCGTTACAAGCGTTACACACAAATAAAGAAAGGTCATTATATGCAGGTCGTTCATGGAGAGAGAGGGTCCTAATCACGTCGGGATATCATAATTTCACCAGGTCTTGACATCCAAGACCTCGTACTTTGTGACAAGGTACTTTTGTCGACTAGGTTGTACGCTTTACCAAGCTCTATTGGCCCAGACCATTTGTTAAGCCAACCCTATATCCTCACTATACCCTAGCAGGATACCTGTACTTATTAGGTCGTATGTCCGTTACATATTTAATATCAAACATTAACTTCCATATTCTCTTGATTTTGAGAAGTCAAGGGAATAATATATGGTCGTCTATTTTATTTTAAATAACTCACATTGATCGATTCAATGTATCTAAGTAAATAACGGCCATTCAGACGATACAATTTTTGATCGCGAATTTATTTAACTACAAATAACATTCTTTTAAATAAATTTATTTTTTGGTTAAACCTTTCAGCTTCCTGCTCACTTTATAAATAGTGAAGAAATTTACTTTTATCATACATTTTAACTTAAATTTATTTTCAGAGAATTTCGACCCGTTAAGTGTTTCCTATTATTCTATTATCTGCCCGCTAGAAAAATACTTAGTCTATTTTTATTTCATTTGTTTAACGACATCAAAGGGAGAACTAGTCCACCCTCCATTTTTAGGTTGAGATTCAAACGACCTACATTCACATTAAGTAATTTCTTATTAATTTTATTTTAACATGTCTTAAAAAGGGAAAATAGGTGGTTCATCCTCTGGCAATGTGTTCTAGGTCGTTAGGTAGCGCACCTGATACTTATATAATACCAAATATTATATTAACTCTCTTATTTGTGAGGTTACCAAGTTGTTAAGAGTATATTCATATTATTAATCTGAGTTTGAAGGGGTAAACCCTTCAGGCTCTCCTTAGGTCTTATTATTAACTCTAAAATCAGGTCGTTATTTAAGTGCTGCCTGATCGCCATATAAACGTTACCTAATTAGGCTGCCATATAAATTTTACTTGATTAGGTCTTATATGCATGAGTAGATGACTTAGGTCGTTTACTTTGACTTGAAGGTCTTAGCCTTCAGGTCTTGACTCTGAGGTCGCTAGGTGAATGCTATTATGCCACTCCATTATCACATAGGAACAATTGAGTAATCCTTACGAATAAGGAAGGTGGATGGACTTGCTATTGGAAGCCATATATCCAAGTCTTTATTGGTCACACATTATTATTAAAACTCTCCCATAGTGCGTCTCCTGTCAATGAGCTATTCACTAGTTTAGAATGAGTTCATTTATTTTGTAGGCATGGATTATACAAAGATCGACCTTGAATGTTCGATCGATGTGTTCATTTATTTTCTCTACTGAAACTCCAGTTGTGTAGCCTGAGAAGTAGGACTTTTATTGCACCACACTACACCATGATATGGTCTTTTCAAACTAGGAGTAAAGCACTGCCTTATAGCAGAAAGATGTCTCATATACCCTAACTACCTTTCATGGATTATACAAAGATCGACCTTGAAGGTTCGATCGATGTGTTTATTTATTTTCTCTATTGAAACTCCAGTTGTGTAGCCTGAGAAGCAGGGCTTTTATTGCACCATACTACACCATGATGTGGTCTTTTCAAACTAGGAGTAAAGCATCACCTTATAGCGGAAAAATGTCTCATATACACTAACTACCTTTTAAAAGAGTAAAAGAATTGATGAAGAGTCGTCTTTCATAAGTATCAAAGTGAGCCAGGGACTTATATACACTACCTTACTAAATGAAAAATATATGGATTGCCACATATATATTGCTTCTAATACCAAAGTAGTGGGAAAGCTGATGTCCCTTACGAACAAAATGGGGAAACTTGTGTTAAGAAATTAGTAGCCCACATTCAGATACAACATGCCATGGTGAAATATTGACCCACAGTTAGATGCGACATGCGAGGGTGAAATATCCAACCCCTTACATGCGCTTCCATAAGAAGAGTTGTTCGCATTGGAACTCAAGACTCTTTCTTAGGACATAATTTGGATTATGAGCGGATCATTTAATAATGCCTAAATTTTTACCATGTTGAAACACATATGACGTCTCAAGTGAAGGGTTAAGGGGACTCCACCTTCAATCATGAGGCATATGATGTATCCCGCATCTCAAATAGGGGGTCAAGGGACTCCACCTCTAATTATGAGGCATATGACGTGTCCCGTATCCCAAGCAAGAAGGTCGAATGATGTTTTCCAACTTGGGGCATGAAATAAGGTGCCTGAGACATGTGATCTGGAGAGACAAATATCTACCTTATGTAGGTACTCTTTCAGGTATATTTCACATCTCAAGTGGGGGGTCGGGGGATTCCACCTCCAATCATGAGGCATATGATGTATCTCACATCTCAAGTGAGGGGAGGGGGGGTCAGGGGACTCCACCTCCAATCATGAGGCATGGGACGAATCTCGCATCCCAAGTGAGAGGGTCAGTCGACTCCTCCTTCTAACTTGGGGGGTCATTACATAAATTTCATGAGGTAGGCGACATACGAGGGTGAAAACCCTACCCCACATGCGCTCCAAACTTTGAGGAATTGATTGCTTTAATATTTTGGGAGATATGCGACATGCGAGGGTGAAAACCCTACCCTATATGCACTCCAAACTTTGAGGAATTAATCGCTTTAATATTTCGCAAAATATGCGACATGCGAAGGTGAAAACCCTACCCTACATAGTCAATACTTTGACAAACTCATAATTAAATACTTAAAACATAGGAGTTCATGTATTGACCTTACGTGCCTAAAGAAAACACAGTGCGAACTTCATCAATATTTGGATAATGAATTGGTGGTATAAGCCATATGTGTTGTGAATAGTCTCACTTTATAATAATGAATTGGTTGTATATGCTATATGTGGCATGAATAGTTCCACTTTATAATAATTTCCTCAACAATATTTCTTGTCATGATGGGATAAATAATATGACTTGTTAATGGATCTCATTAAATAGTTTTCAAAGACCAAAATATTGTCATATTTCAACAAGCATTGATCCTTTTATAATTTCTTTTCGAGATGCATGAATTACAAATATCTTGAAGCGTGCCAAACTCTACCTCATTCGTCAAGGTCAATCCCTACATCATATAAAAAAGGGAATGTAATGATAAGTTCATATATCGTATAAACTCACCTTGTTTGGTGCATATAAGTTTTGACACCTCCTTTATCCTTGTTATTGATGGTGATTGTAGTAGAAAAAAGACCCCGCGTATAGAACATAAACAAACTGAGGAGTCAAATAGAACCCAAAATGTTATAAGTTCCACCACCCAATATTCCAAAAATGGCGAATGATGTATATAGAACATTGAGCGAGTTGTTAGAGGCTGTTGGATCAACTCAACCACCACTTCCCGTATCTAAAAATAGAGTTTGTCATAAATTGATGTAAAACATTTGTTATATGGTAATAAACATAGTGGTTCTATTCCATGTGAGAATTGTCTCTCTGCTTTGCTAAAACCTACGGATCTACGCCTCGCACAATAAACTCAAACTACAAGTCCACAGTCAAACTCCTTATGGTGTTCTCAATATCATATGATCTTAGCCCACCAATACTCTTCCAAACAGATATAATGAGAGAGCGATGGAGGACCTCGATTTGAACGTGCACCCAATTGTTGGTTAACCTATGCTTAGGTCTACCCTTTCACACCTTGTAAGTTGTAATATTTCTTTTCCAACTAAAAATGGATTCGTTTGGCACTTGGGCATTATTGGTTTCAGAGGGTTCTTCATCTCCTTGAAAATCCATTTTGGTTCTGACGATCATTTAGTTGACTAGATGCACTGCTGGGGTTTTTGAACTAGTATTCACCTTCTTAGGAATATTCACCAGGGGATACAGTTCATTCCATTTAAACTCATTTCATTCTTCCTGTATAGAAATCGACCCATTTTAGTCTGTTCTTCTTGAACATAGTTCGTTCTTCACTAGAGAAGTATAATAAGTATATAAAGACGATGGAAAATAGTAGCTAGTGCATCTCTCCTTTTCACTTGGGTAAATCTAAGCACAGACCATGATAGCTCACTTGGGTCGAGCTAGGCCCAGTCTGCTCCTATACATCAATCATCATAATTGAGGAATCCAACCAACGAATCAATACGTTCCAATCCCACTCTTGAACATTCATATCTGATGGACTGGGTATTAATTTGATGTCGAAAGAGCACATTCCATCACAGAAATACTCTATGGCAAGTTACTAGATCAATTTTGAATTCATCAAGTAATCAAATGTCCAAGCTCTATCTGAGATTATTTGAGCACCGATACCAACCTTATCAGAACCCATATCAGAGTTTCGGCTATGTGCTTTAAATACTTATCTTAAGGTTGTTGATGGTGAGGCCCAAAAAGCATGGAAGTCGTCTAACATACAGAGAAGAGGGAATTTGTCTCTATTCATCAGCTCGTATAAGGTTCAGCTTATGGTTTACTCGATCTATATCAGTCGACACGTCTGTCTTACCATAGCGACCTATATCAACCACAACTCATTTTGGTCTTATAATAACGACCCGAGCTCACCTAATTCTCCTTAGTATAGTCCAACTGAACCCAATTTGTGTGAGATCCAGGTAAACCAGCCTAGCTCGTACCCAATTGAACCCAATTTGTGCTCACTTGGGTTGGGTAACTTGATGTTGTTACTGTAATTGAGGAAGAGAGTTCAAAGACTGGTACCAGAGAAAAATAACGATGTTGTTTGCCATGAATTGGGACGATCTAGGTCTAATTCATTTAGGGGTTCACATAACCCATAAACTCATCTTCTCAGCCCATTTCTACAAACAAATATACACTTTAATTTCTTTTTGCAATTTTGCAATGCTTTTTGATGTATACAAATTACCAGATCATAATAGTAAACACCAAAACCATTTTATTTGGTTTCTTTCTTTCTCTGGTTTCTTTCGATTTGTTTTTGCTCCTCAAAATCTCTGTGATAGGTGGAAGACAATACATAGGCCTTATTAAAATCGTAAAGACGAAAAGTTTTTGCGTTGTGTTTCACCTGCTCAAGACGAGTTTCAGAGCTTCAAATCCTGTCTACGTTGCTTGTGTGTGGACTAGTTAAATAATTGGATGGTAACTCTTTCTTGGTCCATGTTTATTTTGTTTGCGATCATTGTCCCAACCATTTCCCATTTCATGTGCTGAGACCTTGCAACAAAGTGGTATGTTTGTGGGCAACAAGTCGTTCATAACGCACTGGTTTGTGGTTGTTCATGGTGGAGCTGCTTTCAGATTGGAAGCAAATCCACTCATAGTTCGCACTAGGTGTATCTCATTCATCATTTATAGGAACCGATCATCAGTTCTTCTATAGAAATATAATCAGTTCGCGATCGACACCCAGTGGTCGTTCCAAGCCCAATTTGCTAACAAATAGGAATAATCCATAACAGTTTATTTGGGTTGAACTAGGCCTAGTTGGGAAGCCCAATTCATTTCTTTCCAGCCCAATTTTACTCGATGTTCACCGAGTTCCACAACTCGCTGTTTAACCAAGCCACAAAATAGAGGAAACAACTCTCAAATAACCCCAAACGACATGAAACGAGCTAGGAATGAATCTGGCAACAGTTAGCAGCTTACACAGATTGTCCTTGTTAGCAATCTCGCGATTCACTTTACTAGCCTCAACGACCCATGTCATTCTATTCAAGCGACATCGCGCATCTATTCGCCCCTTTTCAGTTTGCCAGCTTCAACCGGTCAGCACCTAGTCCATTCTTCCTCAGATCGCAGAAGTCCAATCGCATAAGCCCAACCTATTTTTCAGCAATTCATACCGGGTTCAGTTGTTCCAACCCAACCCGTATCGCTTTGGGGCTTTCATACAGAGCATTGGATTACTTTATGTCATTGCTATAACTTAGAGAGTTTGAAACCTAGTACCAGAGAAAAAATAGCGGTGTTGTTTTCCATGAATTGGGCCGAGCTAGGCCCAGTTCGTTCAAGAGTTTGCACAACCCACATCTCCTTAGCCCGTTTTTTAGATTGCTCATAGTGCACTAATTTGTGGTTGTTCGTGATGGAGATGAGATCACACAGTAGAGTTTATACAACCTATTCTCAATCTTACTCGGTATGTACTAGCGTCACTTCCAATTTATGCCATTTCCCACTCTGTACATTTTATGGTCGTCCCACGAGCTATTTATCTGGTTTAGGTTTGGATCGGTTGAGGTAGGCTTAATCCGTTCATGGTAGCATTTACAGTTGATCTACAACCCTCCTTTTCCAACCCGTTCATTAATTCATATCAAGTCTAATCCGTTCTTGGCTCAAAATCATACCAACCTACTAGGCACTTGTTAATTTAGCTCGTGGTTGGGTAATTTGGACCAACGCTCTGACATCAGTTTGCTCCTAGTCTGCATTTAGCCACAGTTCATCGTGGTCCTACTATAGCGACCTATAGGTTGCCCTATCCTCAACGTCAAATTCGTCCCCGAAAATTGTGCAAGCGCCCGTTATTCCAACTCGCTACCTATCCCTGTCCATATTTTGTGTGAAGTAAATGTCCCTAAAACTAGATAATTCTCATTGGAATAAAAAAAAAGAGGTCTCAAATGCCAACTATGGACTAGAAAGATTTGATTTCCCACAGATAGTGCCAATTGTTTGGAGAAAATTTTCTGGTTAGAGATTCTAGTGTTTTTAGAGAGAAGTAGAAAATATGGACAAATGAATAGATCCTATATTCTCCTCATTCAAGGGGTATATATATGTATGACATCCTACGCACGTGGTAAGGTATATATAAGCGATGTGTGTACATGGTTACATATGTAGTAAAATTATCTAGTTTTAGGGATTATGATGATTTTTAGAGAGAAATAGAAAATATGGACAAATGAATAGATCTTATATTCTCCTCATTTAAGGGGTATATATATGTATGACATTTTACGCTCGTGACAAGGTACGTATAAATGATATATGTACATGGTTACATATGTAGTAAAATTGTACACGAAATAGTTTAAACAGAAAGTAGATCGCTACAAGCGTTACACACAAATAAAAGGAGGTCGTTATATGCAGGTCACTCATGGAGAGGGAGGACCCTGATCACGTCGGGATATCATAGTTTCACCAAGTCTTGACATCTAAAACCTCGCAGTTGGTGGCGAGATACTTTGTGACTAGATTGTACGCTTTACCAAGCTCATTGGACCCAGACCATATGTTAAGCCAGTGCTATATCCTCGTTATATCTTAGCGGGATACATGTATTTATTAGGTCGTATGTGTGTTACATATTTAATATCAAACAATATAGATTGTTTCGAATTTTACTATTTAAATAATAATATAATATGATGTTATTAATGTGTATTTTTTTATAATTAACTATTTATTATAACATTATTTTTTTTAATTTTTGTTGTTTCATGTAACGTGTTTGTATTAATGAGTTTTAATATTATTAAAAATATTTTTTTATTTTAAATAAAAGTTAAATTAATTAAAAAATATATATTTAACCGACAAATTAAGGAAATGTGAGCTATTTAATTTTGAATTCGAAACCACGTTTATTTGCTAAAATTAAATTAAATTTGTATTAAAATTATAAAAGTTTGGATTAGACTAATTTAGGCAATTCAAACTAGCACAGTATGCATGAATTGTCACTTCTACTTTAATCGACAATAATATTGTAAACTTTTTAAGGTAAATAAATCCTGGGAATAATTATTCGATCAATAAAATAAGAAATATAAAATAAACTTTCGTATTTTATAATATAAATTAAAATAAGTATGAAATAAACTTTCGTATTTTACATTATAAATTAAAATAAGTACGAAGATTATATTTTCTATCTCGTTATTCAAAATTATATATATTATTTTAATAAATATATAAAATTAATATTTTTAATTTTATATATATTCAATTACATTTAAAACTCATAAATAATATGTTATATATTTTATATCTCATCTTTAAATTATGTTTTTATCTTATTAAAATATCAATAATTTTTATTATAAAAATTATCTAAATTTTAAAATTTAAAATCTTATAATCATTTTATAATTTATTATTATTATTTTAATATAATATCTAATAAAATTTTATCAATTTATTTTTAATATAAAATAATTTATCTTATTATTATTACATAAATTTTATATTTCTCCTTTTTAAATAAAAATTATTTATTGATTTTAAAATTTATTTTTTCATTGAAAAATATTTATTATTAACTTATTTTTTATATAAATTTTTATTTATAGTAAAAATAAAATAATAGTGAAAATTAAAAAATAATATTTAAGTCTCGTTTTCTATTAAAGATATTTAATATATTTTCATAAGAATTTTCAATAAAAATAAAAAATAAATTATAAATTATGTACAAGTTGAAAACCTGTCGACAAGTTACAATTTGGGCCTATCTTAAATGTTCTAATATGGCCCATACGTGATAGATGTTCCTCTGCAATATGACCCAATGGAATCATATACACCACTATCTACTGTTCACTTGTTCAATCTTCATTCATTCATTCATTTGTTCTCTCCCTTCCCCGTCCCCTCCCCCTCCCTCCCCGCCTCATCCTTCCCTCCTTTCTTTTCCCTCTCATTTCTTCAGAAGAAAGCTCCAATAATTTGGGACTCCACCAATCTGTTAATGGCGATTTCATCTCCATCTCCTCCTAGCTTCTCACCATCCTTTTGTTGTACTCGGACCAAATCACCTCCCGTATCCGTTCGATTTCCCACTATTTCCCTAACTCCTTCTCACCGAATTCGCACTCCCACTCTCATTCGCCGATTCGACGTCTCGTACCGTCTCAACTCTTCGAAACCATCAGACCCTGGCGGCTCGGTCTCCCCAGACAACGGAGATTTCCAGTACGAGCTATTTCACCGTTTCTCATCGCAACGCAGTAGAGGATCGCCAGTTTATGTCACGCTCCCTATAGATTCTGTGGATAATTCATGTCATTTAAGGAGGCGCAAATCCTTGACGCAGTCATTTCGTGCTATAGCAATGGTCGGAGTCGAGGGTGTGGTTATGGAGGTCTGGTGGGGTTTGGTGGAGAGGGATCATCCTAGGGTTTACAATTGGAATGCTTACCTGGAGATCGTTTCCATGGCTCGAAGGTGTGGACTGAAGGTTCGAGCGGTTATGGCATTTCATCAATGCGGCACTGACCCTATTGACCGTCACTGGTTAGTCTGATTGTTATCTTTAGTTCACTTAAAGTTGATTTTGGCACATTAGTAGTCTCTGATAGTAGTAATAAAATCTTGTCTGGATGTTTATGCCATGTTTTTTAGTCCCTTGGAGGATTACTTAAATAGGTTTCGCCTGGTTCTTTATATCAATATAGTTGTTATATGTTAATTGAATTCCCCTTTGCTTGAAACTTCGTCTGGTGTTTTTGGTTGTTATAAATGTATAAAAGTATTAGTTTCCCAAGAACTTTTAATGATTGTTTTCGTGTAAAAGCCGATTAGGGAGTTGAGAGTCGCATACTACGCATAATGCAGTCTTGCTATACTTTAGATAAGATGCTGTCCATAATTCCATATTCAAGCTGTCATCTTAGTCCTTTGAACGTCAAAATAAATAATGTATGTTTTTATAATCCATAAGCTTGGTATAAGATGAAGTTTTTTTTTCCCCATCCATATCACTTCTCTATTAATCGTGTTATTGTTTTGCAACTTATTTGTGAAACTGGTATGCTTTATTTAGTCTTCTTATGTAACCTGTAACATATATTGTCAAGTAATTTGTATATTAGTGCTTGGTTGAGCTGTGCTAAGATAACACGAAGTTATTTTAGTCAATCATTCCTAAATTTTTTTATTTGAGTATGTAAGACTTTTTTAGGGTTCAATTAATATTATCATGATTTTCAGACGGTGAACTTTTATTTATGAATTTTTTTATTCATTTTTTCCTTCCAAGGATTCCTCTTCCTCTGTGGGTGCTTGAGGAGATGGAGAAAGATCCAGATATAGCTTATTCTGATAGGTTTGGTAGAAGAAGTATGGAATACATTTCCCTTGGATGTGATACTCTTCCTGTTTTACGTGGTCGCTCACCCATCCAAGCATACACTGATCTCATCAGGAGCTTTAGAGATGTGTTTGGGCCATTTCTTGGTGTTGTCATAACAGTAAGACCCTGACTGTTCAGTACATTGGTTTGAGCCAAGTTGATGACTTTTGATAATTTATTAGTTGTTGCATTGCAGGGAATTCAGGTTGGGATGGGTCCTGCTGGTGAATTACGTTATCCTTCATGCCCTTCACAGAAGCTAACACGGACTTGGCACCCTCATGAACTTGGAGAATTTCAGTGCTATGATAAGGTTGGAAAAAGGTTTACCGCTGCTTATATTAGGATTTGGTCCTGTGCATATGCCTTAAGGATGTTGCTCATGTTTTTGTTTTTTATTTAAATTTTTTTCCTTTTCTTGTGATCTTGTTATTCTGTTTGTTCCACTGTACTAATTTCTGTTTTTTTTTTAAATGTTGATGCTCTTTCCAGTATATGCTAGCATCCTTGAATGCATGCGCAAGAGAGATTGGAATGCTTGAGTGGGGAGATCGGGGACCTATAGGTGTTGCTGACTTGATGCAGAATCCTGAGTATACAGAGTTCTTCAGAAGTTATGATGGATCTTGGAATACACCATATGGTGAATTTTTTCTTGAATGGTACTCAGGGATGCTCCTTCTCCACGGGGAAAGGATATGTAGGGAAGTTGAGACAATTTTTCGAGGCACTGAAGTTAATACATCCGCAAAAGTGGCCGGGGTTCACTGGCATTACGGCATTCAGTCTCATCCATCAGAATTAACCACTGGTTATTACAATACTTCAATAAAAGATGGATTCCTACCTATTGCTTGCATGTTTGGTAGGTATGGATTCGCTTTGTGTTGCTCATGTTTTGAAATGAAGGACATGGAAGAGAAACAAGTGAATCCAATCAGTAGCCCAGAAGGCTTCCTAAGGCAGCTTCTATTGGCTGCTAAGATATGTGATGTACCCCTTGAAGGTGAAAACTCTGCAACCAATTTGGATGATGCATCATTAGACCAGGTCGTAAAGATGTCAAAGTTTTACACAGATGGTTTAGAAAAGCCCTTCTTTTCATTCAACTTTATGAGGATGGACAAAAACATGTTTGAACATCGTAATTGGATTCGATTTACTCGTTTTGTTAAGAAGATGTCTAATGTGAATATTTTTCGAGCAAAACTAGATTTTGGAGGTGATGTGCATCAGTTTCCCATTTCCACATCGGATATTCCAAAAGCTGGAGTCGCTTTTGCATATTGTTAGCAGAGCTACATCCCACGGCACACTGTCAAGGCAAGTGTTATTATCTTCACACCTTCATTTGTTGTGAATACATTTAATGGATTGATTACAACTGAATAACTTATATGAGATATATAGTGGCTTCCATGTTTTCTAATGTATCCCATGCACAACTTTTTTCCTTTTTGGGTCTGGGAGTTGTTGATATTCAATGTACTATAATAATGCATTGCCTTCCTGATGATTTTTATAACGGTTGGCTTCACTTCTACTTGTACAACGTTCTTAACATCTGATATTGCGATCGATAGTCTTTCTTTCGGTTTATATGTAATTATTAATTTTTTAGTTGTTTGCCTGGTAGCGAAGAAAATTGAGTTGAACCTTGTTGTTCTAGCCAGTTCCAGATAAGGGTGTTGTAAACAATTTAAATTGGTGATTTTGGAACTGGCTTCTGAAAAATGTTGAATCCCTTTCCACTTTCTACTGTTTCCACTCATCTTGATCATATACTTTGTAAATTGTAACACGTTAAAAACCCTTCCACTTGCTACTCCTCTGTTTTGTTTCTAATCTATTTCCACATTAATCACTTGTCATGGCGGCAATTCTAGAAACTGATTACGAAACTTGAATCACAAACTATGGATAAGTGCCTTTTATAGGCATTAATTATCTGGAGTGGATTTAAAAAGAAAATGGTTTGAAATTCCCGCACCATTCCCAGTTGTGGGAATTTCATCCTATGTGAACTGAATCGTACTTTCATGGACTGAGCCAATATTTTATTTCTTGCCTTGTAGCCAGTGTTTCATTTGATCTAATGCCATTTCGTTCGTTTTCTTATTATACTTTTGAATGGCTAGAACTTTGTCTCCTCAAGTTTGGAAGCACATATTCAAAGTAAAGGGACTAAGCGATCATTTTTCTTTACCGAAGGGACTTTTATAAATTTTTACTCTTATTTTTATACACTCGGAAGATGCTTCTTACAAATTTTTTTATTGTTCAAAACTGAAGTGCTTATTATTTTTATGTTAAAAAGTACTTTTATAATGTTTCAAAAGCATAAACAATACCATAAATAAAGTACCAATTGAGTTTTGGAGAAATTATTCATTATTTTTTGAGCATGTGAGTGGAAATTTTTATTTTTGAAGAAAATAATTTGATTCATAGGGAATAGTGAATAATATCTTCTTGGCTGTGATATATATTGTGATTTGGCTCTGATAAAGTTGACCTAATGGATATAAACTGAATTTTACAGAAGAGTTAATGAGCAGTCTCCTTCGTTAAGTTGTAAACGAATATGCCGGAGCATGTCAAAGGTTATCACTTGTCAATATTTGTGGTGACTTTCTCCCATTGCTTACACAGTAAAAAGTCGGACCATAATTACTCAGTTGAATGAGAGCATTACGTATCGAAGAACCTAGTTTTGTTAATCTACAAAGCCAAGACTTGGTCAAAGGGAATTCCTAGCCATGCAAAAGTTGACTCCTATTTTCATTCAGTTTTATTTCATTATCGTTTTCGGAAAATATTTTATAGTATATATCACTATTACTCAATTGTATATTACCAAATGAGTGGTGTTGCTCTTAATTTTTTATTCGCTAAGTACAACTCAAACCTTTTTTTTACCAACTGAAGATTTAGATTTCCTAACTTTTTATTCTTGGTATTTAACCTTTTAATTCTCACAAATTTAGTCCAAAATAACAATATTTGTTAAATTTAATAAGTTAAAAAGATTATAAAAAAAGAGATGATTTAACATGTTAAATCTCTATTATGATTAAATTTCAACATTTGAATCAAATTATGAAAATTTGATAAATTGATCTATTTAAGATAAATTTATTTTAATATTTATAATTTTATATTAAATTATTCAATAAATTGATCAAAATATCTTAATTTCATAACTTTAATAAAATTAGATCAATGTCATAATTCATGACATCTTTAATAACCACCATCAATGATATCACGTGATCTCGATTGGTGATCCAATCGGAGCTCTAACGACACCATGTGTGTTTCGATGGTCACAATTGACAATTTTATCAGAATTGAATATAATATGTTACATATAAAGATATAATTAGATATAATATATTATAGATAAATATAAAAATTGATGTAACATATTACATATAAATGTAAAATTAGATGTAATATGTTATATATAAATATAGAAATAAAGGTAACATATTATATATAATTGTAGAGATTATGTAATATTACATATAAACGTAAATATTGACATAACATATTATATGCAGATATAAATGTATGCTTGGCTTGTTTATGTGATATCTAGCGGCATAGATAAACATAGAAAAAGAAGAAGAAAGTACAACATCCAGTCGATATATATTCGCATGAGCAATTGCATCAATCAAAATTTAACCTCTACATGTGAAATGAATAACCGGAAATATTATCCACATATGATCATTCAACCACTTAAACAATATCATATTTCTTTCAATCACTGTGCGTACAATGATTCCAAAGATCTGGAATGGTATTAGAGATATCCATAAAAAATAAAGCTAATATCAAAATGAAACACTTACTACTTATTCTGATGAGATTTGATGAACCGAATTTTTTTTAACACTATTGATTACCTTTGCCTACTTTTACCAAGCACGTAATTTCTTATTGTAAATTTCATCATTGCCTTCATTGTTAATGCTAGATTCTCATCACATCATATTGCAAAGACCAAATCGCCTTATACCAACCCCAAAATAGTTATGCATGCATATTAATAGATATTTGACTCGTAATGTAATGATATATACTCTATTATTAAATTAGAATTAACGAAAGCAAACAGGATCCATTGGCACTTGAGTAAACTGCGCCAGTAAGCATAGCGATCATCTTATAGCTCCTCCACGTACATAATGAACTCCCCTTATTAAGCATCTATATAATGCCATGACTTGTAATAATATTATAGCTTATGTCAACGTACTTATCTTCTTATGGATGTTACTTCAGGTAAATAGTTAACGACTATTAATATAGGAAAAAGAATTGAGAAAAATGTCATTAGTATGGAAAACCAATCAAACCCAAATGAGGTAACAATTAATTTCACACATACGCGTGTCCATTAAAAACGGAAATAAATATTTTTATCATTTGATGAAAGCGTTATCTCATATCTCATAATATAATTATCTATTTAAGATTCAAACCAACATTGACACATCATTTAATGTGTGTGCATTAATCTTGAAAAACAGTTAGTGGAAGCTCATAAGGGACAATTTCCTTTTCTTTTTTTAAATTTCTGCAAATGAATTATTCAGTTCATGATAGTGGAAGAAAAGAGAAAGATAGCTCGTAGCAGTTGATTCATTTCTGGACTATGCAAATCCAGGACCAAAGCCTAGACATGTAAAAGGGAAGCCTGCATGGTAGTGGTATATACTAAACGATGAAGTTTTATGATGAACTTAAATATATAAGAAAACAAAAATAACACACTAATATGTATACTCTTACGTCAAACTCATATATTTTATTATTAAAAAATATTTGACTCATTTTAACGCCGTCTAATTAGATATATTTAAATTGAATTACGATCATTTCGATTTATTTATTATTGAATACCATTTAATTCAATCATGTTCAATGTTATTAGATACTATTTTTATTTTTATAATTCCTAAGGTGTTTTTTTTTATAATTTTTGAAGGTGAGTTGAATTTAGTTATATAAATTAAAACTAATCAAATTGTGTAAGTTTATCTCATTTGTCACTTTATTATAATTATAAATTAAATTTATAAGAGATTTAGAACAAACATGTGAAAATAATGTAAGAATAATATTACCGATATATTGAATTATGTGAATAGTGAAATTTTGTCGACGATATTTGTTCGTTGACAGAGGTGTTCTAATACACAGTGGTTTGTAGAAATAGTTAGAAACGATCCGGAAGAAGTCAGATTTGAGTGGCTGTAATGGCCGTAGATGAAGGAATGATGAAACTCGAGAAATTTGATGGCACAAATTTTGGGTTTGGGAAAATGCAGATAGAGGATTATCTGTATCAACCTCTCTTAGGGAAGAAGCTAGAGGTTATGAAGGAATAAGATTGGAATCTTCTAGATAGACAAGCCCTCAGAGTTATTCGATTGACGCTATCCCGCAATGTTGCTTTCAACATAGCTAAGGAAAAGACCACAGTGGGTCTTATGGTAGCTCTCTCCAATATGTATAAGAAGATATCAACCTCAAACAAAGTGCACTTGATGAGACGTTTGTTCAATTTGTGGATGACGGAAGGCACATCGGTAGCTCAACATCTTAATGAACTCAACACAGTCACAACCCAGTTGAGTTCAGTTGAAATTGAATTCGATGAAGAAGTACGAGTATTGATACTTTTGTCTTCTCTACCAGAAAGCTAGAATGCTACTGTCACGGCTGTGAGTAGCTCGTCAGGAAACAATAAGTTGAAATTTGACGATGTTCGTGATTTGGTTCTCAGTGAAGAGATTCGACATAAAGAATCGAGTGAATCATCAACCTCTTCAATTTTGCATACAGAGTCAAGAGGAAGTGATTCAACCATAGGGAATAGACGTGGTAGAACAGACTACCAAGGTAGATCAAAGGATAGGAGGTCCAAATTCAGGAATCCTAATAATTCCCATAGCTCGAAGACTATCGAGTGTTGAAATTGTGGGAGAATCAGACACTATAAAAATCAGTGCAAAAGTGCACCGAAGGACAAACAAGTGAAGGCAGAGGCAAATGTTACTTACACCTCAGGAGGAGATGGAGGAGATGATGCATTGATATGCTTTTTAGAGTGCAACGAAGAATCTTGGGTGTTAGACTCTGGAGCATCGTTCCATGTTTCTTCACAGAAAGAATTCTTCAAATAATATGTCCCTGGAAACCTTGGAAAGGTGTATCTTGGTGATGATCAACAGTATGCTATTATTAGAAAAGGTGTAGTGAAGATTAAGTTGAATGGGTCAGTTTAGGAGTTGAAGGATGTGAGACATATTCTCGACCTAAGAAAGAACTTAATCTCAGTAGGGCAATTGACCAGTGAAGGCTACATTAAGATCTTCCATGGTGATGATTGAAAGATTTCAAAGGGTATAATAACGGTTGATAGAGGTAATAAAAGTGACACTTTTTGCATGACAGTAGGAGCATGTTGTTTGATCGTAATTGTAGCAAGTAATGAAACACCAAATTTGTGGTACCAGAGACAAGACCACATAAGTGAGAAGGGGATGGAGATTATGCATTCAAAGAGAAAACTTCCAGGTCTACAGTTTGCAGAGATAGACATGTATAAAGATTGCATACTTGGGAAGCAGAAGAGAGTCAGCTTTCAGACAAGTGGTAGAACCCCAAAGAAAGAAAGGATAGAGCTCATTCACTCTGATGCTTGGAGACCAACGACCGTCTCATCCATTGGTGGGAAACACTACTTCATGAATTTCATTGATGATCGCTCTCGGAAGGTATGAGTTTACTTCTTAAAGTATAAGTCTGAAGTATTTGAGGCTTTTAGAAAATGGAAAGCTATGGTGGAAAATGAGACAAATTTGAAGATCAAAAAGCTCAGAACCGATAATGGTGGTGAATATGAAGACACCAGATTCAAAAATTTCTTCTATGAGCACAGGATCAGAATGGAAAGGACTATGATAGGCACGCCTCAACACAATGGTGTAGTTGAGCGTATGAACTGAACGTTGACAGAAAGAGCCAAAAGCATTCGTATATAGTCAGGTCTACCGAATCAGTTCTGGGCAGAAATAGTCAACACGATAGCTTACTTGATCAACCGAGGCTCATCTGTTCCATTGGAGCACAAAATACTAGAGGAGGTATGAAGTAGAAAAGAGGTAAAATTATCATATCTAAAAGTTTTTGACTGTGTAGCATTTATGCATATTAGTGATCAAGACAGGAATAAACTTGATCCTAAATATAAGAAATGCACCTTCATCGGCTATGACGAGGATGAGTTTGGCTACTGCATTTGTGATGACGAAAACAAGAAGTGATCTGTAGTAGAGATATGATTTTCAATGAAAAAATGATGTATAAGGACATGTATAAAACAAACACCAATGACACAAAACAGAATGAATCACTATTTGTAGATGCAGATGATGTCCTAGATAGTTCCGTGAAGGAACCAATTGTAGCAAGTCCTCAGCCAGAGGAACTCGTTGGATAGAGCAGTGCGTAACAGTCCGACACACCACAACCTCCTACTACAACTCATATATTGAGAAGGTCTTCTCGACCTCATGTGCCTAATAGGAGATACATGAACTATTTGTTACTGACTAATGGAAGAGAGTCTGAATGCTATAATGAAGCTTGTCAGACTCGAGATGCCAACAAGTGGGAGCTTGCCATGAAATTGAAGTTGTGCTCAACTTCAGTTGGTCTTCTAGAGTAACAAGACTAGAAAAGATGCTACAATGATCGAGGTGTGAAGATAGATTGAAATCAGTCTTCAAGTGAGAGATTGCTATAAAGCTCCTTAATTTAAGGAGCAAATTAAGGAGTAAAACATGGAGCAAAACAAGGAGCAATTCATGGAGCAAAACAAGGAGCTTAATTCAAGGAGCAATTTAAGGAGTCGTTAATTTAAGGAGTAATTCAATAAGTGAATTTTCCTATAAATAGATGTGTAATTGTAATGAATTAATTATCCAAAGTATTCATTCCAATTGAGAGAAAAAAATTTGTGAGAGAAAATTGAGAGTAATTTTTTTGGGTGTAATTGAGTTGTGTGTTATGAGTTATGAGTGTTGTAAACACTTTCTGTAATTTCTCCCATTTCAGTAAAAAAATCTACAATAGGTCCGAAAAAGTAAGCAAGATTGGCCGAACTCTGTTATCAAATTTGTGTGTTATTTTTCTATTATTGTTTTATCATAAATCTAGTTTATAGAGAATTTGCGTAATTTCCCAATAATTTGGAACAAACATGTGAAAATAATATAATAATAATATTACCGATATATTGAAATATAATGTTTGAGTTGAGTCGCGTATTAATTCGTTCTCTTTAAAATATTTTAAGACTTTGTTTAAACTTGTGTAAATAAATACAATTTTATCGTATGTGTAGAATCACATTTAATTAAGTCTTTTTCACTTTCATAAAAATAATTGACACTTAAGACACAAATTCAATAATCAATAATTTTTTATTTAAATTTCTAAGTAAAGTATCAATAAAGTATAAAATTTTAAAATAATAAAATTTAACGCTTATTCAGTCAGCCATTTTTTTTTATTTAAATTCATTTCCACACCGTTTGCTGCTAATTAAGATGCAATTAATCAGCTGGGCAACATAAACGTGGTAATCTACTCGCTAGGGAGCTAAGCAAAATAATTAAGAAAAGAATCAAACATCTGTATTCAGGTGAAAACGATGACTTCTTATTGGATGCATGAAAATATAAAATGTTAATGATAAAATAAAAAATAAATAAAAAAGTAAAAAAAAGGATTATTGATAAAATGTTTGTAAATATAATAACTAGGGATGAGCGAGCTACTGACAGCTTTGTCGTTTTAATGATAGTTGATAAGTAGGGACTCTGTTATTATGTCCACCGACAACCTCAAGTTGTGTACGCCAACTCAAGACTCGAATCTTAATCATTTTAGTTGTTACTTAATTGCCCCAAGGACCATCTATCATCATTTTTTTGAAATTCTTATCACCCAAACTTAATATTTCTTGTACGTCAGGGGTTAATTTTGAATATATATATATATACACACTAAAGAAGACACATAGTACACATGCCATACATATTTTTTTTTTCTTTAATGGGGTCTTGATTATCATATGCAAAACAGCCACTTAAAGTAGTGTGAATTGATATGTCATATATAATTGAATCAACATACAGCGTCCTTTGTATTACAAAAGTTGTATTTCTTGCTTTGAATTTCCTTACTCTGATAAATGAGTAATTGTATTTGTATTTTAGTGAGATTTTATTCCTTACATCATGTATATTTTTTATTGATTATTTTACATGAGTTATATTAACAATTCAAAAAAAACCCACACAAATAAATCAATAATTTAGTTTATTAAAAGTTATTAACTAATGGTCTAAGCTAATTAAAATAAAAAAATATTAGTTTATGAGAAAAAAATATTGAAAAATGTTTATTCTTACAGTTAATTATACTATTTTCTTTATTGACATGAACAAATATTATATTTATCCTATGGATAATTTTAATGAATAATTTTTTAATTTATTTTGAGTCCTTATAATAGGGATATTTTTTTTTTCAATATATCATAATTATAATACAATTTTTTTATCATATATAATTATATAGATTTATTTATATTAATAAATAATATAATATTATAAGCAAAAAAACTTTTTAAAAAGTAACGGGGAAAAAAGAGTTTTTCTATAGAACTTTTTTTCTCCCTGCTATTTTTTTAGTTAATAAAAGCCTAGGGTTCCGGAAAGAGATGCAAAAGTACAGAATATACTATCAAAACTCAAACTTATATTTTTTTAGCAATAAACAATACACATTTACTCTAACTATAAATTAATATGAGATATTTTATTGATACATTTTATAATTTTTTTTAAAAATTATCTGCATATTGCCTCATTTATTATTATTATTATTATTATTATTATTATTATTATTATTATTATTATATAAAAATAATAATATTGAGATATATCTAAATTATCTGAGATGAATTTAAATAAAATAGTTATAAAATTACAAAACTATTAAAAAGGAAATATTATATATAATAAATATGATTATTTATAATAATTATAAATTCAATAAATATTATTTTAAATTAGATGAAACAAAATAAAATTTAATAAATTTAAATGATGAATCCATTATAATATTAAACCCATTTTACATTTGTACGTTGAGCTATATATGCTCTGCTTACCTAATATATCATCGCCTCAAACACCTTTCAAATCAATTACAGAATACACTTCATTGTTTGCTTAACTATGGATTGAGCTTCCTTAATTCATCAATCGTGTTGGGATAAGGATCATTTGCAATTATTTTTAAATCTCAATTTTTCATTTTATATTTAATACATGTAATGATTTAAAATTATTAATAAAAAATATATTTTAATCCTTACATTAATAATATATAATTTAGATTTAATAAATAAAAACAACAAATAAATAATCATATTTCATAAGTTGTCAAAATTAGCATTTAAAGTCGTGAAGTTAAATTATACAAAAAAAAGAAATTTCTTTTTAAAATAACTACATTATTTACATATCATAACTAAAATATAAATTTCAAACATTATACGTACCCAAACAAACTACTTACTATTCTTAAATTCGATTTCAATTATTTCTCCTTAATTAACAATTGAGGTGCTTTGACCGGCATGTACCGTAAAATCCTCTATATTAGATACAGGGGTAACTCTCATATAATAAATATATTGTTAATTTAATTAGAGATAATAAATAAACCTTTGGAAAAGAATTAAAGGGTACAAAATTGGTAAAACATGATCTAATTCTCTCAATTTCTGAGATAACTAGCGAACTTGTCGTGATAATATTATTAAAAAAAAGATATTTAAATTAATATGTAAAATCGATTTTTAGAAAAAGTCAACTTATAATGAATTTAAAGTCGATTCGATTTAAAACCGACGTTACAAACTACGTGAATAATGTCGATTGACACGTAGAATTGATGCTACACACGTGAATATTTTTTTTCTTCTCCAAATAGAAATTATTTCAAGCGTTGCATAACTCTCAAAAACTCAAAACCTCATCTATTTTTCCTCCCCCTCTTTCTCATTTTTCGGCCATTTACGACCACCAATTCCAGTGCCGGTTAGTGAGTTTTCTTCCTTTCTAACTTATCTTTTAAATCCTTTATTTTTTTGAGCAAAATACTCAAATTTTTTATACCCATTTCTTACTTACAAAACACCATTTTTTCTTCATTTTTTTTTTCATTCTGTCACCTCATTTACTCTTATAAGTATTTATATTAATCATACACACTTATTATTCATATTTTTTCTGCTATTATGTGTTATTATTTATATGTATAAAATTTTATATTATATATATATGTTTTGTATTATAACATTAGGAGAAGAATATAATGATCTTGAATAACATAGGATAATACCATGATAATTTTTATGCTATTAATTAATATTTTATTTTTTAATTATTTGTATTATTTAAACTATTTGTTAAACAGATTTTGATTTTTTTCTGCTATTATATATTGACTGAATACAAGTTTTAATTTGAATATAATAATAAATGAGTAAATTTTGTAAAAAAATTAAATTCGATTGAAGTGTTGAACCGAATTTAAATGTCTGTTTTGTAGTAGTGTAAAGTTGGGATTAAGATTAAATAATGAGTTTTGCTTCACCTATTTATTAAATAAGTTGAGTTTAATGAAGATTCAAACAATATATTAACTCTTAAACAACACATTTATAAGTATTGCACTGCAAATCTATAACTACAAATTCAATACAACTCAAAGTTTTTAAATAAATTTAGGTTTAATTTAAATGGATTGATTTATTCTACCATCTTAACACATTTTATTAAATTGATCAGTTGGTAAATGTTAAAATTAAACAAAAAGTGTAGACGGATTTATCGGAACCAAACTCAACCCACCTGTTAAGCTGCCGTACATAATCGCACAAAATAATGGAGCGATACCTAACATGAAGAAATGACCCACATTAGTGTTAGGAGAGAGTTTGGGAAAGAAGGAAAAAAAAAATAAAAAAAAAGTGCATTCGAAAAGTTAAACATAACCCACAGACTAAGTTTGTATTATCCCACCCCAACACACTAGGGCACTTGTCAGATAAAGGAACAAACTCTAATTAAGCTTTTGATGAAGCTATATATATAAAAGAAACAATGGAAAAAAGTATTGTTTTTATCATGATACATGTATTATTATACGTATTACTCTTGATAAAAATATAGATTAATTATTTTTATTTTGTTATCTTTTTTTATTAATTTTGTCAATTAAGACACATAAAATACATAATTTTAAATTATTAATACATATATTTTATTTCAACAATAATACTACATTTAAACTATCTTAATTCATTGATATTATTGTTAAAATAGATCAAAATGTATATTGGTAATTCAAATATGAATATATCATATATCACAATTAATAATAAGAATAAAAAATATATTAAACAATAATATGTATAGTTTAAAGTATCAATTCTATAATAAGTTTTCTTATAATTAATTGAATATCTTATATTATTAATTTAATATAAAATTTAATATTTGTTACTTAGTATGTATATATAACAATTTGATGTATATGAAACAATTTGGTGTAGTTGACTTTGATGAGGTGGTGGATAATAGATTAATAGGTAATGTGTTGTCACAAAGCCTTTTTTGTGGGAAGGTCATGATTACAAGCTGTTTTGGCTTCATTCTCTTCTTCTCAAGATAAAAAGCAGCCCTCTCTTTGTCCTTTAACACACAATCTCATTGAATCTAGCAACAAAACCTAACACCATGCTTCCTCAGATCAAGATCTGGTTTCTCATCTATCTTTTAGTAATCTTCAGTTTCTCATCATTTTCAGGTAATATAACTTTTATAATTATATGTTAATTACTTGATTAATTTTAAAGTTTGAAATAAGCTTATATAATATACACAAACCCTAACTATAATTTTCTGCCTTAATTTGTAGGAAGAGCTGACAATTTTAGAGAAGAAGGCATGGAGCTCTCTGACAAAGTCAATGAGGTAATTAAGTAATTTAGTTAAGCCCCTATATTATCACTTAGCTAACCCATGGATCGATCTAAACGGAAAATATATAATTACTACTCAAAATATATAGCTAGGTTAATTTATGTTTTGTGTTAATTAATGATTTGAACAGTGTATCAAGTAAACACAATTCATGTATAGCTAGCTAGTTAGCTAGGTTTGGTACACTATTCAAAATATATAATAAAATGTAAGAAATTATTGAAAAATTAAGTTTATTAGGGTTTGAGGATACACAAAACCTAAATATCATGATATAAGTAATTAAAAAAACTAATTCTTTTATAAACTTAAACAATATTTTTATACATCTATCATAAATTAATAATAAGTTATAGTACTCGAGAAACAACGAGTTACAATCTTATCATTCTCAATATAATTTTTTTTAAATTAAGTTAAATTATGTTTGAACGTGAAAAAAAAGTGTTAGTATTAGTTACATAATCACGATTAATATTGTTTAAATGTTATCATCGATGCAGGGGATTATATACGTGATGAATAAGGGAGGGAGAAAGCTAATCGGAGTGGAAGCAAATTTAGATTATACAGATCCTCATGCTAATCCTATTCATGAACCCCCACGTAAGGGTGGTAGAGAATAGGCAATTAATGATTAATCCCTATCTAGATTATCATTAGGATCTCTCTATATATGCAATGTAAGATATATAATAAATTAGCATAAACTCTTGTTGTGTGCTAGCCGAGTGAATTTAATGTAATATATAGGGAGATATTGATTAAGAGAGAATATATATAATCAATATCGTGTATTAGTTTGAATTTCCATGAGAGGAGTGAGTTTGATATTATGTATACACAAGTGTGAGACTAAATTATGTAAACTAGACTTATTATATGATGTATGTGTGTTTTGGAGATTTGGAACCCTAGTTCTCTGGTTAATGCATGTACTGAACTTGCACTATATGGTAGTTCAACCTATAGCTTGAGTGATCATCACTTGAGAAAATTTAGTAAGTTTTCTTATTGATTCAAACCATATTGGGAAACTATAATAATGCCATACTCTCTTCATCATAGACTAGATCATTAATTCAAATTAAAGGATCATTTGGAAATTACCTTGATATATATTGTGTGCATTTAATTAGTTCAGGACAGTACTAGTGTAAATTATTAATATAAATTATTAAGAAAAATTCATGATATTGGATTCCTAGGAGACATTTGAAATTGGTTTTATCACATTAATATTGAACCTAGTTACATTATGCATGCTTTAACACAAATATTTTTGATACATATATATGCTGTTTAATCCTTTTCAGCTAATATATATACAATATTTAGCTGGTATGACCACTACCTTAGATGGACACGTTTATTTTTTATTTTTTATTTTGAAGTGTCGATCATTATACTTCATGAGAAATGAAAAGATTATGTAATGTATATAGGATATCATTATAATTCTTGTAATTGAAAAAAGAATAGAGAAATGAGAAGAAAGGAAATTAAGTAAAATTTTATCAATACGTACAAACCGTTTCCAAAACTACATTAAAAACATGAAGTTTATTATCTGGGTTCAAAATTAATGTTTTATTAGATTCAAAAAATACTTTATCCATGTTACAAAAAAGTGTAAAACAATCTAACAAAAATAATATTTTTATAACTTGTAACAATAAAAATAACATATTTTTATGTTTATCTAATGTTTTTTTACTACTAAAAAAACGTATGATATATTATTTTACATTAAAAATAGTTTAAATTAAATTATAGTCATAAAATTGTTTAATGTTAAATGACGTTTAATTGAAACATATTGAATGTTATTGAGTTTTATTTTTGTTGTTATATATATATATATATATATATATTTTAAATTTCACAAAAAAAATAGTTTCCAAATGAATGGCATGAAAAAGGAAAGATAAATTTAATAAAACCTTAATAAAGTTATTTTAACCTGAAAATATGATTATTCAAAACTGTTATCAATAGTATCATATATTATCAAGATCCTGGAAGCAAGATGATATCTGGTATGAAATTAATAATCTTAAAATTGAGAAATATTAGATAACCGGCCACATGAACACTTGAAACAGGTTTAATAAACTAATATATATATATATATATATATATATATATATATATATATATATATATATATATATATATATGACTGCCCTACCATATTCAATCGCAAAAAAAAAAAAATGCATCAAAATTAATAAAATTAAATGTAATAATAAAAATGTTCTTAATTAGAACAAAAAACCGAGAGGATCATGTACAGCTTCCAGTTAGAGGCAGATTACATGACCAGATTGGTTAGTGAAAACTAATTACAACGTACGACTAATCTTATAAAAAATTATTAGATGTAAGAGTATAAGAATATAAGTACAGTAGGTGTTTTATTGCCATTCTAGACTATATTATTAGAAAAGTTAGATATTATAGATGACAGACAGACATGTATTATGCTTCTTCATTAGTCCTACCACATAGCTAGGCATATAATGCTAGCTCATTTCTCATATAGATCCTCAAACGAAGTTAGATACATAGGGCTAATAACTTACACAAACTCCAAAAAGTTAATACATTTTGCAGAATCATATATTTATAAATAATATTTTAGTAATGTCAGACTTATTTATTTTTATTGAGAACAAATTATTTGAATTATTTTATGTTAAAAATAAAAATTATTAAAATACAATTAGTATGTTATATTTTTATTTTTTATTTTTTTATATTGTGTATCCTATTTAGTTTTTGGATATATATCTTAAAATAGAACGTAATTATTTTCTTCAATTTCCTTTAAATTTTCAATAATTTAATATGTTGAGGCTTTTTTTTTCCTCTCCTTATCTTGTCAACGTATAAGAAAATGAAAAAGAAGATCACATGTAACATAATTAATTTCATGAAAATGAAGATCACATGTAACATAATTAATTTCATCATCACGATCCAACTAATTCTTTAATGTAGCAAATAATCCTTAATAGTTATTTCACATATACTTGTATTTTCTCTGTGACGGATGATCAGATAAATCTACTATATTATTGAAATAAATCACTCAAATCCAGTTAGATATTTTTAATAATTATTTAGTTCACTAATTTTTTTGGAATTAAAATGTCATTTTTATTAAAATTAGTGAACTAAAATGGTCTACTTTACTTAAATATTTTAATTATAATGGGCAGTGAAACTATTCACTATTTTCTTTATTAAATCTTGAAAATTATGTAAGAAGAAAAAATAAGTATTAATTAGAAGTAAGGACTCTGGAGGTCAGGAATATAGCATGAATAGAGAATGAAGAAACAAAGAGAAGCCACGTACACTGAATCGAAGTTCAGATGAAGTGCTCTTGCATAAATTTTATCACGCGCAAGTCATGTGACAAAGGAGGTGATAAAACGCTGCGTTCAGAGTTCCGTCTCGAATCTATCCAATGTTTCGTTGCCACGTTTCCTCAGACTGCATGATCACCAAACAAGTTGCATCCATTGAAGTAGCACCAGGTGTCTAAACAATTGGTCAAAGACACAAAAATCAGATTTGAAAAAACCAGTTTGTCCTCTCGTTCCTACTCTGCAACCTCCATGACTCTTTTATCTTTGCCAGTTCACAGAAATAGAAAGGAAAGAACAATTGAGCATAATTGATCGGTAGCAAGTTCTAATCCCATAATTAACTTCATAAACTCCACTTAATTATTCTCATCTCTCTCTTATTTATCAATTCCTTTTTAATCCTATAAAAAACAATTCTCATAGTTCCTTCTTCGTCGTCTTTCTGTAGAACAACGATGCCGGGACTAGTCTCTGTCAAAACCCCACCGGGCGCACCACCACTACAAATCTCACTTCCCGAAACTTCGACCCGAACCCAAAGATCCGAACCGGTATCATTATCCAAGAACCCTTCCCCTCTTCCAAAAAAGCCTCCCTCTCCTTCACCGTCCCGATCCAAGCCCTCTCCTGATCGGCGCTTCAAGAAGCCACAACCCCAAAGTCCGTATCCGAACATGGCCGATGCTTCACTAGACAATCCGGATCTTGGGCCGTTCCTACTTAAGCTTGCTCGTGACACCATTGCCTCCGGAGAAGGCCCAAATAAGGCGTTGGAATACGCCATCCGAGCTTCGAAGTCGTTCGAGCGATGTGCCGTCGAAGGTGAGCCGAGTTTGGATTTGGCCATGAGTTTACATGTTTTGGCTGCGATATATTGTAGCCTGGGAAGGTTTGAAGAGGCCGTACCGGTTCTGGATCGGGCGATTCAGGTACCTGATATTGTGAGGGGTGCAGATCATGCGCTCGCTGCGTTTTCTGGGCATATGCAGTTGGGAGATACGTATTCGATGTTGGGACAAGTAGACCGATCGATCTCGTGCTATGAGGAGGGGTTGAAAATCCAGATTGACTCTTTGGGTGACACTGATCCTAGAGTTGGAGAGACTTGCAGGTCTGTGCATATTGCTTTTATTTTTGTAATTTTTAGTTGTCTAAGTCTTGTGGTAATCGCATATTTGTTTTTCTTTTTCTAAAACAATGAATTATTTCAAATATGTAAAAAGAGAGAACTTGGGGCTAAAGATTTAGGTGATCTATAGTGGATCAATATATTAAATTTAACTGGCGGATTACGGATTATGAATGTTGATATCATATATGGAGAATTTAGCGTTGGACTCGAGATTGCCATAATTTTCCATTTTGATCTTTCCTTCTCTTTTCATGCTTAATAAGACGCCCGAAGTATATGGTATTTTAGTTTATAAATATGATTAAAGTATTTGGTATTTTAGTTTATAAATGTGGTTGTAACATTTAATAAAACAACGTAAATCCTGAAATAAAAAATGTCACTCTTGAAATTTTTAACAACAAAACTAACATCTCAATGACTTATTCAACTTTAATGAATGAAATAATTAGCTTGATTTTTTTATAATAAAAATATATGAACCAGTAAAATTACGAGTTTTGATATTATTATTATTGTTTTTTCTCTTTTTAAAATTAGAATACTTCTATATATCACAATAACAATTGGTATAGTAGTTTTTCATTGAATATAATTATGTAATTTCGATTGTAATTATTAATAATATAGTAGTAATCATGTGTGATTTATGAGAGAATTATTATAAATAAACTTTGCTTTACTATTAGGGCATTGGAGAGTTGAGGTAATCATTTGTGATTTATGAGAGACTTATTATAAATAAACTTTTCTTTACTATTAGGGCATAGGAGAGTTGACATAGAAAGGACTGATAAATTGAATTTTTGATTCTTAAGACTGAAGATAATGCTTCAGGTTGCGTTATTTACGGTGACGTCCATGTTTGTTGAATTTACATTCAGAAATGGTAACACGGAACATTGTTGTTAAAAATAAAGAACTATTAAATAATCAATCTCTCATCTTGAATGATATTATAATAAAATAATTTATATTTAAAATTATATTTAATTCGTTTCATATAGTTTTCTTACATGTTAAAATAGCTTTCAGATAAAAATTTATTTAAATCAATATTAAAATTACTTTTATATTTTTATTATATTTTAAAATAAAAAATTATTTTTAATTTGGGATGAAAGAAAAAATCAAGATACATAATCTTAGAATTGAAATTTCATAAAGTTTTCATACGGTCTAGATTCACACTTAGTGTTAGTAATAAATTTCTATATAATCGTATAATTTTTGTTCTGTATAATATTATCTTATTTTACAGACAAACACATGACTGTATAAAAATTAATGAGTCAGTCTTTAATATTTTGTAACAAAAGCAATAGTTGAGTGAAAAAGAGGAAGAAGAAAGAGACGAAATTGTTTTCAAGTGAACTTGCTGTGACAATGCAGGTACTTAGCAGAGGCCCATGTTCAAGCAATGCAGTTTGATAGAGCAGAAGAGCTATGCAAGAAAACTCTCGAAATTCATCGTGTGCACAGTGAACCAGCATCTCTTGAAGAAGCAGCTGACCGACGATTGATGGCCCTTGTATTTGAAGCAAAAGGAGATTATGAATCAGCTCTAGAACACCTTGTCCTTGCCAGCATGGCAATGATTGCAAATGGACAAGATAATGAGGTTGCTTCTATTGATTTAAGCATAGGCAACATATACATGTCTCTTTGTCGATTTGATGAGGCTATCTTCTCTTATCAGAAGGCACTCACAGTTTTTAAGTCATCAAAGGGTGAAAACCATCCTTCTGTTGCATCGGTTTTTGTGCGCCTTGCTGACTTATATCACAGAACAGGAAAGCTCAGAGAATCCAAATCATATTGTGAAAATGCTCTAAGGATATATGGAAAACCTGTGCCTGGTATTACTGCAGAGGAAATTGCTAGTGGATTGACTGAAATTTCAGCTATTTATGAGTCTGTGGATGAGCCTGAGGAGGCATTGAAGCTCTTGCAGAAGGCAATGAAGTTGTTGGAGGATAAGCCTGGACAGCAGAGTACTATTGCAGGAATTGAAGCACGGATGGGAGTGATGTTTTACATGGTTGGGAGATTTGAAGATGCTCGAAACTCTTTTGAGAGTGGTATAGCAAAACTTAGAGCTAGTGGAGAAAGAAAGTCTGCCTTTTTTGGGGTTGTTTTGAACCAGATGGGTTTGGCATGTGTACAATTGTTCAAGATAGATGAGGCTGCAACGTTATTTGAAGAAGCAAGACAGATTCTCGAAAAAGAATGTGGTCCTTGTCATCAAGACACCATTGGGGTATATGGTAATCTTGCAGCAACCTATGATGCTCTAGGAAGGTAATATGTCAACCATTTTGTGGATGATTTTCTCATTAGATTCAAACCTAGTTGTTCTTTTCTTTTTGCTTAGAGCCAAACTCATTTGTTCACTTTGGCTAGTTTGGCCTTATCTTACATATATGCTATGCTTTAGGCATGTAAATTTAGCATGATCCGATCAAAGCCAGAATGACCTGGTTTAATCCTACCCGGCTTGAAGTCCGATTAGGTCCAAATAAGTATGTTCTAACTCTATCTGAATAATTTGTGGCCAAAAATTTATAGTACGATCTCAACTCGAACTCGGCTCGATATGCGAGTTAAGTTCAAACTTTATAAAACATACGTATTTTTGAATATTTTATGTCATTATTTTATAATTTCTTGTATTATTTAAACTCGGACACTGACTTAAATCAATTTGAAGTTCAAAAAATTAGGCTTGAATATACCTGAATGTTTTAGGGCTAGGCTTTGGGCTTTTATTTAATTTGAAAAATCCAACCCAATGCAGACCAAAATATATACATGACCGATAATGCTCGATCGGTGCCTGGCTCGAAGTCAAATTTTTGGGCTTTGGCTAGCTTGCTTTACTCGAATTTACATCCTACAACGCTTCTGCATTTGAAAGCATTGTATCTTTACTTCAGCCTTAGCATGTGTCTTGTGCTGAACTGTGTAATCAATGTTGATTACATTATGCTAACCATATGCTTCTGATTTTCATGAATTATATGAAATTGTTTCAGAGTTGTAGATGCAATTGAGATACTGGAGTATGTTCTTAAATTGCGAGAAGAGAAGCTTGGAATAGCAAATCCTGATTTTGAAGATGAGCATAGAAGATTAGGTGAGCTTCTAAAAGAAGCAGGTAAGACCAGGGATAGACAAACAAAATCACTTGAAAACCTCATTGATCCAAGTTCGAAGAAGACAAAGAAAGAAGGGGCAAAGAGGTGGCCTGGATTAGGTTTCAAACTTTGAAAGAAAGAAACATCTTCCTTTTCCGTCTCTGCTTTTCCATGGGTACACACGGTTGTAACATAGATGGTTATGTATAGGGTTGTAAGTTTTAATTTGGTGAGGTATTATTATCTTTTTATGTTTCTGAGCTTTGAATTTCTCACTTATTTTTTGTTCTTTTAAACTTTTATATTAAATGTATGTTTCGTGAGCTTGAAAGTTTTATTCACCAGAAAGAAACGAATTTCATTTGAGTGAATAAACTTAACAAATCTTTTCATTGTTATTTATTCAATCACTTTCTTTCATATCATGTTATGTGTCTATTGGCTATAAGAAGCTTTAGAAATTGAAACTCTAGGTGCTTGTTGATCTGATGCCCTTTAATTAGCTGAATTTATGTACACTGACAAGAGACTACATAATTGGAAAAATGCAGATGCTAGCAATAGCCATAACCCTTTTTTTTTTTTTAATGTTTTGAACGTGTGATTTTAAACCAGAAAAAAAACGAGTCTTGCCAAATCTTTTGGTGAATTACCGTGTTACAAATTCCAACTTCTTAAATTCAGTTTTTGTTACAAGCCATATTGATTCTGTTACTGAAGAAGCATTTAAATATACAGAGAATGAGTACAGTTGCCTATATTAAAGAGACTAGTTTATTTTTGATTTAACTCACCCAACCAACCTCTTCTATTTGTTTCAAATGAAAGAGTGAGTAGAGAAAATTAAATGAATGAATCTACCAATTGGTTGAACAAGGGATGGTTAATTCTTTGAATTAAATGAATGAATCTGCCAATTGGTTGAACAGAAAAATATATTTATAGCATATGAGAGGCATGTTTGAAGTTTTTATTAAACATTTACGTCATGTTTATACTTTATAATATGTATACATTTATGTATTAAGTTGTTACATAAGAAAATTTTTATATGAGAGATTTTATTATATAATATAAAAATAGTAAGGTTATATAAATTTTTTATAAAATTTGTATATTTATATTTGATTTTATACCATATGAATATTTTTAAATTAATTTTAAATGAATGTTTTTAAGTTATTTTTTTACAATAGTTTTCACCAAAGTTTATTTTGTTATAACAAATATTATCAGAACATTTTCATGTTGAATAATTGATAATATAATTTATTTTTTATCGAAATAATTTTGATATTTTTTAAATATCATGATTATGGTTTTAACATTATAAAATTTAAGAATAATTGTTATTGTATTTCAAAATTATGGTTTCAAATCCAAAAATAATTTTATTATTTTTATTATTTAATTTTGGATTTTATATGTAAATTTTTCTACCATTTAAAATACTTTGATAAAGTTTTTATTTGATATGTTAATATTTAAAAATAATTTAAATTTGATAAAGTTTTTATTTTTTTACCGTTCGTTATAAATTTTAAAAAAGAAATGAACTTAAAAAAGAAGAGAGTAATTAATACATGAACCTTCGTATATGGATTTGAAAAGTTTTTTTTTTCCTTACGATAAAAAAAGGAAAAAAGTAGCAAGTTAAAAGTAATTCAATGCTTCAAGTTTCAGGATGAATAGGATTAAAATAGAAAGATCGGCTTTTTTTTAAAGATTTTATTAATGTATGTAGGATTTCTTTCATTTTACGATTAGAGTTTTAGTTATTGTATAATTAAAAAAATAAAAAAAGTTAATGGTAGTTGTTAATATAAATATTTTTTTTTGTTACAACTAAGACTATCCTTTGTTATTGAAATTAAGGTTTTATAATTATTAGATAATGTATTGAATTAAAATTCAAAAGTAATTATTTTTTTAAAATTTACACATAAATTTTTTAAAAAGTTAAAATATAAATTTAGGTTAATTGATCAAAATATAGATTTAGATTTTATGATCCAATAAAAATTAACCAATATTTATTATTTTTTGATCGACATTGATTAGGTTTGATGAGCGTTGATAGTTGACTTTAATTATTTTTTGTACAACTTTAAATTTAAATATTTATATGTATATATATTTTGAGATTAATTAATTAAAAAATATATGTTATAAAAAAGTGACCACTTGAGAATTAATTTGTTTTAAAATATAAATAATTGTGTAAATATAAATTATGTGAATATCAATCGGTCTATAATATTGTTAATATTTAATATAATTGCATGTATACCTGTGTTAATAAACGCATAATGATTATTCGATTTTAACATGTGAACAATAATTTGACCTAAAGAAAGATTTATTGTTCAACATGTTTTTATCATCAGTGTTTGATTACTATATCAGAATATCACTTACAAGTTAATATATTTTATCTAAAGATAAAATATATTAATGGAGTGTTCAGTATCTTAAGATGTGATTTATTTTTGTTTGAATTTATTATTTTGATTTTAAGACTTACGTGAGATTATTTTATTTTATTTTATTGTTTTCTAGGTTAAACTATGAATAATCATGCTAATATTATTGCCAACATCAATTATATTTTTATGTCATTTATGACAATAACTTCAAATCATGACAAAAGAATCTCTTGATAGTTCTCGGAGTCATGGATTTGATTTTGCCATAAGGGTCAACTCTCCTACACTTTTTATGGATAAGATTACTTCTTATGAAAATAAGATAAAAGGAAATGCGAAAGAGATCAAATCACATGTGTATGATGATTATAAATAATGTCATTATGGAAGCATTTAAGGGTACAATGTCTGAAAAGATAATTACTACTAAGATTTCCTTGCAAACATTGAAAAGATTTATCATGAACAAAAATGTTGAAATATGTATGCTCTTGACAAGTCTAATTTCAATGAGGTATAGGGATAACGACAATATTAGGGAGTACATCATGGATATGTCTCATCTTATTTCCAAATTAAGAGCACTTAAGCTAGAACTCTATAAGGATTTGTTGGTGCCTCTGGTTTTGATATCATTTCTAACACAGTTTAGCCAGTTTAAGGTGAGTTACAACCATTAGAAAGAGACTGGTCCCTAAATGAGCTCATCTCACGTTATGTTTGAGAAGAGGAAAGGCTGAAACAAGATAAGATAGAGAATGCCCACCTAACCTCAACCTCTAAGTATAAGGACAAAGGAAAGAAAAGAAAGAAAGATAAGGAAATTTCAATTGAGTACACAAGGTATAAAAAGAAAATTAAGGAGTGAAACTTTGGCTACGTTATGGCATAGGAGATTAGGTCATATCTCCCAACAAAAAATAGAACGACTTATGTCTAATAAAATTTTAATCTCCTTAGATTTCACAAATTTTAATATTTGTGTTAATTATATAAAGGAAAAAAAACTAATAAAAAGAGATTTGAAGACAAAAAGACTTTGAAAGTCTTAAAATTTATACATACAGATATTTGTAAGCCATTCTCTACAATTACTTGGAATGGTTAACAATATTTTATAACGTTCATATATAATTTTTCTAGATATGATTATTTATTTTTCATTCATAAAAAATCACTATCATCAGATGTGTTCAAAAATTATAAAGCTAAAGTTTAGAACCAATTGAGTAAAATGATCAAATGTGTCAAATTTGATCATAGTGGCGAGTATTATAACAGATATGAAGGCTCAGGTGAATAATGTCCAGAATCATTTGCTAAGTTATTAGAAAAATGCGATATCATTCCACAATATACTATGATAGACTTTCTCGTTATGAATGGTGTTCTTGAAAGACAAAACAGGATGCTTAAGGTTGTTAAGTTTGCAAACAGGACGATATCATTCCACATTTGCTAACTTTTTTGAGGATGTTAAGTTTGCAAAGGGAGATACAAATAGGAATTTTGTATTTTAAGAAAAATATTTTAATACTCCCACATATGCTATTGGCATTGATCATGATCCTATTCCTCACTTTGATCAAAACACAACAAATCAAGACAACCTCGAAGAACCTCTCATTCAATAAATTTTTCTAAAAGTTCATATTAGAGTGATGGAAGAAGATTCGATCTTCCTCAAGCCATGAAAAATTCTAACTCTTAGAAGTAGATTGATGCTATGAATGAGAAGATTAAGTCCATAAAGAAAAATAACATGTAGGATCTTGTCCCATTTCTGAAAGGTATGAAACCCATTGATTGTAGATGGATATTTAAGACCAAGAGGAATTCGAAAGGCGATATGGAGAGTTACATGACTTATCTTGTCGTACAAGGCTTTACACAAAAAGAAGGCATCGACTATAAAGAGACTTTCTCTTCAGTTTCTTTGAAAGAATCTTTTATGATTATGATGGAATGGTAACACATTTCAATCTTGAGTTACATTATATGGATGCAAAGACAACATTTCTCAATGGTAATATTCATGAGACGATCTGTATGATGTGGCCAGAAAAATTTGTGTTGGTAAATCTAAATAACATGACTTGCAAACTTAAGAAATCCATCTATGGGCTCAAGTAAGCATCTCGACAATGGTATTTCAATTTTCATCTAGTGATCATCTCATTTAATTTTGAGATGAATTTGATCAATGATTGCATATACAGTAAGTTTTATGGGAGCATATATATTTTTTACTTTTATATATCGATGAAATTTTGCTTGCCAACAATGATATAGGCTTATTGTATGAAACTAAGAGATTTCTTGCTAATAATTTTGAAATGAAAGATCTTGGTGATAACTATTTTTTATTGGGCATACAGAAATACTACGACCACTATCAGAGTATTATATGATTATCATAAAAGAGCTATGTCTAAAAGGTTCTCAAGAGATATGACATGTAGAATTACAAACCAGGTGATACCTCTTTTACTAAGGGAAGTAAATTTAGCCTTAATGAGTGCCCAAAGAAGGAATTTAAAGAAAATAAATTACATATGATTCCTTATATGTCAATAGTAGGGAGTCTGATGTACGCTCATGTATGTAAATATTTAGATGTTACGTACATTATCAAGATCTTAGGTATATATTTAAACAATCTATGAATATACCATTAGAAGGTAGCGAAGTGGGTCTTGTGATACTTATAGAGAACAAAAGACTATATGCTTACGTATAGAAGGTTAAATCAGTTTAAGATTATTGGGTATATTGATTCTGATTTTTTTGGATGCTAAGATATTATGAAATTTATGTCAGGCTATGTCTACCTACTAGCTGGAGATGCTATCTTCCAAAAGAGTACTAAATAATCTCTTATTATAGCCTCTTTTACCATGACAGTAGAGTTTATAGTATGTTATGAGGCATCCAATCACGAAATATGGCTATGAAATTTTGTCAAAGGGTTGTGCATAGTAAATAGTATCGAACGATCACTTAAGTTATTTTGTGACAATAAGTCTACAATGCTTTATTCTACTAACAACAGGGGCTCAACGTAATCAAAGCATATAGAGATCAAGTTCTTAGTTGTTAAGGAAAGAGTTCAAAGTATATAGATATCTAAAAAATAAATCGATACAAACTTCGTGATTATGGATCCACTTACTAAGGAATTGTCACCCAAAATTGTTCATGAGCACACTACTCGTTTAGGTGTCATGTCATTTGAGGATATCCAATTTTAGTGAGAGTTTATAATTTTAATTTTTTTTATAAACACATTTTTAGTTATTCCAGTTTATGAATATTTTAGGATCATTTCTGTAGAGATAAAGTTTTGGTCTATTTACACTTTGATTTTGGTATGGTTGATCTCACTAAGGTTTAAGGTTAAATAGTTGAAAATAGGTATATTAAGATCACATTGTATGAGATTTTTATGTTATATATCCACATCATGATCCATGTCATTTAATTGTATCAATATATGTGACCATTGATGGGTCGAGTTACAATAAATGTAACAAAATCTACTTTGATCCTATGTTTGTATAATTGATGGATCAGATCAGATATAGATATATTTAAGTAATGATTGTAAAGTTGAGCTCATACAATTATTTTTGGAATACATAATTATAAGGTTACATATATAGTCAAAGTAGTAGATTGTTGGATTCTCAATCTAACTTTAGGCTTATATATCAATAATTATTTGTTGTAAACTATAATATAAGTTACTCCTATTTAAAATTGATTTATTAAGATTTAAGTAATTTAGGCTTTCATGTTACTAATAAAATGTGTACCTTTAATGTGTAGAGAGATAAGGTCAATTTTTATTTTAATGATGAACTAAAACAAATATACAATTATTAATACATATAGTAATTATGGTACCAGATCACATTTATTATTATAATCTTATCTGATATTCTATCGTCAGAAAAAATAAAGGAAAAATTAAAAAGTTCTTTGAAGAAAACGTGTAGATCTGTAAGACTAACTACTTAATTATAAAATTAATTAATAGCTATAAGTTCAGGTACATAATCATATATTTGTATTTGATTTTTAGTAATACAATATGAATATTCTTAAGTTATTTTTTGTTTTAACATGATAGATTCTAAAATATTTGTGATTTCTGTTTAACTTTTGAAAACTCTCCATTTTAACATCCAATTTATTTCATGCATTTCATATGACTTCAGTAGCTGGTGATAAAAGTGGCGTTCTATATTCTCCTAGACGTGGGTTGAAATCTTTAGTAGCTTAGTAATAAAAGTGGTGTTTTATATTCTTTTGGACGTAGGTTCGAATCATATTCCCAATTTAGACCAATTAATGAATGTGTGATGTGTATCTCAGAATAAGTTACATGGATTGGACAAAAAATTATTCCTTCGTGCATTTCATGGCTCTAGTTGTTAGGAGTCTAAATTAAGATCTAAAAGTATGGATATAAATTCAAGCAGGTTGGAATAGCCAAAACCTTGGGTTCGGATCGGTCTTAGTAAGCACATATATATATTTTCGGATCGGGTTGATTGTGTTTTCTAATTTAATTGTAGTCTTAAATCTAGTTCTAAAATCATCCGAATAAATTAGGAACTGATTTTTTTAATTTTTAAATTGAATTAAGTTAAGTATATGAGTTCAATTCATACAATAACTTAAAAAATGATGCATTAAATTGTAAAAATATTTAAGTTTAAATAAAAATTTAGATAATAATCATAATATAACGTATTATTCTATAATAAATCCAATCTTAAAAATTATTGAGAACTAAACCGAAATTGTTTAGGCTTAATCGTGCTTCTTTTTAGATTGTATCAAGCTAATCTTTCAGATTTTAATGAAATGTGATAAATAAGCGAATCTTTGAGACTTTTAACTAAATTAGTTAAATTTACATCCCTAACTAAAAGCAATAACTTTATTTTATATTAATTTTCACACGTAAAAATCATATAAAACAAACCTTGAAATTAATATCCATAAGAAAAAGGGATAGTATTCATGTCACTATTAGATATGCAACATTAGATGCCTGAGCTGCTCACATTTAAACCATGAGCCACCAAATCGAACTTCAAGCTTCAAAACACCTTAATTTCTACTTCCTCTAAAAAACTTTTAAGTCTTAAGGAATTTATACCAAATATATTTTTGCATCGTTTTTATTTGGTATGTCGTAAAATTGAAATGTTTCTCTATAAAGTTAGTACTGTATAATAAAACTTTATATAATTACAATCAGATCCATAATTATCACGCAAAATATGAGATTGAACCTTACAAGCTTTAGTTAAGTCAGACTGAAGAAGCAGTTCTGCCAAAATATCCGCCATACACATATATTTAAAAAAAAAAAAAAAAGGGAAGAGAGGATTCAGTCATTTTTTGTTAACAGTAAGTTCAAAAATTATTGAGATTGGCGTAAGTGATAATATGATATTTCCATCTAATAATATATAAGTCAACTATTTTTTTTAAGGAAAATTCTAGATGTTTTTAGTATTATTTCATCCTATGCTAACTCGAAAATAAATTAAATATTTTATTATTTAATATAATTTATAATTAATTTAATAACAAATCTACTATATAAAAATAAAAATAAATAATATTTTCAAAATCTTTTTTGAGATATATTTGTTAAAAAATCCAATTTTTCATAAATAATATATCATAATATTATTCATAACTACAATTAAACTCTTATAATTATATTTAATGGAAAAATATAAAGTTTGTTTTAATTATATTATAATTATAATATATTGAATTCCCCTGTAATCGAGTGTCTCTCTGGCCTTCGTTCTTAAGGCACTTTTGTTTCCAAGTGTTACTAAAAAAAGTCCCTAATCCCAAGACAAGTCATGCAACACTACCAGACACACCCTTATTTTAGACAGATCCTTTATGATCAGTCTCTGTTCATATAATCTTATAATCTCATGATATCTCACTTCTCTTTTTTCTCTTAGAAACTATTCAGTATCTTTCTTTTCCTTCTTTAATCTTTAGCTACCCAGAATTTAACTACCATGGTTTCTGCTGATACTGCTAGAACTGTCGTTGGTATCGTAGGTATATTTATTTATATATGTTTTTTTTTCATTCTACTTTGTAATTATTTAAATGTTTTTTTGTTATATATGAAACAAACTTAATTTAATTAATTAGTTGTCTTGCATGTGGTTTGTTGATGATCTTCTGATAATAATCAATACTGATCATGTCATGGGTTTTATCATATTTTCAGGAAATGTCATCTCATTCTTCTTGTTCTTGTCTCCATTGTAAGAATCTTAATTCCAATGTTAATTTTTTTGCTTTTTCTTTTCCAGATTTATAATAATTTTTGTCTGGAATTTAATTAAGAGAAATGCTATTTTTAGAATTCTAGAGTATAAAATATTAATATCAAAATAATTTATAATTTTCTGACAATTTAATATCTAAAAATAAAAATATTTGTTCCATAACTAGTATATAAATCTTTTATCTATCTCAACCTCAACATCTAAAATTTTATTATTTTTTATCAATAATACTATTATTCAAATAAAAAGTAATTTTGTTTTTTTAATTTTTAATAAAAATTAATAAAATATTAAAACAAAATAATAGAAGTTAATAAATAATAAAACGAAATTTTGTGAAAAAATTCATACTAAAGTTAATTTTATTATTATTAAAAAAAGTTTATATTTTTATTGCATTTAATTAATTGATAGAAAAATAATAAAATTTTAATAAAAAATTATTAAAATAATATAATTTATTCTTAATTAAATATATTTTTATAATTAAAAAAATTAAATGATATTATTTTTATCTATAAAACTAAACATATAAATAACATAATTTAAGATACGTACTTAATATTTGTCTGAATGATATTATTGATATTTTAATATACGGTGGTAATTAATTACTTTATGTTTAAACGATTATTATGTACTCTTTAAGATGAGAAAATAATTAATAATTAATAATATAATATACAGGCCAACATTTGCACGGATATGGAGAAAGGGATCAGTGGAGCAATATTCAGCAGTTCCATATCTAGCAACTTTAGTCAACTGCATGGTCTGGAGTCTGTACGGACTTCCCTTAGTTCACCCTAAAAGTATTCTGGTATTGACAATCAACGGCACCGGGACTATCATTGAATTTGCCTACATCATCCTCTTCTTTATTTACTCTAATGACAACAAACAAAGGCTCCAAATTGTTGTGGTTGTGATTATTGAGGTCTTCTTTGTTGCTGGTCTTACACTTATGGTTCTCACTTTAGCCCACACTCAAAACAACAGATCTTTGGTTGTTGGCATTGTCTGTATTCTTTTCAACATCTTCATGTATGCTTCTCCTTTGGCCGTCATGGTTAGTGCTCTTTGATTATTATCTTGTAACCCTTTAAAATAATTTTTTCATTTTTTAATTATTTATATATAATTTTTCAATTAATTATATACCTAAAACGAAAGTATATCATTACTTACTAATTTCAAATGAATAATTTATTTTTAAAGTTGATATTAATAAATTCACTTCATTCATGAGTTGAAATGAATTAAAACAATTAGTTAAAAATTAATTCTGTGCTTGTGAATTCACGTAAAACAACCTAATTTTTTCAAAAGATAATTGTAATAATTTCATTATAAAAAATGCACTTAAATATACATTTTTCTTTAAAAAACATTGTTTTAATGTTTTACTAGCTATAAACAAACGATAATATTTATACTAACATTTTTATTTTTAAAAATATAAATGAGAGCACTCATGAATTATTAAACTCAAGTAATTTAAAAGTATGTTTAGTTGAAATTTTCTAGCATAAAATCTAAAAGAGAGTTTAACAACTCATTAAAAGTAAGTTGAATCTAAATTAGCTAACTTATTTAACAATTCTACTAGTAATTATTATTATAGATTTGAGTAAAATAAAATGAGCCATCAGAAATAATCATTGTGTTTTTGTTTTAAGTGGATATATTGGTAATTTTCTCATTAAATTATTTATATAAATAATCTTATTCTCTTTTGATCTGACGAAGAAACTGGTTATCAAAACAAAAAGTGTGGAGTTCATGCCTTTTTTCCTCTCACTTGCTTCATTTGCTAATGGTCTAGTCTGGCTTATTTATGCTCTCATCCGATTTGATCCCTTCATCACTGTAAGTAATATTTCTCCATTTAATTGTTTTTTTTTTTTCCTTTCTTCCTATTTGCTCTAATTTTGTGCTGAAATTTGATTTTATTCAAAGGATCTAAAATGGGCCTAAATAATGGTCTCAGGTACCGAATGGGCTCGGGGCATTATTTGGGCTGGTCCAGCTTAGTTTATACGCCGTATATTACAAGTCTACTATACGACAGATGGCAGCAAGAAAAGAGAAATTACAAGTCGATATGGGAGTAACTCATCATCATTATTATCAGCATCATCGTGTGATCGTTAATGGAGATCTGGAACCCAAGAAGACTGCGACTACTGCAGCAACACCTTAATTAGTGTGGTCCTGCAGTTAAAAAAACAATGAAAACGACTCACCTCTCGCTTGTCCATCGTCTGATTCGAATCTCAGTACTTAAGTCGAAGTTGAATAGGGAAGCTAGATTTGCGGTTACAAGTTACGAATAATTGCATAAAAATTAGGTTACTCATAGAGCATGTGCCTGTAAGTTAGGCTACTCAATTTGTCATGATTTTAACATCTTCAATAAAAGTGATTTCAATATAAATCGTTTGAGATAAAGTAGTTTAATCAAAAATTAGTTTTAAGAGGTAATTAGTTATTTGACTTAAAATCATTAGAAGTATTTTTAAGTAATATTTTAATAATATTCAAAACTTCTTATCATAAAAATAAATATTACTTATCTTAAAAGATACAAATAATACATCTCAACTCTCTAAAGCATTTCTGATCATAATTATCAAATATCCTTAAAAGTGATTTAAACCGTTTCAAAACACCTAAAAAGTTTGAAATAGACCCTCAATATCCAGTTAATTGTTGATATTGAACTCCTTTTTTTACAAAAATAAAACAATCAATATTAGAAAGAAAAGAAAAAACTTTCAATATATGCAAATGACGAGAGCTGTAAATTCCAATAAAATCAAGCATTAAATCCGTATGAAAGTCATTCAACATTTAAGGGGAAGAATTTTACATAGACCACTCAGGATTTCTACTATTTCACCCTAAAAATTCCTACCTGAAGCAAGCTATAAGAACCTAGATAGCTATACAGTTTTGACTTTCCCAGAATTCTACTATAACAATTTTATACATTTACAATCTACCCTTCACTCATCAGTGCTCTCACAAGAGCTTCCAAGATTAGGCATTATATCATGAACCAAAAGTCTAATCATATTGCAGCCTGATGATTTACAAACATCCATGCACTCTTGTAGGTCTGCATCACAGACTATCAGAACCCATTCATGGTCATCGTCCATATATTTAATATCAAACGTACCTAACTCCAGTTTCAATCTCATTGCCACCTCTTCTTGGAGCTCTACAATACCAGAACTTAGCAGAAGACGAAACCGTATAATATCTTCTCTGTATGTCGCTTTAATAGTCACACTCTTCATGGCTTCCCTTGGTTTATTAGCAGGTGGGTTTGTCTGAGCTAGAGTACCACCCATCGGCTTGTTCAGAGCTAAATCTGAGCTAGGAGGCTCTACCCAACAATACTCTGGAAGTTGCTCATCCAAAACTGCATCTGCTGCTGCAGGACAAAGACTTCTCAAATTTTGAGAACTTCCAGCATCCTCAATTGGCAATGCTCCAAAGCGTTCTTGAAATTCTTCTGTTGCAAAAGCTTTGGGTATTGGAATTGCCCTTGAAAAAAATGGCTCATCCATTGGTTGTAATGCCGAGTCAGGGAAGCCATCTACTTTAATACATTGCTCATGAATGGAAGAGACTAATGGATCCTTTACAATTACATTTCCATTGGCAGGACTAAAGTGACATGAACCATGAGAAGTAGGTGTCCCAGCACTCGCTTCCTGTGAGCCACTTCCTGACCTCGAGTGCTTTGAGCTTTTATCAATCTCAGGTGAAAATCCATGACTTTCATGGATATGATCCTCCTGATTTAATATTGGCCCTCCTATGAATTGTTCCTCCATTGCACCCGGTCCCTGTGTTCCTGGTGTAAAAGATGTGAGTGATCCTTTCTTTTCCATGAAAGTTTCAGGTGGTTTTGGGCTTGAGGATGTTTGCTGATTATTCCCATTTGCTGGAGAAGACGGAGATATTGAGTGAGTCAGAGGACTAAAGCTAAATGCTCCTTCAGCACCTTGTACAGACTCAATTACATGTTTAAGCTTGGATAAGGAACGGTTAACTTTATTGATCTTGCGTGATGGCCAGCGGGATATTCCATGCTGCCTACAGATGCGTTTCATTGTTGTAGGACAAACTGCAAAGCAGAAAGGTATCAAAGAAAAATCCCCATTTATTGCCATAAAAATTTAGTCTCTTAAATGAGTAAAATAAAGAGAATGAATAACACGTTAAGGATTTTTTGCATACCACCAAGACTTTTTGCAGCATTTTTAAGGCTTCCTGCAAAGTATTGTTGAAGAACTTCAAGACGAATTGATTTCTCAGTTTTCCCTCGTTTTCTCTCTGGTTTCTTTTTGGTTTCTGGATTCTCTGGAAAAGAGACATTATTGTCTACTCCATCATAAACAGCATTGTTGCTATCATTTGCAGCATTTGAACCGACTATCAAAGGCTCTTTTGTTAAATTTAGTTGGAGTATTTCTCCTCCATTTGGTGAAGTATCAAGCACCGGTGGTGATTCAATTATTTGAATACATTCAAACCTTGACTCAACTCCATCCACAGAGGCTTGAATGAATTCGATAAGTCCTACTTCCTCTTCTAATCCAATCCCAGAAGCAACCTTTAGACTCTTAAAATACTTTTTCATTGTTGCCAATAATGATCCCAAAAAAGTCTCATGTTCACCACTGCTTGTGATGGTTGGAGGCAGGAAAAATTCTAGAATGTAATCATCATCTCCGGTATGAGCGCTCCGTAAGCAGATTGCAAAACAGCTGCTTAATCCAAACATGCGTGCATAATGCACTAAGGGATACTCAGCTTTGCAAAATTGGGTAATATCTCTACAGAAACATAAGCTAGAGGACAAAAATGCCCTCCCAGTCACCCCTTGACCCTTTTGTAAGTGGTGCTCAAGACACGCCTCACGAAAACCCCACACGTGACCATCTACAATGTAGACTGCTACATCAGTAGCAGACATGCACACTTTTTCCATGCAATTACCATCAATTCCTGAGCAGCTCTTCTTCAGGCCACCACCATTAGCCAGAACACTGCGATGCATGCATGGAACCCAGGTCTGAGCTATTGGTATCTTATGAGTTTCGCACACTGCTGTCAGTATCTCCAATATTTCAGTCAATGCAGCTTGGCGACCTTCATTACAAATCTGGGTTACAAGAATTGCCAAGTATTTTTTTTATCTGTGAGAATGGAGGGGAAGAAATGGAAGAAGTCCAAACTCAACTTCTTGGTTATACAAATTACAGAGAACTTGGAGCAAATGATAGTCGCAACGTACCCGGGTATTGTTATAATCCAATATCTCTGAACTTTTCAAGTTCACTGCCTGCAGGAGATCCCAAAATTATGTGAGTCACACAAATCACACTAAGATAATGCATATACAGAAAATTTTCATACAGAAATCCACATAATAGACATTATCCAGCTCCCCCTGAAAGAAAAACAAACCTCAAGTGCTCTGCAAACTTTATCAACCTCAGGTGCATAGTTGATTTTCTGAGCAGTCATTATGAGCTCAAGTACACCAATACAAGACTGTCCAGAACGCTCAAAAATGGGCAAAGCCAAGCTTCCATGAACATCATAATGTTGAGCATGATCAAGTCGTGGATACTCTGTGATGGAGTAATACTGCACATCTGGAGTCCATTCAGGCAATTTTTGCTTGAAAACACGGCCAGGAAGCCCAGGCATTCCGTTACTCTCCCCATCCACAGAGAACATATACATAGCAGAAACCATCCTATAATGATGAAGTCCATTACTATTTGGAACAAGAACAAAAGGTTGCCCTGAAGTTGTTAGTGCATAACCACATCCATTCTTTACCGGTGCCCAAACCTGAGCTAGAACGTGCTGGTTGGTTGATTCCTTCAAGTATCGAAGCGCTTGATTCATCCTCTCTTTGAGTAAACAGTAATCATCTGGATTTTCAACCGGTACAATTCCCCAAGTCGGTGGAGGAACCGCTCTGTTCTCCTCATTTACAGCAGGCCTTTCTGTTGCTTGATTAGAGTTACCTGTACTTTGACATTTCAAAGAAAAATCCTATATAAGTGAACCCCTGAGGCTACTTAAGAACTGCCCTTGCTAAAACAAACTACACAACAACGGGTCAATTAAGTTTAGGATTTGATATGGTTCAATTGAAGTAGAATGTTTTTTTTATTATTATTATTTATTTATTTTTGGTGTTTATGTGTCATGAAGTAGAATGTTTCTGCAACTTGGAAATCTTACATATAATCTGAATCCAGGACGGAAAAATTAAAGTCCTCAAGCATTGAACTTCAGTTAAGCGGGAATAACCAACATGGCCAAAGTGTTACATGATAATTTTTTTAGATGATACGGTATTTTTTATGGTTCGGAGCCATAACTTGAAGTCGGAAGTGGGTAGAAGTGGATTTGTATGCGGCCAGGGGGGACTATCCTATCAACTCTTGGCAAAGAAAATTTTAGGTTAATATCTATAAAATTAACGAGAAATTATGCATAAAATAAGTTTTTTTTAATTAAATAATAATTATATTAAATTTTTTATTATTAATTACTATTACTACAATTATTAAATTAAAGATTATAAAGACTAAGAAGCAAACAATATTACTTTACTATTTATATGGTGCCCTGAACTCATACATAGGCTAAATCCGCCACAAGGGGAGTATAACACACACCCATAAGGACTAGGTGTTTACATAATACATAGTTTGGTTGATGAGGGAACTTCAATACAATTGAGGTCTTAAGAGCAAGAAGTTATAACAAAATAATACTTTATAAATTTTGGGGGTGTAAGAAGTAGCTTTCATTTCAAAAGAAGTTATTTGTCTGAGAATGAGAGTGACCCAATTCATAAACCAAAATAGACGACAAATATGAGTATAATTTTAGTTCCTTATCCGTCATACAGCTTCTCAAAAACCAAACGGTGTTTACCGAATTTTATAGACAAAAGCTTTCAGTTAAGTTCCCAACTTCATAGAGATTTACCAATTAACGAGCAAATCAACGGTAAAAACTGAAAACCGAGGGACCCTTGATGCCAAAAACACCAATTAAGAGCTACAAAATGAACAAGACCTAAAACAGTAACACAAATCAATAAGAAAATTTTACAGGAAAGCAATCAAAATGAGTCAGATTATAGACCTGAGTTCCGATTTGAAGCAACCTTATTTTGGTTATCTGCATCGCCGAAAGCCCAGATAGGAGAGTGTGGGAGGTCGGCGGAGGAGAAGACGAGAGGAGACAAAGGATCGGAAACAAAGGCGATCTGATCCAACGGCCAAGAGCCATCGATATCGAGGTCAAAGTCCATACGAGCATCTATGTCGTCCACGTCGTCTGATTTTGGCGGGAAGGGGGGAGTACTTTCCTCATCAGAATCGGACATATTGTCAACGTGGTAATTGGTTTCAGAGAAAAACTTCTCACTAGAAAGAAAGAAACTGAGAAAGAGGAGTGAGTGGTAGTAAGGAGATGCCGGTAAAATGTAGCAGAGAGCGATTCCATGGAACCCATTAATCCAGTAATTTTTTACTTGGGGGTGTGCTTATGGATAAAATATGGAGCTATGATTCCATGTTTCGCACCACCACAAAAAACATTCAAATCTCATCAGCTTCTTATTTTTACTCGTCTTTAACGATCTATGCTACCATCAATAACTACTTATTATGCATCAAAGAAACTTTAACTTAAATAATATAATTTCATCTTACTACATTTTTCATATTTAAAAATGTATAAAAATACTTTTCATATTTTTTTTATTAACTTAATATTTACAAAATAGTGATAAAATTTATAAAAATATTATTAATTATTTTTCAAATAATTTATATTTTTTTATAAAAATTAATTTTTCAATATCTTCTAACTTATTATCATATACTATGCTTAAATAAACATATGAATATAAATTTTTTTTTATTATAAGGATAGAAGATATTCTAATACTTTATAAATATATATTGTTAAAAAAAGAAAATACATTAAACTTATTAGCTTATTAGACCAATCACTTGTTTCTTGTCTTTTTCTGAACAAAAAGTGCCACCAAATTATTTTAGTTAAAGAAATTGATACATAACACTATCGAATCTAATAATAATCCCACTAAATAATTTATAGAATAGATAATTATATATCATTAAAATTTATATTATATTTATTATTGAATGTATGATTTGATCGATTATAATTATATATTATAGTTCATGTTAAGACTCACTTAAGTAATAATAGTTAGCATTAATCATCGGACAAAGTTGTCAACATATTACCTTCTTTTAGGACAACGATGACGCTATAAAACATAAACAATATTATAAAGTGGCAAAAAACTACTTTATTAAAATGAAGTAGGAGTTGCGAAAGTTATGGGAAGATTTGCTAACTGCACCTCATCATCCAATGATCAGAGAGTTAGAATTTGTATAGCGTCTTGCCATGAAAAAGAAAATTACTTTTGGCATCCACTGTTTTAAATGTGTTGGGTAACTTTCTAATTCTGTGCTTAACGCGTAAACCCAATTACAAAGATATTGCACCTGCGTATTAGACTGACACACAAAACACACAGGCAAATTTAATGATATCTGGAGGGAGAACTTTAAACATTCCACTTCATTCCATTTAAAATTATTTAAAAATAAATTAATTTTTTATTAATTATTATAAATCTTACCTAATTTAAAAACAAACTTAATTTATGATAATTAATAAAAAAAATATACAAATTAATAAATATATAATCTTCCTGTGTACATATAAAACTATTCCTAAAAGGGATGGAAACATTAATCTCACACTTTTGCATTTAAAAATTATTTTTAAAATTAGATAAATGATTAATCTTTTTAAACAATATTAATAAATGTGTATAATTAGCACAACTACAAAAGTGTTTACAAATTTATGTGTTCAAAAATGCTTGGTGGTTATTAAAATCAAAATTCTTTTTTTAAAATAATACTAGTGAAATTAATTTAAAAAAATCGAAGGGCTTAGATAGAATGAATGTACATTTAAAAAAAAAACTAGATAGAATGAATGTAACTTACAATGTATGCAATATAGAATAACACACCCTTCAAAAGTCCAAAGAAGGCAATGTAAAAAGAATAAAGAAATAATAAAATTCCATTATTAAAAAAAAAAATTCCCAATAAGGCAACCAAGAGTCCAAGACCAGAAGTAATGAAGAATCAGTCTAAATCTAAAAACATATACAATACACAATAACCGAATGTTGAATTTACTCAGAGTCAATTATAATCAGCTTCATTTCCCAAGTCCAGTAGGAGGAAGAGAACTTACAACATTACGTATCTGAAAAGTCACACAATTTGTTGCTTCCAAAACTAAAAGGTTCTCGAAACAGTTAGTCCAATGAATCAGAATACCTCTCTTATAATATAAATCATCAATAAACTGCTCAGGCAAATCTCAGAAGTATGCACCCAACAGTAACTCTTTCAAGGGCCAAATATCAAATGTGTTCTCTCTCTCTCTTTCTAGAAAAATATGGTGGACACACCCATTATAAGGCATCCAGTTGCCACCCAAGGGCTCAGCCGTTCACCTGTATCAAACAGCCAAAGGTATCAAAATTTGGTCATGTGATCCATGCTAAAGGGCAAATGGCTTCACCATACAAAAGACTAAAAGAGCAATCTTACAGTCCTAGCTTAAGAGAGGGCAAGATTTTGACTCGAGTAATCAACTAAGCAGCATTTAGTTATAGTTCTACGCACTTCAAAAGAAAAGATGTGTCAACCCAGATACAAAACTTACCTATTCTAGCTGCCTTCCAAAAGAATCCTCGAAACCTGCAAGGATCATAACCAATCATTATACAGCCTGCGTTGAATATTAAAGTACAGGTAAATAGCACGATGCCCTAGTGCGATCGTAACAGTGTTGCTTAACGATTTAAAGAAATAGTTGGAATTCAAATACAAAGAACAATAGTAAAATTACATTAAATAAACTCAGTAGAATACCCACACAATTGAAGGAAAAAAGAAATGGAGATCATGGAGCAATATTATAAGTGCCAACGATACACACTGAAGACAAGAATGCTCCAGATTATGAGCTTAGCTTAAGCATGTTCCATAAGAGGAAAAAAACTCTCAGCTTGGAAACTAAACTCTGCCTCCTTAATGTCAGTATGCAGGAAACCCTTTGCCACAAGTAAGGAACACTTGAAATGTGCCTCCATGTGATGCATAAATCTCCAAACTTAAAAACAGAAATCATGTTATTCAACAAAGGTATAATTCTTCTCTTCATACTTTACTATTAGCGAGTATAAGTCTTTCCTCACTTGAGATTTTACTACAAGATGTTCCAATAGTTAAATATCGTATGTTAGCAAAGGGATGAACTCGAGAGAAAGCTTGAAAAACTAATTCAAGAATTTCTCGATTATATTTGGTTGGTAGTAATGAAATGAAATTGAATTGAACCAAAAATATGAACATTCCTTTGTTTGGTTCGACATTTAAGAAGAAGGATTGGTGGAATACTCTTTTCATCCACTTACCAAGAGAATACCTTGTAATGCTATATATATAACTTATTTATATATGTTTTCTTTAATTACTTTTACCTCCATTTAGACACAATAAAATTTTGTTTCCAGTTTTACCCTAATTTGATTCTATTATTCAAACCAAACATAGTAGATGTAATACTATTTCCATCTTTTCAATTCCATTGATATTACCATTCCCATAAGTTTTCCATTCCATGAACCATGATCATAAATATTGGCATTGCACCCATTTATGTAATTCATAGCCAAATCTTTACCAATAGACATAATTAAAATTTACAAATTGTTGCAAATCATCCATGAGCACCCAACGCGGGCTTATTTTCTTACCAATAGAAAACGCTAAAATTGATTGAACCCTGAATTTAACAAAACTCAAGTCTAACTATGACCACGAAAAAGATAACCAGTGAGCAGATAAGGAACGAACCCGGTTTTCTGTTCGAGCAGTGCTGGAAATTGCATCTTCACGAAAGTGCACGTACAAATCACCAACAGCACCACAGTCAAAAAAGAATTGAAATTGAAAAGTGCCGACTGCAAATTCACAAATTAATTTAAATCATATAAAACTCAATCTTAATCTATTATAGACAATTATTGCTAATTAATCAGGAGAAAATGGCATTACCATATCTGGGTTCTTTTGTATCTGATCAGATCTGCAGATAATATCCAACCAAAATAAGTAGAAAATCAAAGCTAGGGTTTATGAGCGATAAGAGACAAAATTTTGAAGAGCTTTTGCCGAAAACTGTTCCACAGCCAACTATTTTTTTCACTCCCGAAGGACAAATAGGGCAATAGGGAAAGCCGTCAATTACGAACTTACCACGGACCGGCCAGTATAAAATTATAAATACCTACGCGTCACCTATCTGGAGGGTTAAATCGACATTTGGTATTTATCATCATTCATGTACGACTAACACGACGTGTCGTTTAAGTAAAGCAGCTCGTCTATTTGCAAATTTGTATAGATTACTGATTACACTATTAAACAGTAAATACAAGGCCGCAAATCCAACTCCGTATGTTTCCCGCCATTTGAAGGCGCACTTTGACGATCTCCAGGACATCAATGAGGTACGAGAGGCGATGAGGTGTGAACTACACGAAGCACTTGAAGCAGAAGCGAAAGGTTTACCACGACGGTTTCTAGGAGCTTCACATCTTAACCAACAAGGTGATCTAGTTCAATCATTCTGAAAATTCATTTTATTTTTTTTAATTAGACAACGATCGAAAATTTGTTAAGTCTGATATTTGTGATTGGTTATAAATATATAAAAATATAATTGATAATTTTCCTTATAGCTTAAGTTTTTAAAAGAGTATGATAAACAATTTTTAAATATCACGGATGTATTTTCTGTATTCAAATCTTAGTTAGCTCAATTATTAGAAATATATAAAAATATAACTGATATTTTACTATCATTGCAAGAAGATGTCAGAATCTAGGCTCTTGAAAGACGAAAATGTGAGTGCCGGTGAACTACTTACATTCAAGTTTTACAGCATGTTTTTGGTAACAATTTACCTGTTTATTTTCTTTGTTAATACCCAAATAACATATACTTAATCCAATAACTTGAGAAGAAAAATGATAAGGATACAAATTTGTACCTATTTTGCACCAACATTACTTATATTGATATTAGGATTTCTCTTCAGGAGAATTGATTGTTAACTCTCTATATTTGTCTCCAAGTAGATAGGGCAGAGCTTTTATTAACACTATGAACTTAAAAAGCACTCACAAATGTGATTGAATACAGTTCACTCAATTATATTTTTACTACCGTCTAATAAGAGTCTTCACTTGCTAGGTGACGATTTACTAACACTTATTTAACACACCCTCTATATTTACCTTGTCTCAAAGAATTCTCCACATTCCATAACTCTCACAATAGTAATAATAATAAATAGTAATTTTGAATTAATTTTCCTCAACCTATTTTAAATGCCTATTACTTTCAAATTTCTTCAATTTCTTTCTGGCCTTAGAAGGGAAAGGGCTATTCAGAAGGCATATGGGATAAAAAATTGACAATTAACATCATCAATGAACCCTTTAAGAGCTTTCAGATCCTTAAAAGCCAATCTTAGTACCACTCTAAATCAATTATTATATATATAAAAAAACACACACACACAAACGTATACTGGAAGGGAAACCCAGGCAAGAATCACAAAATATATGGTAAAACACAAGGTGGGAGCTGAAACAAAAACTGAAACAATTCTTTCCAGCTGCTTCTGATTTGTACTCTTAGGCATCCAAGTACTTAGATAATATAGCATCCTTTCCATTTTTGCGCATGTTGATTAAAGACTTCAGCAAACGTTTGCTTTTTCCTGAATGTTGATGGTGATGAAGATCAGTATTGTCTTTGTTCCTGTCCGTTTCAGCTTGAATAGACATAGAAACTGTTCTCCTTGGTGCTGATGGGTACTGCATGCACGAGCACTAGTTGTTCAATATTATTTTTTTTAAACAAAAGGATAGGTTCAACAGTATTTGTTTGATTGTCTATAAATGGCTTACCCGGTGTTTAGAAGTAGAGGAGTTAACTGTAGTTGATCTCATAATAATAAGAGGTCCATTACGCATCCTAGGAGATAAGTGTGGTGGCAATGGTGGCCTCTCTGATAACATGAAGCAAAAGTGAACAAGAATGAGGAATGTCAAAGTTCAAAAGACAAACCTTTTTTGTTAACCTCACTAGCCTCAGTACTAGTGGGTCACTAGTGACATCTTGGTTATACTGTATAATTTTTATAAAGTCATGCATTTGGTTATAAAGTTAGGTTGTATTGTACATAATAAAAATTGTATGGTTAAAAAGAAATTTTGTTTAATCAAGGAGTATGGATCTAAAACACTTAATTTAGTCTATCTAAATATTCTATTCTAAGATTATGTGTCTTAATTTTTTCTTCCATCTTAAATAAATCTTAATAAAGAAATTATTTTGATATATAACAAAAACTACATAAAACAAATTACATATTATTGTAAATATAAATTATTTTATCAAAATATTTATCATCAATTTTATCTGATTACATTATATAGGTTATCATTAAATACTATACAGATTAATATTATAATTTAATATACAATTATATTTAATCTATCTGATACGGTGTACTCATATTGATAATATTTTATTAACCTTTCTGTTTTCTTTTTTTTTTATACCTATCATCTGACTTTAATCCATATCATTCTGTATCATACTATACTTCCTTGATATCTTAGATGAATACAAACCTCGTATTGATGTGATTCTTGAGAATTGACAAAAGCTTGGTGAAGATAAGGAAGATTGAGGTGCAGAATACCCTTCACTGTTCATAGTTTTCAAGAAGGTTATATATTGGGAGTTAGGTCAAGTTTAGGAGCATATAAATTTATATTTTTCACTCAAAAATGTTTTGTTCCAATATAGATAGATTTACCTTACAATTGTAGGAGAAGTTTCCCCAGTTGCTCCTTTTGACATATAATATTTAAAATCATCAGCTACCATTCTTATTTATTAATGCAAACCACATACGAGCAGCATGTAAACCCTAAATTATGAAAATTAAATCCTGAATCTTAAAATTAAACACTAAATTGAACTAACTAATCCTAAAATTTAAATTTATAATATTCTATTTCTATACACACCCATATATATGTATAAAGAAAATAGAACAATGAAATGAAGTTGCAAATTCAAGGATGGCAACTCATTAATTAGCATATGGAAAGGATTGTAATACCAGTGTCACACTTGTACAAGTCCTCCTCAACACTCTGATTTAACACATTAAACTGGCTTACAGCTTCTCTGGTTTCTCCTGCAGGAAAAAAAATGGATTTCAATTACCAGATAATTATAGTTCCATATTTATATAAATCCACAACAAGATGTAAATGAAAATCAAAAGAGTGGAGGAAATTGTATTTGCCTGAAAATTTATATCGTTTGTGGTGCTTGAGGAAACTTTGAGCTAGTGATTGTTCAGAAATTCCTCGTCGATAAATGAAGGCATGACCTGTTAGCATTTTCTAAAAAAAAAGAAACATTTTTCAGGGGAATCACAATTTAAAATCATGAGGAAAAAAATTACAATGTAAAAGAAACATAAAGAGATCATGAGAGTAAATACTGATGAGTACCTGTTCAATGCAACAGATCCTAAACTCTAGTTCTGAAACATCAATTTTTTCATCCAAAAATTCATTAACCTTATGTGCGATCGAACCCAAGTGATCCACGGTATTGATAAAAGCTTTGATGGCATAATCTTTTAAGGTTTCAACCACTCTAACACAGATTACAAAAGTACTTGTTAATGTTATATCAAGACATTCCTAGTAATTTCTGAAATTATTATGATAAACAGAAAAGGACACGTATATATATAGCTCTTATGTATGCCAACAAGACTACATAAGTTGATATTTGGAATAAAGAATTTTTCATAGAGATATAAGGAAAAAATAATAATAAACTTCTCACATTTGTTTCTGCTCCTCTTTGCAGTATGAAAATTCAAAGTACTGTGCTGCTGAGTACAACTGTTTCCTTAGATTCTTCAATTCCTAGTTAGATATTATAAATTGATATTTCTTAAATTAGAAAATAAATAGAAAATTTATAAATGAACAGTAACATATGGAGCAAAGGAGATAAAGGATCATAGAGAACATACATTTAGGCTATCAGAGAAGAGCATGCTTTGTTGCATGAAGAGCTCATCATGGTGTAAAACTTCTTTTGAGATAGAAGTTGAATTCTCCATTAAATGAATACTCAATACCAAACACTTTTGGTTTGGTAATTTTGAAGGTTGCAAAAGTCCTCCTTTCACTCAAACCTGATCCTTTAGAACAATGAAGCTTCTTCTCAAGAAGACCCAAAAGAAAACTAGATAGCGAAATGAGGAAAAGGTATTAACTATTTTTGTAAGTTAATTATTTAGGAAGTGAAGATCACACATAAGTATAGTAGTCATTTGGAACATATAATTCTAACTAAACCACGTAAAAATATTTGCGAACTTGTTATTATTTTCTTAACTGTTATTATAATGAAAATAATGAATTGAAAATACGAAAAAATAAAAATAAAAAATCTGAATTAGCTTAGTGTGAGACCATGTGGTAGTTTTATTGTTTTCAAATGTGGGATCCGCAAGTAGATGGGAAGAAAACAGGTATTTTAATTTAGATTACTTCAGCATTTAGAATTTAGCTACTTTGCCTGCACAAATTTAATTGTTATTCTCAATAGGATTCAATTATGCACTTAAGAACATTAAATCTATTTTATGAGCCAACCACTAGAGCCTTCTAATTTATTCATGACAACACAAGTCCTCAGTCCTCATTGTATTTACTAGTTTTCTAACAATTTAAAACCCATATGGCTATGAACAAGTAAATTACTAATACAAGTTGTATTGTCTTCAATCATAATCTCCCCTTGAAATCTTAAAAGTTAAAACCCTTAAAATCACAATGCTTTATGTGGATAGTTAGGTTAATAATTCATCTGAAGTTAATTTGAGGCAAATTATGGTGGCAAATTATGTCTAATAATAGATATCGAAATACTTAGTGTCGTGTTTAACCCATTTATTTATTAACAACTAGCAATTCATATTAGTATTTGACCTATCGTTAACCTGTCAGGTTCACAACATGTGATTAACTCAAAAAATAAAAAATAAAAGTCAATCTAGAAATAATATTTTAAGTAAAAATATTTATTAAATTCTTTTGTAGTGAATAATTGCATTAAATAATAATTAATATTAATTTAACGAAGTAACTCGTATTGCCTTGTGTTTGACGGGTTATGTGAGTCGTGTCACTCAGATAACCGATAATATATTGTATGAAAAAACAGTCATAACAGATAAAAACCCCCAAGCAGATTTGCTGAATATGTCTCAGAAAATAGGCCAAATTGAAATACAAAAAAGGAACAATTTCTTGACATACACACTACGTTGAAATTATTTTTTTAAGGTTAGTCTTAATTGTAGTGTTGTGCTCAAGAGAACACGTAACCATATTAGAAGCGCTTTACACAATGCGCTCCAACTCTCTTGCATAACTCAGTGTCTGGTTGATTAGTTGCAGGGAAGGTATCTCCTTGCATGGTGCAGTCTCTTTTGATTTCTGGAAAATAACAAGGTTATCTTTCACCTCCCACCCTTCGTGTTCCTGAAAACAGAAGCAGATTATGAATTACTTTCTAGTTTCTATGTACTTTTTGATAAAGGCCATTTTGACTCAGCAACTTATCTAAAGGAGATGAGATCAAAATATGTAAAATGGTGTTTTACCTCCTCAACGTACTTCAGAAGTTCTTTTCTAGAATTGAACAACAGAACTCGCCGTGCATCATCAATAGTAAGATAATCATATGCCTTCTCACTGCATCCAGCTATTTCATCTCTGAGTACGAGAAGTAATTGATGAGAATAAGATGAGACAAGCATGATACATTTATGTTCACACTAAAATTACTAGGAATCACATCACAGAATACATTTAACAACGCAAAATGGAAGTATGAAGTTCAGAAATGGCGTTTCAGAATGATTCCATCTTCATAAAAGATCCCAAGACCATATGTCTTATATAGGTAGTAGTTGCTATAATTGACAAATGGAAAGAGCAATCATACCTGACCGTCTTTGCCAGGAGATCCATGAAATAAACATAGGTCTCATGTGGGACAGTCTGTCTAGCACTTAAAACACGATTGTAAGCTCCTTCCATGAAGGATTGCTCTAGCTCCACTGCATGCTTAATGCAAGGGTTTTCCAAAGCAGAGGGGGACAGGAGCTCTAGTTCAGTATGGAACTCTGCAATTCTATTCTGAACGAGGAGTCGCAAGAGATTGAGACCTAATATTGGATACTCCTGAGGTGATGGTGGAAGCCTATTGCTGTTCCAGAATAAAAGTAGATTCATTATGACTGCTTGAGAATTCACATAAATTTTACAGAAATAAAGATCATGAGAAATAGAAATAATCATAAAACAAAACAGAGACTTGCAGCAATAATATATTGATCAAATCTGTTTCACGACTCACAACACCTCATCTTCAATACCTCACAATTGCACAAATTATCAAACAGTACTGGAAATTAGCCACATTCTGATGCACATCTCACAACACCTCATCTTCAATACCTCACAATTGCACAAATTATCAAACAGTGCTGGAAATTAGCCACATTCTGATGCACATCTCTGGACCCTTCAATTCTTACATGACAAACCTAATTAACCACTTTGCTGGTATTTTCAATTGCAGACATAAGTAAATACCCTTTCTGCTTTTTTCATCTTTACCAAGCCATACAAAACGCAAAGGCAATGAATAGCACTAACTGGGATAATACAGACAAAAGTATGAGTTCATGTCTGTTGTTATTAAAAACATTGGGTGATCGGGCAGCTCCACTGGCTTTTTAGAATGGATCACTTAGGTCCAGTAGCTTTTTCAATAACAGTTTAGCTCACTAGCTTTGAAAAAGTAACAGCACAAATTCAAAGGGCCAATTATATATTTTTCTTCATTTTTTTACTATATTTAAAAAAAATTATATTAAAAATATGCTTCAGTAAATATTCATATTAAAACTTTCTTTAAAAATAATAATAATAATAGTAATTTAAAAAAAAAAAAAAATTTAACCATATGGACTAAACTGTCACTTTTCAAAACTAACGAACTAAACTGTCACAAAAAAAGTAAAAAAAGAAGAAGAAACAATTAGACTTAAGTGCTCTAACTACAATAACTAGTAGACATACTCAGCATTTTTCTCAAAAAAAAAATTCACTATTTATGTTTCATAGTATGGAGACTTACAAAGCATGTTTTAGTAATAATAAGAGGGGGGGAGGAATTGAATTTAGTCTATGACTAAAAGATTACCGGGCATCTGTATAATATGGCTTCAACTGAAAGAAATCCCTTTCAAATGCATCATGATCCTCTGTCTTCACACTGAGAACAACAGCATGCTCATATATTTCCCCTGAAAATTGTTAAAGAAAAAGAGTTATCTGGAAAAGCCTAATAATAAAGTAATGATGGCAAGAATATCCCATACAAAATTTCCAAATAATAAATAGCAAACATTGCAATAGATGATCATGAAATGAACTATGTTACTAAGAATAGATTCCTTATAATCATAGAATGTTGTCATCGTATTAAATTTGAGGGGGGAAAAGCTTTAATTGAACTCGGTAATAGTAGTATAGATTTTGAAAAACAAGATTCAAGGGATTGATAAAAACCAATTTACCAGTAGAAGAACGGACATAGCAATTACAAAACAAAAATATACTGAATAAAAATTAGGAATCTTACTCGCCATCGTTAATTCATTAACTGCATTGGGTGTATCTTCAAACAATGGTGGGAGGCTTCTAAATTCTGTCAATGAGACCTGCAATGTCACCATAGAGTACAGGCTAAAAACACCAATTCGAAAAAACTCCTAGGATTAAAAGAGATTAAAGCCATTAAGCCAGTGTCAAAAATTCTTGGCATTCCACAATGTAGCAGTATAAAAGTAGCCGAATGCCAACAAACAACTAGTGTTAATCATCTTTCATATGCTCCCGCCCCTCTAGTAGAGGTGGCTAAGTAAGTGTTCCTCGTAACAAATGAGCGAGTGAGATTTGAGTCTCTCATCCCCATTTGTAAAGTTAGTTAGGTCACACGCAATTGGGTGCTTATCCTTTGGAAAAAAATACTAGTGTTAATCATCTTTCATATGCGTTTCTGTTCCAATCCAGATAAATAAAAACGACATACCAACAAAGCTAAACCCAACTCTAGCAACAACATCGTAGTTTGTTAAAAATCTAACTTTTTTTCTTATCAAATATTTTACATGGGGATTCGATATAGGAATTCGTGACCAGCCTTTTGGTAGCGAAATCTAAACTTTCTAGCAAAACTTCTTCATAGATTGAGAGAATCGATCAAACACCCTCACTAAAGGTTTCGATTCATAAAATGAATAAACATCATAAATGAGGGAAATTTGATGATAAAAGAGTTAGGGTTTCGAGATTGAGATTGTCACCTTGAGCTTGCAGAGAAGGTCAGTGCAGTTCTTGAAATCGTTTCGCACGAGGGCGGCTTTGAAGCGATCGAAGAGTTGAGAGAACTCAGTCAACTTTGGATCCATGTCTTGGGTTCGTATGGTTCTGCTCTAAATCTCCTTGAGCTCTCGCTGCTGAGTCGTAGTCGATGCTTTTGCTTGAATTGCCCCTGCTTGTTTCTCAACAAGGAAATACTAAACGTGCCCTCTTACCTTTTGGCGTAATTTGGATCTGGATCCAAACCCGAATACCCAATTGAACAGCCCGAATTCACGATCTTTTTTCACAAAGCTACGCGCTATTAGAGATCGGCACACGTTGGATTCGCAATTCATACGGATTGGATTAATTTAAGTTAGTTTAAATTAATGCTTAAATTAGTATAATTTTAACTCAAAATAAATTTAATTTAAGCTATTAAATATAAATCCAAATTAAAAACAAACACAAACTAAGGATATAAATTTTTATTTTTTAATTAATTATACTTTTTTTTTTATAAATCAATGAATATTTTTAATAATGCTAAAATTTATTAATACAAATATCATTATATAAAATAAAAAATTAAAGAAAATATTATTATAATAAGTAGTTAATCACAAAAAATAATATATTAATATCTTATTATCTCATCATTTAAATATTAAAATTTAAAATAATTTATGTTATATTTCAAATTTTGATAATTTTAAATCATAATATTATCTAAAATATTTTAAATATTTATCATAAAATTATATTATTTTTAATTTAACTTTGAGTTAACAAACTAGCTCAAATTATCTCTGACCTAACTTCATTTATTTCCGACTATTCAAAATAGTCTGAATTTAATTCTAATCGAATTTGATTTAATCAATCGAGTTACAACATAAATTATTGTCTCTAGATACAAGTAGGCTTAGTCGGATATAAAGTTATTTTACAAACTAATTTTATGTTAGTAATTTTGAAAAAAAACTAAAATTTTAATCGATCTATAATACTAAAAAATGATATTCAAATCAATTTTTAATTTGAAGATTATTAATTTAACGATTTTAAACTTATAATAAATATTATTTAAAATTTTATAGAATATACTTACATACTATGTCAAGTTAATTTAAAAATAGTAAGTATTAAGTAGCATATTATGTTTAAAAAATTAATTGTAATGTATTAATTTTATTATATTTTGATTTAAAATATACATTAAATTTTTTATTAAATAAGTAGTGTAATTTTAAATATGACATAATTATATATAAATACTTGTTCAAAAAATTAAAAAAAAACATAAAAAGATTCAACAAACAATATTAAAATAATTATAATATATAATATTAAAATATTAAAAAACTTTAAAATATAGGTTGGTTCAATAGTTTTGTATTTTAAAAAAACCTACAATTAAACTTATAAAGCATATAAAATTGATTTTAATATTTTTTGAATATTGATTGACCAACAAACCTAAAATTTGTAAGCTGGATTTGACTTTAAATTAACTCTGGGTGGTTTTAAAAAAATAAATTGCCCATCCTATGCGCTATGAACCAATAAACTTAATAAAAATTAATAAGTAGTTAATTACCCTGTTTTCAAAAATTAATCAGTTTATAAAAACTATTAAGTAGCTATGTATCTCTTATTTTAATAAGAGATACATTAGTGATCTTTTTTTAAAAAAATTTAATATCACAAATATCTAAAGATTTTAAAAATATTAAAAATATCTTCAAAACTTAACAGAATTTAAAATTAACAAAATTAAATAATATTTTTTGTTAAAAAAATAACAGAAATAATAAAAAAATATATAAAAATAGAAACACAAAACATTTAAGAATGTTTATCATAAAAAATAGTAATTGGTAAAAAATAATTTGTAAAAATATAAAAAAAGATTAAATTTTAAAGAATTAGATGTATTCAAAGATCGATCATTTTTAAAAATAACAAATATATTTTTAAAGAAATATATAATTTATTAATAAATAAATGAACATAAATATTACAGATATAAAGGAAATATATAATATACCATTAATATGCAAAGAAACCGTTATAGAAAAACTATCAAAAATCCCTCCAAAGGGTAAAAGCAAAATTTGATATATCTATTTAGGAAGAATTCAAATATTTATAAAAACACATTTTAGATAATGAATTAATACACTAATAAAATTAGCATTGCTAAACAATAAAATAATAAATAGAAAAAATGTTTTATTATAAACGATATATAGAAACCTAGAATACCATAAATTAAAATTCATAGTATACCATAGATTTGTCATTAATATTAATGATAAAAACTTAAAAGTAAGTGTTAAGTTTAATTGATGAATTTAAAAGAGAAGATTTGATGAAAAAGGTAAATCATTAATTTTCAATATAGTATATAGTACAATATTCATTAATAAACAGTCATAATAGTTCAATATATAAACAAAATGAATTCATAGAAATATATAAAAATTACTAAGAAGTTTGAAAAATAATAAAATCAAAAATATTAATAGATTTTAAAATACCAAAAGAATAAAACTTAAATGTCAAGAAAAAACCTCTCATACCAGGAATAATAAGTAATGTATCAAGGTTCACGTTTATAAATCCTAAAGAAAAATCCTCTAACAAGAAAAGAAAATTTGACATATCTAAAACAAGAAGTTGAAGTAATGAAAATATTAGTCTATGACATAATATTAGAAAAAATTTCCAATAATATTTAGAAATAAACTACAAAAGATAGAATTAAATATTAATGAAAAAATGACAAGCATATTAAAAACCAAATGAAAATAATGAAAGTTTTAATTCATTTAGCAAAAGAAATTGATATAGTAGAAGAATCAAATATCAATTCATTATAAGACATAAATGAGACACAAAAGAATATTAAAAGAAACAAAAGAATATGATTATAATAAAACACTAAAATAAGACATACATAAAGAATTTACATAATTAAAAATAGATATAAATAACTTACTTAGAAATAATAAAATTATAGATTATAAGTTTGATACGCAGGATTAAAAGAAGAATCACTTAAGAGATTAGATACATTAATACATAGGAATGAGAAAAAAAATGAGAAAAAAAACCCAAAGATAAAAGAAAAATCTATAATTTCAGTTTAATGGAATATAAAAAAGAATTAAAAGAATAGTTTATAAACTTTAGGAATAAGGACATAGAAAAATTAGTTAGTTTGTTAACCCTAATAGATGAAAAACTAAGAAAACATTATAATGAAAATTTTGTACAAACAAAAAGGAATATGAGATGATAATAATCAATAAAACTAATTTTGAAACAAAAAATCTGATCCAAAGAATCACATGAAACCAATTTCATTACCATTTTCTTACCAAGAAGAAACACCTGACTTACATAGAGAAAAAAGAAATAGGTAAAGGCCAAAAGAATCTAACCTTCCTTATAGAAGATAACAACACCTAAAAAAGGAAAAATGATTACATTGGAGAATTAGAAGTGGTATCCCACTATAATTCAAACTTCATGAAAATTACATATATGATATTTTAGATCTAGATTGTATAAGGGATAGAAAAAACCTTAGATGAATTGTCTAATGGTATGAGTGTAATCATAAAAATTTCTTCAACCACACAATCAAACCCTCTAACATGTAGAGTCTTCGTACCTTATAAAATGATAGAAAATATTAAAATTTGGTTTACAAATTTAATAAAACAACAACATTTATAGATGTAAAGGAATGCTCTCATAGGTAGAGAATACTTAGACACTGTAGTAAATAAAATATACAATAAATTTATCAAATAAGATAAAGGTAGACATATCAAAGAATCTAGTGAAAAAAAATTGAAGAAGTCAAATGGTATTTAAAAAATATGAAAATATGTGACATGTTATATAGACTATTTTATTTGTGAATATGAAATTTATTATCATAAGTTACCACCATCCATATAAAAAACTTAAAAAAATATTTTTTCAAGAATTATCTAGAACATTACATAAACTTATAACAAAATAATAAAATAAAAGAAATATGAAAACTATATCTGACACCTTAGGATGAAGAATAAGAAGTCTTAAAATTTTGATAATCATTAAATATCAACAAATACATGAATATAAACAAATGAAAAGAAATGATAAAATCTATTATAATACGAGAGATTTTATAATGCCATAAAAATATGGATGTAATATAAATTTAGAAAACATAACTTTTAAAAATATAAGAAAATGTATAACAAATAACTTTATAAGAAAAGATATTTTAAAAGAAAAATGTATAAGCCACCAAAGAACAAAAATTGTTACCCCATAGGGAAAAAAATGCAAATGTTGGATTAACAATAAGGAATGACATTATAGTAATAAATGCCTTAACATGCTTCAACATAAAAATAAATTTTCACAAAAAGTGAAAGTCTCAAAAGAAGCTTTTTAAGATGAAATTATAACCAATTGAGAAATCTTATATAGATGATACTTGTAGTATTTATCCATTGGAAGAAGTTGAGGAAAAAATAATTGACTTAGAATATCAATATTCAAAATCTTTTCATTAGAAGATTAATGATTTATATATTATTACAAGTCCAAATAATATTTATATTAATGTAGAAATAAAATTAAAAGGTTACATAAATTACCATTTACATGCATATGTAAAACATGAGCTAATATTATGTAACTAGTAAGTGTGTATCCCAATATGAACTTTGAAAATAACCACCAAAAGATTTAATTATAAGAATTATTAAAAATACTATAATAAATCTTAAAAGATACATATATAGTGATAAGTCAAGGGAAATTTCATATTCCTATAATATATTAACAAAAAATAGGAGTTGATTTATAAAAACTTATATAAACTTTTTTATGCAATATCTAGATAAAATAAGTATAACAATACTAGGTGATGAAACTACTTGACAAAAATAAGAAAAGATTTGGATACATCAAATTCAACTTTTATGTAACAACATAAAAAGCAAAGATGTGGTGAGATAGACACAAGGAAGCAACAAAAATCTTATTTAGAAAACATTTCATTAGATATAGAAGATAACAAAACTATTTTCTTAATGAAATATGGGAAGATAAAAACCTTAACATGTATCAAAAATTTATTAAAAATAATAAGCTTAGAAAATCCCTTAGATTCAAAATCATAATACCAAGTAATTTATCTCACTGGAGCCTAATATTCTTAATCTAATAAGAAGATGAAAAATAGAATGACAATAAATTTCAAAGTATTGAATAAATAAATCATTCATGATAGATACTTTATTTCACAAAAAAGAAGAATTATAATCATTGATAAAAATATTTCTCAATTTTTGATTGCAAAAGTGAATTTTGAAAAATAAGATTAGATGACAAATCTCAAAAATTAACAATATTTAGTTATCTCAAGGATAATTTCAATGGATTGTTGTATCATTCGAATTAAAGGTATATGAACAATATCATTAAGAAATTATAAAATATTTGTAGTTTTTAGATTAATGATATTTTTGTTTTAAATAATGAATTAAACAAACATTATTTAAATATTATAAATATTCTACAATAATGCATAAAAAATGTATTGTACTTTATGAGAAGAAAGTAGTAATTATTCAGTAAAAAAATTGATATTTAAGGTTAGAAATTGAAGATGGAAAACATAATCTATAACTCTATATACTAAATAACATTTTAAGAATTTATTAGTGAATTAAAAGACAAAAATCAATTACAAAAATTCTTAAGATGTTTAATATATGTTGAAGCACACATTAAAAAACTTATTAAAATGCAAAAATCTTTACAAAAAAAATTAAAAAAATCATGTTTAAAAATGGACAGAACAAGATGCTTTGTACAAAGACACAATAAAAGCACGGGTAAAAAAATTTACTAACTTATACCATCTAGGTCCATATAATAAAATGATAATTGAAACTGATATTTTACATAAATATTAGAAAGTAATCATATGATAATATTGGTTTAAGTGTTATAATTTGTTGTTGAATACCTTTTAGGAAATAAGAATAACTTAACAGATGTCCTTATAAGAGAATTATTCCTTTAACTATTTTTTTCTTGTTGGAATAGAACATCGTTGTAAGTTTCATTGTAGTTATGTTTTTATGTTGGTTTTTTATGTACAAAATAAAGTGTCTATTTTATTTTACTTATTGTTTTATTTTTCTTTGTATAAAATTGGTTATTATGGATCAATAATGCACATACACACATTGTTGAGAACTCTTTGTATGCAAGCATATTTACACATAACATAGGGTTGGTTTCTGTAGCTTGTTTACCTATATAGTCACTTGTCTTTTTTTGATTTTTTTTTGTACAGATATTTATGGTTTTTACCTAGTAATTTTTGGAACGAAAAAATGAATTTTTAGCACCTCAACATGGACTTCGTTACCACCCCCGTCACCACCTATCACCATTCTTAGCTAGGTGGTAAATCTGAATGTTATAAATACCTTCTCATTTCTCAACCATTATTTAAGAGTTGAAACTTTAAAGAGTTTATATTTTAGAGTTGGTCATTTAATGGTTAATTATCACATCATTATCTAGGCATGAGTATATGTTTTGATTGTGTGTTACCGTACACGATTAAATATTTGTAGTGGATTACATGTCCCATGAGCTTGAGAGTAATTACACCTCTAGTTACTCATTAGTGGTTTCCAATCACACCACATTGGGTGGTGTTTGTTGTGGACAATATCTTGGTTTACGTGTTGAACAAAACAATTACAAAAAGCGACAAGTAAAAAGTAACATCGGGTAGTTTGGACGGAGGTCCTGACTGATAAAGGTAATAGTAGTTTTATTGTATATTAAAGTTGTAACTTGATTATTGTTAGTAAATTATTTGATGTCAAGTCTCGAGGATGTTATTATATAGATATGGTTTCTATGTGTGTTTACCTCATTATATTACTTCTTATGCACAATCATTTGTTAAGTTAGTACAATATAAGTTTAAGGTATATATATTACAACATTTTGTGGCTTAAACTTTGATTAAAAAGCATTTATAGTGTTCATGCTTTCCACTGTTTATATAACATATGTTGTTTTTAGTCATATACTTAACTGATATTATATTGTTTGTGCTTTTGTTGTATTATCTGTTGAATGTGTTATTTTCTATTTATGCTAGTAAGTATTGAGTCACTAAGGAGTTTGTTTCTACTTACCCTAAAAGTATACCAGATTGTTGACTCTTTCAATCTTGATATCGAGATTAAGATAAGAGAAAATGAAATAAGAATCTTTTAGGAATAACTTGATGTTTTATATCTAGAAAAATCTCTTTTGAAGATAGGAATTAAAGAGGAAGAGCTTAACAATTCAAAATGACTGTTAGCTTCCAAAAACTCTAAAGAGAAATCTTCATCAAATATTCATTCTAAGGAAGATAAAATATCTAAACAAGGAATTCAAAATGAGAAGGAAGAACCTTATAATTCAAAAAAGTGTAACATTTCTGAAAAGAAAAAGGAAAAGCTTAATTGAGCAGAAGAGGCAGGAAAAAAGGACCAAAAAAAGACTTAAGTGATCTATAATGGTCTAAAACTAAAAATTTACAACAATTAGCCTAAAGTAAGCAAAAATATTATCGAATTTATTAGAATAACTCTCAGAACTTTCACTAATAGAATAGAAGCTGAAGGCAATTATGCCAATTACAAAGTACCAAAACTAATAACTTCAAAAGATATAGTTAAAAATTACTTTGCAACATTGGAACAACCATCACCACCAAGAAAGTTGAAGAACTTAGAAAAGATAGTAAGACCATCGGTACTATTCAGAGAAACACTTATCACAAAAATAATAAAGATAATACGATTACCAATACTATTCAAGGAAACATCCCTAGAATTACAGAGGTCATTGAAGATAAAAAGACCAGTACATGAATTTAAGTAAACCATAATAATTATGGTCTTTATAACTTAGCCAATAAATCTACCCAAGAACATATTGAAGATATAAAATTTTACATTATAGAAAAAGAGTTTCCTACATGTAATAAATTTAATATTCTTGAAAGAATTGATCGATTTTTTGTTTATAAAGCCTTCTATGCATGTTTAATTGAGAATCTAAGAATTAATTTAAGTAATTTAAATTATTTTCCTGAAAATTTCAAGAAAGCTATCAAGAACTTCAGGAAAAATATCATAGCAGGTGACAAGCGTATATATCTCATATTTTCCAGTTTACTTATGAATTAAAATAGAGAAGGTTATGTTAGTCCCTATTATTTTATCAAATTAGAAATTTCTAACATTAATAGAGAAATTTTAAAACCATTGGCTCTTTTAGAAAATGAATTACATATAAATGAACTTTATATATTAAGAGAATAGGTGTTAGGTGAAATTTATCATGCACTCAAAAAAATGATAATTCTTTTGAAAGTAAATTATTTGACTAGTAAAATTATAATGAGCTTTCATAGTAATATGATTCTTATTGAAGAATATAATGAGAAAATCACTAAGTTTAAAACAAATTTTAACAGTAATAACTTAAAAATTTGTCAAGAAATAAAAAATGTGTATTTGTTTTTATGTCAAAAAAAACCACTAAAGATTACAAATGTATTTACTACATTAAAAATTGAGAAAATGAAGATACATATCATTTATGTCATCAAAAGAATTATTGGTATCAAAAGACAAAAATGAAGAAATATGTAGAACCTATATATTCAGTCAAGAAATCATCTCAAGAAATGAAAAGCTTAAATTAAAATGCTAAAAGTAGAAAAATAAGTGAATTATTAAAATATCGTGATTTTTTACTATTATAAACAATGATTTCTTCTCTTATAAAAGAAACTCTTATTACAGCTTCAGAAGGAGTAATCTCTCTACTCTAAACAATTATTCACCTAGAAGTTATGTATTTAGAAACTATAAACGTCTAAGAATTTATTCAATGTTCATAATTGATTTTAAAAATTGTAATAATTATTAATTGCAGTCACTATTTTTTAATTTTTTAGTTGGTTTAATTTGAACATCATACTATATACGGAAGGAAAAACTTCACCATTATCAACAGTGTATTAAGTTTTGAACAAATTGAAACATATTAGGTGTAACAAAAAAGAATAACAAAAGAGAATATCGTGATATATTTATTAAATTTAGGCATGGTAGTTATTATTTTAAATGAATTAAGAATCTTGAATTATTAAATATTTATTTATAATGTTTATAAAATTAATAAATAAGAAAAGGAAAGTAAAGAAACTAAACAAAAAATTGTATTAGAATAAATATAAGAGAAATATAAAATTAAATTATTTTTTAATAAAAAAATTAAAAATTTATCTTTAAATAATAATTTATAAAAAATAAATAATATTGTAAAAAAATTAGCTATAATTTGATATCAAAACGATAAAAAATATATATATCATTAACTGATTAAAACATAAATAAAGATATCTTAAATTTCAAAAAATTAATACTATTTTTATTTTCATAAATAGTTACAAAGTTAATGTTGTTAGCCGATAATAACATAAATAAAAATATCTTAAATCTCAAAAAATTAATACTATTTTTATTTTCATAAATAATTATTTTAAATTAAATTATACGTTTTAAAAAAATTTATATTTTTATTATACCCTTGATAAATACAAAATTTTATTTACATTTTCTAAAATAAGGTACACAACTCGATAAAGGACCCTGTTTTCAAAAACCGGAGCTTAGCAAATAGCAATGGCGTCCTCGACATTCACCTCCACTCTCAGCTCTCGTGCTTTATCTTCGTCAACAAAGCCCTCATTTTTTCGAAAATCGCTTTGTCATTTTTCATCATCGTTCCCATTTCCACCTTTTACTCACGAGCTTAGGCCTTTCACAACAAAATCAAAACCCTGTCTTAGGTTGGCGAGAATCAATACTGGCTTATCTGTGACGGCCCGGACGTTAGAATTTTCAGGGTCTCTTTTCGAAGGAGGATTTGGGTCAGAAGGTGACCCGCCATCTTCATCTGTGCCTGGCTTGACTTCCCTTGAGGATAAAGAGGAGCGGCAGTGCCCACCAGGGCTCCGACCCTATGAGACCATGGCTGTTCTGAGGCCCGACATGTCCGAAGATGAGAGACTTGCGCTTACCCAGAAGTACGAGGAGGTAAATTTATATTTTTCTTTATTCTTCCTTCCCTTCTCCGTTTGTTTGCTTGACCATATACATATAAATATGACTTTTGTGATGGAAATCTCCATAGTATTGAAAAAAAAAATTAATGATCATGCAGTTTTAGATATGCTGTGTGCCTTGTTTGCCACAACTCTATATTTTATCCTTCTGTTCTTAAGTTTTCGATGTACATGCTTCTCTTAAGTCTTACCTACTGAAATTTGGGATCGTTTTATTCGTCTTTGATAACTATCTTTTTGCCCCAGCTTCAACTTTTGTGAAACACACGTGTAATTTTGCTCATTGTAGCTACAATTTGAAATGCTGGGAATGTGATCTTCTTTTTCCCCTGATTGCAATCAGTAGGATATTATAAACATTTGAATTGAGAATTGGATGGTCGTCAATTGTAGTATTACTTCTTTTTATAGATCAAATGATACTTGTGTGGTTTTAACTTGTCACTTGAATGGGTAAGAAAAAATTTATTGGGGTGAACTTAAAAAATGAAAAGTGTATTTGGATCGAACTGTGACTTGAAGCAGTAAAGTAGTTATCTATACTAGGTTGCAAGCATCTGTTATACACTTATACTAGACTATGATTATAATGATCAAACAAAAAAATGAAATAAAAAGCTATTGCTTGATGGATGTTGGGGTAATTTATGAAAATTAACATGTTCATGAGCGATCGTTACAATTAAGCATGATTTGAAATTGAATGTGTTGATCCATTTTACAGTTGCTTGTTGCTGGTGGAGGCATGTATGTTGAGGTATTCAATAGAGGAGTGATCCCACTAGCTTATAGCATCAAGAAGAAAAACAAAGCTGGTGAAACTAATACTTACTTGGATGGTATCTACCTTCTTTTTACCTACTTCACTAAGCCTGAATCTATTGGAGTTCTTGAGGAGACGCTTAAAGCAGACGACAATGTAATTTGATCAATGAGTTTCAAGATCAAGAAAAGGAAATATTGATTCATTCATTTTTCTTGCTTCAGAGAGAAAGGATCTTTAGAAAGATACGTTTCATGTGCCTGTAAAATCATATCCTATGTGTCTAATTAGATTCCCCTGTTAATTTGACTCCATTTGTTTCTGTAAAATAGTTGGATTACTGTGAATAGAAGCACAATTAGTAGAAATATTCTACCTGAAACGGATCTAACATAATTGGATTTTGCATCTCTATAAAACTCTTTGTTTCTCTTTTATTTTGAGCTCTCTTTTGTTCTTTGATTACTGAGAAAATGATCATAAGCACTGTTTAGAGAGATTCTGTACACTAGGGTTTTAGTAATGAGAGTTCAGATCCTTTACAGATGAATACAAGAGGGTATGTAGAGGCAAGATTACATGCACGTGTCCTTAGTTGATAGGCAAGACAAGAATCGACAAAATAGTGAAAGCGACCCACTGCCCTAAGTGAGATCAGAGTTTGTCATGGATTAACAGGTTTAGAGGGATTCACTTCTTTAACATTGGGACGACCTACACTTCAACGGGGTGACCTAACCCAATACGAAATGGGATAATCCCCAAGATACCATTGAGCATGGTGATGTAGATCGTCCCCAAGCAGGGTCACATAAATCGTCCTAGATCATTCTGACAGATCATTTTTGATCATGCTGACAATGACATAGATCGTCCTTCAGTGGGGTGATATGTACAGCATTGTACAACTTGTCCTTGCTAAGAGGTCCTCGGTTGGACTACCTGGTTACCTGCCAAAACATGCATATTAGTGTCTACTAAAAAGACTCGTACTGATCTCTCATTGTGATTTTATGGATGTTAAAGATTGGGTCAGCTTTGGAGATTATGCAGAATTCCTTCATCAAGTTGATAGAGCAAGTGCTTCTTTGGAATTTTGTTTGTGAATTAGGTTGATTGAAAATTTATTTTTACTTTCGAGATTTCGTAAAAACGATTCTGACAGTAAAACCAGCTCTTTTGACTTAGCTTTATTGACATAAACTGAGTGCGAATGATATTTTTGGGGTTGTCTAACAAAGGTTACTCACCATCCATTTATCAATAATATTAATAAATATGCATAAGATGAGTGAATCATATATCAATCCTTTTAAGAGAGATCACTGATACAATTGAAGGCTTGTGGTGACAGTATCTAGCCCAAGGCAAGTGAGCAAATCTTTATATTATTTACTATATTATAACTACCACCTGACCTGAGAGTGATAGGAGTTATTTTCATAGTCAATACAAACAGAATCCACAGAAGCTCAAGAATTTCTAGGAATATTAGTGTAGCCTCTCCTTGGATAATAATAATAATAAAGCATAAGTGTGTGGCACACATAGAACACCAGCACTTTTTGCAAGGTATAGAATCTGTAACCGCGCTTTTAATAGAGTAGTAAAGATATGATATTTTTAGATTCGAGTATCGTTTGATAAAAAAAAATATTTTACCATGCATTATTGAGATATGAACTCAGTTCCTATTATATGAGAGTGAGAAAATAGTCTTCTTCATGATCCACCAACAACAGTGTGATCTACTCTGCTTAAGTAAGGGACAAAATAAATCAAAATTCATCAAGAATAAGGATTAGAAAGGAGGTCAAATATGACAGTAGGCACTTATAGGATCGCAAAAGAAATGTTAAATAATTAAAAAATAAATAAAATAACAAAAGTCTTTCAAATCCAAGATTTTTTTTCCTCCCTTATTTGATTAAGTGGCCAAATTAAAGAGAGAGTTCGTATTCAAAACGCATCACATTCTCTGCACTTTTAGCATCAATTTTCTTAACTTGACTTTAAAATTATACATAATCACTTGCTGATAAATCAAACATAGCTTTGGAAAACAATTACAAATAGTTAATAGAAATCACTTAATTTTTGGGGTGTAGTAGTTGTTTTACTGGTTTCAAGATGAAACTATACCTCAACTCTCAAATTCTTTTCATTAGCGCATTGTTCCGAAAAGTACTCACCATCAAACTTACCCCATAATAATAAAACTAATACCTTTAAAATTTATATCAATAAAAATAATATTTCTAATACTAATTCATATACTTTTTTTTTCTAAAATAATTCATATACTTCTCAATTTAATATAAAAGTATTATTTTTGTTAATATGAGTTTTAGAAGTATTACACTGAATAATTTTCTAAATTACTTTGGCTAATATATGGAATTATAGCATATATCCTTCTTCTATCTTTTAATACACAAAGGATAAACTCAAAAATAATAAATTTAACCCTAAAACTCATAACAATAATATTTAAGTAAAAAATTACTATAAAAATTCTATACTTATTTTAAGAGTGATACTTAAATTTTGTATTTATTTTTTATAATAGTTTAGTTCTATTGTTATGAGAAATTTACTAACCTAATGAACTCACTTTAAATTCTTTTGTTAATATGAGTTTTAACGGTTACTTTGAATAATTTTTTAAATTACTTTAGGTTAATTAATGAAATTATAGTATATATTCTTCTTATATATTTTAATGTACAAAAGATAAACTTGTAAATAATAAACTTAATTCTAAAACTTGTAACAATATTATTTTTTTTTGGTTTTGTTTTTTTGTTTTGTTAATATATTAATGAAAAGAGTTATGCCTCCAGAAGATATTAACTAATAGAAAAATAACACCAAGATTTTTTTATGTAAAAATAATACTTATATCTTCTACTTATTTTATTAACAGGTTAATTTTATTATTATGAAAAAATGATTAACCTGATGACTAATAAATATTTTAAATTTTTTCATAACAATAAAATTAAACTGTTAATAAAATAAGTAGAAGATATAAGTATTATTTTTACATAAAAAAATCTTGGTGCTATTTTTCTATTAGTTAATATCTTCTGGAGGTATAACTCTTTTCATTAATATATTAACAAAACAAAAAAATAAAACCAAAAAAAAAAAAACCTTTACAACAACTTTGCTAGCTCACTTTATTTATAGTCCCTTGTACTAAGAAACGACGGAAGATACGAGCCTTTTTCATTTACATTTTTTCATGTACACAAATGTAGGTGAAGGAAAACAAAGAAAAATCCTATATTAATCAAAAACATGCATTATATGTATGTAGACTCGGATTTTCTATAAGAAAATTAATAAGATATTGTTAGTGCTTTTCCTACTAATTTAAATTTTAAGAAAAAATGATTTCTCATCTTTTTCTTTTAATATAAATGTACTTTCAAATCTACATAATATTGAAATATTTTTTTTTAAAGATACATTCTATTTAAAATACACACTCACTAAATAATTCAAACTCAACTTCAAGAGAATATAAAGTAACATATTAATCACAAGATTACCATGTGGAAGAAGTTGTTACTTGTTAATTTATTGGGCTATTAAAATAAATTTTGTCCACAATATACTCTCTTTTTCTTTCCTTTCCTTTTTTTTTTTGTTGGCTAAACCTCAAGCAAGATATCCTTACCATACAAGTGACATAATTGAGGCTTAGTATTTTGATCTTAGCACTGAAATTATGTACAATGATGTTTAGATGCTTGGAAATTGAGGATAAAAGGACTTGAGTGATAGGCATGAGAGTATATAGTTAGTGGAGGAACATGAGTTTGTCCCATCATTGGAAAAGGAAAAAGAAAAAAAGGAAAAAAAGAAAAAGAATATATACCATCATGTTAATTTGATCTAAGGCTTATTGATTGCTTCTATTTTTAATAACAAAGCTGAATTAAGTGTGTGCTCTTTCCCTAATTTAAAATCAATCATTAAGTGCCTCTCTTAGAATAAAAATCAAGGTGAAAAAAAAAACTTAAAAGGTAACATAAATTTAAGATTTTCTTGTTAATAGCCATCCAAAACAAAATCTCTTTATGTTTAATGTATCTAGTGTTCTAACAGATAACTATATTCTTTTTTCAAGTTACACTTTCCAATATTTAATATTAAAAAAAGAAAACTTTACTATAGAATCACTTAAAAATTTTCAAAATCGCAAAAATATTTTTTAAATATGAAAAATATGAAATTACACTCCTATTATTATTATTTTATTACAATATATTCCCTTAGATTTCATAGCTTTTATTACAATTACCCCACTAAACAATAAAAAATATACTGTTATTTTTCAAAGTTAGTAGATTTTATTTTGGTGTTTCAAAAACCTGAAAAAAATGTATTGGTAATTGAAACTTAAAAGAAATTTTTAATATAAATTGTCTCCATAAATATACCATCTCTTCTGTATCTTTGTCTTTATCTAGGCAAAGTGATATCTACTCTGTTTTAAGAAAACAGAACCCACCACTTGTCTTCTTTACATAAGGATGAAACAAGGCAGGCCTTTGTATGACTCCTAAAATCCTCTCCAAAGCTTTTCAGCTCCATAAAAATAGATAGTCATCTGAAGTTTGTAAAAGTTTTAGAGTAATGGATGATCCTAAGTCTTCAAACCCTTCTCACATTTATCCTCAAGCTCTCCAACTTAAACTTTATCAAGCCTTCATATTCTCAATTCCTATCCTTTTCTCCATCATTCTCTTCTTGTTGTTTTACTTGTTCTACCTTAAGAGAAGAGCTTCCTCTCTTTCATCTCCAACAAATCCTATTCTTCCTAGAATATCTCGTCAAGCTACTCTATATGTTTCCTCAGTGAGCTCTCTCTCTCTCTCTCTCTCTCTCTCTCGTTATGTATTAACATGAACATGCATACATGAATGAATGAGAAGATAACGGTTTTTTTCATTCTTTTTTTAAATCAGATTGTAATTGACGTGATTTAAGAATTATGAGTATTTCAATTTTAAAAATTCAACTACGATTCTTATAAATTCTATCATAACATTATTTTTAATTTATATAAAACGTTACCTCTAATATTTTTCTCAAAATATAAATCTTTATTTTTCATAAAACTTATCGTTTTGATTTTTAATTTATTTTATTAGATTTGAAAGTAAATAAAAATCATGAGTTATTTAATATCATTAATTTTATAAGAAAAGATATTCATAGTTTTTATAAATTTTACCTTAAAAATAATATAATTATGTTAATATTTTCGAATATGTGACTTAAATATTATTTGTTAGTGTTCTAAGTAATTGATTGATTATGTATTTGTATCTGTGTTAATGCAATAGCCTTGTCAAGTGGATTTGAAGGAGGAGATTAAAGATAAGCTTGCAATAGTTTTATTTGATGAAGAGCTAAAGAAAAAGGATTCTCAGTAAGCTATTAATTTTTCAGTTTTGCAATTCATTTTTGAAAGTATACTTCAAAAGATGTATGTTTTGATATCCGTCTTTGTTATCTAGGCAATACTATAGAATCATAAACAAAAGTGCCCTACTTGTGCATAAATAGTAGTAGTGTGTGATATATCACATCGTTTGAAATTGAAAAGACAAATAATACATGTGGCATAGCTAAGAAAAGTTGATTAAATTTCAAAAGTAAATTAATGAAGACCTTTTTTCATCAGATAAGGACATCTTAGGAAGCCTTCAAGATCATCTAGTCATGCTTTTCCAAGATAAACTTATGGACTAAAACAAGTTAGCAATTTCTTTCACACGTGGGACATCAGAATCTATCATAACCACCTCTCTTTTTTTTTCCCTGAAAAGGGGTTATGAGTTGGAGATTGATAAAGTAGAGAATATGATAAATGACAATTTGGTGGTTATGATAACTTGTGTGCACTAACTTTTTAAGATTCCTCACAAAAAAGCATTTCCTCCTGTTGTAATATCGACCATTTTACTTTGTGGTACCAAAGGTTCCACAGTCTGTTCCTTGCTTCCTTTTTTTCTAGTCCATCCCTAATACTAAACTTTCATACCTATGTTTTTCTTATTTGCTACTACATTACACTAGGAATGATTTGGTGCCCATCATCATATACACCATATCACTTGATTGGATAACGTGTCACACAATTATTGGTGTAATGTAATGTCACCTCTGAATGATAGGCACAAGATCATTTCTCTACATTACATAGTCCAAAATCACATGATAAATTTGCTAAGCTTTGTTTGCTTTTTTTCTTTTGGGTAAATACAAAATGTATTTCATGAGTCATGAAATCAATTATGACATTTTTAAGGCTAACAAAATAAAACCAATTGTGATGTATTGAGGAGATGTTGTGTTTGCTTGGGAGACTTTGAAATGAAAGAGGAGCTACTACAAGTACCATCATGCAAACACGTGTTTCATATTGAATGTATATACCATTGGCTACACAACAACACAACATGTCCACTATGTAGATGCTCAATCATTTCCGCAATCAAAATTGGTAATCATCCCCCACCACCTACCATGCCTTACCCTCCACTGGAACAAGAAGAAGAAGAAGAAGAAGAAGAAGAAGAAAGTAGAGAGAATGAGAGGAGTCCTAGGCCTTGGCCTACCCAGCCACAATCAGTTGTTATCCACATCCAAACACATCCTAATTAATAGCTAGCCTGAGATCAAATTTTGAGAAGTTGTAATAACAAGGATTTACTAGTTTTAAGTGTTCATGCTTGTATTGGCAGCATAGACCAATTTTTGAGCTATGTTTTTTTGCTGGTTAGAACCCGAATAGGTATAAATGTATTGATAATAATATTAGTAGGATGTGAAATTTATAAATTTATTTGATATTACCGTGTTATTATATCGGGTTATATGTTACTATAAATTTAAATTAATTAAAAATCATATAAAAAAAATTTTTATTTGATTTTTTACACGATAAAAATATTCTTAATTTTAATTCACATATTGTAATTGAATTTTGATTAAATATTTATCTAATTTAATCGTTATATCAATCAAAATTTAATTAATCAAGAATAAAAATTAATAAATTTAAATTAAACTATATATATATATATATATATAATAAGACTCATTATAACTTCCTCACCAACTCTTCGAGGTTTGAGTGAAGCTAAACATACAAGTTAAGTAAGGACATGATATTTGATCAAATAAAACATCAAAGCCAAGACAGAGAAGTAAACATCTTAATTCAATAGAGGAAAAATAAAAATACTTCATTATAATTCGTCGACAGCAGGGTTCGAACCTGCGCGGGCGAAGCCCAACAGATTTCAAGTCTGTCTCCTTAACCACTCGGACATATCGACCGTTGTGATGTACGATTTCATAGTTTTATAATATGCTGGAGTGGGTCTCGCCGTCCTTTAAGCATCCCATACTTTGTCATCAGGTAAACCTGGAAGTGGCTTGGCCCTGGTTACTTGATGGAATCGATTACATCATAAAGAGTAGGAATTGTGTCAATGAAAGGGTCTTGAAGCCGATTGTTCCGAGGTTCAAATTAAGAGGCTTTCAAGAACATCATCTTAGCTGGGGAGCTTTCTAATTTGTAATTGAAGCTACAGTTACTTATTAACTATTGGTTTTTCAAGCTTTTCAATTTGTTATTAACACATTTTTTTTTTTCAAACCCTACAACAAGGAACCTAAACAATCAATTAAATAATTATTTTCATTTTAAATATACTTTACTGTTAAATATTATTTTTTTTTTTACAAGGAATATGGGTTTAGAGTCACAAATGTCATGTGATTTTAGTGATAATACACACTGGTACTGTAAAGATTTAAGTTCATTATGTAATTTAATAAAATAATCCATTAAATCAACTTTTTCAAAATCGAGTATTTTTTAATTTCTACTATTTAAATTTAAAAAAAAAATGAAACAAAAAATCTCTATTTGGAGATGCGATGAGTGTAAACTCAACTACCATGGACAACACATGTAGTGAATTGGAATTGAAGTACTTGAACGGAAAGAAGCATTTTTAGTGATTCTTAAAGAGTGAAGTTTGTAAATTGTTTATATTATTTTGTTTTGGAGGATAATAACCAGTTTTTCTCGAATTTTTAGCAGAGTTCCCAAGCTTTTTTTTATGGTTGTTTCTAACAATAAATCATAAATTGCAGTGCAACATATATTTTAGGCAAAATAATATTTTTGACCTGATATATTAACTTTTTTTTTTTTTTTGAAAAAAAAATAGCTTACTTTTAAATGTTTAAATATCACTGAAATTAATAAATTACCATATCCAAAATAAACAAGAGTGTCACAGGGAATATGAGAGCGGGGTGACCGGCGCTTCTATTAGACGTTAAATGACCTACCTGAATGACAAATATTTAACGTTTTATGAGATAGCTCTCTATTTCTACTACAAAAACATAAACTTCCTAGTTCCAATTGTGTTTCTGCATAATTTCGTTGTTTCTACTTCTAGTTATACAGTATTTTTTGTTGATTAAATTCTGGCTAACAATTTTATTCCCAAAAAAAATAAAATAAAAAATCCGATTAACATGGAGAGGGGAGAGGGGAGCAGTTCACTGTTACATTTTTTTTTTATTTCTTTAATTTTAAATAGTATAGATTTCTAATTTTATCAACAACAAAAAAAATACTTATTCTTGAAAAATTGGATTTAATAGATATTTTTATTAAAATATAAGAATAATAAAACTCATATAAATCTTTCCATTATCATAACATATTATCATTAAAGTTACATAACCTCAGTGACCCCAAACCTGTGGTTCCCCAAATCCCTCGAATATTAGTTCACTTAACCACCTGCATTAAGGCTGTTATATTATATGTTCCGTTAAGCTTTATGTCAGTTCATAGGCTTCCTAATTTGTTTTTGTTTTTTAACAAGTGTTGTATATTTCTTGAATAAGCATTATTTCTCTTTTAGATGTTGTACAATTGGGGTAAGTGAAAAAAAATGTATTATTTTTTCCAAATGTATTTATTGTGGTGTCCGATAAATACCTTATTGCTTAGATACATTTTTTAAATTTTGTATGGGATTAAGAAATACACAGCACGATTTGGGTTTCTTCATCTTTACAGAGAATAGAAGAAGAGCTTTAACCTATTGTTTCTCTTCTGCAATTATTTGTCCTTGACTTCTCTTTATAATAGTATTACTGGTTTCAGTACAAGAAATATAAATTGAGGAAAGATCGAATGACATGTTTTACTACTCATTGGCCACCAAACTCATAAACAAACTCTTTACAAAGAAACAACTTAAACAAAGATCAGGAGCTTAGAACTCACCCCTACACAATTGTCAACCCGCTACAAATACAAATGGGATATTATGATTATGATTATGATGATGATGATGATGATGAAGATGATATTCACAGATCCTAATCCTACCACCTGACCTTTTAGTTCTTAGTTAAATCTCTAGTTTGCCCTAAAAAAGAGCTATATATGAATTAATACTCAATCTCCTTTTCCCTTCAAGCTTTTCTGTTCATTCTTCACTAAAATAACAACAAAGCCATCCTCCGTAAACAACATACACCACAAGACGTGGCCGACAAGGAAAATTATAAAGAAAGAACATGAAAGAAAATAAAGGTAAGATGTTTCAATTTTCTGTAGAATCTGAGCTTAATACATTCCCATCACCTTCTAGTGAAGTCATATTAAGTTTAGTCCCTGAGTTCATCTTCTTCACGTCCTGGCTCGAACATATAAATATCCTTTTCGCCATTTTGCAGAAATCCCTATAGCAACATTCACATGATAAGAACCAACAAACTATATATATGTAGACAACTTTTTTTGTCTAAATGAGCAAGCTCGAGCTTGGTCTTAGTTTGGATTTTTTTTTTCAAGTGTGGCTGCAATCCTTTGTGTATTGACTGATTGGACTGTGTTCCTATCAATCTTTTAAGTGGATGATGGTTTTATTTTTTTGTAAGAACCTTTTTTTAATGATGGGGAAGAAAAGACAACTTTTTCGGTCTAGTATAAGTAAACAAACAATACTTACAACCACGGGTCATCTCCCACAAGCATCATATCCCCTTCGTCGTCAGTAAAGACAATCTCCCATTTGTTGCGTGTATGTAGTTCGCCCTTGATGCCAAACATCTCTTCCAATTCATCTATGAGTTGATCATATCCATCTAACATTGACAAGTCCACAGCCCGACCAACGGCCATACCCTGCATTTGAACCTTTTTTGTTTGCCCCGGCACCAATAAAAACGAATAAATTCAGATATTGAGTAGTGAGACAACAAAACATAGTATGCTAATAAACTATCATTATAAATAACATTCCACTTTCACCACCTTTGTGCGACTTCTGGCAGAATTTGAGCAAAGCTGCTTGTTCTGGGATTCTTTCAGTGACATCGTTGAATATCCTGATATCCTTTCTTTAGAAACCTTTGAAAGGTCAGATTTCTGATCCGACTCTGCTGCCAACAAAATGCTAGCTTGCAATTCATGTGTTCCATTAGAAGCATTTGTAGGTTGTGGGGATGATTTCTCCACATGAGTGGAAATTGAGGAATGATTAGTCAGGTCGAAACCAAATATCTTAAGTTTCTTCACTTTATCAGCTTGGTCCAAGTTTGGGTCATTCTCCAACTTTGACAGGTTTCCGGTCAAATACCCAGATAAGCCAGGCCATGGAGATGTACTTTTAGATTCCTCTGTTGTATCTTGAAATATATGTTGGGAGCTTCCATTGGGAGAAGAGAGCAAGCTAACTTCATTTACAGTCCTTGGAACAGAGTTACAATTGCTCACCATATTGGTCTGCTGTTTTTGCCACACAGCTAGGTTTTCACTTCTGTCGTCAGTAACACCATTCACTTGAGCTTTATCCCTAGAATGAACAAAGCCAGGATTCCGAGCAGATGACATGGCTGAATGTGTAACATCTAAATCACATAAAAAAAAGAGTTAGTACTATAACTATGTTATGTTTTAGTCCATAAAACAAGAAATTTACCAAGATTGAACAAGACACTTACCAATAGATGGGATTTCAGTCAATTGTCGATGTCTTTTGTTCTTTACTGCACCAGGCGCAGTCAGACTTGCAGGTACAGGAGCAACAAAGGGTTCTATCTCCCATGGAGAAACTCTTTCTGGTTGTAAACTTGATGCAGCTTCATCCCATTGGACCTATGCATTGGATAAAAGATATTGATCTAGATTTTTGAAGCAAAGGGCCAAAGGGGAAGAGAAAGAACTCGGATCTACAAGAGATTATTTACCTTCAACGATCGCCATTCTGAACCTACCCATTGAGTAGAAATATCATCAACACCAACAATTGTGCCTGAAAACCTGATTCACAGAGAAGGTAAGTAAGAATATTCAACAAAATACTAGTTCTCACACCAGCTTAATTGAGGAAATCATGCATTGGAGCTCTAGCTGCTCTAATACCTTCTCTCAGGAGCATCCTCTCCCTCAAACCTCAGCTTGAATCTCATACCAACTGTAAACTTATTGTTGACAGCCTCCAAATACTTATTCAAGCTAACAATGAACTGGCTTGCCCTGAATGTCGTTATAATCAAGAACAAATAAAAATATTTTTAGAAGCCCAGCAGGAATAATTCAACCAAAGCATCAAAATTCAAAGGAAAGGATTAAAGAATCTTGTACCTAGGTTTGTAATAAACTATAAAGAGGGTTTGGGTTGCAACAGCATGAGATGCAGTAGCAAGCACTCCTAGGTGCATGCTTTGACTTGAAATAACTGACGACGGCATGTTGCTTTGCTGACGAGCAAAACGCCTAACACCAACACGTAACTCACCAGTTTCCCCTCTGAATAATGAAATCTTAAGTAGATCAGAGGTTTATCTATGGACATACAAATCAGTGAATCACCATGCACCATATGTGAATTTCAAACAAATTACTCAATTGAATGTGTGACACAACAACTAGCGTGTGCAAAGCCAGAAACCACACCTAAGAAAGATAAAGGTGTCCCCAGCAACTAGTCTCTTAGAAGTGACGAAGGTACTCCAACCTGTTGTAAGTAGGTGCCTCCTTGGTTGACCTGCCAATTTCAAGGTATAACACTGAAAAATGAGTTAACTGGATCGGTTTGAAGGATTACCAACAAGTATAAATTCATGATAAAATCTCCTCTTCAATATAAAAATTACATCACCTCTGAAAATATGTTTAAATCGCCACTCATAACCATGAAGATCCCTGGTAACTAACTCCTGAGTCGGGGTAGCCTGGGTCATGTCCTGACAAAGATGCAAAATTGAAAATCATTTAAAAAATTATGGAATCAACAATACAAGTAAATGGGGTAAAAAAAAGTATAAGAAACACTACCAGTGGAGGAAGGCATTCTGTGGCATGCTTTCTCAATACAGAAAATCCACCATGAGTGCTAGTATCAGAGGCAGTTAAAACCTTACAAAATGAGTGAACTGTGGGTCTTGAATGCTCAGGATGGCTGGGGTCAGGACTTGTTGGCTCAGGTTGCTAAAAATGTTTTGAAACAATGGAAAAAAAATAAAAAGAAAAGAAAAAACTAAATTTTTAGAAGAGATCATAGGATACCAAAGTTTGAAAGCTGTACAAATCAACAAGAACATAATTTCTCTCTTACCTTTGGTTCTGGAACTAAAGTAATTTGTGCATAAACCTCATCAGTTTCTTGCTCAGCCTACAAATATCAAAAGGCAAGATAAGTACCTTGAGATAACTTCGAATTACAGCAACTACAAGCTAGTCCTGTATTAAATGGAGCCCAGTACAAGTATACAACCAATAATTCCAGCTAATTTCCAACAACTTCAACACTTTGAAATAGTCAAATAGATCAAATCCAAGGTTTTACAGCAAATCACCTTTCTCGGCAACCAAACAGAATATAAGGGGAAAACTAAACATCGAAGAGAAAGGTTAGAAAGACAAAATACCAATAACTGAACGTTAATAATACGACAAAGAATTTTTGGGGGAAGATTAAGCATCGGAATCCTTTGATTCAACTCCTGATTCGTTGACGCTTCTAACTGCACAAAATCAAACGCATAACGAACTAATTAAAAATTGGAGTTGATTAAGAAAACAACATCCAAACTAAAACTGAAACTCAGATTCTAACACTCAAAGCCCAGTAAACAAACCCTCAATTCATATTCATTTCAGCAATAATTTCCTAGAAAACATAATCCAAAAAACAAGAAAGACCGATCTGAAAACAGAGGGATAACATATCAAACATACGCTTAATTGTTCCATATGTCCCTGAGGAAAATAGTAGACCCTCTCGTCAGACCGAGGAATGTCAACGAGTGGACCAGCACAAGCCCTCCATAGCTCCGGATACAAATCATCCCCTATAAATATCAAGTGAACCGGTTAGACTTTCCAAGAAAATCAAGCAAATCTGAGAAAATGAGAGAAATCAAAGGCTCGGCTCTACCTCGACTCGAACCATTAGGCTTTGAAAACGACCCACCACGATTCGCCATCATTGAATCTCCCTCCAATATTAAATAACACCCAGAAATAGCAAATCAAAACAAGCTCAACAACTCTCCGTTCCACTCTTGCTCTGTCTCTATATCTCTCTCCTTTTCGTGTTTACTCTCTTATTTCCCCAATTGATTATATACATATAATCAACAACAATAACAGCACTAATATTGACTAATTAATCAGAAAGCTCCCAACTTTTCGATTCTACCACCATTATAACAACTTTTTTCACACATTTTCCACACTCTCTGTAACGATCTCGATCAATAATCGTAACGCAAAACCCACACTTTGTCACTTTGTCTACAACCGTTACAAACCCACCTCCTTAGCTCTCTCTCTCTCTCTCTCCCAGTTTCTCTCTCTCTTCCTCTTTGTCTATGGAATCCAGGGGAAAACGCCGTTACATAGAATCTCTGAAACCGCTTTGCGCGCGTCCTATTATACGCGACTTTGTTGCTTTAATTCAACTCTCTCTCTTCCTTGCGGTCTAATTGTACGAACTTGACCTAACCATAGTTAGGATTGACTAGAGGGTGGAGTTAAGTTAACGGAATTGGCAGCGGAAAGAGGGACCGAGAGGGACCACGGCAATTTGACGCCGTTCATTTACGGCTGCGGGTTCTCAGTTGTCACCTGTCAATAATTGGATGAAGCGTACGGCGCATAGGGATGAGTGCAATGGATGGAACGACGTCCGTTAAGCGAAAAGGGAGCCCCGTTACTCGCCGTCCCTTTCGTTGTCTGCTTCGAAACAGGCAACAAGGTTGGCTCGAGTTAACCCGGCAGAATTTTGTGAATTTTAATTCCTTTTATTTTTTATTTCATTTTCATTTGTTGTTGAGGGACATTACGATTTAATTTTGACCAAATGCTTTGGTAATTACCGGTAAATGCCACTAAAGAAAAAAGTATTTATTCATCGTCATTTAAATCGTTTTTTTATAATAAAAACTTAATAAAAATATAAATGATAATAACAATTAACGATCAATAAAAATATTATTATTATTATTATCATTATATTTATATTTATTTAACTAATATAATTAAAATAAATTTTATAAATTTATAAATAAAATAACACTAGAACTAATTTTTTATTTTAATTAAGATAAAATTATAAAAATAAAAAATAATTATAAAAATATGTGAAGAAAATAGATTATTTTAATGTATGTTTGATAAGCGTGTAAAAAAAATAAGAATATGTATTTTATTATAAATTAACTATCAAATTAAATATAATAATATAATAAATTATTTTTATTATCGTTTCTACTTTTAACCAAATATGACCCGGAAGTTATGCTTTTATCATGTCACTTAATATTGCAAGATATAATAGTGAGAGAAAAAAAATTTGTATAGTTGTATAATTGCATTCACTCTTAATATTTTTTATTGGCTTTTATTATTATTATTTTCTCCTTATATTAATTAATAGTATTTACTGTATTAATTTAATTCAACACTAATTAATAATTTTTTGCCACTAGAAATGAGAGTGTTAAGTTCATTTAAACACATGTCCGTAAATGAATCTCACAGCTTATTGGTATGAACTATCAATTACATAAATAATTTTGAAAACTTTTGTATATTTTGATTTGATTCTTTATTTATTTTTAATTCATCTACATTAATTAAACGATAATGAGCTACTTAAACATTAAAATGTATAATTGAAGAACAAATTGAAAAATGTTAAAGGTAAATGGAAGAACAAATCGAAAAATGTGAAAAAAAATAAGAGATGGATTTATTTAGAGCTATTAATCATACAGATTTTATTAATGTTATGATAATATTTTTATTTTTAGCATTCATAGAACATTAAATTAATTATAAGAAAGTATTTATTTAAAAAAAAATCAATTTTAAAAAGTCTTTTAGTTAAAATAATGAGAAATGTGTATTTCTTTCTTTGCACCTTTAACCCCTTAAGCAAGTCCCCCCCTCCTAGAATGAATATTTGATTGTGTGAACACCAAATCTTAAGATGCCTTTCGCACTGCCAAACAGTTTAGGGGAAAAAATATATATTTGCCTCCCACACTTTCCCCTTTATGTGATTTCCCTTATTGATATTATTTTTTACTTTGTTACTTGTTGATATTATGATATAATTTAAATTTAATTTACTTATATTCGACTCAGTTATAATTTAATTTATTTTATTTAAATTTTATAAGAGAAAGTTGAACCGAACATTTCATGAATTAATTTATTTATGTTTTAAAAAATAAAAAATATTTATAATTTTATTCAATAAAAATGTTAAAATAAATATTATATATTAATTATATTTTATAAAATAAGAAAAAATAAAAACTATATCATATTTTAATAAAATAATTTATATATATAATAATATTTACATATTAAAATAATTTCATTATAAAAAATTATTTGAATAAATATTTAATTTATTTTAAAAATAAAAATAAATTAATTTAATAATAAAGAAAAATACTATATACATATTTTTATAATTAAAATTTTAGATAAATTATATAAAATATTCAATACAGTTTAAATTCGCACCTATAATTAGTGTTAAATTTATATATAATTTTATAATTTTTATTTTATAAAATGCAATCAAATATATAATTATGTAAAAATTATATAATCAAATTAGAATATTTAGTACTGATTAGCAAAAGTATCTTATATTGTATTATTTGAAATATGTTTATCTTTATATATAAATTCATTATTTTTTTATTTAAATTTGTTAAATGAATTGGAAAAAAAATGAAAAGTACTAACCACCCATCAACAAAATTACACTATAGGCTATATGAAAATAAATATATATTAGTTAAAGACATTTTAAAGCTTTTAAGAATAATCAAAGCAAACCATTGAAAACCAAATCTTTTTTTTTCTTTTTAAGTAAAAGTAGAGAATATATTAGTAGCTAGTCACCCCATTTCATACTTGATGGACTACATAATGAATTGTAAGTTCATTGATTTAGTTAAGAGTTAAGAATTTATATTTATTTTTTAATTAATTTCATTCAATAATTTATAGAAATACGAGAGTCATGGTAATTTCATGTCTATTTAGTGTGCAAGTTCTAGTTTGCTTCTTGATATTTTAAAAATAAATTTACTGTATTTTAATATAAAAACCCTTGTATTAAACCTTATAAAAGATATACTTACATGCTAAAGTATATATTAATATTCTATTAAATTCAGGATGATTAAGTTTAGCAAAAAAAAAAAACACTATGATTAAAAAACACGAATTTTAATTTTGATTTTTTTAATTAATAATATGATAAATTTTTAATAGAATTAAAATTTTAATGGCTTAAATAATCTTTAATTTTTGAATCGAAAGTATAAATAATAATATTATATATATTTTTTGATATATAAAAAAATATTTATAACATCACAATAAATTAAATTTAAGTAAAAAATTATTATACTAATTTAAATCAATATAAAATAAAAAAATTGTAATAGTATATTAATATTACCTACTAATTAAGAGTTCATATTACCTACTAAGTTATAATACAATATTTAATTAATTTTCAATTTAGAAGATAAAATTTAATTATTTTAAGTAAATTTATTTAACTCAATAATAATTGATTTTTTTTAGGTTTAATCAAAATTATTAACGATCAATTTCATCTTTTAATAAAAGATATGTTATAATCCTTTAAAATTTATTTTTGAATCACTTACATCATATTCGATAAAGATTATAATTTTTAATTAAGTAATTGATTTTAAAATTGATAATTTTTTTATAAAATAATTATTAATATATTTGATAATAATTTTTACTTAATTATTTTCAAAAAAATTAAATTTTTTATACAAATTATTTAATAATGTTTTATATTTATTGTTTTTTTTCTTTCAAAAACTTTTTATTATTATTTAAAAGTTTTAAGTTTTTAACCCTTTGTTTCTATACATATATCATGATACTTTACACTATGAAAAATATTAAATAAAAATTAAATTATTATCAAATATATTTAATTAAAAAATTACTTAAAAAACAAAAATCAAAACAAATCTTTCATTAAAAAAATTAGTAATAACTATTCAATGAATTGACAATGAAATACCACCTCGCATGTTTGGATCGGAGTAGGTGTGGATATATACTATCGAGCAAATTGGCTAGTCCAGGTCATCATAATTTTTTTTCTTCACTAACCATATTTATTGGGTAGTAGTAAATAGTGTGCATGATAGAAAGGAATTAGTCCGATTACTCTGATTAATTTCAATCGAAATATTATTATTATTATTATGATTAAATTAAAAATAAATTTTATAAAATTATAAATAAAATAAACTTAATTAAAAAATAAAACTTTCTTTATTTCCAAATGAATAAAAAATAGAAAAAAATATATTTAATAATAAAAAAAATAAAGAAATAAAATATTTTAAAATATTCTTAATTGGTATGAGATGCATAAATTTTCTTATTAATAGTTTAATATTTTTCAATTCATTCTGTATTATTGCACTAAAAAAATATATAAAAATATCTGTAACTTTTTCACAATACCATATATATCAACCAAATATGGTGCAGTGCATAAGCATTCATGCTATCTAAGGACCAAGTAAATAATTATTCATTAGTATTATAATATTGTATAGTTATAATCTAATGAAATTATTTAAATTATACTAATTATGCATTTGTAATTTAGAATCAAAATCCAAATTTTTTTACATGCTTAAATTAGCTTTATATAATTAAATTATAACTCATCATAAGTATTTCTACGACTACAACTAATACCAAACAAATAATTATTCATTAATTTTAAAGTATTATAAAATTATAATTTAATAAAATTATGTCTTTTTTGATAATTATATTAATCACCTATTTGTAATTTAGCGTCAAAATTTATATTTTTTATATATTTAAATAAATTTTATGCCATTAAATTATATCTCATTGACAATGATTTTTAATTAGAATGTGTTATTTTACATGAAAAAGTCAAATGAGTAAGTACTGATTAGCGTATAAATATTGATTAATAAATAAACCACCGTTTCTAGTTTCCCCCATAATTTTTAATTTGATAACATCGAAAAATGAGTAAGTACAAACCAATCATAAGAACGTTTTGTGTGTTTGTCTTAAGGGTAAGTACAAACCAATCATAAGAACGTTTTGTGTGTTAGTAATTGATATATATAGTTATTAATTAGATGTAAATTTAAAAATATAAAATTATTATATAATTATTTATATTTAATTAAATTTTTTATATTATTTAAGAGATTTTTAATTTATGTGAGAGTTAAATATCAAGTAATTTGTATTTCGATTCTACTTATTAATAAGAGAGTATCGATTTTCAAAGAATTCTTTATTGTGAGTTGAAACTACACTTCTAGGATTAAGAGATTAACATGTGCTAAACAAAAAAAAAACATTATTTAGATTGTATCATATATAAATTGATGTATTTATAGAATTAAAAAAAAATTATTGTAAATTAGGACATGAGGCTGATTTCTTATAGGCAACTTTATTGCCCGACATCTGTACAATTCCACTAGTTACTTTTATAAATTAATGGAACCTAATTTGCTTTATGGTAATAATAATGTTTATTAGGTTAATTATCTCTACCGGTGGCCTTTGCCTCCTTCCAAGGGCTACTTTGTTTTTCTTGAATGTCTTTATTAAATATTATAATAAATGTGTCCAAGCTAGGTTACGCAAGCATGATTTTAACCAATAGGAAAAAAAAAGACGACGATAATTTTAACCGAATCATTTGTATCACTGAAAGTTTTGCAACAATACTAAATGATATGTTATTTACTTTAACATATAAAATGACTAAAATTCGAATATTATTTAAGATATAAATAATACAATTATTAAAAAAAAACTACAACTACTCTCACAAGAAGAACTTTACAATACCCTTTTTTTTTATTAAAAAGGAACAAATAAAATATATTGCGGAATCTAATTTTTTTTTATTTGATAACTCTATACTTTTTTTAACTTCTATTTCATTGATATTTTGTCTAATTTTGTTTGATAGGTCTTATATTATTTTCTCATAAATGAGAACACGTGATTATTTTAAGTAGAGTGTTAAAAAAACAAAATTAAAAGGTTTATTAAATATGAAATAGTGTTAAGATTCATATATAAAAATTAAATTATTTTTTAATAATTTAAGTTTTTTAAAAATTAAAATATATGTTATATACGTCGAAACATATACGTAAGTGCTTAAATAAAATGTATGTTATATATAATTGTACGAATCACTTTTATATTTTTATTCATTAAATTAAGATTGTGCTTCTTTAAGGAAGCTCATTCCACTTGCACGTTTGCACTGCAACTTAACTAAAGTTTCATCAATATAAATTCTTAAAAGTATTAGTATATTGTCATGTATAAAGATATTATTATAAAAAAAAATAGGTATATTATACATAATTTTACTTAAAAATAATTATATTGGACCTTAAGATAGTTTCTTTATGGATGACAATATTCTTACTCTACTTTAATTAAATATATGAAAGTATATTTTATAATTTGGTATATCAAATTTTATCTTTTTATTTTAAATTATATATTTTAATCGTATCAGACAATGTCGTCGGATAAAAATAAGTATTGACATCAATAAATAAAATTAATGTATTTAATTAAATATAAAATATAATTATTATAATGATTTGTGAAAAAATATGAAACTACTGTTTAAATTAAAAGAAATTCGAATTAACAAATTTATGTGTTATCTCATATTTTCAAATAAAATATTCTTAAATTTACAACTCGAAATAAAGCGTAAATATTATCCTAAGATCTCTATATAAACTACAACATATAATATTTGAAGAACTAATTCAAAAGTTATAGTTTTTTTTTATGCCTGATCATTTTTTAAGTTTATAAAATTAACGTGGAACTCTAACATCCTTACTCAATATATGTACCGATTTGTAAAATAATTTTTTTTTATCTATTTTGTGGTGTATTATTACTTTGTGTCACAATATTTTTTTAAATCCATGATTTTTAGATGGAATATATTATTATCATCATCATCATCATCATCGTTATCATCTTGTTTCACTTTTTTTTTATTTTTAGAGTAAATGGAGACATCTTATATCTATTAACACTTAAATTTTACATTTATTTTTTATGATGATTTAATTATATTGTTATAAAAAGTAACTGCAAAAAGAGAAATAATTATTTTTATGTTTTTTTATTTATTAAATTTTTTGGTTATATTTTCAGGTTAAAACAATTTTTATCTAATATTTTAAAAAAAATCAAAAAATAAAATAAAAAAAATTTACTTTGTTTTTACACATTCATTTTTTAACAATAATAAAAATAAACTGTTAAATATATATATATATATATAAAATATAAATGTTATTTTTATATTAATTATAGTAATCTGATGAAATTTATCTATAATAATATAACATTATGTTTTTTTAGAGGAGAGCTACGAGGTTTTTTTCTTCCAAATATTTTTTAGGCGCCTTTCACATCAATACGAAGTTTATGGTATGTTATATATTTTTTTATTTGAAAAATGTATGCGTAAATATTTGTAATAAGGCTCAATTATTCTATGATTTCGAATCACTTTAATGATAAATATTATTTTATCTATTATTTCAGTGATAATTAAGGTATTTATGATTTTAAATTGTTGAAGCATCGTACTATACACTTAAAATCTCTCATTTTCTTTGCAAAATATGAAATATGTGTTGTGTATCACGTTGAGACAGAATTAAACCCATTTATCATGCATTAATTAGTCATTTATTATAGGTGGCTCCCATTTTTTAGCAATTGAGTTCCACCATTTAACACATTCACTAACCATAAAAGGTCATATGGCGTGAAATAAATAGAATAATTTATGGTATATAAAGTATTCTTTTTATAATATTCTTTTCATATTTACAATTTATGACTCGTCATTAGGGGTTTGAAGTGTCACAACCTCGAGTAGAATAATATAGTTTTGATCCGAATCAAATTTCATTAACAAATATTTATAACCGGTTTTTAAAAAATTTAACCACAAAAAATAATACATTTATATTCAATTATATATTATTACTATAAAAAAAATAACCCTTAAAAATTTCAAATAAAATAAAATTAAATTAAATTCTATTTAAATTGAATTCCACAATTTTAATGTTATTATTTTATATAACTTTTCATCTAAATTTGTATTATAAAAAAGGAAAATAAGAAATAGTAAAATGGCTGTTTGCAATCAAATCCAAACCCTCGTGACCTCAGACAGATTCATTTTGATCCACATTCAACAGTCCCTTAAAGCTACATGCTATGTATTTGCCCCACCAACGCCATTAAACCTGGAATGCTTTTACTATTGTCACTATATACTATAAAGACAATAATTAATTCATTAAATAACATTAATTATTAATTCAATTTCAATACTAGAGAGAAGTTGGTATACATAATTGGTGGGTCTATTCAATATTGATATTCTATGCACATCCCCATGTGGAGGCCAATTTGCTTGCTGTTCCTTGGCTGCCCTTACACTGTACAAATCAAAAACTACATTTGTGTAAACCATATTAAAATAAATTAGGAGTATTACACAAAACAATAAAATAAATAATAATAATAATAAACATAAGTATATAAGAATATGATATAAAGAAATCAATTATTGATTTGTCGCAATGACGTAACCTATAATTGGTACTTAAAAGACGTAGTAGGTTCCTAATTTATATACACCCTTTAATGTAAATGGGTGTGAGTTAATTTATAATCTTTAAAGGTTTTCTTTTTTCTTTTCCACTTTTATGAGAGATTCAAGGCTCTACACCACTAAAATAAGACTAATAACTAATCTAAATTATGAAATTTGAATAAATTATTGGTTAATTTATAACAATATTAATTCAAAATTAACTAATAATTTCTTTAAAATTTGGAGATATTATTAATCTTTGAACAAGTAATAAATTTATCTCTAATCAATTAGATATTTTGTTAGATTAATATTTTATTATTGTTTTTACTATAAAATAAATTTTAATTAACCGATTTAGTAGTTTAATAATTTAATAAAAGTGGACACCTGGCAAACATAAAAAAAAAAAAAGAGAAGAATTTTGGGTTGGAATCCATGTGAAGACAATTAAGAGGAAATGGGATAACTTTTTGGCTTCCTCGGTGGAGGCTGCCCTTGAATTCCATGTAATTAAGTACTTAATTAATTTGTCTAAACTTTAGTTTAGGATTTAAGGCTCTTCGAATTTTGGTCCCTTATTGGATGTTTTAGTTTTGACTCTTTCTAATTATCAACAATTAGATCTTGTTATTTTTAGTGTTTGTTGGCTTAATTGAAGAGTTAAAGATTAATTAATGATCTGTCGTCCATCAAACTTGAAATTTATTCGATTCCTTTATCTCCTAGATCTCTTTTTTTTATATTTTATTTTCTCAAATTTTCATATGTGGGTGTAGAATAAGAAATTAGAGCAAACAAATCCAATATGAATGAGATTAATTAACTAATCATAATTAGTATTTTAGTGTTTATTATTTAATTTTATTATTTTTAAATAAAATAATATTTTAGATTAATAAAATAAAAATTACTATAATTATTAAAAAACACACAAATACTTATTATTGGATAAAGAGAACAAGAGCAACCTTAATATCTTATTTGTCAGATAACTTATCCTTCCATTTCAAATTAGAATTATATCAACATTATTTAATCGAAAATAAAGGAGGAGAATATTGACGCAACTCAAATAAGTTAAAGAGTTTTTTTACCAATTTTTTTGTGTGGGTCTTTTCTCTATTTATTTAATTAAAAACTACCACATTTATTTATTCATTTTATTTTACGTAATTGTGTTTTTTTTCGATAAAACCATTCTCAAACTTTTATTTAAAAAAATACAAATTATATAAAAATAAATTAAATTTAATTTTTTCTTATATAATATAAATAAATTATTAATTTAATCTAATAATACCTATTAATAATGAGAATACACAATAATTATGATCTATTTCAATTGATATAGAATTTATGTTAATAATCATAATCATCTCATATTAATTTTGGATATATTTGAATAATAATCATCAATTATAAATAGATAATAGTTTCACGTAGTTTAATCATCTTTTTATTTAGTAACATTTATTTAAAAAAATATTTAATTTTTAAAAAATTAAATATTTAAGTAATTTTTATTTTATTATATTATTTAGTAAATGTTTTCAAGTAAAATATAAAAATAAAAAATAAATAAAATTTAATTTAATCTATTATTTATTTTATTATTAAAAATATATATTTTTATATATTAATATAGGTTGAATTTCATTAATGCAAGATAATCATCCCAATGGTACCATGTCTTATCCGTAATTTGAATGTTTACAAAATGCGAAGTGTAAACACACACAAGGGAATTGTTATAATCATTTGATTGTTTGAAAGCAAATCCCACATGGAGAAAGGAAAAAAAAAAAAAAATTAAAGAAGCAATTGCAAAAACAAAAAAGGAGATCGAACATAGCTTAATTAAAAACAAAGAAAGATTCCTCCGGATTATAACAGTTCAATTATTATGTACAAAGCAAATCATATAAGTAGTATAAGATTGGTCAAACATGAATGTCTCATTACTAAACCAAGTCAAATTCCATGTTAGTAATCACCAATTGGTCAAAAACAAAAGCTGTATTGTCTATTGGCAATGAAATTAGTGCATTAATTAGGTCTATCGTCTATAATATTCTACATTATATATATATTTAAAAAAATAAAAATTGTTTGGTTTACATTCCTTCAGGTGACCTTCTTGGCAACTTCTTAATTGATGTGACAATATTATTATTATTTTTTTAAATATTTTATTTTGCTTCAGTTATTTAAAAAAATTATTTTGTTCAAAAAAATTAAAATTCCTACATTGCCAATAATGTATCAAGAAATTACATAATTGTATCAATATTTTTAAAATTCAGCTAGTTTTTTTTTTGTTGTATAATGAAATTGATTTATCTATATTTTCATTACTTTTATTTGTGTGTTGTTTTTTTATCTTTATTAAAAGAAAAATATTTTATTATTGAATAATTATAATCAATCATATCGCCACTTAGTGTTCCTGTCGAGTGTTGATCAAATAACGGTAAAGAAAGAAATACAATATTTCCAATATGTTACCTAACCTAGTAAAAAAAGGTTTAACACCATTGTTAGGAACTTAGGTTCGTAAACTCTGATGTAGTAACGTGCCAATATGATATAAATATATTAAGAATACAATTATGATATGATTATAATTTATTATTAATTATTTTATAAATTAAATAAAGTGTTATAAAATATGAATCCTTTAATTTTGTAAAAATAATCGTAAAAAATTATATTATCTAATTATTAATATTATTAGTTTATAAAAATGATTAAAATATGATTTTTTAACAAAAATAAAAGTGAAATATAATATGAAATTGTTTAAGAAAAATTAACAATAATAAAATTTGAATAAAAAATTATTTAAATATATTTTTTTAATTTTTATTAAAAATTAAATTATAATAATGAAATTTAATAAATATTAAAAATTAATATTTTATAAATTTTTTATATTAATTGTAACTTTAATATTATTAAAAATTTATATTTTAATCGCATTTAATTATTTGATATATAAAAAATCATTGAAATAATAACATTTATTTTTATTGATAATTCTTATAAAATTAATAAATTAAATAAAATAATTTTTATTTTATGATTAAACGATGCAAATAAACTAATTTAAAAACAAAACCAAATAACTTGCCATCCCTACGTACCGATTATTAGGCAATAAATTATATTGACCTCTTTTAATTCTTAAATTTATTGAATATTATCGCAATGGAATAATTCTTATAGCATCTTTTACAAGTCTAATATCGTTTATTATAACGTAATTAGCCCATTAATTATATTACGATCTCCATTATAAGAAATTTCATCGTTGAATTACTATTTTTATACCATATATCTGCCATCATTTTTTTTAATTATCAATGGAATAATTCCTAGAATCTTATTAATTTAATTCATATATTTAACATCACAATATATTTTATTTATTTTCTTTGTAACTTGTAAGAAGTTGCTCTACACAAAATTAAAAGGTTTAATTATGTTATTGCAGATCACTTGACCTTAAAATATATAACATTTTATTTACAAATTGTAAGGTAACAAGCAACAAACTCTTCCATAATTTTTATATTATGTCCCTTGAGACATAGTTTTTGAATCTAATTAATGTCTCATATGCATTAGCCATTTGGATGTATTTGGGTTCTAACTCCAGTTATTACAGTAATTAATACTATTTTTTTTCTTTTTAATAGTGCCACTTTTGTAATGAATATTAATATACAGACACTTTTATTATATTATAGGTAAGGTAGTAAAAATAACTGTGGTTGCTTTATTTTTGTAAATTAAATATTTTATTATTTTATTTTAAATCGTAAATTTAATCATTTTATAATTATATTTATAGAAATTTTAATTACTTCAATTTAATTTTGATGATTTTAATTTTTAATTTTTTTTTAACTTTTTAAATATTTTTTTCTTCAAATATCTATCAATCCATTGATAATTTGTTAATATTATTCAATTCTATTCAAATTAACTTTTTTAAATAAAAAAAATTAAAATTAATTAGAAATGATTAAAGTGTTTAAAATAAAATAATTGAAATAGATAAATTTTAAAAAATAACAATTAATATATTTAAATTTATAAAAAAATGATAAAAATATTATATCACCCACGTGGCCATATTTCTATATTTATGTCGGTAAATATGAAAGGAGAACATTTATATACTTTCAATCAAATTAAATGTTGATTAGAGTTGACGATCTAATTGACTAATCAAACTTGTACACTAGATCATCGTGTACTAAGGGTAGAGAAATAACCACAAAACCATCTTCTTCTTTTTCTTTTTACTAATTCTGTTTTTTTCCCCTAAATTATAATTACAAAACCAATTAGTTCGTAAGATTTAAGTGGCAATTTCTCCTCATAGAGATGTATGATGAAATATGACATTAGCATGACGCTACGAAATGAATTAATTATAAAATAACATTATTCTTAAAAATCAATCATGATTTTATGAAAATTAATGTGTTATCAAACTCAAATACAACACTCAAGTGATTTGATACTATGCAATACCTTAAATATTACAATATATATATATAGAGAGAGAGGGAGAGAGAGAGAGATATGGAAGAATTTAGGATTAAGAAAAGATAGAGAATTTAGGGAGAGTCATATGAAAAAATATTTAATTCATATTTTAGTATTCAAATAAATATAAAATCATGTCTTATTTATATGATTTGTCTTACAACAAATTAAACCTTAATTATTAATTTAAAATCTAAATACATAATTATTAAATATATAAAATCCTAACAAATATATATTCCAAATTTTAAAATTTTAACTTATTCCTAACAATATCTAAATAATTATAATCATTTTAATTTATTTATTTTTTATTTCCATCAGTATATTTCTAGAGTTTTATTGTAGATTTATTCCCTAAATATATAATAACTTCAACTATAATGTTAGCTTACCTACCAACACACAGAAGATGGACCATAATTACTTCTTGAACCGTACTAGTTTGGCCCAATTTGGTGAATTGGTTTGTCAAATTCAGACTCATGCCGATTAAGAAGTTGCTATAAATGTTAAATTACTACATCAAGGTTTGCTTTAGAAGGATGAAAGTAAAAAATTAAAAACAAATGGGTACTAGAAACTAATCAGGACAACAAAGGGGTCCATAAATACATTTGTATAACGTTTCTTATTCTTTTGATTATGTGATCGAATCTTTTTTCTTTGGGACTTTTCATTTTCGTTTTTGCCCCTATCTAGTTTTTATTTCCATTTTCCCCATCTTTGGCAACAAACATTAAGATTTGGGTCTTAATTTCACGAGCAATATAGAAAATAATTACCTTTCTTGAACAGGACCAAGTACTTTACTATAAACAATTTTGAACATGTCATAGTTAGAAGCCTTTTCCACACTCTAATAATTTTAAAAAAATTAACTTGATATTAGGTGATAATTTAGTAAATATTAAAAAATAGGTCATATTATATTAAGTAATAATTATCTGATATAAAAAAATGTTCAATAATTTATTGAAAAAAGATTACTAAAATCAAGTTAGATTTCAAGTGACTATTAGTCTTTTATAATAAAAAAATCCTTTTTTTTCATGTTGTTATCATGAAAGAAACATACAAAAAAGATTAAATTTAAATAAAATCTATAATAAAATATTATTATTTAACATTAAAATAATATTATTTAATATTAAAATAATATTATTTAAGTGAAGTCAAAATAAAAATTAAAACTAAAAAATAAATAAGACATATAAAGAATAACACATTAAAATATTTAAAATTTGATTTTGATATTCTTTAATTCTTTTCTTAGAAGCAAACTAAGAGAGTAGATGATTCATATTATTAACCGTTTTCGTATGTAATAATTTATTTTTAATAAGTCCTATGACTAGTGACAAATTTATTTATATTAAAATGTTAATTTTTATGAGAAAAAAATGGCTTATTATAAATAATAGTATTAATACAATTAATATATCAATTAATTATAAATAAAAAAATTCATATTAAAAATACTCTTTTTACATACGTAGAACACAAAAAATGTGCGACATTATCTACACCCGTAATAGACTTGTACATAATATATGTGAATAAAATCCTAATTCATCATTTTATGTTAATTATGGGGTTACTAGCTAGGGTCATAATAGCTATAATTTTCGATAAGTTTTCTATTTTGATTATCAAATTTCTCTCTCTTTAAAAAGCAACTTCATTATGGCTAATTTCAGTTTAACTGGCCATGGAATCATGTACAATCATTTTTGGATTTACAATCAAATATTTTTTTTTTACTTGAACCAAAAAGCATCTGCTTCTCCCTCCTGTGATAAAATAAAACATCTAGACTTCAGGAATTAGAACCCATCACTTGGTGGTAGCAAGAGAACATCTTATCCTCATTAACATGGCATTGAGTTACTAAGAGATTTTTAATAGGAGATTTATGATTTTATTCAAATATTTATACAGGTAGCAGATTTTTTAATTACCTAAAAATTACATATATCCACATATATGTAAATTAATGTAGTTAAAACTTATATTGATATAATATAAATATATATATATATATTCCCTAAAACAATTGATTATATAAGCAATAGATAGACTATGATTTTTTTATTTTTAAAATAATATTACATATTCACGTATATAAATCGATAAAATTAAATAAATATAAATATTTTTAATTACATTTACGAAATGAATGTATAATTCATATTTAATAGGAGCATATTTCTTTGAATATTCTTGATGGCTAAATTAGGATGTTAGCTGATCGCTGCCCAATGCTTTTTTCTTTAAATTAATTCATGTTTAAGTTTAATTTTTATCTTCTAAAAAATAGATAAAACAAAAAAAAAGAAAAAGTAATGACCCTCATAAGAATATTGATACCGAGGCGTTCTCTAGTAAGAGTACCTTTCGAATATCTTAAAAACCAAGCAGACATGTTAATATTTAAATATATAAAATTGAAAGAGAAAGGAAAGAAAAATATAAATTTCTATATGTTAATAAGTTCTCAATTGAAATTAATTGAGATTTAATTTTGCTTCAACTAGTATAACTCCTTAATTAGATTTTAATTATACTACTATATATAAACACAGTTCTGAATTTCATCCTTATAATATTTTATTTATTTAATAAAAATAATTTTATTATCTTTAAAAAGACAAAAATAGTGAAAAGCAACGACAACTAGTAAGAGTCTCCTGTGTTTAATTGGTTGACTTGACCACCAACTGGGATAAGACTTAGGGTGCAAAAACAAAATGAAATAATAAAAATAGTAATTTAAAATATAAAATAAAAACAACATACACACATAGAAGAACTATAGAAGTTATTAAGTCTAAGATTAGAAAAATGATTAAGATTAGTATAGACTACATAGAATACAACAGTCTTTATAGAAATGTTATTGAAGTAAACTCAGGATCTTAGAGGCATATTCCTAAAACTAAACAAATTATTCTACTAAAGTTTACAGAAAAATCCATGATGCTTCAACTTCAAAGGCCCTAAGATAAGAACTTTTAGGGCCATAAAATAGTATTAAGTACTCTGCTTTGCTTTATAATAAGGTACTAATTATTAATTAAAGTTATTCTATTAAGATTAAAAGAGACAGCAGGCATATAGAAAAGCCTTATCTTCGTCAACATCAAGCTAAACCCATGCATGTGCTATATCATCAAGGATTAAAATTTACATATTTTAAAAATATGAAATTTCAATTTTATAAAAATAAAGAAAATATTAAGCCTATCAATAAATATTTTGTGTATAATTAATTAAAATATTAATACCGTTTATAATTATATATATATATATAAAAAATTTAGATTTAATCTATGGATATCCTTGGTGATGCTAATAGTTATTAGCACCGATCTTAATGGGTTTTTATTGACTTTAATGTTTGTGTAAATGGTTAGCCTAATTTAGTGCTTAACTATAAAAAAAGTGTACGTCTGCAAATAGATCCTAAAGAACCAACTTCAACTTGTGTGGCTTTTTCATTGAACCTAATTTTGTGTCTAGCAAGTTGCAAAGGTTGGTTGGGCATACCAATCTAAGTCCCAACTCATATTCTTAAAGATATCTTTCGTTTTCATGACTATGAGTCTTTCTTCAAATAAAATTAAATAAGAATTAAAAAATATATAAAAACTTGTGTACATTAGAGGAGGCGATCCAAAGTAATGCACGTTATTCATTTTGCCCATTATTTTGGGTTAATACATTCTGAATTTATTATTCATCAGAGTCAATTGTGTAAATAATATGTTTTTTTATTTATTTTCCAAGTCTTACTTCAAATCAAATAACTTACATTGCTTGTCAAATGTAACATGATTTAAAGAGTACATGAAAGGGCAGTTGATAAAAAAAAGGTCATATAAAACAATTACTAGCTATGTATTTTTTTAAATCACGCATTTCATGTATTAGTTGGTATCTTGGTATTTATTTTTCATTTAAAGGATCTCATAATATGATAATTTTACAACTTATTGATATATGATCATTTTCTCAAAAGTTCAATAGTTAGTTTTTTTAACAATTTTTAATAAAATATTAGAATTAAAAATCTTGTATACAAAACCCAATTATCCATATGTGTGGTGCATAAAGTTAATAATTAAAAAAATAATAAATATATAAAAAATAATTAGTCATTTTATTGATTTTTAACACTTATATTAGGATATGTAATTTTAGATAACCACATAATTCATACGACAAACCTTGCTTGATGGAAAAAAAAAATCAAAATAAATGGAGTTGGACTAAAATTATTCAGTATGAATGTTTTATGTGCTCGTTCTCACACACATAATACGTGAGACTCACTTCTGACATTTTAGACCATGAAAAATTAGCACATACAAATGTTGTATTGAAAGTGTTATTGTCTCCACATATTTTTATCCGAAAATAAGCCTAAAGTCCCACTTATGGTCAAGCACTCTAAAGAATAAGAAACATTAGTAAATTAAGGTCCTTGTTCAAGACCAATATTATTCCAAGTGTCACAGAGGTCGCATAAGACAAGATTATTATGATTATTTTTGTTGATAAATTTGCTTTAGATGCATTTCGGTTACATAAGAAAGCCCTTGAAATTAAGAATGCAGAGGAAAGGCCCACAAGGAACGTTCTAAAAGTTTGAACAGCCCATAAACAAAGATGGCCCTTATAGACGCAACTTTATTTAGATCGTAAGCCCACTTACTTTTTACTTTTGACATAACAGCTCATCAAGGAGAAAGGAGAATATTGACGGAATAGAGAACTCTTTCTTCTTCTTCTTTTTTTTTTTTTTGCCTTTTTTAAACCTTTTTTTTTGGACTAACAAAAATTTATCCTAATTTCATACTTATAAATATCAAAATATATTTATACGATAATTTAATAAAATAAAAATAAGATTAAATTTCTTGAACTCACATTCACTAGCTTTGAAAACTAATATCATAAGTTAAACGACAAAACTCCGCTACCTTACTTGGAATTGGGACAATAGATGCACCATTTGTGTGATTTTTGACGATAAGGAATAGGAGAGAGCTCATACGTGTGCATCCAACGTTAATGATCTTATAATTTTTTACCTTATGTAGCTCATATTTTTGTTATTATAAAATTTATAATTTTGACCCAAATACGATACTTATATAAAATATGATACAAAAAAGTGTTCAAAAAATCTATAGAATATAAAATATACAAATGCAATTGACAAAAATTATGTTATATTGTTTAAATTCAACATTAAACTATTAAAATAACATGATAATTTTCTTTGAATAAGCATAATTTATTATATATTAAAAAATAATATTTTACTATTTTAAAATTGATAAAAATATCCTCTTTTTATAGAGTAATTTAAACGCTTATTACGAAAGTAAAGTAACTAAAATATTTAATTGATACAAGTAAAAAAAAATTAATAATTAGTGATTAATTATAAGAATTTGGAAATATAGTAAAAAAAATCAAATAGAAAAAATGTTGAACTTTGTAAAAAGAAAAAAAGATTTTAATAAAATTAAAATATAATAAATACATTAAGAATATTAAGTGTTACATAAATGAATCAAATTTAAATTTCACATCGATAATAAATGGTATATAATAATATTTATAAATAAACTTAAGCTTAGTTATCATTAAGTTAATCTTGCAATGATGTTAATTATCCACTCTATTCATGCTTATATAAACCCTTTTGAATTTTTTTTATAAAGGATATAACAACAATCTCTTAAATTAAGTTGTTTATGTTGTTTTATTCTTTAAATAAAAATAAGGATCAAATAAAAATAAATAATATTATTTTAATTTTTTTATTAAAATATTATTATTATTTTTAAGTTATTAAATGTAATTAAAATACGAATATTTAATAATAATAAAATGAAAATTAATATAAAAATTATAAAATATTTATTTTTTAATATTTTTTAATTATCATTAATTTATTTTAATATTTTATTAATTTTTTAATTTATTAAAAATTAAAATATATATTTAAATAAATTTTTGTTTAAATTTTATTATTATTTATTTTTTTCTTAAATTATTTCATATTAAATTTTATTTTTATCTCTATTAAAGAATCATATTCTAATCTTGTTTTAATTATTAACGAAGAAATTATAATATTTTAAATAAAAATTATTAAAATAATATATTTTATTATTAATTATTAATTTTTATAAATTTAAGAGATTAAATTACTTCATTTATAATAATATAAAGAAATTGTCTACCATCCTATCCTAAAATCTAATTAGTCTGGCTCTGAATTGCAGGCTATCTCTCCGTACGTTGGATAATATTTGCAGAACAAGAAAATCCTTGAATAGCTCAGCATTATACGGAGACTACAGATACAAGTAGAAGCCAGTGAAGAAAGTTCACGAAGCGAACCGAAACAAAATAGTGTAGAGTTGTTTAGAGCAAATATATGTTGAAGTTTCTGGAGGCCTTGGTTGGTTTATATAACGAGTACATGTTCATATATGTAATAAATTTTAATATAATTATAATTAATACGATAAATAATTATGAATTAAAATAATATAATTATTTTTTAATATATAATTAATTAACATTATAATTATATTAAATAGATTTTTTCTTATATAATAATACACAATTTAAGATACCATTAAGGGTGTAGTCCTCTTTCCAAGGTTCACATAGTTACACTTTTGTTGCTATTTTGTAGTAACATTTAAGTACACAAAATAAGGGAGCTCTATGTATTATGAGGGTTGCCGTACTATTGTGGATCCTAGTAAGTTTAATTTGTGAAATTTGATAAATAATTCGGTTGGTTATCTGAGTACCGGAGTTTTAATATTAGTTGATAATATTATTAAATTTTTTAATGCATGTATAATGTAAATTTATAGGTATGATTGAAAACTAATTTAAGTAATCAAGTATCAATAATTAGACTAGAAACATTTCGTATAAAGATTTGAATGAACTCTAGATATCTTGATTGATTGAATAAGAAGTCGATCAATCGAGAATCAATCGTGCATTGATCGAAAAATCTTTATCTAAATTTTGAATTACATTAATAAATGACCAATCTCGTTCAATTGATCAAATTTGTAAGTTTTTTCAAAAAATGAATAAGAGAGGTACGAGAGTTTACACATAAAAACTTAAAAATGAGGGATTTTTGATAAAAAACCAAGGGATCATGTATAAACACCCTCATTACTCTAGAATTGTTGAGTGAGAACAAATGAGATCTTAAGAGCTTGGAAGAGTGAGAGATAAGTGTGAATTTAGCGCTTTTTTTCCATTTAAGGTAGGGAAGAGAGTTTGACATGCTTTAAGTTTCTTTAAGATATTGTACTCTCCTATTTAATTCATTAAAAACGTTAGAATTTAAATATATCTTCGTTGAAAGAGTGTGAAGCTTAGGAGTGTTTTTGGGACTTGAATAAGTTGAGTAATATTTGTAAGATGATGAGAGTTAATGATTATAATGCTATCGAGTAGTATAGTTTGTAATCTTATTTAATTCATAGTAAAATATTACATAGATACTTGTATTATAGATGTAAGTTTCATTATTTTAAAGACGAACCATATTAAATCTTATGTGTTGATTTATTATTTTTTTGCTCGTATTTATTTCTTGTCATTATTATCGATATGATTAGTTTTATGGATTGGTTTTTTATTTGGTTCTTTTTTATGCATATTATTTAATTAGATAACGATTGATTTACATGATAACTTTTTTATTGTATAAGTCTCGATAATACTTGATAAAATCACAACAAAATTATTTTATTAATGATTATTAGAAAAGTAAAATATAATTAACTATAATGATAAAATAATTAAATTATATATTTTTGTAACGATAATAAAAATGATTTTTTCAATATTCTATAGTTAAATAACATGAAGTACATAATTTACTTAAATTAATTATTTTGCACATATATTCCTATGATAAAAATATCATGGTTACTTACATTAAATTAAATAGGTTATTTAATTTTTTTAAAAATAATATCATTTGATTATTTAATTTTTATAAAAATATTTAAAAAATTAATTTTTTTATATTTTAAATAAAATAATATTATTTTTTAAATATTTTTTTATTGATAAATAAAGAGAGAATAAAAATAAATTTTTATTATGATATTTATTATAAAAATTATTAAAATAATGAGTGGATATAAAAAAATTATCATAAAAATAATTAAAATATTAAATAAATAATAAAATTTATTATTAATTTTATATATTTTATAAAATTAAATGATATTTTTATTATATAAAAAAATCAATGGACATAAATGCCATTCTCTCACTTAGTAATTATTAATTATTTTAGTAACTTTACGTTAGCTAGCCTTATTATTTATTAATTGTTTTAGCATTGGTTAGAGGGTAAATTTTAATGATTGTTATAATATAAGGCCGAAAAGGAAGAACATAAAAAGGTTTACGTGTTTTGTTACAGGATAAAATAAGTAATCTATAATAATTGGGCAAATGTTAGTAAATTTATTATAAGATTTGGTAGAATAATTTATAGAGATTTCATTAAATAAAAGATAAATGTAGTTATATAAATTATAAAACATTAAAACTAATAACTTTAGAGAAGATAATAAAAAATTATTATGTAACATTATAACAATAACAAACAACCCCAAGTAGATTGACAAATCTAGAGAAAATGACAAAACTCATGTGCTATTTAAGAAAATATTTCTTCTAGAGACATCAAAGATAGTAAAACATTCAGTAATATTCAAGAAGACATCCCCCAAAAATTCTTCAATCATTAAAGATAAGAAAGATCAATATAAAATCTTCAACAAATCACAATGGTTGAGTCTCTATAATTTAACCAAAAAATCTACCCAGGAATACATTAAAGATATGAAGTTCTGTATCACAACAAGGAATTTCCTACTATAAGTAAATTCAATATCTTGGAATAAACTAATCCAATATTTGTTTATAAAGCTTTCCATGCATGAATAATAAAAAATATATACCTAGGAATTAATCTAAGTGAATTGAATTATTTCCTAAAAAATTTTAAAAGAACAATCAAGACCTTCAGAAAGAAAATTAAAGTAGGAGACAAATCTGTTTATCTCAGATTTTTTAGTTCAGTAATGGACTAGAATGAGAAATTATGTATAAGTTTTTACCACTTTATCAAGATAGAAATTTTCAATACAAATAGAGAAGTTTTTAAACCAAGGCTACTTCTAGAAAAAAAATTGAACACAAAATAACTCTATGTATTAAGAGGTCAAATGTTAGGCCAAATTTACTATGAATTCATGAATATTGACAATTATAATGAGATCAAAATAAATTATTTAACTAATAAAGTCATAATCATTTTCCACAACAGATGGCTCTGTCAGAAAAAAGGTAGTGAATTTTTTTTCAAATATGAAGCCAATTTTAACAACAATAACTTAGAAATTTGTCAAGAAACAAGAAAAACATTCTACTTGTATGCTAGAAAAGCTACCAAAAATCATAGATGCATCCATTGTATAAAAGATCGAGAAGACAAAGATGCTTCATCATCAATGTCATCAAAATGACTGTCAGGAGAAAATGACAAAGAATAATAAAGAAAGGATCTGTTGGCAGAAGACGACAAAGAAAATAAAGATGTAAACCCACACCTTAATCGGAAGCATGTGTCAAGGAAAAAAACAGTGACTATCATTTAAAGCAAAAGGCAAACGAATTATTAACGTAAGGATAAAATAATGATTTTAGTATAATAAATAAGGGTTCCTTATGGTATAAAAGAAACTCTTATTCTTATTTCAAAACACAAAAAAAACCAAAGCTCTTTACTTTTAAAAACACACAAAACTCTAACATAGAAATTCTCTCTATCTAGAAATCTCAAACTAGTAATGATATATCCAATAATTATGAGCGACTAAGTATCTCTTCAAGGTTCTTAGTTAGTCTTAAGTTGTAATAATTATTATCTTATCAATAAAATTGAGTTATGTTATTCTTTCTTAGTAAGTTAAATATTGGACATCATTTATATACAGATGCAGGAGGCTTACTATTGTGAGGAGAGTGTTGAGGTTTGAGCAAAGTTAAGACATAATCGGTGTAATAAAAGGAGACAAACATAAGAGAAGATCGTTCTAGACCCATTAAATTCAGATATAATAATTATAAATTTAAACTAGTTAAATATCTTGGATGTTTAAGTATTTGTTTACATCAAGTTATAATACTCATGCATAAGAAAATGGGAACTGATTTTAATTTAAAAAAAACAACTAATTCCAAACGAAATTAAAGATAAAAATCTAATTTTATTAGAAAATTTTAATAAAGACTATTTCTTAGTATTAAATAAATATTTTAAAGATTAAGATTATGAAACTTGTTTTAAAAAATTTAAAAGATTTAACACATTGTTAAACATTTACACAGATTATATTAAAATTATCACAAGCATCATAGATCATCATGTTTTAAGGATATTAAGAAACTACTTTAGTCAAAAATATGTAAAAATAAAAGAAAAGAAATTTCAATAATTTAATGTTTAGATACTATTTTTTTAAAGATTATAAATATATTGTAAATACACGTGAATAATCTATTTGTATATTGCAAATATGATAAAATAATGTATATTCAACACATATAACTTATAAATGTAATAATTTAACTAGTATATTAAATTCAAATTGATTGAAATTTAATCACATCAGTCTTCGAGGATTTAAATCTAAGCCTAAAAAAATTAATTTCAAAACCAAAGAGTAGAAATACGAATAGTAATGAACAAGAAAATTAACATCATTAAGTTTTAAGAATATTAATGATATTAATCATAAAATTTATAGATATTTCAATTTTTTTTATAAACTTTAAGGATATAAATAAAGATACGTTAAATTTTAGATTTGAGGTATAATAATCCTATTATTTATTAATTGTTTTAGTATATTTCAGAGGGTAAATTTTATTGGTTGTTCTGTCAATCAAGTTTTCAGATATATATATATATTTTTAAAAATGGTGTATTTTTATTGAATTTCATTAGGAGCATCACGTCAACAACACCATTCACGGAGCTCATTATTGTTAAAAAATAAACATAAAAAAAGAAAAGTCTCATTGAGCCGAACAGAGAAAAGAAATAGTCAAACACAGTGAGTAGTGAATGTGACATTGCAAGTTCAAATTCAGAAGCTGTTTCACAATTAAAAAGAAGGCACAACCGTACAACAATAATTAAATTATCCCCAAATTGAGTTGTAAAAAAAATTAATTCTTCCTTAATTTATTTATATAAATACATTTACCTATATATTAATAAAAATAACCATGACAATAGAAACTCTCTTTATAAAATATAAACTAATTCATCCGTGAACTTCTAATTTCTTTTTTTCTTATATACATAAATTAATTAAAGAAATCTATCTCGTTAGAAGGTAATCGTTACTTTACAGGTAAATTCAAACCCCTACAGTACAAGTTTGAATTTGGATCAAAATTCAACTTTGCTCTGAACTATTCTACCAGCTCAATTTCACATGGCTCCCCCTTTGAGTGTTTCTCGATATGGATGCTATAATATCAACTCCAACCATATACCATCTCACCATCTCACCATCTCATCAAATTTAATGTAAAATTGTCCCACTAAATTATGTTAAATTTAATTTTATATTATTTACTTTAAAAAAATCTAATTTATATTAAATATAATATATAATTAATTGATTGATTGAATATAATAATTATTAAAAAATTAATTAAAAATAAAAATAAAATAAATATTTTATATTATAAAAGAATATATTTTTTAATGTAATATTTAGTATTATGAATTAAATAGCAGTAAAAATTTGTACATTAAAATAATATAAAATTTAGTGCAAAATGGTATTTAATGATTGGAAACTGTCTTAAAAATTAAACAGAATTTCATTTTCATTTGTAGCGAGGGATATGTACTTGATAGTGTGAGAACGTAAGTTTGAACTCGTTATATATTTGTGTATGTTTGAGTGCACAAGTGTATAAATGTTATTTAAAAAAATATATTTCATATTACTCCCCAACTGATTTGTATATTAGCCCTTCATTTCAGTAATCAGTAGGTGCTAGAATTTGCAATAATGGGAAATTGCTCATTCAAAGGTGTCTTTGAAGACTGTCCAAAACATATAAGAGTTCTAACAGATTCTGGGTCTGTTTTAGAGTTCAAAGGCCCTAAACTAGCTAGTGAAGTACTTCATTCTTATCCAGGTTATGGCATTTTCAAACAAGGTCATTCTTCTTCACAAGTTCCTTATGATGAGCTCTTGCTTTGTGGAAAATTTTATTACCTTCTTCCACTAGAGAAGGAACAAACAACATATAGCAAAGAGTTAGACAGAGAAGTTTCAAACTTTGAGTTTGCTGAGAAGTTGGATTCAAATGAAGCTGAGAGAGGTACGAAGAAAAGTTCTGTAGCATCTGAGTATGTTGAGAGTTTGAAAAATGGGTCAGCTCTTGAAGTCTTACCATCTGATGAAGATGGAGTTTGGAGAGTAAAACTAATGATTGATACAAAGAAATTGGAGGAGATATTTTCAGAACAAGGTAATACAGAGGCTTTGATTGAGAGAATGAGGATGGCTGCAAGCTCTGCAACTCTCACACCAAGGCAAAGCAAGAGCTTTAGAGCCAGCGGTTGGTTACACAGTCTTTACAACTTATTTAAGGCTCCTATTGACAATCGCAAATAGAGAGATTACAGTTTAGAGTATGTTTTTTCTTTAATAAACAAACAGTTGTATCATGTTTGCTTCTGCTTCTACTAGAAGTTCTTTTAGTAAAAAGTAATTTCAAAAAGTGCTTTTTAAAATATGCGTTCTTCTATAAAGAGTGCTTTTTAAGTTCTAAAAGCACCAACGGCAATTTTTCTGTTCGATTCGAAAGCTTTTTTTTTTTAACCATCGGAAGCATCACAAGTACTTCCATATTCCTTATTTGGACTACGTCATGATTTATCTACTATTTACCCATTTTCCCCAACACTAGAAAATATACATACTCATGACTTTTGCGTAACAGTGGATCGATGTTATCTAAGTCGATCAAATTTGTTTGGACAAAGATAGAAAAATTAGAGAAATCAGGGAAGCAAAGAATGAACAAACAGGAATTGATAACAAGAAGAACATAATAACAACATATAGAGTGAAGAGAATTACAAAGGTCGAGCAGAACCATTTAACCATACTTGACAAACTACAGTATATGGAAAGAGAACAAGATACATGAGTTACTTGTTCATTATACAAAAGTAACCTATAAAGTTAAAGGCTAACCCCCATCCTCCTGCCACAAAAAAAGATCAAAGTTGAGGCCTTTAAAGTGACATCAACTTGATCAGAACCACAAAAAGGTCTACTCATTCAAATATTAATCCTCAAAACGGCTTTGCTGCTTCATACTTCAGATGACATTCACATGATTCTTGATTCCATCTTCTTAATGGCATTCTCTATAGCAGGTACGTTCTTGTTGAAGACAGCCCACTGTTCCTCTGTTAAGCTTATGCCTGTGGGTAGATATATACATACAATTACTTCATAAATCCCCAAAAAAAAGTGCTTCATTCTTGGAAATTGCATTGATAGACGCAAAGAAGACAACCGGCTTCTAGCTTAACTACGGAGGGAAAAGGAAAACTAAATGAAAAATGAAGAAAACAGACAAGTTGGGTGATGGGAGTGCCCAACATTAAAGAGATAGTTGGTTCGAGCCACAAATAAGGCATAATTTGCCATTTGTCCGTGTTCCCCTCAAATTGAGGTGGTTTAAATGGTGATTTTAGAAATCCTTCCCCATTCTTCCTAAGCTAGAGTAGGAATAACTATTTTTTTTAAAGGACTATGGAGAGAAAGCAAGTGTTCGCAATATCGATATCAATACAAGATATACTACCATCAACTGCAGAACAACAATGTTTAGTCCTAGAATTACTCTCCTATCTTCAAATATCACCAAAAAAACAACCATGTAATGTCAGAATGACAAAAGATTTGCATAAGCACATAATAAGTGTGTATTTGTCTTTGTAGACTGAGAAAGCAAACTGCTCCAAAAGAGAAGGGCGAGGGGGTTTATTTCATATGAGGATGTACTCTTTAGTCTATCACTTGAACTTTATATCAATTGCAGAGGACTGTGGCAGATAAGGTTCAGCTCTATCTAAAGACATTACTAGTATGAATTAAAAAGAAAAATTGAAACTAGGCTATGATTCTACAAAGGCAGTAATAAACAAATCAGTCACTAGATATCAGGGTCGATGCCACTTCGAAACAAATGACAAAGTTGAACACTTTGTTACCCATTTCACAAAGTTGGAACATTTGAACCCAAACCCTGTTTCAGTTTTACAACTAATCAACAAAGAAGAAGGAACTAAGAGAAATAACCTTTAGCAGTAGGACGCTCTTTGCCATCTTTCTTGAAGTACTCCCTTATTGAAACCAATGTTTTCCCACGGAACTCTTGAACAGTCACTTTCCTCTTCTCAGACAACTAATTAGATAACAAAATTAAAATTATTAGAACCCAAAAGGAACATTAGGGATTTTTTTTCCTTTCTTTCTCAATCCGACATTTTTTAAGACTAAAATACACCTTCAGTTCCTAAACTTCATCAGATTCTACGCTTTACCCCCCTCGGTTATTTTTTCTTAATATTAGGTTCAATATCTTTAACATTTAACATACAGTCTAAATTGAACTCTAACGATAAGAATTAACACGTTAAAAAAATTAATTTTCATTATTTAATCCTTCACTTTTAAAGTTTAATATTTTAGTCGATTATCTTTAATTTTGTACTAAAATTATTAAGAAAAAAAGGTTAATAAAACAAAGTATAAAATCTGATAAAGTTCAGACGTTTAGTAAATAATGGCTAGTTCAGCTTTTTTTAGTTTTGTTTGTTTTTTCTTTACCACATTTTCGCCAACAGTTGGTGATAAACGAATACCTTACAAACGATGAGATTCCCCTCCTCATCAAACTCAGAATCAGCAACATGTTGATTTTCTTCATCTTCTTCACGTTGGTTTTGTTCTTGGAGGAAGGACTCAACCACCTGTCTGACGAAAGCCTTGAATGGGGGTTTGGAGAGGTCAAGGTCAAGCTCCGCTGAGGCTTGCTTCCGAATCTTTTGCTCAGTCATCTCGTCCATGTTCGATTCTTCTAGAATTTTAAGCACCGCTTTTTCGATTCTTTTCTCCATTTCTGGCTCCATTTTTCTTGTGACGAGTGAAGAAATCTCTGGAAGATGTTTTGACTGGTTAGGGAATTTTTTGATGAGCTAAACAGTGATGCGCTCGCTTTGCTTTGCCCTATTAATAGTAACACTTAAAAGGGAACAACCTTACTACCTACCTTTTAATTAGGTTGAGAGAATGGCGTACAAAAATTGCTTCGAGCCATTTAAACCGAAAAATTGATCTAATTCGAATTAAATTGAACAATTTTATAAATAAAATGATTTAATCTAATTTATATTAAGTAAAATTAATTTTAAAACAATTCAATCTAATTATAAAAATTATAACCCGATCAGATCGATCGAACCGATTTTATTAAATAATTATTTTTTTAAAATTAAACAGCGCATTGTTACTATATATAAATATAGAATTTTCACATTATTATATATAAATATAGAATTTTCACATTATTATATATAAATATAGAATTTTCATGTTATTATATATAAATATAGAATTTTCACGTTAACTCTATCCATATTCTTCATTTCTCCTGCTGTTTTACCTCTGCGTCTGGGCTCTGGCCTGTGAGACTCAAAAAAACCCTAACCAGTCATCGTTGCTTCCAACAACACCCAACACCTTAACCATCCTCGCGTTACCTTCACTACCAACCAACCACCTCTCTTCGCATCGTGTCATTCATAGAAAAAATAGGTACGTGGTCCACTAGTAGGAGTTTTTTCACTCAATTAGGATCCAACGACTGAGTAGCTTTTGTGATAGGACTATAATCAATGCTATTGTCAAATTTTTATAGGTTTTTTTTTTAGTTTTTGATAGGATTTTTTTGAGTTTTTAATAGAATTTTTTTGAGTTTTTGAAATACTTCCTCAAATGAGTTTCTGATAGCGTTATTTTTAGTTTCTGATATGATGTTTTTTAGTTTCTTATAAGGCTTTTTTTGAGTTTTTAATAGATTTATTTTGAGTTTTTGAAATGTTTCTTCAAATGAATTTTTGATAGAATTTTTTTTTAGTTTCTGATAGGGTTTTTCCTCAAATCGTGTTTGTTTGTTTCTGATATTGCTTTGAATTATTAGTTTCAATTATTTTATTAAAAATGATAATAAATATCATTTTCAGTTTCAATGTAATTACATATTCTATGTAAATGAGATATTTGAAATTTATTTTCTTCTGTTTAATTTTTTTTATTTTAGATTTTGATAACATCTTATGTATTTAACAATAATATCTATCTATGTATAATGATTAATGAATCACATTTTATTGTATCCTATTAAATTATATCATATTAAATTAAATCATATTTATCTATTATTAATTGTTCAAAACTGTTAACTAAATTGGAACAAATCAGATCAAATTGTTTGATTATAATATTTTGGATAGTTAAATTGTCCAATCTGATCCGATTTTAACTATATGAACGATCTAATTTAATTAAATATTTTTTACTTTAAATCGGATTGGACCATGTAACTCTCAACTTGAGAGTTGTGTATTTAATCTAGATTTTATTAAGATTTTAAAATTCATTATTATTTATTTAGAATTTTTAAAAAGCTCAAAAAATTGTTGAGCGAAGAAATCTTCACAAATCTTTATTCAATTTTCTTTCCCTTAGATCAAATTATTTAAGTGTTTTTAATTTTTAATTTTTAATTATATATATAAAGAAGATTATGTAATATTATTAAATATTTTCTTTTAAGTTTAAAATTTTAAAATCATTTATATATATATATATATATATATTTAATATTTTATTAAATTTTAATCGTTATTCATATAAATCCATAAAAATTTATTAAATAAAATCTTTTATAATCTATATAAGTCTTATAAAATCTTCACAGAATTTTTAGAAATTTATAAAAAACTTTAAATTTTATAATAACTTTTTAAAAATTCATTAACATTCTACGTCCAATATTTTTGTAACATCAAGAAAAACACTTTTTTTTTAATAACGAGAATGTTTTTTTTTTATAATTACACTTAAGTTACATAATTTTAAATATATTATATGTCTATAATGTTTTGTACTTTTAGCACCAATATCGTAACATTTAATTTGTTACAAAAACGCTCTGTACGTTTTATTCTTGCTTATGTTTTTTTAGCCATTCCATTAACATGGCTGATTTTTTATATTATGTTTAACCTTAGTTTTTTAACGAAAATATTTAAAGAATTAAGGATACTTTTGTAATAATTTAAACATAATGAACATTTTTACTCCAGGTTAAAAAATAGTACTGGAGACAGGATCATTGTAAAATTTCTCTACAGTGAGAGATCTTTTCTATATGAACTACAATCGAAATAACCTTACAAAAATTAGCTTCAATTACTCAGATCCATTCCCACAAACTTACCTCTTCAATCTGAGAGATCCTATCTTCTCTGATTTTTGACCCCAAAAAAAATTTAATAAATGAGACCCTTTTTTATTTATAACTGCATATTTGGACATAAAAAACGAATAATAAGAGAGATGCCCAAACATTCTGGCAAAAAAAAGCAGTACTGACAGAAAACAGAAGGGAACTTTTTTTTTTCTTCCTTTTTAATGGAAAAAAGGTTCCACCGAGACTTGAACTCGGGTTACTGGATTCAGAGTCCAATGTCCTGACCACTAGACCATGGAACCTTACGCAGTTTTCAGATGACTATTTATAAAATATCAATTTTGTTTAGCTACGTGCTTTTTTTATAAAAGAAAAATCTTCATATTAAAAAAAAAAGAAAAATAAAATCATCTTCTTAATCAGAGTTTTTCCAACCCCTCATGTGCAATTTGAGACTTTCAAATCCTTCGATAGAAGTGTATTTCCAACCCCTCATGTGCAATTTGAGATTTTCAAATCCTTCAATAGAAGTGTATAGTTTCTTAAACAATATTGTTTTTTAAAAAATAAAGGATAGACATTCAATTACGTATTAATGTTATGTAAACAAATTTAATTTATTAATTTTATTATAATTGATTATTTTTTTATTAAAATTTCTTTAAATAAAATTATTTTATCCACAATTATCAATTTAATCAAATATTTAAACTACTTAAACAATATGTAATATTATAAATACGTATTATGAATAAAATAATAAAATTATAACTTCATGTATCACACATATTACAATTTTTTGTATCAATTAACTAAAATAAAATTAAATATATTTTAACAATTAGAACAGTCAAATTGAACAAAAAAAATATAAAAAATTCACATACCATTATTACCTAAATGATTCTTTGCCCAACATAAAATGCAAAACTGAACAAGAGATGAACATATAGAATTACTCATGCTTATGGAGGAACTTTCTCGCAACACCTTCAATTTTTTTCTTTTTTTTACTAACTACACCACTCACACATCCACAATTACAAGACTTGAACCTCAAATCTTCTCCATACCTAAAAGAGCTATATGCTATTAAGCCATAAGTTCGCAACACCTCGAAATCTTTGAAATCACAAATAAAACCATTATGTGGTTTTCATTCAAATAAATAAAAAGTGAAGGCGAACTTGTGAAACAAAAAGGGGAAAAAGAAACAAAAGGACAGCTTCTTTACCACAGGACAATCAAAACTGGGGTGGGAGAAATTTCATGTATTTTCACAAGAAATCATGTTGAAAGCTAAAGCAGCTTGCCCATTCTAACAAATACCACTACTTTTGTAAATATCAAAGTATAGTCACTGGGATTATATATTCAATCTGTTGATTAGCCATGTGCAACTGGTTGTTCCATGCCAGGATCCATCACAGTGCAGTGATGTTCCACCATGTACCACCTCCCATCAATGAACTCAAACAAATGGGTCATGTTAAATGGCCCAGTATCCACGTCAACGTAGGCTTTCATGGTAACCCAAGCAAAATCTGTGAGAACTCGGGCCCTTACATCACGAACATGAAAGTTAACACCTTGTTCCCAATTAAATGCTCTTTGCCAGCTTTGTATCACGTTTCTGAACCTGAAGAGGAAACCAAAATTATCTACTTTTAGGTTATACTTTTGCACCCAATTTTACATAGGCTCCATTCATTTTGCACAACATGTTGCACACTTGCACTTAGCTTGCATAACTTATCAATTTTCTACCTTATGACACCATGTAAAGCAGCACAAGGGGGAAAAAATGAAAAAATGAAAAACAACAAAAATAACTCCCTACAAACTTATAACCAAAAAATAACAACCCTTTTGTTAAGCTCATATTTTTACCATTAAAAAAATCTAGCTCATTATTTTACATTGAACACCATTAAAGTTAAATTACGCCAATTTAGATCTGTTCAAAATTGAACTCTATTGAATTGAATCCCGTTAGGATGCAACTTTTATTGTTATGAATTTTAGGTATGTCGTTTTTTTTAATTACCCAAAAAAGGTTAAACTATTAATTTTCCAACCAAAGCAATATTGATGCAATAGACAGCAATCAATAAACAAAAAACCATGGAACTCTGTCCAAGCCAATCAAATCAAGAATCAAACGCTTCTTGTAAACAGTAAGTGCCCCACATTGTGATGAGTATTTCATTGATTGTTTGAGATTCAAGATCTAAGAGCATTGGATGCGCATGTTTGCAATGTCCAGATTGTGCATCAAGTATTCAAACATTACAGTAAAAATTCTGTAATTTATATGTTTGACCCAATTACCAAATTACAATTGTTTCAGCATCGATATGATTCAAGAAACACAAAAAGTGCATTCTATTTTTCTTTAAAAGGGCAGTAAAATAACCATTGGAATAAAATAGGCCTAACTTTAGGGACATGAAGAATGAAAAACGTCTTACAATCAAACCAAAGAGTAAAAAATAAAATATATCAAAGCATATAGCATCCAATGTCAAAACAAATCAGGGGTGAATAAAGAGACAAAAAACCATAGAAGTAGTATATTAAAAGCTCATCATACCCTGTAGTGTATTTTCCTGAAGCATGCAAACACTTCACATAATCTGCATTTAGCCAAAAACGACTCATTGCTGAAAGTGACCTTTCCCTTATGATGTTAAAGAACTCAGTATTGATATTCACAATAGCTCGTGTAGCAGCATAATAAGCTTTCCAACCATTAATGGGTGTTATGCTATCCTGTTCCAAAGTGAAGTCCTGGAGAGTATTCAAAAATGAAAATTAAAAAGTTAATTAGTAGGTGAAAATAGGAAACTTTGTTAATAAGGAAGAAATGTTATTAATTTTGTGTTTTCAGTTGAACTACCATAGAGTAAAATCAATGAAAAGTTTATATATACTTTCCTCCTTTCAAACCAATTAGACCAGTTCAATGTTATAGGGTGCTATATTTGTTATAAACATTAGGGGTGTAATTTTCTGTAATTTCCCAAAATCGTTTCAAATAGATAAAGCAAACTTTATTTATTTATTTATTTTTAAATGGAAGTAACCAAAGAACCTTAAAGTAGTCAATTGAAATCAAAACGAAACATATGTGATCTACAACTCGATATGAAACTGAAAAGGCACACCAATTTCCTCTTCGTTTATTTACCTTCCCCATTTTGCAATCTACTTTCGTCTGATATATAATTCTAGCATAATCACCCTAGAAGCCTGAAAGCCTCAAACACCATATGCATGCAAATTATATCCTTATTATAACTAAATCAAAAAAATCTGAAGCATATCTTTGTGAAGCAGATATACTTTTCTCAGTTTCCCACAGTTTCAAACAAACAAAGAAAATCTATACAATTGGACATTACTTCCAAATTCCAATCAATGAGACTGAATTTGAAGCCCGAGAGCTATGGTTGATTTCCAAATGCATTAAAAAAAATCGATAATTTCAAACACCATACCTTGTGATAAAGCGCTTTCCAGGCATTGTCATCATTCGCAGCCTTCCGCATCAGAGAATTAGTCATTGAGAGACGACAGAGACTTGGAAAGTCCAAGTAGCTGAGCGCGTGCGTTGTAATTTCCGGAACCAGCTGCTCCATCATCGACGCGCCACTATGGCTATCAATCACAACCGGCGACCTCTCTATCATTACAGTATTATCACCACCGTTCAAATACGTTGTCGTATTGGGCTCAGAATAAAAACTCACAATGCCAACGCTACCGTTACAGTGACAGCTACAAACAGCACCGTTTTCCCTTATCCTTATTCTCACCCTCCTTATCCGACGTCTCAGCACCAGCTTCCGATTCGGCCAGTTTGAATTTAGAAGAAATCGGAAACGACCGAGCGGCAAATAGGGCAAAGAATAAGCAAAGAGAAGTGAACACAATGGTTACAAAGAAAGGCTGGGACGGGAGTAAAGAAGAGAAACTAGACGCAATCTCCATTCAAAAGACATGAAAGCTACATAGAACATGAAAAACCCTAGCTAGGAGAACCACGATAAGGCCCTGTGTACGATTCTGGAGTGGAATGAAAATAACTGCCGTTCGATTTCTGGTAATTGCGCCGGTGTTGGGTTTTCGAAACCCTAATTGTTGCCGTCGAAATTTCAGGGTATTGAGATTAAGAGGAGAAGGGGTTACTTTTGAGTCGTGAGTCGTAACGGAGACACAGCAAGTAACTCGAACTCGTAGAAGGTCGACGTCTACTGAGTATTTCTCAAGGACTAATGCGTCATTCGTCTCAATAATTCGATAATTTTCATTTTCCTCCTTTTTTCATGAGAATTATTTTTCTTTTTGACGAGGTGGACTTAAATATAAAAATAACTTAATTTAATTTAAAATTAATATTTTAATATTATTTTATTCATTAAATTTATACAAATTCATAAAAATAACATATTTATATTAAAAAAATTGAATTAATAACGCGATAACTTGATTTGATTTGAGATGACGTGAAAACAAAATAATTTCATATATTAAAAATATTTTTAATAATGTGCTAATTTGACTTATGAAATATGTTGACGTAATTAACCCAATTTATCACTTTTTAATTACAATTACGTAAATATAATTATATTTATTAATAATAATATATTATATCATTTTTACCTATTTATAAAATTTTATTCTTATGGTAATTTTTCAACTAAAACAAATAACCATTTGATGAGAACTTTTCCAAATAAGGCATCAAAAATTCAGAGAGAGACTAAAAAACCAAAGAAAGAAAGAGAGAGATATGCCCCGACTTTTGTGTATACACAAATAAGTCTCATCTCATTTTAATTTTATTTTAATTTTATTGGATGTTCCAGAATGAACCATACAAATAAATTAAGTGGTGAATGAAATTTTTTTTTACGTTACTTACTCATAAACATGTCTTATATAATGTATTCTTGTATACCATATTGCAAAACAATGATTATAATTTTAAGTCTTATATGATACAGTTTATAACATGTAATTTTAAATATGAAAAAAATGAATTTTATTATTAACTATTGTTAGAAAAGATGAATGTTTATAAAAAAAATTAGTAAAATCTTGTTTCACATTATCTTTTTACATTATTTAAAAAATATATAAATAATAAAAAAGTTGTTAACTGGGATTAGGATCAAGGGGTACCCATTTTTGTGGAAGAAGAGAGAACTTAGGTAAATATGATATCACACGTGTGCACACGCGTGTCACCATTACTGTCCGACCGTATCGAACCGAGTCTATATACGTCATTTTATTTTTTTGGAATTTTTAAATAAATATATACTTTTCCACTCATAAAATGAGATTATTATCACAAATATCCATGAGATTTTGCGTTTTTTCAAAATTATCCTTAAATTTTATTTAATATAAAAAATGCTCATGAATTTTATCAGCGTTATATCTCCGTTTAACATTAGGGGCAAAATGGTAATCTCACCCTTATACATATATCACTCCCGCGGGATAAAAAATCAAAAATACTCCCGATGTTTTTAATATCTTCAGAAATATCCTTAACGTTTAAAAAAAAACTAAAATACCCCTGAGGTTTAATGTATTTTTAAAAATGTCCTTATTCTTTAACAGAAGTATCTAAAAGCCATGAAAAATCACATAAATATCTGGAAAAAAAAATTCTACCCTTACCTATATAGTTTTTTTAATATTATCATTGAGAATATTATCGCAAATACCCTTGAGGTTTTACTTTTCTTCAAAAATACTCATGTTATAATAATTAATTTAACTTTATAAAAAATACCTCTGCTATAATAATTAATTTAACTTTATCAAAAATACCTCTGCTACAATAATTAATTTAACTTCATCAAAAATGTCCATGCTATAATATTTAATTTATCTTCATCAAAAATACTCATATTTCTCAATAACACGATATAAAATATTTTTCAAAAATATTTAACTTGATATTGTGTGCTTTATTAACTTAATTTATCTTCAGGAGTATTTTTGAAAAATATTGTATATCGTGTTATTGAGAAGTAGGGGTATTTTTTATGAAGATAAATTAAATATTATAGTAGGAGAATTTTCGATGAAATTAAATTAATTATTGTAACAGAGGTATTTTTGATGAAGTTAAATTAATTATTATAGCAGAGATATTTTTGATAAAGTTAAATTAATTATTATAACAGGGGTGTTTTTGAAGAAAAGCAAAACCTCAAGGGTATTTGTGATAATATTCTCAACATTAATATTCAAAAAGCTATATAGGTAGGGGTATAAAAGACTTTTTAGATATTGATGTGATTTTTCACGGTTTTTTGATGCTTCTGTTAAATAATAAGGGTATTTTTGAAGATATTTTAAACCTCAGAGGTATTGTAGTTTTTATTTTAAATGTTAAGAGTATTTTTGAAAATATTAAAAACCACGGGGGTATTTTTGATTTTTTCCCCAAAAAATGGTTGCTATATATTTTTTCTATAGAAAAACAATTATTATTTTCTTTTACTCAAAATATGACCGTTAAATAATCGTTATTCTTCTTTATTCAGAAAATGGTTGTTATTTTTTATTACTCAGAATTATTGTTACATTCTTCATTCCCAGACATTACCGTTATTATTATAATGATTATACGATTTTTGAAACCTATAAATAAAGAGCCTCAGTTCTCAGTTTCAATAGAACAATCTACAAACTCATTTCATTAAGAAAAAAAAATTCTCTCAACAATTTTAAATTACTTTTCAGTTTTTCGAGCAACAAATTTTTCAGGTATAACATTCCGGTCTTGATTAGTGAAGTGAAGTTTTAAGACAGAAAAAACAAAGATTCCAAGTTATTTTATCTTGGGGACAACGAGACTGTGTTTGCTTACATAAATTTTAGCAGAGCAAAAAAACGTCTTAAAGAGAACGATTTAGTCCGTGATTCAACTTAAACAGTTCATTTTAAATTATCGGTAATATTATTCTAATGGTAAGATCTCGTATTATTAGAATAGTAAAATCTTATTATTAACTTAAATAGAGGTATTTGGGATATTTTGGATATACAAATACATGTTGCTCTGATAAATTATGTTTCTCGCATCTCCAAGACTAAGTCTCTATCGTTTATTTGTTTCCAACCCGTCTTTCTAAGTTACATTTCTCTTAAACAAATAATAAATTTTTTTTATGTATTTTTCGTAAATTATAAAAATAATTTATATCAATATATTAAATTACTATTAATAATTATTTATTAATAGCAAAAATATAAATTACTATTTACAATATAAATTATTATTATTATAAAAATAATTTGTGGATAATAATTTAATAATGATATTAAAATATAATTAATATTAAAAATAAAATAGATATTTAACATATTTTTATTGTGATAATATTATTACTTATTTTAATTTGATATCACTTTAAATATCTTCGATCTTATCCCAACTTTTATTATTTTTATTATTTTTTAATAACTACACTAATATATATATATAATGATACGATTTAAACTCACGTTATCTTATTAAAATATTAATTTAATTATTTCAGTTATCAAGTTGTATCGTATTTTATCCATTTTAAATATTATTTATATTTTTAATTTTTTTAATTTATTGATAAATAATTAACATTTTAAAAAGTCATTGAAAAAAAAATATATAATCTAAGAGTTTAAAAAAAAATTAACATGTAAGACAATTTTGTCAAACATATTGAAAACATGTTTTCATGTTTTTCTTTTCTTTAGAATAGTTATTTTAAAATAAAGGCCAAACAACTCATTATTTTCTAAAATGATAAAAAAATTATTTTCTAATAATAATTAAAAAATGTTTTCAAATTAACCAACCAAAGAAGCACTTAGCATACTTGAAACATAACAATGTGTTCCTTTGCAACTAGAATGACCAAGATTCTATCGTATTTGGGCTTTAATGGTTTTTTTTATTATTCTAGCTAGAAAATCAATAATAATGAAGAGATATTGTTATTTTATTCTATTAAAATTGACTTGATGATTCAGACCAATAACACATACAAAAAAGAATAGTATGAGATGGAAAGATGAGATAAATTGTTCCTTTAATCAATTCTCTACCTTCTTTCTCCCCATTTCAAATTTCAGTTAGTCCGGATCACTACATTAACTTAACAAATTAATAGTTTTTCATTAGTAATAACACTAGTCATTAGTTTTAGAAGCATAAATTAAACCAAGGATTTTGTTAAATGGTATTTTTACTAAAGCAATATTTATTAAGCAAAATTGTCATTTTTACAGCAAAATTGGGAATTCAAATATGCCATAAGAATTCTACATCACCAGTCTTCTTTTTACAAACTGTAACCAGTGACCAGAGAGAGGCCAAATAAATGAAAAACTAATCCTATAAAACCACAAACTAACTACCGATCAAGGTAACAAATATAGTCATACTGCTACTAACAAGTATCAAATACCAACCTCTACTTGTCCTGCACACTTGACCAGAATGAGAGGCTGTAAGAAACCCCATAACTCGTGTCGAAACTAGCTTCAAAATTGCTAAGCATATGAAGAATAGACTTATTGCTAGCACAGCTAGCTCCTTGTTTTCCAAGCTTGCTTGATCTTGTACAATCTTTTCAACATGTAATCTGTATCAGCGAAGGTAAAAAGAATGTTAATCCAAAATAAAAGGTAACAACAAGAACGAAATGCGTACTCAATCAATCATACATTTAAATATGGATGTTGAAAAATGAGGAAAAACAAATTACTTAGTGTTTGATGATTTTGATTTCTAATTTCTGATTACTTTTCATATGATTTTTTTAATTAGGAATGTTTGAAAACTAATTTTGATTTTAATTTTTATATTTTTAAGAAATCACTGCTAAAATTTAGGATGATTCATAAATATTTAAAAAATATATATTTTAATTAGATTTTAGATTTTTACTTTTCTAGACAATAAATCAAGTATATGACTTTTGTATGTACAAATATAGGAAGAAATTAACTAAAAACTCAAAATTTGTAAATAATAACAAAAAATTTAGATAATGTTTTAAGTTTTTGAAAAAAAATTAGAAAACAAAAAGCTTTACACAGTAAACTTGTAAGTAATTTTTTATTTGTATTCTTGAAAATCATTAAATAGAAATTGTGATCAACCACATTCGTAATGATTTTTACAAAAAATCAAAAATCACAAAATTAATTATTTAATTATAAATCATAAATCAGAATTGTTATCAACCATGGGCTTATTTTGTAAAGTGTTTTGACTTCTCTTTTTCATATTCAAACTCAAGTTTTACAATTTATTGTTGTTTGAGTTTTTTTATCACTTTTCATCTTAAGTGAAAATGAAATCCACTTTCTAACCTCAACAAGTTATTTTCTCTGACCAATACATCCAATTGAGTTGAGACTGCAGCTTTCCATGACTCAAGGTCGGTAATTCCTTTTTCCTGAAAATCGTAATGTGTTCAAACTGTAAGATTCATGCACAATACTCAATCCTTTGAAATGAGAACAACTACAGAATGGGCATATAGAAAAAGTAAATAGTACCGTCGTCTCCTTCCACCTCAAAAGATCTCTAGTCTCACTTCTGCTCTTCTCCAAAAGCAATGATATTCTCAATAGTTCATTATCAAGCACTGGCAAAATATCTTTTTGTCTTCTGTTCAATTCTTTAATGTAATCCTCTAGAACAGATAAGTTCAACTCATGTGACCTAACCTTCTGCATCAAAATCTTTAGGACAGTGTCCCCTGCAATTCTACCGTTTTGTTTATTCCTAACTTCCATAATAGGATCAGGAGGAACCTTGTTTGTGATCATCGGACTTCTAGTAACATCTAAGTCGGTTTTCTGCTTCTCATCCATGTACTCTAATCCTATATCAGAAGTTTGAATCCCACTTTGAGTTCGGGCGTCTTTTTGGTCAATTGAACCAACATCTGGTTCTAAAGCAGGCTTTGCAGTTGAATTAGGTTGTGGCAATTTATTGGAAGCAGTTTCTGCAGATGCGATGATAAGATCTTCCAGCATCCTCTCGATTGCATCAACACCATATACCTCTAAAACACTTAATGTGCAGTAGAACTCTGATCCATAATGACTGAGAAGATCCAACTTAAAATATCTTGCCCATTTGGGTTCAGGAAGCTTGAAGTTCTGAGCTAGTTTCACATTAGAAGCAACAAAACTTCCCAGATGATACCATGTTTCAGTGGGATAACTTAAACTCCCAGATAATTCAAATTCCTTGAAATTAGAAGAATAGTGCTCAAAATTTGCGATTTTTACAGAATCAACCAAAATCTCTTCAGCAAGCTCAATAACAACAAACTTCCCACCAACAGAACAAGGATTTCTCAGGTACCTATCATGATCCTTGCCCAAAATGTTACTTGCTCCTTTAGCTTCCTTATTATGAGCTACCACTTTTGCACCCTTAGATGCAGAGGCATAATTATACTCGGTGCCATCAGGTTCAAGCCGGTGGGTGATGTTAACAAGCCGAGGAGACATGCCCTGACCTTTTTCTTGTCTTGAAATGTTTCGAAACTCATCAAAATTGAGATAAGGAGGATGAAGTGTTCTCCCATTAACAAATTCCGTTTCAGTTCTCTTTTGCTCTTCTTGTGGTCTCCTCACTTCACAAACTAAAGCATGGTAACCTAAAGCATTGCAAACTACTTCTTCTAAGGTCTTTGTTTTTGAAAGTGAGTACTCGGCACTTGCATAGTTATGACGGACACTAATATTACTACGACTTGTTGACGAGGAGTTATACTCCATTGACATATCATTCGTACTGTTATTGTTACTCCTATTCAGAGAGTAGGAAAATAAATGGTCAGTAAGCTGGCCATTGCTAATACTAGGACAAACTAAGCTTCCATTATTAGGAGATGAATTCCCTGAAAATAAAAAAAAAATAAAAAAAAGGTAAGAATAGAACCTCCTTTCATACAACAGTTAATTAAGCAAAGGGTAGATGAAAAAAGAGAATATGTCTCCTAATGACTATCCAGAAATTATTCATCAAATTTTTTGTTAGTGCAACTCTTTCTTGGAACGTGTTACAATGCCTATAAAAATAAAACCAAGAAAAATAATTGGGCGTATACAGATCATATACAACAGGAGCAACCAATAATTTCTCATGGAAATCCTACAATCATCATGTCTTCATTGAGCTCTACACTTTTTCTGGGATTTTCTAAAAAATTGTAACCAATCATTAGGCTGATTTGTGTTAAATTTTTACGTGATAACAGAAAAGTATTAAATTAATCACAAGCCAGGAGAAAGGAATAATTTTAAAGAGCAGATTATTAAATGCTACACCTAAACACCAAATTTTCCCCATTTTCTTTTTCCTTGTGTTGCTCAAAACAAAATAGATGAATTTACCCAGATGTAAGAACTGGTATATAGGAACATAAAAGGGGGGAAAACAAAATAAAGCAAAGAATATGGCAGTAAAAAATACCTGAATTGCCATGGCCAACGCCAAGTCTAGAGTAGAAAAGAAATAGAAGACACCAAAGGGAAAAGATCAAGGAAAGAGAGAGCTCGTAGAAGCTCTTTCTGTTCTTAATGCGGTTGTTTTTGGTTTTATTGATGTGATCATTGTTATTGTCGCCGTTGAGATTATTGGTCTTGACATTTTGACATTTGATGACATTTATGCACCCATTACGATGCTTCTTCATTATCACATCCGTACAAAAAGATAAATACGTCGTGGGTTTGTGTTAGTTGAGAACTTTGAAGAAAAGGGGTTTAGGTCTTCTCTTCTCTTCTATTCTATTCTCTTCTCTTAGCTTCTTTAGCTAAGCGTTGTTCATATTCCAACAATCATCAGAGACAAAGAGGAAAAAGAGAAAGGAGAAGAAGAAATCGTGTTGTCGTTGGTTTCTTTGTGTGGCGGATTTACTCTCACTGTTGCGCAAACTTCTTCTTGCCGTTGATGCATTGCTTACAATTCGGGACACAATTTTAACTCTCCGATTACCACTTTTTTACCGTTTGATTTTTTGGTTTTTAGTGTTCTTATTATTTTTATAGAAAAATACATCCAGATTCTTAGGTATGTTAATTATAGTTCTTTTTTTTTTCTTTACGTTATATTGGTTTTGGTATGAAAAGTGATATAATCTATAAATAATATTTTAGTAAAATTTTTAAAAATAGGAAAAATAAAATGCATAGTAGTTGTGATTTCACTTTTTTTAAAATAAAATAATTAAATTAATATCAAAAATAATAAATAGACAAAACTATAATTTTAAACATACTAAGAAACAGATGCGATGATACACCCAATTTTTTTTAGAATATTTTCAATATGCATCAAATTGTTGTAAAACAACAAATAATGTATTAATTTATTATTAATTGAGATAATTGAATCTATTTTTTTAATAAACTATCGTATAAGTTGCTTTGCAAAAAGATTATTATTATTTTTATTATTATTAATAACCAAACTCTTCTATACACCAGCGGTGGTTTTTAAATTATTATAGATAATTATAATATGATATAAAAATATTTTAATTAAAATAAAATAAAAAATATTATATAATTTAACTTAAAAATTATTACTATTACATAATTTATTTGCTTAATTTTTTATCATTAAAAAAAGATGATTCTAATAGGTATTGTAAAAGTATAAAATTGTACATTTTTTTAAATTAATCCTTAAAAATTTCCTACAAAATAATTATAAAAAAATTAAAATATATTTAACAAAGTTAAATAGAATTCTCATATTACCAATTAAAAACTTATAATCTATATAACAATATAAGAAAAAAAATTAGAGATTTTAGACCAATTTAAGAGTAAATTAATTTAAGAGTACATTAAGTAAGGTGTGAAAAGTAAATAATAAAAATAAATTTTTACAAATTAATCTTAGATTTTACAATTTTAAATAAACTCAAACTTATAATTATAATATTTAAAAATATATTTTAAAAATTTAATAAATTAATATTACAAGTCAAGTTCGATTCATTTAATTTTTATAACTATTAAACCTCTAACCGAACCGTTAAGATTAATTTTGATATTTTTTTAGACTTATGGATCAACCAATCTCTAAATATTAATTTTGATATTTTTTAAACTTATTTGGATAAACCAATCTCTAAAAATATATATAATTTAATTTAATCTTGAAATTAGATTGCTTGGTTGATTTTTGAAAGAAAAAAAAACACACGCAATACCCACCCGTACCACCGGTTGGCTGATTCTTAGTGTAGTTTCAAAATTAAAAGACCGTGATTAAATTCCACCCATTGACGAAGAAAAAAAGTCTTGGGAGCTCTTTAATCAACTTCAAGGATAATTTATCTAACATGTGACTAAAAGATTAGTAACAAGTTTATTATGTCATGTTAGGTAGCGAAAAAAGGTAGAAAACTGTTGATAAAGGAAAGAGGAAATGAAGAAAATTGGAAGAAAAGAAAAATCAAAATCTACAACAAATATGGTGCTAGCTTTCTTTTGATTTGTAAACTACATAAATTATGGGACAAAAAAATTCACAAAATACACCAAAAACTATGCCATGAAAAAATCCATGCATGCTAGAAGCTATTGAAGCGGTGGACAACACTAAAAGTTGCATCATTTACCGTGTTCCTCTTCCGATTGAGTGCGAAGGGCATACTCAAACTCACGTCTCTGTTCTTCTCGGATGAATGGGAGGCTTCCAGGATTTTCTTCCTCAAAAAGTAGACTTACTGGCGTCTGTGGAGGGTACTTGTTCAATATGAAATCAATTTCTTCACCACTGATTTCGTTTTGATTTAGAAGGACCTACATTTATTGAAAGTTCACAAGTTTTACTTACATTTCCACAAACCTCAAAAACAACTACGGTTTTAAAACTCAAGTCAGGACATAAATTACCTTAACAGCTTTAAGAAGAGCTGCATGATGCCTCTGAAGCAGAGAGACTGTTTTTTGATACATGTCAAGTAGAAGCTGTTCAGTCCTCTGTGCAATTTGATCATCTAAATTGAAGTTAAGTGGTGGTTCTATCAAATCATAATCATCGTAGAGGGATCCTTCAAAGTCCAACCGTGGACCTATGAATTTAACTTTTTTTCTCCAAGGTGGTGGTTCTCCGTGTATGACCATTGGATTTTCCAAATTCCATCTGTATCACAAAGAATCTCATATTACGACACAGAGAAAGTAAGTTCGTGACTAAAATAAAGGTTAGTGAGAGCTTACATGGTTAAGATTTTACGAGCAAGCCAAGATGCATCAGCAAGGTAGCCAGCTGATGCCCTTGATGTGTCCCGACCATAGATGACCTCTTCAGCAGCCCTACCTCCAAGTAAAACCTGTATGCAGAGACAAACTCAACATAAAAAATACACTATACCTCAAAAGTGGAAATATCAGCATGAATCTGTCCCCCCGAATAATAGAGGATAATAGGAAAGAAAAGAAGGCACCAAGCAACCTGAAGGCGGTGAAGCAACTGTGGCCTGCGCTCGAACATGTATTTTTCATCATCTAATCGATGAAATATAACTTGAGATAAAGTCTGCATGAATCACTTCCAACAGTTATGGAGTAACTAACTGTAATGTGAGGATATAAAGGAGTCAAATATATCTAAATACAAAACATAAATAAATTAGTCAAAATGTCCACACGAAGCCACGTATGGTAGCAAACAAAAACGTAAGAAACCATGTAATGGAGAATGTTCCATCTACCAATATCTAGAAATTGGGAAAGTAGGAAAGGTTGAACTGTAAGTAAATGCTAAGGAAAAAATGAGGACCTGGCCACGGGGGACAATTGATATGCGATCGCAACATTCTACCAGTGCATTCTCATAGAGCCTAAGAAGATGAGAAGTCATTGCAACTCCCACTTCAGTAGCAGCACGGCGACATTGTCCCTGATGACCTAACTCTATTCCAACACGTTTAGGTCCTATAGTAAGTCTGTCAACTGCATCATCCAAGTCCGACTGAAGAATTGATTGATGACCCCTTCTGACAGCCACAAGTGCAGACTCTTGCACCAGCTGAGCTAATCTAGCTCCCGTCCATCCTGAAAATTTAGATTAATTGGATTCAAACAATGAAACATAAACATTAATTAATACAATAAAATAAATAATACCAGGCAAGTTTTGTGCATAGCTAGACAAGTCAACAGAGTCTGACATTTTCACTTTGCTTGCATGAATTTTTAAAATCTCTAGTCTTCCCTTTGCAGCAGGTGGGCGAATTCTTATCTACATGTGGAAAACCTCACAAGTCAATTAAACTTCAGTTATCAGAAGCAAAGCTAATGGCTTAATAATCAAACTGCATATTGATCTAACCAATATAGAGTTCATGTGGATAACTTAAATCTATGATAAAGAACCATTAAGCATGAAAAGTCCAAAGACAATTGGATCAGTATTAATCTGTCTAAAAAATGCGACTAATATCCATATCATGCTTAAACAGATGAGTTAAATCCACGAAACTAACAGAGGTGGCCGACATTTCCTTTCCCCATCAATTTTGAAGTTAAGGTTAGCTAAAAGGTGTCTTCAAATTTAGCAGAAGAAATGACCTTGCGATCAAAACGACCTGGTCGAAGAAGTGCAGGATCTAACAGATCCCTACGATTTGTGGCAGCTAAAAATATAACCCCTTTGCCAGTATCAAAGCCATCAAGTTCTATCAAAAGTTGGTTCAATGTGGTTTCCCTCTCTTGAGTTGCTGCATTATACAGGTTGTCAGTAGACTCCTTGAAAATCCCTTGGCGCCTGATCATTAAAAAAAATGAGCTAGTTTAGCTTTTACAGGAATACTTATTTAATACATCATAAGTTGCAAAATACTTTACAGCCAGCACTAGCAACATTAAAATTTTGATCAAGTACCAAAGTAAAAAGGAACTCAAGTGTAAAATTTTTGCTTCATCCTTTCTATTTTATTTTACCACATAAATATGATGGCGATCACATGTCAACCATCTGAGCTACGATCCAATTTTAATACATAAAACTACATCCTGATGTGATGCCCCATCTAAACTACAATACTATTTCAACAGATATCCTTACAGAGATGCATAATTTTTTAATTAAAAGCTAGTCGAGTAACTTGCACCATGCATGAAAGTAATGAGAAGCAAAAATCCCTAATAAAAAGTCGCCACACGTGAACAGTTCAATTAACTAAGGTTTTACTCATACAAAAAAACACACACAAAAGCCTAAGAATGGAATTCATATGAGCAAGGGAAAAACAAGACCAGCAATGCAAAAAGAACCAAAATTTAAAGAATTAAGGTATAACTAGAAGGATGGTATGCCAATTGTCAAAAAAAGGTACTCTGTAGACCAGAAAATATAAAAGCCACAGACCCATATAACTACAAAACATGATAACAGTAACACACCTAGTAGCCAATGCATCAATTTCATCGATGAATATAACCGCTGGTTTGTTTACCTGAACAGAAAATATGACATTCTTAGTTGTTGGCTGAAACGGAGAAAACATATCATATAATTTAACTTGAAAGTTCTTATCATCATATGCTCTGTATACTTGATGATGCAGAAACATGTTAAAGATTATAAGTTTAACTAGATCATTTAAGTGCATATAATCAATGTAAGTATCGTCACCTTGGCTCTTTTAAAAAGATCTCTGATACGAGCAGAACCAACACCAACTAAAACTTCAACAAATTCTGATCCAGCCATTTGATAAAATGGAACTCCAGCCTCTCCAGCAATGGCCTTGGCAACCAGTGTCTGAAAACAAGCAAATATTAAAGAAAGTGTGAAGGCTCGACTTCACCTATTAAAAATTCAGAAGCGGACAAAAGAACAAACCTTGCCACATCCAGGAGGTCCCTCAAGAAGAACACCGTGTGGAGGCTTTATTCCCATTTTATCAAAGAGTTCTGGGTTCTTCAAGTACCTCACCAGCTAGTCAATAGAATATTATGGTGTTAAAAAAACTCCAAAATTAAGAAGGGAAGAATATGTAAGAAAAAGGAGACTCAGAAACAGTTTTTTTGCTTTGCTGCTAGAGTGCTTTAAAAAAATTGATTAACAGTTATTACAATCATATGCATATCAGAGAAGCAGACAACATCTAGATTCTTCTTAAATTAATCAACAATGAATTCCATCCAAACCTCCCAACCCCCAAAAAAACTACAAATAAGGAGTGTGAAATATACAATTAAAGTTAACGACACTATTTCAAAAGCTATGAACGGTTCACAAGATTACCCTACTAAAGATGTTGACAAAAAATTACCTCTTGGAGTTCCTCTACTGCTTCATCTATTCCTGCCACATCGCTAAACTTGACCCCGGTTGAGCCCTGAGATATAGCATAGTAATTTTAAATCCTTATCCAGCACTTTGTAAAAACTAGTTGTTCTTTAGAATAATTATTAAAAACTGACATCAACGCGAGCTTCTGATTTAGATCTTGAAAAATCAATTCCTTGCCACAGATCCTGCAAATAAGAGAATAAACCTTCATGATCACAACCAAGGCATCCATCATCTCATAATGCGTAACAAACAAGAAAATACATAGCAAAAACAAAGACATTACCCACTTCCTGAAGTTCTTAGGCCTTCTTGAAAGAGTGAAACGGACAAGAAGGACCATGGTCAAAAGGACAAGGGTAATTGGTTTCATCATCTCAAGACTAGCAGAAAGACCACCAAAAGTGTAAAATTCATATAATTTTGAAAAAATGCCTCCATCACTGAAAATATCAACAAGATTGTCCCAAACTCTTTCCAAAATACCAAAGATGATGCCCAAAAAAAGCTTAGCCAATGGTCTGATGATGGGCCACACTACGTATGTAGTTGCTGTGAAAATGAAAGCAGTAACGGCAAATGCTGCTGAAGCCAGGAACCCTCCAATAACAACAGCAACAGTAGCCATTACAACTGTCACCACTCCAAGCTCCACCATCACTCTGCTAGATATCGAAGATGCAACTGGATGAGGATAGTTTGGTGATTTTCCTACCCAGGTCTACAGCAACGAACCACGTATTGAAGCAGAAAGAAAATGTTCAAACACAAGAAATATATAAACAAAAATAAAAGACTTCCCCAAATCTGACGCTATATCTCAAGACAAAATCCATATACGCATTTCATTGCAGAATACAGACGCGTGAACTACTAAAATGGATAGCAACGGCAAGGAACTAAATTAAAGAAACAAAAATTAACCTATATAAGCTTAGAAGTCTTTAATATTATGATTCTTAAAACAAAAAACAAAAGGAGGTTCTCATGCAACAATATGAATCAGTCTCTAAGAAATTTATTATAAGCATTAACTGATAAGCTCAATAACGCTTTAAAAAGAAAATGATCACCGTTGTATGTCTCTCTATCTCATATCGAGGGCCTGAATACTGCTCTATAATAGCCTGAGCTTCACTCTCGTCCAATGTCATGGCCCTATAAAAGGCTTGTGTGTAATTATTCAATTCGTATACATAATAAACATCCATTAAAAAAGGACTACTCCAACGAAATTAAATTGTTGGTCAAACATACCATTTCGTCCTATGTAAGCTTTTATCCCCTGGGATCTCCTTCAAATCCACAATGAAATCCATATGCCTATTACCGTAAGATACACCCTTAACCTCCTTGGAAGTCAATAACTTAACTTTGTCTTTTTCCATAGCCTTCTCAAACTCTTGAAAGCTCATTTTTGGCAATGCCTCAAAGTTCTTATCAAACTCTTCTTCTTCTGATAGCTCAGTCCCGAAAATTCGCTCGGGCACATAAAGCTTGCCTTTATACTCCCTCAAAATATCTTTCAGATAAACAGCATCGTCCTTTACTCCACTCTCATTTCGATCTTTGCTACTTTCATTCTTTGACTTCTCAGCCAAATGCAGCCTTTTCACCAAGCTCTGAAAGATACCCACAGTCGGATTCTTGCTCAAGTTCTCTCTTTCCTTCAAAGTATATAACTTACCACCAACTAAGTACCTGGGTTCAACTTGACTTGGGTTTTCCTTCAAAACCTTAGTCACAAAATCCTCCTCATGAGATTTGTCAGCCTCACCGGACCGGCACAACACGACCAATGAACGGCGTAGAATAAGCGATCGTGGTCTAATAACTCGAATCAAACTGAAGTCTTTGGAATGAGTTACGGTTACAGGACGTAATCCACGGAAATTGACATTGGTTTTGGGAACGCAAACCCTAGGAGATAAGCCGATGTCAATGGTAGACATCATAGAATTTGAAAAGGAAAAAAAAAAAAAAGAGGAAGAAATTGGTAGACTACAGGGTTATCAAACAATGTTCATTTCATGAATTAGATTGAAAACATAGTTCTGTGTGCTTATTTCGGTATTTACCACCAGGGTTTATCAGAAACCTGTCTGCTTTTAATCAAGTTGATAAGAAAAGTACGGGAAAGCTTCGAAACATGGCATCTTTTAGCACCCAACGGACTCATTGTTGGGCCGAGTAGGCCTGACCCATTTTCCCTCAAAGGCCTAATATTTTATTGATCTTCGACGTGCTTTTACCATTTTACGGTCTTTTAATTGAATAAATTAAAAATATATTTTAATTAATAAAATATCTTTTATTTATATTTTTATTGAATTTTAAAATAAAAATAATTTATTTTTAATTTAAGATAAATTAAAAATTAAAAAATATATAATTTTATAATTAAAAATTTAAATATATTTAATTAAATATTAAATATGACTTAAATCAATGTCAATATAATCCTATTAATTATTTATATAATTATATTATTTAATATAATTTAATTTTATAATTAATTATATGATTGAATAAAAATTATATATTCAATAAATTTATTAATATGTAACAAACTATTAAATTAACGTAATAACAAAAATTGACTCACGTTATTGGTACATTAGTTCACTACAAGCATTTAAACATATGAAAATTTAATAATAATGTGTATTAATTTATTAGCATTTTATTTTTAATTGTATATAAAAATTTATATGTTACTTATCTAATTAATTAAGAAAAAAATATATAATTAATATAATTATGTTAAATTAAAAATTCACGTATAGTAAAACATGAACTTGTTTATAAATAAAATAATATAAAAATATAAATTATCATGTATTTTTAAATAGAAATAATCTATATTATTATAATAATTTAAGAAAAAAATCATTGATCTAGATTATCAGATTATCTATTAAGAAAATATGTTTGATTATAAATTGAGAGGACTCAAAATATCTTCAAAGATAATATCTCATATAATCTACTTACAAACATTACTTTCTTTTGTATTCTTTACAAGTAAAAAATACAAATACAATATATCCTATAACGAATTAAATAATAAAAAACCCTTATTATATGATTCAACAAAATAATAAATAAATCAAAATCATTAGTAATATTATAACATATGATTAAACACAATAACATAAAAATATTGTAGGCTCATTAATAAATAACATACAATCTTAAATGTTTGATAAGTTAACTAATAAAAAAAATATAACATAATAGGTTTTGCGAAACAGATTTTGAGAAAGAATAAGTTGCAAAAATTTATTCAAATATGATCGAGAAATTTGTATGCTTTATGTTCATTTAAATATAATTTATTAAAGTCCAATGTCATAGACCTATTATTATTCTTTTCATAAAATAATTTTAAAAAATAAGAAAAATATAGTAATAAAATATTTAGACTCAAGTAAAAATTATATTAAAGTTGAAACCCTTACTAAATCTAACCAAAAAATTCGATTGATTAAAACCTTGTTTTAATCGATCCAAATTACGATTAAAAGATGATTGATTGATATAGCTAAATCTCGAACGATTTAGGGAATCAAAAAATAAATCTTGATCAATTGTAGATCAATTCATTTATTGATCGATAAAGCCTTAAATTTTAATCGATCAAGCCTTAAATTTTAATCAATCTAATTCGTCTAAAAATTAATTCATAGAAGAATTTTAATCAAGATAATCGATTATTGATCAATATAATTTCATGATCGATCGAGTAATTTATATGTAAAATTTTATAAACATCTAATATAAAATCTCATTTACATAAGAACATAAATATATATGAGATGTGTTTGTTTATATCTTGATAGTTTCTTTAATTTGAATATTATTCTTTAAATACACATATAGAAATTAAATTATATTTATATGTTTTTTACATAAATATCGTTAATATTTATAAATTTTATAATATATAATAGATTTGATTATCTAACAAAATTAATAAATTTAAATAAATATGTTAATTTTTGAATTGTTTTGATTCACTAATTTTATATTTTTAAATGAATTTTTAGATTTAATATTATAATATTATTTAAATGAATTTTAGATTTAATATTATAATATTTAAAAAAATTATAATTTAAATATTTATATATTGATTGTCGGTAAAAATTAAAATATATGTTCATATAAAACCCAAAAATAGTATAAGATATATTATAAATCGAATCTAAATCAATTCGATGAGTTAATACATAGATAGGATGAAAATAAAATTTGAATAAAATAAAATAATAAGTATATTTGAGTTTGATAAATATTTTCATCAGTGAAAATAGTATAATAATTTAAGTTCTAATGTAAAGAAATATGATATCAAAAACAATTATAATTTTTTACCTTATTTTAACATTTGATATAGGGAATTAAATAACTTTGTTTTCATTTTTCTATTTTATATCTTCTTCTTTTTAACAGCAAGAGTGCCTCTTTTTTTTTTCTTTACTTCTGAAGAGTGTATTTAAATATAGACAAATGTATTCAAATGATTTTTAAATAAAAAAAATATTTAAATATTATTTACAATAGAATTGGATTGGGTACACTCAACTATATGTAAGTCTAAAATCTATCAATAAGTAATAAAATCAGATAAAAATCCTATATAATAATTAAATGAATAGATTTGATTGAATTGCATTCCATTAGTTTAAATTAAATTATCTTTAGCAACTAAATTGTCCCCAACTCCATTAAATAAACTATTGTAATTCACAATGTTGTTTTAAATATATGATTCTTGGAATTTCGGAAAATTGTCAATTTTGCCACGCCTGGCCACGTCTGACCTGCAAGAAGTACGTATAGTATCTTGTTTTCAATAAATGGGATGACAATTGACAACATCAAGCATAATATGTGATTTTTCTTTTTCATTGAAGCCAATCAAAACATTTTAAAAATTTTAACCATAAAATTAATTAATTTATATATTTTTATTATTAAAAAAATTTAATACATTATTTTATTTTAAACGACATTTAATTAAAAATTGATTAAATAAAACTACGATAATTTAAATATATTTAATTCTAAATATTTATAATTAAATATTATTAAAATCTTTTTTTTATTATTTTATGTATTATTTTTTATAATTTTTTATCTTTTCATTATGAATACTATTATATATTATTAATATATTATAATTATATTTATTAATAATATATGTATTATATCATTTAAAATTTAACACAAATTTTGATATATAAATTTTTTCTTTATTTATAAGATATTCAAAAAATTATATTTAATTATATTTGATGATATTTTATAAATATAAATTTATTTTTAATTATATTTATATTTATGTCATATATATATTATAATAAAAAAATATTTTTATTAAATAAAAATAAATATAAAATCATCCAAATAATTATCATATAAAAATTAATTTTTTAACTAAATAATTTAAGTCTAGGACATGTGTACCAGTTTACAACTCCGAAAAACCAAAATGGTCATTCACTACTTTTATGTCTTGTCATATTTTTTAAATCAAAAATGGCCCAGTCAAACTTAGAGACCGAAGGTGAGCTATCTTAATTTTAAAATATATTTTTTTGTACTAATTATCTTTTTTTCAATATTATATACTTTTTTTTTTTATAGATTATGCAAGTACGTAAATTGAATTTATCTATAATATTATAAGATAAAATAAATTTCTAATATTAATAAATTAAATACAATATAATGAAATAATTTATAAATAATATGAATATTTTCCTCCAATGAATTAATTTTTTAAAAAATAAATAAAAGACATATTGTAATATGTAACAAAGGTAATATATTAATGAGTAACTGTGTTTCAAAAATTAAGAATATCGTAGGGAAATGTTTCGAATATTAAGACGGTTAGAAGTAAAAAGTATATTACAATATGTAACAAATAGTAATATGCTTAGATGTGAGTTATAAAAAGAGATAAGAAATAATAATAACAAATAAGGTTGAAAAAAGTAAAAATGTTGGATAAAAAATATTAGAAAAAATAAATATCTTATATTGATAAAATATAATACAATACAATAAAAATATTTATAAATAACTTGTTTCTTTATAGACACTTACTAAGAATAGAATATGTTAGCATAGTATTAGAATTTAAGTTAAGGTGCAAAATACCTATTAATTTTAATTATTAAATTATAAGTATTTAATATATTATAAAATTAATATTTATTAAAAATAAAAAATGTATAAAAATATTGTTAATTATTCTCATAATAATTAAAACTTTTGATTTTTAACATTTTATTAAAGTATAATTTTATGCGTTTAATATTAAATAACATTAATTGTTAAATTATAAATATTTTATTTATAAATTATATAGATTCATTAATTTTAGAGAATGAAAGATGTATAAAAATAATATTAAATAATTTTTTAATAATTTAAAATTTTAAAAGATTTAATAACCAATAAATTCTTACAAATATTACAAAAATATATATATATTATTTTTAAAACTAATTATTACGTACTTGGTCGGCAAATAAACAATGTTATAGTGCAAGCATCATGTAATTGTATAGTGGATCAAATATATAAAACAAACAGCACTCTCTTATAAGTTAATATTTTTTGACATGGTAAAGTGTAATTGAAATCTATTTATTTAAGTTTTAGGTTGTTTAGTATAATTATTTAAAAAATATGTTTTAAATGATTTTAAAAGGATGTCAAATTAGATTTACATCAAATACAATATAAAGCATTATGTATTGTTAATTTTTAATTAGAAAAACTACACAAAATTGTTGAAAAAGAAAACCATTGTGATGCAAAATGTTGTCAATTGTCATACTTACAGATCATTTTAAATTAACTCTCTTTTAATTTACAACTGTTGTTGTGAACTCTCAGGTTAAATACACATGAGAGAAATTATATAAAATAAAAAATTATTAAAAAAATATTTTTAAAAAATTATAATAATAAAAATAATATTTAAATAATATTGAATAAGTTTAATTTAACGTAATTTAATATTAAATGAATTTAATTAATGATATTTAATCTTTTAATAATTAAAATACATGAGATGATAAAGTTATTTAAGTTATTTTTTTATGATTTTAAATTTTAAAAGTTTAAAAATAATAGAATTATGAATAATAAATTGGAGGAACATGTTGTTAAAAAGGCGACACGATAGACTTTAATATACAGAGTTGCACGAATAGGAAGAGGAGGAATTGGGACTGGTTTTCTTCTGCCATTGAAGAAGGCTGTACAAGCAAAGAACTTCACTACACCCAATTAAGAACAACTCAATTATCAGGTCAGTTTAACATAATTTTGTCTGCTCAACAAATCCATATATCTGGTCCTTATTATTAATTCTTTCTAAATATTTACTATTTCTTTTTATTCTTATTAGCCAGGGTACGTTGACTTTTATTTTTCCTCTGTTTTAGTAATTGTTCTTACATTTACCACCCTAGTTATTTCTTCTTGATGGTTTTGATTCTGATTATGCAAGCTTAGAATGTTGCTAGAATTGTATTTGTATTTTGGGAATGGATTCTATATTGATCTATCAGATTAGATTGTTTTATTCTCAACTAAATTATAGATATGTTTTGCTAATACTCGTGATAAAAGTATTTTTCGTCAAAAGTTGTAAATAAAAGTGTTTCGAGAGAGATATTTATGTCAGAAATTATAAAATGTGATTTATAAAACTTGGAAGCACTTCATAATAACTAAAAAAAATGTTTAATTCAAAAGCGATTTCTGATGACAGTATTGTTTTTGCAGAAGAGCAAAAGCATAAACAGAAATACCATAAATAAATCAAGTTGTTATTTTTATCAAATAAGAATAACTGTCAAAATGCCTCGATAAAAATAGCAATTTTTTATCATATTGGGTTTGCCTAATTTTTTTATAAAAATAGAAAGTAATTGTTATTGATTTGTGCTCGATTTCTTCTTGACAGTTTTTGTTCTGAATTATGCAACCCTTGCATTGTATTTGTATTTTGGGAATTGAACAGTACTATCGTTGGGCCTATCATTGGGCAACGAGTGCCTAGGGACTATGGAATGATGGAATCAAATGGTTTAATGTTCATCTTCTAATTAATCACCAATTGGTTTTAAACTAGTGTTTTAGTTTTCTTAATCTTGGGTTGCTCAATTGATCTATGGGATGAGACTTTTCAGCTTGAAATAAATTATGAGTTTGTTTGAGCATGCTTTTTGTTAAAACCAATTTCTATTAAACGTTGTTTGAGAACAAAGTGCTTTTAGGAAGATATTTATGTCAGAAACCATAAAATGATCTTTTTGCGCTTTGAAAGCACTTCATAAGAAAGAAATTGTTTGGTTCAAAAGCGATTTATATGACAGAATAGCAAAAGTATAAACAAATATACCGTTAATTTTTGTTTTGTTTTTTTTTTTTTGAAAAAGGAAAAAGAAAATTGCTTTTTTTTATTCATGATTTGGGCCTAATGTTCAAATATTTTGAGGATTTTTATTTAACAAATCATATTTGGCAGGTCAACAATTTGGTAATTTTGTATTTGAATCATGCGTGCTTTCTCGAAATGTTTATGCATAGTCATCAGATCGTCCAGACGAAAGGTTGGGTATGAGGATCCAACTGTTCTTGCTTCCGAAACTGCTTGTAAGTTGATCTCAATACTCTTACTAAAACGTTAATAAGGGCTTGTAAGTTCAAATATAACGTAAAAATTCAATCGAATCAAATCATGAAATTGTAAAGTTTGAACACCAAGTACGTGAATTAAAAGAAAATAGTCAAAGTATTAATTTGAATCAAAAATGAAATTTTAACTCTAAGATATTAAATCATTACGAAGGTTTTACAGTACCCATAAAGGCATGCATCAACTTTTACTTATTTGACAGTTACTGTGAATGAAGTTGAAGCCTTGCACGATTTATTCAAGAAATTAAGTAGTTCCATAGTAGATGATGGTCTATTCATTCACAAGGTAAGGTAGATCTCTTTTTGAAAGTTGGTTCAAAGTTCATATTCTTGATTCTGTATTTTATTCAAAATTCAAACACTTTTTATATCTCTGCAATTTTTTTTTTTTACAGGAAGAATTCCAACTTGCACTATTTCAAAACAGTAGTAAGCAAAATCTATTTGCGGACAGGGTTTGTATTATGAATTTTCTATTCCAATTCTCTTAATTTATCAATCATACTGACTATGAATTTTCTTTTCCGATTCTCTTAAATTATCTTGTTACTTAAATCTGATTACAGGTGTTCGATTTGTTTGATGTTAAGCGAAATAATGTAATTGAATTCGGAGAATTTGTTCGAGCATTAAGCATATTCCATCCAAAAGCTTCTGAAGCAGATAAAATTACATGTAAGATATATTATCTGATCATGACAAAGTACACTATATAGTTCTTCATTAAGGAATGTATTTATTATAGTTACTGATTTATGTAAAAAATTTCAATGCAGTTGCATTTAAATTGTATGATCTTCGACATACTGGATACATTGAGCTCGACGATGTGACTATCCTGCTCCTTTCTTGTTACTAGCTTTACAGTTAAATTGTGATCTAAATCTCACATTTTTTTAATATTTGGCCAAAAATTTAATGTCCCAAAATTGCGAGTACTCAACCTAATAATGTGCATTATATGCAATTTTGTGCTAATTTTGGGTCAAAATCTAAAAACCTGATATTTTAGGCCCCAATTTTGTGATTTTTATGCTTGCATTATTAATCTGTCATGTTGTTAACTAACCACAGTATGCATTTATGAAAAGCTTGATTAAGAACATTGTAACATTAAAACTTGTCCAACTTGTGTTTATGTTTTAACCTTGAAAACCTTGAAAGCTGAAGGAGATGATGTCAGCCCTTTTGAGTGAATCAGATCTGGTACTTTCTGATGATGTTGTTGAATCAATTATTCAAAAGGTTTTTTATTATTCTCGACTAAATCATTATAATTATTAAGCTGCATTTTACTTATAACTCTATCTACATTTATTATTATTATTATTATTATTATTATTTTTAATATATACAGACAATGAGAGATGCAGATTTAAAAGGAGATGGGAAAATTGATGAAGAAGAGTGGAAGGAATATGTAGCAAAGAATCCATCTCTCATTAAGAATATGACCCTTCCTCATCTGAAGTAAGAAGTCATCGAGTCTTTGATTAATATATATATATATATTTTTTTGTTTAAACATCTAACTTGGATTTCTTCCTTAAAAATACATTTTACTATCCGCACAAAATAATTTGTAATTACTTTTCGATTAAACTAACAAATATACCATTAAAGTATATTAAAAGTTACAAATATATCATATAATTTTTTCTCTTAAAAAATATAATACTAAAATATCATCCTCGTAATATAAATAATATTTTTATAATGTTTTTGTATTACAAATATAACAATAAAGTATCATAAATTATATTGGGATGATATTTGTATAACAATTATAATAATTCAATGTTTTATTTATAATTCGATAAATTTAGATAATATGCTTGCAACTTTCTTAATATTTTAGTGATATATTTACTAATTTATCGTTACTTTTCATTGTTGAAATATTTGAATTAAATTACTTCAAAATTAAAAAAAATGTTTTTGTCTTAATTTAAAAATTAAAAATTTATTTATCTATTAAACTTTTCATTTATGAATGAAAATTTTGCTTCCGTTTTTCTCTTTTTCGTGAATTAATTCTTCTAACTCTACTTTTCGTTTCTCATGTGTATATATATACACGTTCATTGAGGAAAAGAAAGGAAGAAAAAAAAAACAGAGGAGACGAAGAAAAGAAAAAAAAATGAGAGAGAGTTGAGATGGAAAAAAGAAAAAAATAATTTTTTTAGGTAAAGTTGGGTTTTTTTAATAGATTTTAGACATTTAAAAATTTTTGTAATAATAAATTGTGGTGTAAGTTTATTATTATTTAATGTTTGTATATTGGGAGATAAATTTTTGTTATTTTTTAATATTTACGTTGAGTGAAAAATTATTTGAAGGGTATTATGATACACGAATCTCGATTTTTTATTTTATTTAAATTTTATATTTAAATTTTTTTTTTAATTTTATTTTTAAATTTGTTTGTATATATATTATTTCTTAGAATAGTTGCTATCACTTATATGTGTATTCCTTATACGCTGATCTCCAAATATGTAACTTACTTGAGTTTTTTGGTTTATGTTTTACAGGGATGTTACAATTACATTTCCCAGCTTTGTGTTGAATACTGAAGTAGGAGATTAAGAATAAATATTCTAGTTGTTTTAAAATTTCAATAAATAAATTGCATAATTTTTAACTCAAATTTGATTAAGTTATAAAATTTATTAATCTAATTTGATATAAATTTAAAAGAATAATATCGAATTTATCCGTCAAAATAAATTAATAAAATTATTTAATTACTCTTATATATTAATATCATACTTTATTCTTTATTTTGATATTTTTTTTGGTTCAATATCAAGGACTTGATAATCCAGATAACGTTTGATTTTGACGCCCAAATCAGAAATTTCATAGTAAATATTAACCGAGGCAAAAATTTTAATGTAACAAGTTTTATTAGAATTATATTAATTAAAATAATATAAATTATAATTAATTATTATATCATGATAATATCATATTTATGATAAAATAGATTTTTTTTAACTGAAACATCGCTACCTTCCGAAATTCCCAAAAAAAAAAAAATTGCTTTCTAAAAATTTCTTATATTCAGAAAATCAATGAATATACTATTTAGCAGTTTTTTTCTTTAAAACATCATTCGTTTAATATCTCTCTCTCTAACTTAAATAAGTTGGGCATTTTTTCCGAGGAGCTAAGTCTTTCGAGTCCCACAAAAACCCAACTAATGCAGAGCCAAGCGAAATATAAAAACAAAATGATCACTTTTCACCCTTTTTATTTATTTACTTAAAGAATATTTGTAGGCCCCAAATCAATGAAGGTGTGTCAATCGTGTTGCGTGATATCTTGTTTTTGTTCTTAAATTCACTTAATTTATTAATATTATAAAAAATTAAATTATTTTTAACTAAAATATGTTTGATTGAATAGTAAGTTACTTATCTTTTTAAAATATTAAAAAAAATCAAAAAGATAAATACGAAATTTATAATAAATATAAATTCATAACTATATTTATCTCAATATAATTTAAACTATAATTCAAAACTAAAATAATAAAAAAATCTTTATCACTAGAATACTAATTAAATCACAAAATAACAAATAATTCATATCAAGTCCGGTCATATTATGAATTGTAATCCGACACCCTTACAAAACAGCAGTAGTCTAGTCTAGTCTAGTCTAGTCCCATCGTTTTCAAACGCTCTTCACTTCACTCTTCACTCTTCACTCCCACAATTCGCACAGTCATAGATCCATCATTTTTTGTGTTGAGAGCTATGAACAAGCCTCAACATCGGAGGCCACCACACTCTGGCCGTACAAACATCGCCTCGTGTATAGTGGCCACTATCTTTTTGATTTTCGTAGTAATCGTAGTTCTCATTGTTTACTTCGCCGTTTTCAAGCCTAAAGATCCCAAGATCTCCGTTAGCTCAGTTCAGCTTCCTTCTTTCGCTATCTCTAACGGCACCATTAACTTCACCTTCTCCCAATACGTCACCGTTCGGAACCCCAACAAAGCCACTTTTCACCACTATGACAGTACTCTGCAGCTCTTCTACTCGGGTAGTCAAGTCGGGTTCATGTTCATACCCGCAGGCAAGATCGAAGCGCGTCAAACCCAATTCATGGCTGCTACTTTTGCCGTTAAGTCCTTTCCAGTTTCAGATCAGAATCCTACGGCCGTCGGAGTAGGAACCGGACACTTTCCATCGATTGGAGACGGTATAAATGGAGGAGGTGGTTATCGTATCGGACCCACTATGGAAATTGAGTCCAGAATGGAGATGGCGGGTCGGGTTAGAGTCTTACACGTCTTTAGTCACCATGTAGAGGCCAAATCTGAGTGTAAGGTTTCCATTGCTGCGAGTGATGGATCTGTATTGGGTTTTCATTGTTGATCTCAAAATCTTATTTCCCTTCAATTTTTTTTATTATTATTATATAGCATTACTAATGGGAAAATTAGTAAATTGGGTTTTTAATTTGTTACCCTAAATTAGGTAAGGAAGTGTAAAAATTAGATTTTGGCATTTCGCAACTGAATTCTCTCTCCCACTCTCTGTAGTTCGTAGTTTTACTTAGACCTGTTTTGATCTGGATTATCTGTACTGACCTAGCTAGCTAGAGTTTATTTTGGATAATTGGAATCAAAGTGTTCATGAAGCTGTAAATTAAATTTTATTTTATTTTTTCTAACGTTGCGGCGAGTGGGTCACTATTCTGTGACGCTTTAACATAGAATGAAGGAAAGACTTTGACAATTTGCCTGTGCTTTATTGAATGCTGTGAGAGATTGATTAATGACTTAGAAAGTAACGAGTTATCCCTACAACAATCTCAATTATGTTAATACTTTATGTTGGTGCAATGCTCTACGACAACACGAGCAGATAGATTACCAATTCTATATGTTTTGGTTTAGACAAGTCGTGCGCGATAATCTTTAACTCGTAATTTCTGTCGTCAAATCTTTAAAAGTTTAACTTTAAAAATAAAATAAACAAATCTCATTATTTAGAAATAAAAATAATAATCTCTCTATCTTTAGATAGGAAATTGAAAAATGAATAAAGTTTAAAAATATAAACGAATTAGAGATAATTTGAGTACTTGTTCTCGCAAAACGTATCCCATCTCAACACCATAATAGAAAAGAAATTTGTGAATTGGACCCTCCTCATTTACTCTACAGGACCGGTCACCAATTCTATTGAGGTAATTTAAAGATAAAATTTAAATTTGTATATGTTATGATATATATATATATTATAATAATTTATAAATAAATATATATTTTATTTTATAATATACATATAATAATATATTAGATTATTATTTTAACTTAAAAATAAATATAAATATTTAAAATAATTTAATAATTGTATATATTTTTAATTATAATTATAAATAATAATATTTGTTATAAAAATATTAATTTAAAATTTAAATTTGTATATGTTTGTTTTATATATTACATTAATTTATAAATAAATTTAAATACTAATTTAAATTTATCTTATTCAAAAAAATTCGATATATTTAGATTCGAAATGATTATATCAACAGATTAAATTTAGATTAAAAATTTTTAAATTCGTTTAAATTTAATTAAATTTAAATTAATCAAAAATAAACAATTATAATCTAATGTTCACCCTTAATATTATTGTATTCTAATCGCAAGTTGGTTTTGATTTTCTTATAGCAATATTAATTAGACTCGTGGATTTATTATGTTAAATAGGAATTGAATAATGTATTTAATAGTTAGCATATATTTACATATGATAAATTATAATTTTACAAATAATACATATCATTACTCGAATAATAATAACTAAGCATTACTTTCTCTCTTTTAAAAAAAAAATTCAACTCAAAACTATAAAGACGGGTGGTTGTGGGTTTGCTACTAGCAAATAATGGTGTGTAAAAAGATGACATAGCTTTGAAATGAAAAAAAAAAGTTGCTATAATTAGTAATATTATGTTATAAAAAATTTATTAATTTAATTATTACAAAAAAATTAGAATTAATATAATTAATACGTAATAATAACATGAATTATACAAATTAATTGAAATATAGATATTTTTATATATTTATGTTATAAATTGAGTGGTACTCATTACATTTTAATATATTAATGTAACTAAATTTTATAGATTATAAACTAATGTATTTGACTTAAAGAATTTCAAAAACTAAACTAATTTTTTTTAAAAAAGATAATGTTGCTATCATTATCCTTTACCTGCATTAAATAATAATACGCTTTTTTTTACTTTTACCACAACATGACGAATTTGGGACCAATATTTTTCTCTTTGCTCAGAGAAAGCTCACGTTCTTGAACTATCGGCTTCACCTATCCCTATTCCCCTATTTTTCTGTTTTTTAGTGGATTTTAACATTTATATTTTTTTAGTTTTGAATCTGAGATTTTTATTTTATATCATGGTGTATGTCATTTGATTATAAGAATATTGACAGTATTTATTTTTCTACTTAAAATAAAGAGTATTTTTTATGTAATAAATTATATATGTTATATGATTATTAATTAAAATAATAAAATCAACTCTTTGATTTTTTTTTTGGGAGTAAATAGAATTTTTCAAAAACATATCCCTGCTTTCAATTTACAAACTTGACGAGGCAATTCCCATGGACTAGTACAATTTCACGGTCGTATTTTCAGTGGAGCATTCGTTATATTTGGCGTTCTCCAATGGAAATTTTTATTTTGCAGTGAATACACGCACAAAGGCAACTTAGGGGAAAGTAAAGAACCAAAATCATGTTTCATAGTTTAAAGATAACATACCAAATGTCTAAGCCCGGCACGTCAGATTCGTGTCATCTTAGTTAATATAATAAAAAAATTAAATAAATTTTTTTGTCAAAACAAAACCGTTATATATATAAAAAGTAAACAAAAAAATAGTAATAAATTCAAAACTAATGGTGTTCTGATCGTGCCATCGTTTCGTGATTGTGTTGGCAAGTCGTCTAAGAATTGCCGAAAACACCCTTTTGACTTTAAATAAAAAGTCCACTTCCTTAAAAATAAATGTCATGTATGAATAAGAAAACGAATTATGCAAAAAAGAAGGTAATTAATAAACGTTACTCGGAGAGTCGGATGCAATAAAAATGGATGAAATGTCCTCTAAGTTGGTGACAATCCATTAACCCCTGGTATAGTCAACAAAATATGAGCTGCAAATTCAGCATATGTGAGATAAAAAAAAATGCGGGCATTTTATGTTTCTTTTTAAATAATCATACAATCACAAACTGGAAAAATTACAAATCCGTATATGATATTTGGAATTGGGACCAAGGATCTCATCTCCTCACCTACTAAAACAATGACATGGTCGCTTTTAGTAATGTGTGGTAATACATGACAAACAAAACTTCTCCCTGCTATTGAGAAGCATGAATATATGAACTGTGCACCTAGCCAAACAACGCAAGCACACATGACAGCAAATGTATGTCACAACTATTTGGACCAAGCAACTGTATCAATTTCTGCTTGTGCACTCCTGTATAGTTCCAGTCTCTTGGCAAGGGCAGATCGACGCTCCATTACTGCTGGATCCTCATTCAATAATGATGACAATCGCTTTTGCTGTTAGAAAAAGTATTAAAAACAGGGTTAAAATCTGCATAATCTTCCATTGCAAGCATGAAAGAGCATGAAAAATGGAGGATTTCACACCTCTATTGAACCCAATTCGGTGAAAAACCGATCAAGCAAGCTCCGTTTAGCCTCACGAACTTGACAATACACGATTGACTTGGGAATGGAGTGACGCAAGGTTGAACACACCATATTGACATAAGACAGAACTGTTGTTCCTGTTCATTCAAGGCGAGAGAGTAGACAAATGAAAGGTAATGGTAACTCTCCAGTATAAAAAGACAATCAAAGAAAGTTTAAGCATGGCTGCAGAGAAGGGCACTTTTTAATCTATATGACATACCAATTCGCCTGAGGTATGAATCATTGTATCTATCAAAAAGAGAGTGCGATGGGTTGCCTCCTTTGTCAACATCTTGAGGGAGCTTACGGAAGAAATCTACTGTAAGGTAACTACACTCCATATCAACTAGCTGAAGTGTTGCTTTCTTGCTTTCTTCTTTCATTCTTTCAAGTGACTCAATTGCCGCATTTGTAACCTCTACTCTAAGACCCGGATACTGCTTCAGTTCCTGTCAGTCAATGCCAAATTTTACTTGAGATGTTAGAAATTTGGGAGCCCAAGAACAAATACTACTACAGAACAGGAGCAGTTCCAATTTCCATACCAACATAACTTAAACGGCCACTCCAGAACGTTTACATTAGCTGTGACACTATTTTCTGGCTAAATAATATTTGTGTACTTAATATTAATAATGTCAATTCTAGTTTGTGCTTTATCTGTCTTGAATAAAAATATGAACCTATTCTTTCTGACAAATCCGACTTTAAGAGGAAGTCCTGTCATCTAAAGAGAGGAAAAAAAAAATATTCACACAGTTTTGATGAGCTAGCATGATCTAGCAAGTCTTTTTCAAGAAATGGTTGAAGGTTAATGCACTCAGCATATTGAATGAAAGGTTGTCAAATTAATGCACCATGGGATCACTAACTGCTAAAAGAATCTGAAAAAATACAAATAATAGAACCACCAAGTTTAAAAGAAACTACTTACGACAGTCTCATCCACAGCCCTGTGAACCAGATTCTTCAATATACCATGAATCTGGAATCAATCGCAAAATAAAAAAAATGTGGCAGTAAGAACGAGCATTAAAAGAACAATAGTAATTAGTATAACTGAATCATTGTAAAAGATAAATGTAATCCAATCATTTTACTCATTTATGTGAAGTACAAATGAGCAAAACGATTAAAAAAATCAACTGAAGGTATGATTTTGTTAAAAACAATTGAAAATTAGAATTTAATGAGTTTTGAATTTCTATCTTTTAAGTTTCCATCTTTTGAGTTGCATTGTCTTTTGATTTTCTAAGAGTCAAGTCTTTTTGGTTCTCGTTTTTTTTAGCTATTAAATGTCTCGATTTTTTAGTCCCAAGAGGTTAATGAATGGAGTCTTTTGAATGTCCAAGTTCTTGTATAAATAGGACTATTTGCTTATATTGAGTGTTGAAAATATTCAGCCCCTTTCAAATAATAATAAAAGTTAAAGTTCATCAAATTTCTTAGCCTATCAGTTTCTACTATTTTTCTTCAACAGATTTTGCGTAATTTTATGCAATCAAATGCTAACTTTTAAGTTGGTATAAACTGATATAAAACTTCGATAAATACCGCATCAACAGCTGTCTCAGCAGGACCTCTTATTGTAATTAATGTAGATTCAATGAGTCGGCGGTATCCTTGCTCAGGAGCTATTAAATGAGGTTGATATCCATCAGCCTCAGTAATGATCTTTCGGATATTTTCCATAGCAAGCTGCTTATCAAATTGCAATCTTTTCAGGGCAGCAGGAAGCTGGTTATCGAAAACATTGTAAACCTTGTCACCTCCAGGACGTCTGTGAAAAACAAAATACGAATACAAGATTCATGTCTACAAAATGGATATAGCAAAAGAAAGACACTGAAAAATAAATGAATCCCTGAATTGAAATGGTGATGAAAGTATGATACATACATCCCATCAAGATGCTCTTTGAATATTTGATCAAAAATACGACAAATTTCCATGATTGAATATAATTTTCCCTGCATAAAAGAAGCAATCAATAGCTAAAATTCTAGCAATTGTTTAACAAGTGCAACTAGGCAAGGTTATGACACATACACCAGCATCAGCAGCAATAGGCTTTCCAAGACGACCTAGTTCAGCTTCGAGTTCAGCAACTGTCTTGCTAATAAGGGACTGAATGCCAGGGATTTTGGACTTGATTACAGTTTCCAAATGCTGAAACATTAACCAGCCCAGGCGTTAGTTACTAGAAGAATTGATTAATCTGGTTTTCCAACAAACATCAATAGGGATGTCAGTATCTGTACCTTTGAAAGCACTTTTGCAAGATGCTCAGAACCCATCCTGTGAGCAAGATGCTTGTATTCTGGTGTACTTGCAAAATACTCGCGCTCTCTACGGCGAGCAGCAATCATGTCAACATTTTTGTTAATATCTGCTTGTGAGCGGTTTACAACCCCAATCCAAGGAAATTTAAGCCTATAAGCCTTTCCTTCCAAAATCTACACATCACAGAATAAACAAGTCTCTTAGGGAGTCAAATTACAAGTTGCTTAAAAATAAATAAAAATCTTCTTGCTTATAGACAACCAATTGTCAAAAAGATGACAGAAAATAAGATCTGCCACAGTCGATTTTTATTTATTTGTTTGTTTGATGCTCGGAGATCTGCCATAGTTGTTAATATAAAGACGACTAATGTCTTTCCCTTTCTTATCAAATTAAATATGAAAATCTTGGAAATGAAATAAAGTGTCACTGTCAGACACTGTGGAAATGAATCGAACACATCTTGGATTCAATTGCTATGGTGTGCATTTTTTGCAATACCATATATAACTGGATCTATTCCACCAAAATCAATCTCATGCAAGGAAAAAAAAACAAAATATGTTAGGTGAATGGAAGAATTTGCTTTTCCTTAATTCATATGCTTATCTTATGAAGTGTTTAACCACATGGTACTTCTCAATACATCACTATATGAAAGTCATGAACTTACTTCAACTGCATCAGTGCCCTTATCCATAAGATCAATCTTAGTCAAGACACCTAATGTCCTCTCCCCTGAAAAGAGGAAACAATCAAATGAATAATGCAACATATAGCCACTATTGAGCGCCTGTAAAAGATCTGACTATATTACCAGCAACTAAAAATTTCAAAGTACATAGCACTAACAGAAAAGAGAGAAGGCATAAATATAATTATTAAATTATTTAAAAAAATATATATATTACCCGTGGGATCTACTTCACGAGAGATTTTAATTGCATCAGATGTGGCAAGATCTTGATTTGCAGGTGAAATTGCGAGAATAATACAGTTGGGCTGCTCTCGATCAAACAAATAGTAAAATATACAATTATCATCCTTGAATAGCCGTTTTGAAGTTCAGAAATATAACAAAAGAACAGCAGACAGAAAACAAGAGCTATTGATAAAATAAATCACCTCAGGAACCAACATATAATTATACTAACATTGATAAACATCAGCATAAAGTTAGTGAGAGACTAGATGAAGCATAGAATTATATAATGTAGACCATGGTTATCACCTTTACAATATAGGAGCGAACCATATTCTCAATATCTTGCACAACACTTTCTGGTTGACCATCTACACCATTGAAAACAACATTTTAGAAAAATAATATAATGTGTAAATGGGCTTTCATTTTCATTTTATTGGATTTCTTCATTGTATATAAAGTAATCAGAAAAAGTGCTTTTCCCAGGAAAATTTACTTACCAACAGCTACTTTTGTAAGCCCGGGAAGATCAATGAGTGTCAGATTTACAACTGCCAACAGAAATATAAAATAGTTAAAACTTGTAAAATCAATATTGGGGTGCATTTGTGTGGTACATCTATTGAATATTCATCAGTTAATATCTTGAAAGTTTTGAAAAAGCACATAAGTGAAATCATTAAAGGAAAAAGGAAAGACACACACAGAGAGAGAGAGAGAAAGAAGAGTGCTTACCATAAGGAGAATAAATACTAAGGTGAATTGGTACACTGGAGATTTGTTTGCTGCGTCCAGTTTCTCTATCAGTTTCATCTTGAATCTCCTTTCTCACAGCAGCTACGCAAAGATAATCAAAATGGTCAGGTAATATAAAACAGTAACATATTCAAATACATGTCCAGGCCTCAATTCCTCTGAGTAAAAAGAGTTGATGCATATAAGCACACAAAAGATGTTGTGCCCATTTCAGCAATGTCTAGTATATATGGTTAAAATAACATTGTTTGAGGAAAACCTTGCAATTAGCAAGAGTAAGATATGTGATATTGTCATTAAAAAAAAATTTCAAAAAAGAAAAGGCATGAGGATAAGAATTATACTAAAATCTGTAAATTTTTTTCTTGGGAGGTGGAGAAACTCTGCATATTCTCTGCCTTCAGGAATTTTATGAAGCTGTAAAACAAGAGGACGCCGAGTAACAATTCCTGCACACATTTTACATTCATCATTCCTAGAACATTCAAATTCAAAGACCCACCCTCAAGAAAAATCTGTAAATTTAAATTACCAGATCCACGAGGCAAAAAGTCCTTGCCGACAATGCTTTCTAACACGGAAGACTTGCCTGAGCTCTGTGAAACAACATGATAACAAAATTAAACAGAAAAAAGGAAAATATATTTAAATTGTACTTAAGAATGTCTTTAATCACTGTACTAAATACAAAATCCCAAAAGGAAGTAAAATGCGGTAAATATCTTATATTAGCCAGCGAAACATCATATATTACACGTATCAAACAGTTATAGCATATTGGCTGATTAATTGATTCATGAATATAATTAACGGTCATTCAAGCGTAAATCAAACAAAAATTAATCAACAGAACTTGTGAGCATTTCACCCCACATTATTGCGTAACGCTGTAAGTATCCCTCACGCAGAATGTCCTATTACTAGTTGCAAGAAGAATTTAAGCGGAATATTGACGGATCACAACTATAAGATCATCCACATCGATTCCCTTTCCCCCCTGAATTTACAGCTAATAATTCACCCCTATACCAATTAAGAAACTGAACTAACCTACTTCGAAAGAATAATAAAATCCAGAATATTTTCAAGGTTAAAAGAAAAGGTACAAAAAAGACCAAAAAATCAAAGAAAATATCGTACGACTCGATGAGCAAGAAGCAGATTGGATCAGCAACTGACCTGACCACCTACGACGGCGATCGCGGGAAGGGAGTCCCATAGAGTAGGCAATGCACTGGCTTCTTCACCATGGTCACCAAGAGCTGTACAGGCCCTTTGGATTTTGTTCACCAAAGTGATGAGGTTCTCCATCTCCGAACAAAGAGATCGACGCCGGCAAATATGATATCAGACTCAGATCTGGTGGATCTGACGACTCAGTCTCGAAACGACGTCGTGGAAATAGAGAGAGAGAGAGAGGTTAGCGTTTTGAAGTTCAACAAAGAAAACAGAGGTATAGTTGGGGACTTGGTGCCCAGGGTTTTGATGTTTTCTAGCTTTTTTGTTGTCGTTTGAAAATTGAAACGAGCAAGACGCAAGTTGGTCTAAGAGATTTAAATTAAAAATAAATAAATCGGTTGTGGAGTGAGGAATGGCCCAAGTGTTACATTCCACACATCCAAACCCTTCATTTTTAATACAAAGGATGGATCAACGGTGCGTAATATAGGGTGCTTTGTCCCTGTCCTGTAAAAGATTATTTCTGCATTGGATGTTTGATATGTGGTATAAAAAAGGTATAATTTATATGCATTTTTTAATAAAATAAAATAAAATCATATAATATAATATAAAATATTAAGATTATATAAAAAAATTTATAAGATCAGAATAAGATTATATAAAAAATTTATGAGATCAGAAAAATATGGGTAAAAATCATACTAAATCAATACATTAATTTATTTAGATTTTTAATTATAAAATTATATCTATATTAATTTTTTATTTCATATTAGATTAAAAATAATATATTTTTTATTTTTAAAATATAAAAATAAAATAAATATTAATTAAAAATAATAAAATTATTTTAATTATAAATTATTTAATAAAATATTTATAATAAATTTTAAGCGACTGTATTATATAAAATAATTTAATATAATTAATCTATTATATTAAGAGTGCCGGCCAAATGGGAAAGGGAAGCAGAGTTCATCCGTGTGGACTTCAAATTTGTGCGAGATTAACGTAATAGATAATGGGCAAAGTAAACTCTCTGCATTCCCTTTTCATTTAATTTGACATGTTAATTTTATTATTATTAGATAAATTTAAACTTAAATTTATTTTTATATTAATTATATCATAAGACATAATTACGTAACTTTAAAATTAAAAAATTAATTTTTCAAAAAAATTTAACTATATACCATACTATAATTAATATGAATATAAATATAAATAATTATATTATTACTTATTTTTTAACTCAATTAGTTTCATAATTTTTTAAAAATATTTAAATAAATTTAAATAATGATTGTTTTTACAATTAGATAGATTTATCTATTTTAATATAAAAAAAATTATAATATCTTTAAATTATATTATTTTTATTTGAATTCTGTTCCTTTTTTAAATGGTGTGTGATAAGGGATTTTAAGTTTTTTGGTACATATGAATTTATTTAATTAATTTTTTTAATTTTATAACTTGAAAGGAAAAATTACCTTTACTTAATTATGTATATATATGTCGAATAAATATAATTTTAATTTTATCAACGTTATTTGTATCAATTTATTCATTTTTAAAAATATTGGGATGTAATCAAACTTAAATTAATATTTTATAGTATAATACATATATTCAAGTGAAAACAAAAGATATGAGTTTACACTTGTTTATTGTAAGATAAGTGTGTGAGTATATAATTTTTTGTAAATAAATGATACATGATCTAATTCAAACCTGTAATAATGAAAAATAGAAATTTTGTCGTGGAACTACTTAGCAAATATGAATTTGTAATTATCATTTAAAGAAAAAGTAATATATTTTTAGGTTATTTTAATATTATATGCTTTTCCTTTGGTTTTACACCTCCAACTTTTTCAATTTGATTTTTTTTTCACTTAAACATGTGAACCTTGATTCAGAAATCTCATGGGCACAAATTGAAATGAATTTTTTTTAATGGGTATAATTTACAAATTATTCTAAACTCGTATTTGATAAAACATATAATGTCATGTTTATTATCAGGTTACTATGATGATGGGTTTGCAGTAAATTAACTAAAGGAAACCTGGTATTTTATTTTGATTGCTTTTATATATTTAATGAAAAGAATATGTATATAATTTTTAAATTTTTAGAAAAATAAAATCTCATTTAATTAATAAACAATAATTAAATTTGATAAATTAAAATTAAAAAAATATTGAGCAAAAAAAACTTGAGTTTTCATCCGATGAGTTATCCAATCAAGTGTTTAATTGTTTTAAATAATATATCAAGTTATTTTCATATATAATTAAACCTTAATATTATATTATAATCTATAAAATATTTTACAAAACATATCAAAATAAATATCTAAACATCCAATAAAAGAATCAACCAATCAATTCCCATGCACATTAGTTTCCGAGTAGTTTCCGAGAAGATGCTAATTATACTTTTACTTATTCCATTCCGAGTAAAAACGCTCGTATATGTGAACAAATGGACAAAAACATGTAGACATGTAGACACGTGGAGCGTGTATTCTTGAAATTGGTAGCGCAAAAGCCTCTAGAAAGATGTAAGTTAAAAATGTTAAAAATCAATACCAATATAATAAATAAATTGATCGAAGAATGTAGGAAAATAAATAGAATGATTGAAAGATATAGAGAAATAAATAGGGTGGTTTAAGGATGAATAAATAAGGTGGTTGAATAATGTAGAAAAGAGAAGTGTGTAGATAATATATTTGTGGTTATAATTATTTCGTATTTTTATATTTGTGTCATCTAGATTGCATGATAAGAACTATAAATAGCCTACCTTGTATTTGTTTTAATCATACCATCAAAAACAAATAAGTCTTTGTATTCTTAGCTTGAGTGTGAGTTGAAAGTTTTCTCTTTGAGTGTTTGTATTTCTCTTCAATTTGTGAGTTTCCTTTGAAATATGTTACAGTGGGTATAATACAAGTAATTTGTTTACTTGTTTAGATATAATATTAGTAAATTTAGAATTGTATATTCTAAATTTTACTCAACAATTGGTATTAGAGCAGGACGGTCAGAGATCGTTCTTAATAGAACTATCTTGAGTCGTGAAGAGTTTGGTACTCTGCAAGTTTATTAGTCAAGCTTGTTTGGTATAGTCGAAGTCTTGCCGACACGATGGGTGATATTCAAGTAGTTGGAGGAATCAAGAAACTCAACAACAAAAACTATAACACATGGGCAACATGTATAGAGTCTTACCTACAAGGTCAAGACTTGTGGGAGGTTGTTAGTGGTGATGAAGTTACACAACCAACAATGGAAGATGCAAACGGCATCTTACGAAAGTGGAAAATTAAAGCCGGTAAAGCAATGTTTGCTTTGAAGACCATAGTTGAAAAAGAAACGTTGGAGCACATTTGGGATGCAAAAACACCAAAGGAAGGATGAGACACTCTTTTCAAAGAAGAATGATACAATATTGCAACTTTTGGAGAACGAGTTTCTATCGATGGCGCAATGCAATATGATGATTTCCCAATACTTTTACAAGGTAAAGTCGTTATGCTGCAAAATTTCAGAGTTAGATCTGAAAGCTCCTATTGGGAAAATAAGGATAAAGAGAATAATTATTCATGGTTTGAGACCCAAATATCGAGGGTTTGTTATTGCTATACAAGGATGGCCGACACAACCATCTCTTGTTGAGTTTGAGAATTTGCTGGCCGATCAAGAAGTTATGGCTAAGCAAATAGGAGGAGTCTCGATGAAGAGTAAAGAAGAAGCGTTCTACACTAGCAAAAGCAGAAGCACTTTTAAGCAGTACAATAGAAATGGATATAAAAATGATGGCAACAAAGGAAAAATTCCTCAAGTAAAGGGAGGCTTTCGTCCAGAGGAGCTTGGAAGAACCGCAATAACAATAGAAAATTTGACGGTGAATGTTACAACTGTGGGAAGATGGGTCACATGGCAAAATATTGTTAGAGTAAGAAAAAGCTTGTTGAAAGCAATACAGCTACTTCCAGTTCTAAGAAGCATAGCGAAGATGGTTGAGATGCCGAAGCATTATTCGCTATAGAGGAAGAAGAATTGGCTCTTACGGTGACAACATCAAAACAAATTGACTATAAGAATGACTGGATCGTAGATTCAGGATGCTCAAATCATATGACATGTGCTAAACAAAAATTGGAAAGCATGTCTGAGTACAAGAGAGGTCGTATAGTGGTGACAGTTAACATCTCAAGGTTACCGATAGCCCACATTAGTAAGACAATAGTTATGCCTTGATATAGTACTAACCAAGTACCACTTCAAGATGTTTATCATGTCATAGGAATGAAGAAAAAATTGCTATCTGTGGCTCAATTAACATCATCATGCCACTATGTCTTGTTTGGTCCCCGAGACGTGAAGGTGTATCGTGATCTCAAAATCTCAGAAACACCGACAATGGAGGGGCAACGATTGGAATTAGTCTACGTGATGTCAGCAGAATCTGCATATGTAGACAAGACAAGAAGAAATGAGACAACAAATCTATGACATATGCTGTTAGGTCACGTTAGCTATTCCAAGCTAAGTGTGATGGTGAAGAAATCGATGCTTAAAGGGCTTCCTCAACTAGACGTGCGAACAAACATGATCTGTGCAGGATGCCAATATGGTAAAGCTCACCAATTACCATATGAGAAATCGAAGTTTAAAGCAAAATAACCATTGAAGTTAGTTCACTCTGATGTATTTGGTTCTGTTAAGCAACCATCAATTGGCGGTATACGATACATGGTGACATTCATTGACGACTTCTCAAGGTATGTGTGGGTTTTCTTTATGAAAGAATTTTTTTACGTATTCTCAAAGTTTAAAGAGTTTAGAGAGTCAATTGAAGGAGAACTTGGAAATAAGATCTGTTGTTTACTCACAGACAATGACGAAGAATATAGCTCAGGTGAGTTCACTCAATACCTAAGGGAATATCAAATACGTCATCAGTATAATTGTGCCAACACGCTACAACAAAATGGTATAGTATAGAGAAATAACCGACATCTTGTAGAAATTTGTCGAAGTATGCTACGTGAAAAGAATGTACCTGGGTGGTTTTGGGCTAAAACGATGAGGACTGCAGCCTTTGTGATCAACAGACTTCCTCAACCAAGGTTAGAATTTATTTCACCCTTTGAGAAACTATGGAACATGAAACCTACAGTTAGCTACTTTCAAGTATTTGGTTGTGTATGTTATGTATTTGTTCTTGATCATTTACAGAGCAAATTTGACAAGAAAGTTGTTAGATGTATCTTTGTGGGATACGACAGTCAAAGAAAAGGGTGGAAATGTTGTGATCCAACAAGTGGAAGATGCTACACTTCACGAGATGTGGTGTTTGAAGAAGCATCTTCTTGGTGGTCCTCAGAGAATGAGGTGCCATCAAACTCTAGAGAATTTGGAGAAAAGCTGCAATAGAAGATGAAGGAACATACTATCCAACTCTAACCAAGTTTAGATAAATCAGGAGAACCAAATGGCAATAATGTCGAACAAAGAGTGGCTCAAAATCCTTGGCAAATTGGCATGTATTAACAACCAAACGAAGAAGGTGGGCCTAATGAAATAGAAGAACCAACTCCACAATCTCAACTCCGAAGGTCAACAAGAACACAAAGGCCAAATCCTAAATATGCCAATGCAGCCATAATTGAAGAAGCAATAGAACCTGAGACGTTCACAGAACCTGAGACGTTCGAAGAATCATCACATAGTTCTCAATAGATGACAGCTATGAAAGAAGAGATCGATGCACTTCAATAAAATCAAACTTGGGATCTTGTGCCAAAGCCAAGAGATGTGAAACCGATACCCTACAAGTGGGTTTACAAGATAAAATGTCATCCAGATGGGTCAATCGAGAGGTACAAGGCACGATTGGTAGTTCGTGGTTTCTCTCAACAATATGGACTAGACTATGATGAAAAATTTAGTCCGGTGACAAAACTTACAACTGTTCGAGTCCTACTTGTACTTGCAGCCAACAAAGATTGGAAGTTGTGGCAGATGGATGTGAAGAATGCTTTTCTTCATGGAGAGTTGGATCGAGAGATCTACATGATCCAACCAATGGGTTTTTAGAGCCAAGATCATCCTAAATATGTGTGTAAGCTGCGAAAAACACTCTATGGATTGAAACAAGCACCTAGGGCATGGTATGGTAAGATAGCTGAATTTCTAACACAAAGTGGTTATTCAGTAACACCTGTAGTTTCTAGCTTATTTATCAAAGCCAATGAAGGAAAGCTAGTTATCGTACTAGTGTATGAAGATGATTTAATCATAACTGGTGATAATGATATAGAAATTCTTCAAACAAAAGAGAATTTATCAGTCCGTTTCCAAATGAAGGAACTTGGACAACTTAAGCACTTCCTTGGTCTAGAGATTGACCGCACACAAGAAAGAGTATTTTTTTGCCAACAAAAATATTCCAAAGATTTGATGAAAAGGTTTAGAATGCTTGAATGCAAACCGATTTCGATGTCGATGGAACCAAATGCCATAATGTGTGTATATGAAAGAAAAGATTTGGAAAATGCGACAATGTATATAAAATTGGTAGGCAATCTAATCTACTTAACCTTAACTCGACCTGACATTTCTTATGCAGTTAGTGTAATGAGTTGGTACATGCAAAATCTAAATAAGCCTCATTTGGAAGCATTTCGACGAATATTGAGATATGTGAAGAGTACAATTGACTATGGTCTTTTATACAAGAAAGGTAGAGACTGCAAGTTAGTTGGTTACTGCGATGCAGACTATGCAGGAGATCATGACACTAGGAGATCAACAACTGGGTATATGTTTAAGTTGGGTTCTGGAATAATTTCTTGGTGTAGCAAGAGACAACCAACAATATCATTATCAACCACTGAAGCTGAGTATCAAGCAGCGGTAATGACAGCTCAATAGTGTACATGGTTGATACAGCTAATGAATAATCTACATCAACCAATAGATTATGCAGTACTGTTGTACTGTGACAATCAATCGGCAATTCATTTGGTAGAGAATCCGGTCTTTCATGCAAGAACTAAGCATGTTGAAGTACACTATCACTTTATCAGAGAAAATGTTCTGCAAGAAGAAATTGAGATGAGGCAAATCAAGACAGATGATCAAGTTGCGGACTTGTTCACAAAAAGCTTAAGCGTTGGTAAGTTTGAAATATTTTGCCGTCAGCTTGACACAGTAAAAATAATGAGAGTTGGTGTTGAGGGGGAGTGTTGAAAATTAACACCAACATAATAAATGAAGTGGTTGAAGGATGTAGGAAAATAAATGAAGTGGTTGAAAGATGTAGAGAAATAAATAGGGTGATTGAAGGATGAATAAATAAGGTGGTTGAAGGATGTAAAAAAGGGAAATGTGTAGATAATATTTGTGTGGTTAGAATTATTTTATATTTTTATATTTGTGTGCTGTAGATTGTGTGGTGTAGATTGCATAGTGAAAACTATAAATAGCCTACCTTGCATTTGGTTTAATCATTTTATCAAAAATAAATAAGTTTTTGTATTCTTAGTTTGAGTGTGAGTTGAGAGTTTTCTCTTCGAGTGTTTATATTTCTCTTCAATTTGTGAGTTGATTTTGAAAGATGTTATAATGAGTATAATACAAATAGTTTGTTTACTTGTTTGGATCTAATATTAATAAATTTAGAATTATGTATTCTAAATTTAACTCAACAAAAACTTTTAGCAGTGAAATATTAAGAGCCATATTAATTAGTACATGATTTTCGGTATCCAAAAATTGTCATTAAAATGTGATGTAAATTATGATAATATAACGCGTGTGATATAAATTATTAGAGTTTAAGTGAATTTAAAAGATAAAAGGTGGTTAATAATTGTAAAAGTCTTTCGTGTATATATATGAGAATTCATAAATTTTAATAGTAAGGTCTTAAGAGCCCAACGTGGCTTTTGTTAGCCAAAAGTTGTCAATAATTTTGATATAAATTATAATAATGTAAAATGTATGATATGAATGATTAAAGGTCTAAGTAATTTGAAAGGTAAATAATGGTTAATAGTTATAGAAGTATATTATGAGATATTTGGGTATAAAAAGTTATTATTTTAATTTATTGATATTATTATTAAAATACACTATGAATTGTTCATCGATTTAAGATTCTTATTTAGAAGTGTTATTAATGTATTTATCTATAATATTAATTGTAAACTATATTAATTTATGAAACCACCTATATTTCTAGATTAATCTCTTAAGTTTTGCATTTGTTTATTTTTGTGCTTCCATTTCGTCCCCCATGTATGTCGAAGTTCAATCAATTATCAAGGGAAGACATTACAGTAAAAAAGTGTACACCAGCCTTGTATACTCTAAAACGGGCAGAATGCTACCATGATTATCAGCTTCACAACCTGCCAACGAGGTCAGATACTCTAAATCTTGCACGAATACAAAAACATGATAACACTGAAGAGCCAAACTTTAAGGCATTGTGTATGTGTATCAGAGAATTGACAATCATAAACTCCTAGTTGCTGGACTCTGCAGATCCATAACCATGTGGATTTTTGCTAGTCCAGTTCCATTGATCCCGACACATCTCCTTGATGCCGTATTTTGCCCTGCACAACCACCATCAAAGCTTATAAGAAAACCACGAAGAGAATGCCGCAAAACATGACCAAGTTGTTAGAAAAAATAAAAGTCTCACATTGATATCAGTGACAATACTACATTAGATCGAGTTTATAAGAAATATAGATGTTTCGATCTATTAAGTTAATTTTTTTAAATTTAAAGAAGTATGATTCTTATGAACTTTTACACAAACCATCAATCTTAATCTTAATCTTAATCTTAATGAGAGATGATCTTAATGGTGATTCTCATAACTGAATATAATATTTCTACCTTTCAAGTAAAAAAAAAAAGAGTTTTTGAGCATGGTCTCCCAAAATTGCATGCATGAATCATGCAGTACAACCTATACACTTATCAAAACCTACGATTTTAGGACAAGTTGTCACTTTGGAACGCCAAAATACAGAGACTTATATTGAGCATAATAATACTGCACAACAGTGTTAAATAGTCACTCACTTCCAGTTCAATTCCTTCTCTGCCTTCTCTGTTGATGCATAAATAATTTCTGCATCACCAGGTCGCCGGCCAGTTATCACTAGAGGAATTTTCTGTAAAGATGAATTGATACAGAGAATTAATTAAAATGCATAATCCATCATAACTACAGAAGAGTTAAACAAGGTCTCATTCTTATAAGTTGAAATACCTTAAGTATTATATTGTTATATTTTTAAGCACTGCTTTCAATTCAGCAAATTGTCCTTATATCAGAAAGGAATGGAGTTTGCCTAATCTCTCTTTCCTCATCAGTAGTTGAGATTAGTTCAATAAAATCTAATACAACATTAAGAATAAGACATATTTTGATCTTATCTATAAACATACGAAGATAAAATGATCTACCTTAAATTTGAAATTATTAGTTACTAATAAATTTCATTTTTCGTCCAATTAAAATATTATATATATATATATATATATATATATATTGATACAAACTATAAAATACATGCAAATAGGATTTTAAAAGCTTTTTCTAACTAAAATCAGATAAATATTTTGTTAAACATTTAACATTGTTAGAAATAATTTTGATATCATTTTAGAATTTAAAAAGATTCGAATAATATAATAATATTTGATATAATTTGTGTAAGAAAAAACTAATTCTTATTGTATAGTTAAAAATATATAAAAATATAATAATGATTAAAACTCTAAGGTTAGAAGCTTAACATTACAAAAAGACACGTAACATTTTATAATTATAGATGATTATAGAGTATTTTTTTAATTTAATCTACATATTTTTTATTTAATATTTTAAAATATCTTTCTACATATGTTTTTTGTATTGTTTAATAAATTTAGAGTATTCTTCGAACACTTTTTTTTAGAAATTTTTTTAATCTCTCTTCTATTATCTTAATTATTCTAGAATGTGCAATAATTTATAACAAAGATTAAAACAACATATGAGCAGTTATTTCATAGAAAAGACCAAACGACAAAGGTGCGGCAACAAAAATTATGATAACGAATAGCCATTACCTTTCCAGATGTCTTTTCAAATGCAGCAACCATCTCCAACACCGAAGTTCCTTTTCCAGTTCCCAAGTTGTAAACCTCACAACCTAATGAATTGAAAAGGAAAATTTTAGGTTGTTATCAACCATTACTAAAGGTTGTGATTCACCATGTTTCAAACTATTGGATCGAATCCTACTAATTATTATTTTATATAAAAATAAATAAAAATATTATTTTAAAAACTAATATATTTATATTTATGTTAAAATTTAAATATTAATTAATTGAATTCGTATAATATTATTTAGTATTATTTTTATTGTTATAAATTTTAAGAATGTTAAAAAATTAATAAAGTTCGAGTAATATCTAATATGCTGATGGAATTTCGTTAAGAAGGAAAAAGTGATCAGGAATTATAATTTTCAGACACAAAACTACAAAGTGTAGATAATAACACTATTCGGTAGATATATAACGATATTGTATGGTTAAAGTGCGAGTAAAATTGGGGAAATGTTTTGATAGCACTAAACAACAAAAGGCAGGTGAATTGATCCCTAGTCATAACTCATGCACACACACACAGAGTTACAAGCTAATTGCAGATAAATGAAAAAACAGAGGTGAGAATGTGACAACTGCAGAGAAACATACCTATACTAGGATCATCTAGCTTGCGCAGCGCAGCAACGTGCCCATCTGCTAAATCAACTACATGAATGTAGTCACGAACCTGAGAAATAAAAATTAACATATTAAAAGTGATCACGATCCTTCATTAATGGAAAACAATAAAAGAACAAGCTAGGATAAATGCATACCCCGGTACCATCTTTAGTAGAGTAGTCATTTCCATACAAAGTCAGGGCCGGTCGCCTACCAACAGCAACTTGCTGCACGAAAGGCATAAGATTGTTCGGAACTCCACGAGGATCCTCACCAATACGACCAGTAGGATGCGCACCAACTGGGTTGAAGTATCTTAGCAATATGACTTTCCATTCAGAATCAGAACGGTGAATGTCACGGCAGATATCTTCAATGAAAAGCTGATAGAAACATAACACAATCACTCATTATTGATGGGGAAAAAATCATTATCGGAAGAAAAAGTATATATATTTTGATATATCTCGAAATATTATTATTAGTAAATACAATCATAATCAAATAATTATGATATAGAATAATACTCGTGATAGTAACTTAAGCGAAGAGAATAACACAAACAAATTATTTATAAAAAGAAGCTATAATCAAGTTGTTGAACTGGAGCAAGAAGTGAAACTAAAAGCATAAATCTCCATCATAAGTGTTTTATCATAAATAAATTTGATGTTTCTAACTGAGAGGCGCCTAAATAAGCCTTAATTCATACCTTAGTTCGCCCATATGGATTCACAGCAGCAATAGGGAACTCTTCTGTACATGGGACCTCCTTTGGCCAACCATAAACCGTAGCTGAAGATGAGAAAACAAGCTGAAAGGGAATATATTTAACTCAGCTATGAGATGTAAAGTTCAAAAGTGAGAATTAATATACAAATCAAATCTTCAACAATCACTTCAACAGGCTCATCACACAAATAGCATCTTAAAAAAAATGTAATGATATTACAATAATTATTTTTGTTATTATCAAAACAAAAGTGTATGAAATACATACTATATACTTACAATTATTGTTGTGGCCATAAGAAAATGAGTTGTTGTAGTATCGTTAATGTTATATAGCTCTTTAGTGAACAAATTAGAAAAATCTCATATTGATTAGGAATGAAGATGAGTGTTGGATTTTGAGTTATGAATAAGGTCTTTTTTCACCATTTACAAAACATCTTAAAATTTGTAAATCTTCCTCTTTTTTGTAAGGATAATTGATTAATTCAATTTTGTCTAATTAGTTATAATTTCAAGTTCATCCATTTGGAGATAGTAGAAGTAGTCAACGACGCTCGAAGACTTAGGTAACATTTATACCGAACCTCGTTAAATTTCTGGTGTTATTATTTTTCTCCTTTAATATTTCTATTTCAATATCTGTTTTAGTCTATTTTAACATTATATTTCTAATATCATTATTTTCTCGAGTTAGTTTGAGTTCTATTCATTTAAATCATAAGTGAATAGTAACTACTTAGAATAGGGAAAATATATCCGATTTTCCTAATAATTGGTATCAGAGCCGAAAGTTTCTACCTAGGTATTTATTTGTATTCCGTTTGTTTGTTATTGGAATATAGTTGCTAGATGTTGTAATTTGAAGAAATGGGAAAAGAAAAAGTTATTTCAAACAAAGGCCAATTATCAACGTCAAATAGAATTATGGTGATGAATGCAAGGTTCGAGGTGGAGAAGTTTGATGGAACTGGTCATTTCGGCATGTGGCAAGGCGAAGTTCTAGATGCTATGTTTCAACAAGGTCTAGACATCGCCATTGAAGAAGAGAAACCAGATGGAGCAGATGAAGTAGAGTGGAAAAATATCAACTAATTGACATGTGGTACAATCCGTTCGTGTCTCTCAAGAGAACAAAAGTATACGTTCATGAAAGAGACATCCGCAAGTAAGTTATGAAAAACATTGGAGAACAAGTTCATGAAGAAGAGTGAACAGAATCGACTCTATTTGAAGAAGAAGTTGTTTCGTTTTGAATACCTTCCAGGTACTACAATAAACAACCATATTACTGCTTTTAATCGATTAGTAGCAGATTTGTTAAATATGGATGAAACTTTTAAAGATGAAGATTTAGCCTTGATGTTGTTAGCTTCCCTTTCTGATGAGTTTGATCACCTTATTACGAGCTTACTCATTGGGAAGGATAGAGTGTCTTTTGAGAAAGTTTGCATTGCTTTGTGTAGTTATGAAATTAGAAAGAAAGATAAAAAAGAAAGTAGGAATGAAGTAGCATAGACACTGTCTATAAGAGGACGTCCGCAAACACAACAGAAAGGAAGGAGAGGTAGATCTCTGTCAAAAGGAAGGCTTAGTAAAGATGAATGTGTCTTTTGTCATGAGAAAGGCCATTGGAGGAAAAATTGTCTAAAGCTACAGAAGAAAGGAAAAGTTGTGCAATCTGATGCATGTATAGTTAAAAGTAATTCAAATTCTGATTTTGCATTGGTTGGTTCGTCAACAGCATCCCATCCTGGTGATTGGATTTTTGATTCAGCGTGTACCTTCCATATGTCTCCTAACAAGGAGTGGTTTTTTATCTTTGAAGAACTAGACAGTGAAGTTGTTTTCATGGGAAATGATTATCCATGCAAAGTTTTGGGAATGGTACAATTCGTTTGAAGAATCAAGATGGTTTAACAAGGGTCTTGATGGATGTTCATTATGTTCCAGATATGAAGAAGAATCTCATTACTATGGGAGTCTTAGAATCAAAAGGTTTCACTATGACCATACAAAATAGGGCATTCAAGGTTACTTCTGAAGCACTTGCAGCAATGAAAGGTGTTCAAAATAATAAATTATACTACTACCTTTGTAGTACGATTATTGGGATAGCATCACCAGCAATTTCAGAGGAAGAAAGAGATTTAAAAACTACCAAGTTGTGGCATATGCATTTGGGACATGCTGGTGAAAAAGCTTTACAGATTCTGGTAAAGCAAGGCCTGTTAAAAGGTGCGAGAACCGACAAGTTGAAATTTTGTGAGCATTGTGTATTAGGGAATTAGAAAAAAGTAAGCTTTGACACTGTTCTTCATAATACAAAGGACATTTTGGATTACATCCATATTGATGTATGGGGGCCAACAAGAACTCCATCCATAAGTGGCAAACATTATTATGTCACTTTCGTTGATGACTTCTCAAGAAGAGTCTGGGTGTATCTCATAAAGAAGAAGGATGAAGTGCTGAGAATTTTTCTCAAGTAAAAGAAGATGATCGAGACTCAAACTAGTAAAAAGATCAAGCATCTGAGGTCTGATAATGGCACTGAGTACACAAACGATCCATTTATGAAACTTTGTGAAGAAGAAAGGATAATGTGGCACTTCACTATTCGAAAAATACCATAACAGAACAGAGTTGCAGAACGTATGAACCGGACTTTGCTAGAGAAGGTTCAGTGTATTTGTCAAATGCTGGGTTAGGCAAGCAGTATTGGGCTGAGGCTGTGACATATGCATGCCATCTCATCAACCGTCTACGATCGTCTGCTCTTGAAGGCAAAGAACCTATGAAGGTATGGTTTGGAAAACTAGCTAGAGATTACGATTTCTTACATGTGTTTGGTTCAATTGCTTACTACCATGTAACATAATCAAAGTTGGACCCAAGAGCCAAGAAATTTATTTTTTTGGGATCCCTTTTGGTTCTAAGGGATATCGACTATGGTGCCTTGAAACGAAAAGGATAATCTTTAGCAGAGATGTTGCTTTTGATGAATTTGCCCTGTTGAGAAAGGTAACTAAGAAGATTGATGGCATTTTAGAGCAGGTGGAGCAAACTCCAAAGTAGGTGGAGTTTGAAAGCAGAATTGTTAATCTAGTTAGTAAAGATAAGACAGAAGCTGATCCTCTATTGACAGAAGATGAATCAGATGAAGAGGTTTTAACCCAAAAGCCTCCACAACAACAAGAAGAAACTGCATTTGATAGGCCACAACGAGAAAATGTTAAGGTGCCTGCTTGATGCAAGGATTTTGAAGACCTACCTACTCAGTTTAAGAATACGATGGCATGTGCATTTTCAGTTGTGCATGATGATGTTCCTTCCATATATAAAGAAGCAATTAGAAGCCCTGAAGTTGAAAAATGGAAGGAAGCCATGGATAAAAAGCTTCTGTCTCTTCAGAAGAATAAAACATAAAAGTTGACACAACTACCAAAGGGGAAGAAGGCAATTGGATGCAAATGGGTGTATGCAAAGAAAGAGAGATTTCCTAACAAAGATGGTATTCGTTACAAGACAAGGTTGGTGGCTAAGGGCTACACTCAGAAAGAGAGAATCGATTATAATGAGGTATTTTCTCCAATTGTAAAACATTCTTCCATTAGAATTTTGTTGGCCTTGGTAGCACAGTTTGATTTGGAACTAGTTCAACATGATGTGAAAACCGCGTTTCTACACGGTGACTTAGAAGAGAAAATCTATATGTCTCAACCAGAAGGGGTTAATGTTGCTGGTAAAGAGAGAATTGGGTTTATAAGCTGAACAAATCATTGTATGGATTGAAGAAATCTACAAGGTAGTGGTACAAACGATTTGATCATTTTATGTTGTAGTAGAAGTACACTAGAAGCACACATGATCATTGTGTGTTTTCGCAAGCTACAAGATGAGTCTTTCATCTATCTCCTATTATACGTCGATGATATGTTGATTGCATCGAAGAGCTAAGCAGAAATTGAGAAGTTGAAGGCTCAAATAAGTCAGGAGTTCGAGATGAAAGATTTGGGAGAAGCTAAGAAGATTCTCGATATGGAGATAAGCAGAGATAGAAAGAAAGGGAAGCTTAGTTTGACCCAGAGTCAATATTTGAAGATGGTACTACACCATTTTGGTATGAATGAACAGACAAAACTTGTAAGTACTCTGCTAGTTCCTCAATTCAAGCTTAGTGCTCAATTATCTCCTAACAATGATGTCAAACGAGAATATATGGCAAAGGTACCATATGCAAATGCGGTTGGTAGCTTGATGTATGCAATGGTGTCTATAAGACCTGACATTTCACATGTTGTTGGTATTATAAGTAGGTACGTGCATGATCCTCGTAAAGGACATTGATTGGCTGTGAAATGGATTCTACAGTATATTATAAATACTGTAGATGTTGGTTTAATATTTCAGCAGGATAATACCGTTGGTCAATGTGTAGTTGGATATTGTGATTCCGACTATGCAAGAGATTTAGATAAGCGTCAGTCAACTACTAGTTATGTGTTTACTCTTATTAGAGCACCAGTCAGTTGGTAGTTTACTTTGCAATCCACAGTTGCTTTGTCTACTATAGAGGCAGAGTATATTGCAGTTACAGAGGCTATGAAGGAAGTTATTTGATTACGACGTTTGTTTGAAGACTTAGGAGTTGGTCAAAAACATATTAAGGTGTTTTGTGATAGTCAAAGTGCTATTCATTTAGCAAAGAACGAAGTCTATCATGCACGTACAAAGCATATTGACGTTCGTTATCATTTCGTGCGAGAGATTATTGAAGAAGGTGGAGTACTAGTTCAAAAGATCAGTACTACAGAGAATCCCGCAGATATAATGACCAAGGTGGTAATAACAATCAAGTTTAAACATTGTTTGGACTTGATTAACATCCTGCAAATCTGAATTGGCACTAGTGTCGTTGATCTAGTGATTGAAGAAATCATTTAAGAATCACTAAGTTGCTAAGGTGGACATTTGTTATATAGCTCTTTAGTGAGAAAATTAGAAAAGTCTCACATTGGTTAGGAATGAAAATGAGTATTGGATTTGGGGCTATAAATAAAACCCTCCTTCACCATTTGTAGAACATCCCAAAATTTATAAATCTTCTTATTTTTTGTAAGGGTAATTGATTAGTTTAATTTTGTCCAATTAATTATAATTTTCGAGTTCATCCATTTCAAGATAGTGAAATTGGTCAACGACGCTCGAGGACCTAGATATTATTTATACCGAATCTCGTTAAATTTCTGGTGTTATTATTTTTTTACTTTAATATTTCTGTTTTAATATATGTTTTAGTCTATTTTAGCATTATATTTTTAATAATATTATTTTATTGAATTAGTTTGAGTTCTATTCATTTAAATCATAAGTAAATAATAATTATTTAAAATAGAGAAAATATACCCGATTTTTCGGACAGTTATTCTAAGAAAAATTGACTTTAAAAATTGAAAATCCCTCCCAGCAATGGTATAGAGAGACTTTTGTTTGCTTATGTTTCTGCTAAGTGATTGCTTATGCTTATGCTTATGCTTCTGCTAAGTGAATCCGATCAAAAGCAATTTAGAATAAAGTGCTTTTCATGAAGAAGAAAAACCGAAAAAATATTTTGTCCCTACTACGTCACTCAATATCACTTAGATGTTAAAAAAATCTCTTAATCCTCCCTCTTGTTATGCTAATCTCACTACATCTATTATCATACACCAAGATGGGTTTGCATCTCTACTCGTACTCAAAATAATCAACTAATTTGTGCCCATGTCATCCCGGAAAGAGCTTAATTATATCACAAATTTTGAATTTCCTTCTTCATTTTAATTATGAAGCAAACAGACCCTCAAATACATTATTGCTTCGTTAGGCAAACAAGAAGGAGGTAAGTCATGCAGAGCAAAAGAAGTTAAGAAGTTTGAGAGGACAGATGTACACGGATGGAAAATGACGAAAATAACCTTTTTGCATCCATGTGCAGCCATGACTTCTAACAGTGTAATTGTCCCAATTAAATTGTTGTTATAATAGAGCAATGGTTTCTGTACACTTTCACCTACGGCTTTCAATCCAGTTAAGTGTATCACAGCATCAAATCTGGAATATCAATAGGTCATATTAACAGGTTACAACATGGCTTAAGAAACCAATATTAATTATAAGATTATTAACAATATTAACATTAATAAATAATTATTTTACATAATCAGGTGGGAAAGAAGAAAAGTGATTTGGGATGGAAATGCTTACGATTTTGAAGAAAATATCTTTTCAAGTGCTCGTTTGTCCCGAAGGTCCACCTGTGTTTACAGAGAGAGATATAATTATAAGGTTCATGAATGTTGAAAATACTCACGAATAAAACATCGAAATGTAATTTTAATTTTTAAACGTGTTTTTTAAGAATATTTCAAACTAAAGAAATTATCGTAAAATTCCAACGAGTATATTTCAAATTAATATATGTTCTTATGGACATTAGAATTTATATTAGATAATAGAAACATTTTGAATTTAAGCTACTGGATCGATCGAAATGAGTAGATCGATCAAGAATCGATCTACTTAAATTAAAAAAAATTCAAAATTAATTTTTCATTTAAGTATATTGATAGAGTTATTAATTGTCAATCGATTGGGCATTAAATCAATCAAAAAATGACTAGATCGATCTACTTGTCTTAAAATTTATTTATTTAATACTCTTATACTTTAGATCGATCGAGAATTGATTAGATCAATCGAATTTTTTTGATCAATCGATCAAACAGTTAGGTTTTTAACTTAAACCTAATTGTTTACTCGAAACAAATATTTCAGTTACTATTTTATCGTTATTATTTATTGGTGTATGAATTGTTTTATGGATAGAATTGTAATTAAACTTTAACCTAGCATTAGGACTTCAATCTTTCTTATATAAAGAGTGTTATTCTCTTCCTCTTAAGCTCTCTTTCAAATTCTTTTTCAAAGATAATATCATATTTTTTTCAGTTTCTTTATTTAATTTTTCTATCGTATTGATAGTTGTGTTTGATTGATTAATAAACGTAATTAGTTTATGATATTTTGATAAAATGTTCATGTAGCTTCTTCTTTATTTTGTTTTTGAATTATTGGATAAAATAATTATGTGTGTAATATCATAATTATTTGTGTGATTATTTTTATTTAAAGAAATTATCTTTATTGAACTTGTAATTATTGTTTGTTCTAAAGTTGCTAGATAATTTTGATTTAATTGATGTTTTATTAAATCATCTAATTAGGGTTTTCATTGTTGAATTTACTTGACACACATTACACTTGTATTATTGTGCTAACTTGTTTAGGTGTCAACTAAACGGGTTGGATAATTATTGTGACTCAAGTTTATCATAACGTTGATCCAAATCTGAATAGTTTATTTCTAGAGATTGTTAAAGAAGACAGAGGTTTGTAAGTAGGTTATTTGGGGGTATTATCTGGGTGAATAGTTTGAATCTTAACTTTATAATTGAACATTATTTTCATAATAGATAGTTAGATAATCGAGTGAATCGATAATCTTCCTCTTAGATCATTGTTATGACATATTTTGTTTCTACTTAAAAATCTTGTGTATTATTTTATTTTTTCGCATTGTTTACACATGGTTACATGTTTGGCTCTGCAAAAAATTTAATTTATTATATTTTTACTAATTATCTATTCACTCTTTCTAACTAATTAGATGCATAATTAAATAAACATTCAATAATAATGATCATTTACATAAGCAAAAAATATGAACATTTAACAATATTTTTCAAAGAGTATTTTTATACATCACAAATTATGATACAATGTAGATAATTATTAATTAAAATGATATAATTTATTTTTTTAACTTATATTTAATTATCACATCAATTACGATAATATAACGATATTTTACGAATATATTTTTACTTTTCAAATCTAGGTAATTGGGTTAGATCAAGAAATTAATATATTCTAAGTGCAATGTTTTGTATTCGTGAGATGTTATTTTTTAAAACAAATCGAATAAGCTGGTCTAAAACATAACTAGTAACATAACTACAGCTGCAAAAACTAGTACGACTGTCCGGTTACAAACCCTAAAAAAATTGAAAAGAGTAGAATTAGTAGGTAAAATTAGTGAATTTTATTTTCTTAAAAAATAAAGGAATATGAAGTAATGAACTTGGTCGAGCGATGTAAAAAGAATATTGTATCTGACAAGAAAAAATCTATTTATAAGATTGTTGTGTCGTAACAAGTTAAAATATTTTAACATAGATAATTAAGTTAAAAATCTATTCATAATGATAGGTTAAAAAAATCAACTTAAAATATTTTAACTTATAGATAATTATTATATAATTTGTTATTATACAACAACTTATTATAAATAAAAATCATCTAATATTAAGGGTGTAAAATTTTAAGAACTCTCATACTTCATTAAAAATGTATATTTTGACCGTTATTTTATAATATTACATCATTATCTCTTAATTTTTTTAAATAAAAAACACATAAGTTCAATTATATTCTATAAAAAAAAATCATATGCGATCCAATAATAGAGATAAAATAATTATTTTTCTTATCCGTAAAAAATCTCTAAGAGTTATATATAGTAAAATTATAAAAAAAATCATTTTTTATTATCTATTTTTTAAGAATTATATCATGTTTCATAATATAAGTGATGTGATTATAAAAATATATAAATTTGTGTATTCTTAACTTTACTAATTTTATTAAATGATAAAACCTATTATTCATTAACACACGGAAGATATGCATATATAATTTTCATAAAATGGGTTCCAATATTTTAATTTATAGATAATTACTACTTAACTTGTAATTCTAGGATTACTTGCGACAAATAAAAGTCAATATTAAAGTGGAAAATGTTTCGGGACTCTCATCCTTCATTCAAAATATATCCTTTATTCCCCTTTTTATAGTAGCATATGTTACTTTTTCATTTGTTTTTCTTAAAGTTAGCGTAAATTCAATTATTTTTATCAAAAAATAAAAAAATACTTATAAAATAAATTAAGAGATATAAAATAGTTATTTTTCTTGTATATAAGAAAATCTATAAGTTTGTTATAAATTTACACTTGTATATATCATTATTTATATAATTGCATGCGAAAAAATTATTTAAAAAATAAAATAATTTCTATATTTATAAGATAATTATGTCATGTAATAATATAAGTGATATAATTATAACTTTATATAAATTTATATATTCTTTACTCATTTTATGACCTAACTTATTATTAATTAAACACATGAGTTATGACATGTATATTTTTTAATAAAATAAGAAACTTATGACATATTTCTTAAAAATAAAATTAATAAAGTATGTATTTTAATAAAAATAACGAACTAGACATCACTTACTCTAATTTTTATTTTATTTTTTGTTAAACCATTACCCCAATATTAAAACGTGTCATTTTTATCTAAATAAAAAAAATGATTATATTTGTACACAATAGGAATTTGAAAAATTATACATCGGTATTAGATTAAGAATGATTTGTTTGGTGTAAATTGACGATAATCTATGAATATAAAATTAAATAAGAAACAAAAATCATGATCATTTTATATTAGGTAATTATGACATATATATTATTGGTATTAACCATTAGTAGTCCAATCTATTAAACTAATAAATGATTTCTCGTGGATTTCATCCAACAAGCATGTCAATTTTTCTATTAATTATTATACATGAATCTCACTAATAAATCATATTGATCCTACAAGAAGCATTAGTTTATTTTTAAGGGAAAGGATGGGGTGTGATGAAAAAATAATTAAGATGTAAACACTTGAAAAAAAAATATTGAAGAAACAAGAATTTTTGGAACCCAAGTTACAGAAATCGGATAAATTAAATGATTAATGGAAGTTATTAAAATAAAATAATAATAAAGAAAAAAGAGGTTTAAAATTTGAAAAGAAAAAAATTAACAAAAGCTAACAACACATAAGCTTATTGGTTTGGAAGAAAGATTCATATGGGTCACCATAAAAAACAAAACTTTCTATAAACAACAAAACAGAGGAAAAGCAAAGAGAAAGAAGACGAACCTTGTGAAAAGAAAGGTTATTGGCAAAATCACCGGCAAGTTCTTTGAGTCTATCAAAAACAACTTGAGAAGAGTTGTTGAGGTTATCTACTACGACTGTGTTGAAACCACCTAAAAGAAGCTGAAGAACGGTGTGGCTACCGACATAGCCGGCACCTCCAGTTACCAGAATGTTCTTCGACATGACTGTCGTCACACGATGCGAGGAATAGAGAATTAAACGGTCGTAGGTAATGTGCAATGACTATGACCAAACAGCTTCTTTTGCAAAGTCTGAAACTTTACTGATACTAAAATAACACGATGAAAACAAGTGCAATTTATAGTAACTGATGCGAAGGTTTAGTTACTTCCTGCGATGACGATAAACAAGTGGCAATCAAAATTTTATTTTGCCTCTAACTTAATAAGTCGCGACATAAGTTTCTTTTTGGTTAATAAAATGGATAAAGAACATAATAGTAAGTCTATTTGTCTGTATTGGAACACAAATTCTGTAAATTTTTTATCATCGCTGCTTAAATATTAAATCTGGTGGAACGGATGCAGGCCAGAGATTTCGTTCTACCGTATGACATCATTCGTTCGCTGTTGGGTGTATGGTTATAACTAATCATTAAAATGAAATGTGTTACACCATTACATATAGCAGTAAATATCTTATCACTTAATTTCCAAAACGAGAGTGTGTCATACAATCCCATTTAATAGCCTTACATTAAATTTATATTGTTAAAGAATTTGAGATGTAGCGGATGAAAACCAACACATTAATTGAAAATAATCACCGATACATTGCTGGGGAGGATCAAACTGTATAAGAACATATAAATTTATAATTATATTTGTTTTTAATTATTATAATTTTATTTTTTTTATATAAATAGATTATAAATATTCATTTATTTATATCAATAAAATCATTTCTTACACGTATAGTTTATTTGAAGTTATGATTATTGTACGATTTGATAAAATAATGTTCCATTTTAAAGCATAACATTATTTACTTTATATTATAAATACAATTTCAATAGGTTTATAATAATGTTTTTAACATTTTAATTAGCTCTTATAATTATTTTTAAAATAAATTCAAAATATATTATATAATTAAAAACGAGTAATTTTTGAAAATATTATTTTATTTAATTTTATAAGTGATGTAGGATATGCAAAGTGATTTTAACTTTAAAAAAAATCTATAAATATTTATAAAATTTGTAATTTATTTTCGAGTAAAAATAGAATAATAAAATAACTTTAGTAATAACGTGTAGAGTTTTTCAAGTAGGTAGGCTAATAAGGTAATATATAATTATTTTTTATAAGAATAAATTTTAACTAAAAATATTTAATTTATTATGATTTAACATTAAGTCGTTTTTAGCGGCGGGTAGTGGGTTAGTGCTAGACCGCAGCCACCGTGACACGACTTTGGTGAAATATTTCATTTTCTCCTTTGGGTGGGAAATTGAATTAACTGAAATGAACTTCCGTGTTACGTTTGTATTTCTTTTAATATATTTTAAATTTAAATGATAGACTTAAGCAAACAAACTCTATATTCTCGAATATATTGAGTTCACGTTTGGTACACATAATGTAATTAAAATCAGAATTGAAAAAAATTTAAATAATATTGTATGATTTGATCACTAAAATCAAATAATAAATTAGTATTACAGTATTTAGTTTATCATTGGAATGAAATAAAAAAAACTATAAATTATCTTAATATTTCTATATTCAGTAAAATTTAAATAATATTATTTAATTATTATTTTTTCGTCAAACAAAATACATTATTGAAATCATTATTTTTTTAAATAATTATTACTTAAAAAAATTATTATTAAAAAAATTATTTTTCTAAATAAGGTTTAGGGTTTTGAGATTTAGGATTTGAGATTTAGGGATTTAGGGATTTGGGATTTGGGATTTGGAGTTTAGGGTTTAGGGTTAAAATTATTATTTTTCTAAATAAGGTTTAGAGTTTTAGGATTTGTGATTTGAGATTTGGGATTTAAAGTTTAGGGTTTTAGGATTTGGGATTTAGGGTTTAGGGATGTAGGTTTTGGGGTTTAGGGTTTAAGGATTTAGGATTTAGGATTTAGGATTTAGGATTTAGGATTTAGGTTTTTAGGATTTCAGATTTGGGGTTTAGGGTTTTAGATTTAAGTTTTAGAGTTTTGGGATTTGTAATTTGAGTTTAAAGTTATATTTGAGGTGGAGGTAAAATTAGAAAAAAAGTTGAGATGAGAATGAAATCATGATTCCTAAATGGGGAGAACGAATTGTGATTCTCTCTCCTTTAGGAATCAATTTCATTCCTAACTCATTTTTCAACCCAACCAAATGCACAAATGAAAAAAAATCAATTCTGTTTCATTTTCATTCACTCTAACCAAACACAACATAAGTATTTTTTTCAACAATTTTTTTACTCGTTATGTATAATATTTTGGGCGTTCATGCTCCCTCTTCCAATATTTTATATTATATGCTATAATTATAATAATTATCATGTAATTAAAAATAAAATATTTAAAATTTATAAATATAAAAATAATATTATTTATTATCAATTTATATATTTTTATTATTAAAAAAATTGATATATTATTTTACTTTGAACACAATAATTAAATATCGTTCAAATTAAACTACGATATTTAGAGATGTTTAATATTTAAATCGATCAATTAAAACAAATTTAATATTATTATGATATTATTTTATTGTTATAGAGATATTATTTTTTTACAAAAACAATTAATCATTTTTTTATCCAATTTTGATTTCGACTAACTTAGGTTATAACGGATACCATTACATACATTTGTGTGCTAACTTATATCAAATATGGGTTAATTTATTACTCAAAGGAAAAAACATATAATAATATGTATTTTTAGTTAATGGATTGAGTACTAAATTGTTTGAGAGTATGGATTAATATATTTATATTTAAAAGTAAAATAAATAAAAATAGATATCAATAATTAAAAGGTATATTTTAAATCAAATAAAAATATTAACTTATCAATAATATTATTTTATTAATTAATAGAGATTTGATGGTGACATAGATTAAAATTAAATTTATGATTATTTTAATATTTTATTTACTAAAAATGTTATTTTTTATAATTTTTTTTACTTTTAGATATTATTGGATGTAAAATAGTTCACGTCAATAAGTAACTTACACGTCAACGCTGAATAAGTAGATAAACATCAATATCAAGTAAATATTCAATGTGATAAACATCCGACATTTAATATTTTAATTATCCGACAATTAGATAATTAAGAAGATAAAATCTTGACATTTAAAGATAAGTCTATCACTATAGATAAGGTTCATCAATATCTATATTTTCTCATATAAATATTCACCACTGTTCAATATTAAACATAACTTCTTAACTTCAGATAACTAAAAATAGCTTTCCGTAACTATAAACACTGAGATCTATACTTTTTAAATATCTCTATGCATGACAAGGAGAGACATTAGTCTCTTGATTCTTCTCACTACACGAACTTGCTTAAGCATCAAATGACCAAAGTAATAACAATAAAATTTAATATAAAAGAGTTTAAGAAAAATAAACAACAACAAAATTAAAAATATATATATTTAAATATATATTCAAATTTTTAATAAAAATTAAAAACTAATAAATCATTAAAATAAAGCAATGATAATTAATAAATATTATAAAACAAATATTTTATGAATTTTTTCATATTATTTATAACTTTATCACTATTAAGGACTCGTGTTTAATCGAGTTTAATTACTCGATAAAAAAATGATAATATTATAATAAATAATCATTAAAATAATATAATTTATTTTTGATTAATTATTTTTAAAAAATTCATAGAGTAAATGATACAATTTTTATTTTCACTTATTATTTTAACCATCTAGTAGCTTCATTTGTGAATCAAATATACCAGGTTTTTATTCTAGCCCCAGCTATAAAAAAAATTGTGTTTTTCTAGAAAAGTTGTCTTCAAAAACTGTAACAAATCTTCTTTTTTTCCATGAATTTTCTTTGAATAAGCATGAGTTGTCTTGGTATCATGGTATATATGTTAAATCGATATGACCAATAATATTTAACTTTTATGTTAGTTCATTGTAACATATATATTATCGAATATATCGCCACAAACTCAATCTATTGCTATAAATATACTAACTACTTTACATGATTTCATCAATTAATATTATCAAATCAAATATTAGTTAAGCGACAAAAAGTTTCAATAATGGTCAAGTCTTTTACAAGCAGAACTGCTACTTGCATTGCCTTTCTTTGTGTCTTCCTTATCTTCATTATGACTCAGGGTAATACTAATTAGTTCATCTTCCCTGAATCAATATTAACTAATTAATCGTTAGAAATATCATAAATTAATTTCTTTTTCCTTTTTCCTTTTTCCTTTATTTTTTAATTTTTAATTTTTACTATTATTTAAGTTAATTAATTACATGTATATATGCAGGTGGGTTACAAATGGTGGAAGCACTTGGCTGTGAAAGAGGCAGCAGACTTTTTACAGGACCATGTACCGACTCTGACTTATGTGACTCTACGTGCAAGAGGGAAGATGCTTTGGCTGGATCTTGCCACTGGCATGACTTTGGATGGGCTTGTCGATGCTATACTTGTGATTAATCAAATCAATACTCCTAACTAGTTGTGTGTCAACTTAATTCTGCTTTTATATTTTCCAAATAAGCACTTTTGCTACGTATGGTTGTTTCTGAATGCAAACGTGTTAGTGCATGTGTCAATCAAAATCAATAAGTTAGGATAACAATCCAAATTAATCACGTGTAGCACTATTGTTGTCAATTTTATTAGTAAAACCGTCGATCAATAAATGAATAAATAATATTTTATGTTATAAGTTTGGTAAAATTATTATTTATATGAGAGATAATTACTGATTAAAATAATAAAATTTATTTTTTAAATATATAATTAAATATCAGTGATAATAAATATAATTTTTCATAAAATTAATTTTTTTCTCACTCTTGATTAGCACATTTTATTTTGATTATCGTGTATATTTATTTTATTTCTTTTCATGTTTGATTGATTGGTATAAAAAAATATTATATTATTTAATTTTATATTTTTTTTGGGTCATAATCTTTATAAATTATAATTGTTTTAAAAATTAAAATTTAATTTAATTTTTTTAGATAATATTAATATATGATAAAATTTAAATAATATGAGTATAAAAATTTATATAAATTTATTTACTTAACATTTCTCATTTTACAAATTTTATTTTTGCTCTTTAATATGATCTAAGTAAATCCCTTGAATTCTAAACAAAAACGAATAGAATTATCTCCTTGTGATTTTTCTACTTGTTTGATATTAACAGAGTATTTCAAGATACAAAATGATGCAAATATTAAATGAAACATTTTATATAATAATTTCTATTAAAAGTTTTAAATTTAACCTATATATTGTATGTAAACAGTTGATATTACAAAAAAAATCTTAGAAAATGATCAGGTTGATGGGGAATTGAAAACTTATAACTGAAGGCTTTAACAAACATATTGATACTAAGAGTAATTGAGATATAAGGACGATTGTTTTACCTAATCCTGTATTTGATTTAATATATTTATGATATAACTTTAATAAGTCTAATTTTAATTTTTTTTATTAAACTTATATTATAAATAATTATATATAATTTTTTTTTTGTATTTTAATTTTTCTAGTATATATTTATTAAGAATAAATAAGATATTTTAATTAATATGATTTTATTACCGTTATATCTCGTTATAAATAAGTGAGATGAAATAAAATATATATATATTTTAAAATTTAATAAATTTTATTAATATTGTATTTAAATTTATATTTTTAATTAAAATACTGTTAATTATTGAAAGTTACAAACACGTTGATATTGGATTGATACAAACTAGAATCTCAACATTACCGAGGTGGCAAATAGAATCATCAAGTAATGCAAAACATAGGTGAAAGCAATTATTGATTTTAGTTTCATTTAAAGGTTTGTATGTGAGAAGAAATTTGCAGGAGATTATCACATTTTAGAAATGAAATAAAAAATAATTCACATGTTGTTTATTACTTTATTATTTATGATTTTATATATATATTAGGTGGAGATGTTTAATAAAAAACAAACCAAATGGTTATTTCAAACTAAATTGAAACAAATCTCATTAAAAATAATAATTTCGGTCAGTCATAGTTTAGAAAAATTATAAATCAAAACTATTGGTTCGGTTTTGATTTCACTTAAAAAATCGTTTATAATTGAAATAAATGAATTATTAATTATTAAATTAATATAAAATTATAAATTATAAATTATATTTAAAATTATTAAATTAAAATAAATTTTCAAAAATTATAAAATTTTAATATTAAGAATTAAAAAAAATCAAATGTCAACCACGTAGAACTCAATATAACCTAAACCAATTAACGCTAATAAATATTAATACATCAAGATCAAATCATCAACCCTTCGTTTCCGTATTTGGTAATTAAAGCTTTAATTTAGATAATATGTATTTAAAATTTAAATTATTTTGATAATTATATATAATTTATATTTATATTTTTATAAGTAAGGATGAATAACAGATGAATAATTGGGAATATATTGAAATGTTATATTATAATTGTTGATAAATTGATATAAATAAGATTTATTATTTTATTAGAAAATCTTACATAAATATATACATTTATAATATTTATGTGTAGTACTAATAATTTGTAAAAAATATATTTTTATTTTTTATGAATAAAATCGACCGATCCAATAAACTTATTGTTCGATTGATAGTTTGATTAATTCCAATGTTTCAGTCGAATTCAGTTAGTGTTTTAAAAACCATCCATATCCGTGTATAATAGGTATATATAATTGTTACTCTTACTCTTTTTCATGATACATTAATAATAACAGGTTTATCAAAAACTCAAAACTCAAAAGTAAGTCTACTTTTATAAATATTAGTTTTGAATCTGTGTATAATAGGTATATAAAATGTGATTATATTAATAAAATTATTTAAATTAATATATAATTTATTAAGTAATATATTTATTTTTATTTTTTATTTTTTTAATATTTAATTTAAAATATTGATATTACTTCTAAAAATATAAACAATATTATGTTATTTAAATTTAATAAGTATATAATAGTATTGATTGTTGAACAATAATAAAAATATCTTTAAAAATGATTTTTAAATTTGATAAATATATATAAACATTTTGATATTTATTAATACATTAGTAAAAACATAGAGAATAACTAATGATTAACAAAAAAATAATAATAAATAAAGGAGATATAAGTAAAAATTGATATTTACTTGAGTATTAAAAAAAAAGTAAAAAATAATTAAAATGGTGTATAATAAAATTAACAAAACAATTATCTATAAAAATGTATTTATTTTTGTGATATTTTGATATTTATTTATGTGTAAAAAAATAATAGAAGAGGAAAGGTGGACTTATAAAAAATTATTTATTTTAAAAATATTTTGATATTTATTTATGTATATAAATAATTTATTTATTTATTTTATAAATATTTTAATATTTATTTGTGTAAAAAAAAATAATGAAACACTAAAAATGACAAATAACCAATATATTGTTTATTAGTTATTCTGTATTTTCAGGTATAATAATAAATACTGATAAAAAATATATTTATTTTAGTATTTTTTTTGTATTTATTTATGTACAAATAAAAAAAGAATTTATTTTAAGAATATTTTGATATTAATTTACGTGTATAAATAAAAAATATATTTATTTTAAAGATATTTTGATATATAATTATGTGTAAAAAATAACGAAATACCGGAGTTGAAAAATAACTAATATAAATAGGTAGGAAAAAAGGGGTAAAGTTATTAAAAATTATGTTTATTTTATAAATATTGTAGTATTTATTTGTGTGTAAAAAAAATAGTAAACACTATAGATGAGAAATAATCAATATTTTTTTATTAATTATTCATTATTTTTAGATATATAAATAAATAATGATAAAATATATTTATTTTAAAAATATTTTGTTATTTATTTTAAAGATATTTTAGTATATAAATTATATGTAAAAAATAACAAAATAATTTAGCTGAAAAATAATCGATATAAGTAGCTACATAAATTTTATATAGCTAATCGTTAGTTAATTTCTAACAATTTATTGCATAATAAAATAAATAAATTTTCCCATACTTTACAAAATTAAATGTTTTAGGTTTTTAGAGCTGGACGGATCCGTCTTCTACTTTTTCCCCTTCCTTCTTATAGTACTTAGCTTATTTTGAACCAATAGTTTAAAAATTACAAGTCAAATATTTAATTGTAAGTTTTATTTTTTGGTAATGAAATATTTGCTTGTAGTTTGCTTCACTGCTTATAATTCTAAAGTTTTGTAAAAGTATTTCTAAAAATAAAAAAAATGTTTTATCATAGGAAAAAAAAATCATCGTAAGCATTTTTCAAATTCAAAAAATACATTTTGTATTTCTTACCATATCTTATATAATATGTTATTAAAGTGTTTTCTTCTAAAATATTTTTGTAAGAATTAAAAACAAACAAAACATAAATCTTTATCTAATCTATTACGATGAAGGTATGTAATCTATTATGACGAAGGTACGTAAGTATTATTTCAAATGAAAAAAAAATTCATACAATAATACGAGTATTAAAAACTCACTTTTCTTCATTTTCCAAAAATAAGTTTACTAAAGATTAAGATTTATTAAAATTATGTTATAATTATAATTAATTATGATAATATTACACTTGTCTTAAATAATATTTTTTCAAAATAAAATAAAATAAAAAATAAATGAAAGCCATGTACCTAAATCTCAAACAGGTAAAATTCTCCTAGATCGTCAAAATCGCCGCTTTAACACCAATACACCATTGAAGGGAGGGAGGAAAAAAATTATAAACAAAAAACATAGAAAGAGAGAGAGAGAGAGAGATAGAGAAGATGAGTGGAGTCGGAGTACAGGTGATGAAGAGAATCCCTCGCATCAAATTTCCTCAGCGACGTCCCAAACACTCTGGTCTGTCTTTCTCTTAGTCTCTTATTTTTCCCTCAAAAAAATTTCCCATTAATCTGATGGAACAATGATCGCGTAAAAATCATGTTTTATTCCTTTGTCGTTCTTTCTTTATTTTTGATACTGAGTGTTTATAGTCCTTTAACGTAATTTCTCTGGATGGGTCCTCTTGATATGACTCAATGTAAATAATAATAGCTTAATATCCAGGGCCTTTTGGATTAATTGGACTTGTTATTTGTAATTCTTAATTCCATTTCGTGTCAAGATCGGCTTTTTTTTATATATACTATGGTAAAGCTTGATTATTCTTCTGATCTTAACTCGGGGTTCAATTTTTATGCCCTTTGTTATCTAATTTTTTATCGTGTCATTTGCTTCCTTCTCCTTTTTTATATGACTCATGTATTGAACTAGTTTTACTCTTCTTCTTTTTTCCCCTTCATCTTTGTAAGAAAACTAGCTTCAATTTTTAACCCTAAAAACATATGATTTTTAGGTTGTGGAAAAAAAAAACATATATAAAGGGGTTAAAAATAGTATTATTTGTTTTTCAGTTATTACTTGTTTCTTATTGAAAAGTTGGTACATGTATCTTATTTGAGTATAAATATATTTAAGTTATTGATTTTATAGTATATTTTTTGAGTGGTAAAAGCATAGAAATGAATGCATGTAATCTGTCTACGATTTTAAAAATATTACACTTAAAATTTTCGCTATCAAGAAATGAGAGGGGACACTGTAGTTCCACTAGTATTCATTATGCTATGCAATTAAACCTTTTAATAACCATCATTTTTTTTTACCCAGTGAGTACAAAGTGATCTTAGCTTTAGTTAAATTGATTTATCTCAGATTTTAATAATAGCCTCTATTGGCCAAGCCAATTTTTATTGAGAATATGGAGGTAAATTATTCTTTACTCAGATGATAAGAGTCCTTAGCACTTGTATTATAGCTTTTAATGGTCAAAGGCAATGTTTTGGCCTTAACATAGTAGCTCCTGTAGACTGTAGGTAAAGAAACTAGTGCTGAAGAACACAAGGCCAACCACACTTTGAGTGGTTGCTCTGCTTGGTTTTGACAATCTTATGTTGATGTAGTCATATATGCATTATTCAAGTGGCATATGTGGTTAAGCATAATGGTTAGCCTCTTGTATGTCTGTTTTTAAGCCTTTTAAAATCAAAGAATCAGATATAAATTGTTGTAACCTATCAATTGAATCTTGGTGTATTTTTCTGTTTTTTTAGTCCTACCTTTTAGGTATGAATATTGTTTTCGTGATTGTGAGTTGTGAGTTTCTTAGGCATGACCAAATTTTGAAGAATTTACTTTGCAGATTCTGCATCACAGACTTTAGCAACATCTGAAGTTGGCGATGCAGCCCAGGTTTTCTACAAGGGTTCAACAGGGTCAACAACTGTGGGAGGGAAAGCTTCGCTTCAGCCAAAACGAACACCAGTATCCAATGAAGAGATTGAGGCCATTCTGGTATGTAGATCCTTCATTATGATTCCTTGCATGCAATTACTTGTTATTATTTAAGTCTCTTTCTTTTATGCTTTGAATCGTTACGTCCATAGTACAGTGCTCTGTCTTGTGTTGATGTTCTAATCAATTATTCAATGCAAGCCTATTTTTTACGGCTTGCTATTTGTTTTTGAGAATTTGAGAGATGTATTCTGCAGGATATGTATAATAGAGCTGTTATAGGTTTCCTGTTGGACATTGTATTTGCTTGCTATTCATTATACGTACTTTATGCACTGGTGGAACTACACGTTCCCAGGAGGGGCACAGGCTCTTTTTCACTTTCTCATAGCAGAAATTTTATGTGTAATATTTATAAAATTATAAATAAATTACACGTATAAATGGATCTATGTCCCTTTTGGATTTTCATATTTAAGTTCTTATCAAATAAAAAACACACTACAGACTTAATAAGTTAAATATATTTATACTTAAATGAAATATATCATATACATTATATCTTATTTTCAATAAGAAACAATTAGTAATTGAAAAATAAATAGTAATATTTTTACTGTTTATATGGTATCATCTTGAATTAAAACCCTGGATATGTCACTTACTTTATGTATTCTATCTTTTGACAGATGGGTGGCTGCTTCTGATGTTTTGATATAGTTTGAGAAGGCATGTTGGATGTTACTTTTACCATTTTTGAACAATGAAATATTCCAAGTTCTTTCCATTAAGGATTTTCAAGGCACAGCAATATAGTAATTGAAAACTATGATGAAATACAGCTCATAAATTGTGATGAATAGGATTCCTAAACAATTTCTTTACATGTATCCATTTGTATGATTGTAAACTTAGGAGAATCTTCTCATTTTAATTTCCACCATAAATGGGAATGTCAAAATTGCACATTCATAACAGATAGAAATAGCTTTTTATTTGAGAAAGCAAAATACATATAATTTGAATCCTTTTCAAACATGGGATTTTTCTCTGAATGGCCTTTTACCTCGGTGTTGTAACCCTACATGTAATACATGATATTTAGATGAGGAATGCTAATATTACACAATTTTGCATCCGCTTTTTTACACATTTTTCATGTTGTGTCACGTGTAAGTACTATCTAGAAAAATGAATTTTTTTTTTAATTTTTAAAATAATTTTTACTATCTAGAAAAATGAATTATTTTTTTTAATTTTTAAAATAGTTTTAATATATAACACGATAAAGATCGGTATAAATTTATGTGTTATTAACATTTGTGCGTAGAAACGGTGGTTTGTGAAAAGTGTATAATGCTCCTTTTTAGCATTTTAGCGATGGTTTGGGAGATGAAAATGGAAAGAGCCATTCCTTTCTTTTAGCTCTGTCCACGCACTCTTGCAATTTGATAGTTTTTTTTTTCTATTTTCTTCAGACTTGTTTTTAAGCTTTGCCAACGCCAACAATTCTCACATGACTAATGGTAGACACCTTTAGAACCACGTGATTTTTAAAGCGGGTTTTTTTTTATAAAAAAGGATTAAATGTAAATATAAACCTAATACGTACTCGTTCTACTCATGCTCATTAGAGGATCATTGCTCATGCAAGGGAGATGCAGAAGAAGGCGCACCAATTCGGTTAGAAAAACTGAAAGGAGACCACCAAATAAATTAGGGTTTTCTGTTATGAATGTTAGAAAATCGGTTAGGGTTTGTTCATCAATTCTAAGGCTATATATAAAGCCATTTAGGAAATCAGAAAGGAGATAGAGAATTTTACCTAAATCCAGAGTTTTTTCTGCTCTTCTCTTGTTTATCTTCTTACCTACAAGTTTACTGTAACAGTGGTATCAAAGCCATGGACACCAGGGGTAAATCCAACGCTGAGTTTCACGGCGAGGTAATGGAAACCCTGGCAAGACATGAATCATGCTTCAATCAGATAGGCGCAACCTTACAGGCTGTGCTAACCGAGTTACAGGGGCTTCGCACCACTCGGAATTTACCTGAAGAAAACTCGTTCGCACGAGAAGAAAACCCACGCCCAAATGGTAGGTTCAGGAACCCTAATGAGCCACCACGTTCCCACTTTAGGCTATCATTTCCTACCTTTGCAGGGGAAGACCCACTGGGTGGATATATAAAGCCGAGCAATACTTTGAATTCACAAATACTACACCCGAACAAAGAGTGTAGTTGGCATTGTTTCATTTGGATGGTATTGCCTTACAATGGCATAGATGGATCACCAAGTTCCATGGCCCACTCACTTGGGAGGAATTTATCCAAGCTATGCAACTGAGATTTGGCCCAACTGATTATGAAGATCACTCTGAAGCCCTGACCAGACTCAAACATACCTCAAGTGTAGCTACTTACTAGGAAATATTTGAGAAACTCTCTCACAAAGTGGATGGTCTTCCAGAAGAATTTTTGATAGGCTGTTTCATCGCTGGATTAAGAGATGAGATCAGAATTGAAGTAAAAATTAAGAAGCCACGAACGTTGGTTGAAGCTATAGGAGTGGCAAGATTGATTGAAGAAAAGAATCTTCTCCAGAGGAAGGCCATTCAATATCCACGATACCCAACATCCTCTGTGACAGCAAGGACCTCCACTAATCCTACTACTGGTGTGTTAGGACCCCTTCCCCAACAAAGAAGCAACTCAACACCAATTGCCTCGACTAATACCTTTCGTCGCATCACAAATCAGGAGGCACGAGAACGAAGAGATAAAGGCTTGTGCTACTACTGTGATGAGAAGTTTGTAGCAGGTCACCGTTGCGCGCGACCCCAAACGTTTATGATAGAGGAACTACCTAAGAACCCTATCATAAATCCAGAAGAAGAACACCCTGAACAAGAACCTCAGGAGTTGGTGCCAGAAATCTCATTTCATGCAATAATAGGTACTAATCATCCTCAAACACTTAGAGTTATGGGAAACCTCATAAATAAGAAAGTACTACTTCTGATAGATGGGGGCAGTACACATAACTTCATTGATCAAACCTTGGTTTCCCAGCTTGGTTTCCCTATCACTAAGAATCAGAATTTAGAAGTTATGATAGCAAATCGTGAAAAAATTGAGTGCCAAGGACAATGTAGAAGCCTTACTCTTTCAATTTAAGGGTATACGATCTCAACAGATTATTTTGTGCTACCAGTAACTGCATGCCAGCTAGTACTTGGGGTTCAGTGGCTTGAAACCCTAGGGCCAATAGAAATGGATTATAAAAGACTCACCCTCAGCTTCAAGATAGGAGGGGCCACTCATACGTTCTAAGGTTTACAAAGGACTAATAGTGCAACCCTAACCAACAAGGAATGCGGTGAGCTGCAGAATATAGGATTGTTCCTTCAAATTTTGCCCATATGGGATCATGAACCACAGGAGGATGTGTCCTCATTTCCAGAGATGAGGCAATTATTAACAGAGTTTTCTCATATATTTGAGCTACCCTCAGAGCTGCCTCCAAAACGACAACAAGATCATCGTATTCCCCTGAAGCCAAGAGCAGGGCCAGTTAATGTCAGACCCTACCGCTACCCTTATTATCAAAAGACAGAGATTGAGAAGATGGTTAAGGAACTTCTTCATTCTGGGCTAATCAGGCACAACAGCAGCCCATTTTCTTCACCAGTGTTGTTAGTAAAAAAAATGACAGTAGTTGGAGATTCTGTGTAGACTATCGAGCTCTGAATGATTGCACATTTAAGGACAAATACCCCATTCCAGTAATTGACGAACTGTTGGATGAGCTCTACGGAGCTCATATATTCTCCAAGATAGATATGCGATCAGGGTATCATCAAATACGAGTTTATCAGGAAGATATCCCTAAGACGACTTTTAGAACCCATGAAGGCCATTATGAATTCTTAGTAATGCCATTTGGCCTCACTAATGCCCCAGCTACTTTCCAAGGTCTCATGAATGACCTATTTAAACCTTACCTTCGAAAGTTCATCCTGGTATTCTTTGATGACATCTTAATCTACTCCCAATCAAGAGATGACCATTTGGAGCATGTGAAGATATCACTTCAGCTTCTAGCCACCAACAAGTTGTATGCCAAGGAAACCAAATGCCAATTCGGGGTGAAACAAATAGAATATTTGGGCCATGTGGTCTCAGATCAAGAGGTCTCTGTGAATCCATCAAAGATCCTAGCTGTTAAGGAATGGCCAACCCCAACCACATTTAAAGAAGTCTGAGGATTCCTGGGGTTAGCTGGTTATTACAGAAAATTTGTACGTAATTTTGGTAGTTTGGCAAATCCCTTAACTCGTCTCTTGAGCAAGGAAGGGTTTAACTGGAATACAGAGGCTGAAAACTCATTTAGACAATTGAAGGAGGCCTTAACAACCCCACCAGTTTTAAGCCTACCCAATTTTCCCAAAGATTTGTAATTGAATGTGATGCCAGTGGCATCGAATTGGGAGCTATCCTCACTCAAGCAGGGAGGCCAATAGCTTATTTCAGCCAAGCTCTCAAGGGTTCAGCATTGACTCTATCAACCTATGAGAAAGAAATGTTAGCTATCATTAAAGCTATCCGAGTATGGCGTCCTTACCTACTAGGAAAACCATTCACCATCCTCACTGATCAGAGGAGCCTCAAGTATCTGTTGGAACAACGCATCACCACCCCAGCACATGTACGATGGTTGCCTAAACTATTTAGATATGATTCTAAGATTGAGTACAAACGTGGGAAGGAAAACCAAGGAGTTGATTCTCTTTCATGAGTAGTGGAATTCTTATTCTTAAGTATATCTCAGCCACAAATGGATTGGTGGCCACAACTACAGAAGGAAGTTCAGCAGGATCCTTTCTACACAGACCTGATAGCCAATTCTACTCCTACAATGGCTCATAAATTGTTATAGAGGGATGAGGTCTGGTTTAAAAACAACAAGGTATATTTGAGCCCTAAATCCTTCATCATACCTTAGATCATCGCTGATTGTCACTCTTCTCCAATAGGGGGACACTTTGGGTTCCTCAAGACCCTCTCACGCATAAAAAATAGCTTCACCTGGCCCAAACTGCGCCAAACGTTGAAGAAAGTCCTCAGAGAATGTGACACTTGCCAACGGTTCAAAACAGAAACTATGAAACTAGTAGGATTGCTTCAACCTCTTCCCATACTTGAGAGGATTTGGGCTGATATCTCAATGGATTTTGTGGAAGGATTACCTACTTCAAAAGGACATACAGTCATAATGGTAATCATGGATTGCTTGAGTAAATATGCTCATTTCATCCCTATGAAGCACCCATTTTCAGCTCCCACAGTAGCCAAGACATTTGTGTCCAACATCCTGTGACTGCATAGTATGCCTACTTCTATTGTCAGTGATCGTGATAAGGTGTTTATTAGTTCCTTCTGGCAAGAGTTGTTTCGTTTACAAGGAACCCAATTGTGCATGAGCTCTAGCTACCACCCTTAGACCGATGGACAAACTGAGGTGACCAACCGCACACTGGAACAGTATCTGCGTTGCTTCATTGGGGATCAACCACGCAAATGGATTGATTGGATTCCTTGGGCTGAGTACTGATAACTATATTTTATATAGTTATTTTCACCTATTTTATTAATTATAATTGCTATATTCTCTCTATTTTTAGTTAATTTTAGTTTAATAAATTATGATTTACTGTTGTTTCTAAATTTTAAGAAAATTAAATAAATTGTATCGAAAACGCTCCTAATGGTAAATTTTTGTCCAAAAATATAATTTCAAATAATATAGTTCTTAATTACAATTTATAAAAATTGAAAATATAATTTAAATTAAATTTGGGCTTCATTTTAATTATTAAAAGTTTAAAAATTAAATTTAAAATTAGCAGTGGTTTAATCGTAATTAAACAAAGTTGAAAATGTAATTTGAAATATATTTTCCAAGGGTCAAAATACAATTAAGAAAATTGAATTTTCTCGCATAGACAAGAACCACGCGCAACAACAAGCGCCAAAGCGTGGGACCGTCCGATCAAATAAGAAACGGCTACGATGCGCGCTCGTATCACTCCCGACCAAATGGCGTGTGCGAAGATTCCTTCACGCGGCTCGGCGCCGAGTGGGGCCTCCACTGGCCCGTGCGGCGGCGTGCGGCGTGGGACCCACCCGTCCGACGCCGCGCTGCACTGTCCCCCACTTTCGCGCGCCCTTTCTCCTCGGCAAACATCCACGCAGCCCGGTTGTGCGCGAACCCGACCGACACGTGTTCCACTTTAATATTTCAAAGAAATCATACTCCGACACGTGGCATGTCATACAGATGAGCGACCGCGCCGATCAAGCCCGTGTCGTAGCCTGGCTCCCCGTGCGACCATTCATCGTGCGCCCGTTTCCCCTCAACGAATGAGATGCTGCCACGTGTCCCACTAATTGTGTCCGCGAATCAGAACACGACACGTGGCATCGTGGAAGAGAATTAAAACAGAAACGCGCAGCGTCTCTCGATCCCATTTTCGATACAATTTTTTGTCCCCCACGCGTTTAAATTATTATTTTCGCCACACTTTTTTGTCCCACCGCGTGGATTTAAATTTAATATTTTATTGATGTATTTTTTTGCTATAAATAGGAGATAGTTTTTAGTTGTAAAAAAGTTTTGTTGGAGTGCAGTTTTTGGAGTAAGAGTTTTAGTTTTAATTTCGGAAAGTTTTTAGAGTGTTTTAGTTTTTTTCGGTTGTAATTTTTATTATGTTTTGTAGTTGGACGACAAAACACGAAGCCATTTTTGGCTTTTGTTGTGTTTTTAAGGTGTGCCAAATATTTGTTTTAAGTGATGTTTTAATTTTATTTTACTGCTTTCTTCTTAATTTTCTCAGAAGTTGTTGTAATTTTTATTTTAATTTTATGAAGTAATTTAATTTTTCTAGGGTTGCATTTGATCTAAATTTATGAAGCTTTGATTTTAATTATTTTTGATAGATTTATAAGACGTTCGATTTGTTCGCTCTATTTTTGTTCTTAATGCTTTTTGATTATTTACGAATCTTATCAAAACGACCGTGGCACATGAATAAACTCGGTGAAAGGCATTGTGTGTATTGCTCGTAAATAGAATGACATGTATGATGAAGGATAGAAATATACCCTAATTGTATGCGTGGCCATTTGAAAACTTAGAACGTAATGAATCTCGATAAATTTAATTTTCATAGAGATATAGTAAATTAATTTAACGAGGTGTGTTTATACTGAGTTTCGAAAGAGATGTATAAATAATAAAAAGAAGTTTTCTGTTGACAAATTAAATGTACTAAAAATATAAATCAAAAGAAAATAACATGATTTGAGTGGATTAGTTTGGTGAAAAATTGCAATCCTAGATTTCTTTTATTTTTTTATTTTACTTTTTTATTAACCAACGATTGTTTTGGATAAAATTAGAGAGATACAATTTTAATACTCGACAAACTATAGTAACAAATCCTCGTGGGATCGATCTTTACTTACTAATCATATTACTTGTGACCGATGCTTATTAATGAGTCCGTGTTGAAAACACGCAACAAGTTTTTCGCGTTCATATGTCGGATTTGTTTTACTATTTTCATTGTTGATATTAATACCAATCAATCTGGTTTTAATTCAAAAAAAAAAATTAAAAAAAATAATAATAAAAATGAAACATACGAAAAAATGATTCATCGCTTAGACAATATTCAAACTTTTCAAAGAATTATGCATCTATAAATCGAAGAAATAAAAATAAATCACTATTCATAGCAAAATATCTTCAATCAACCAAACAAAAAAAAAATTTCACAAGCAATAACATCCAGAAAGTATTTCAATTAGGTTCAATATATCCACCACCCCCAAACTTAATATACACATTGTCCTCAATGTGTGAAAGTTAAAGAACATATGAGATGAGATTAAAGAAACTTCCTGGTTTGTTTGATTGGTTAAGCCAAAATTACCTCCAATTTGCACCTACGAAAGAAAATGAAATAAAACAATCAACATAAGAAAATATAAAAACTAATACATGCGAAAATAAATTAAAATAAAATAACATAAACATAAAATAAAATAAAACACATGAGTTGCCTCCCAAGAAGCGCTTGATTTATAGTCTTCAGCTTGACTTCTCAATTTGTTTTTCTTTTGTAGGTTAAGATTTGTGTGTAACAAAATCTCAACTTACGAGAAAATTGAAAAATAAATTAAGAAAATATAACCATGAATTTTTTTTTCTTTTTGTGAGTTAAGATTTGTGTTTAAACAAAATCTCAACTCATGAGAAAAATAAAAATAAAAATAAAATAAAACAAACAACCAACAATAAGAAAATAAAATTATTTTTTTTTGTTTTTCTTTTCGTGTGTTAAGATTTGTGTATCAAACAAAATCTCAACCCACAAGAAAATTGAAAAATAAAATAAACAAACAATAAATAAAAAAAAATTATTTTTCTTTTTGCGAGTTAAGATTTGTGTGTCAAACAAAATCTCAACCCACAAGAAAATTGCATAATTAAATAAACAACAAACAATATGAAACAAATTTTATTTTTCTTTTTGTGAGGTAAGATTTGTGCGTAACAAAATCTCAACCCACGAGAAAATTGAAAAATAAAATAAAACAACAATAAGCAAATAATTTTTTTTTCCTTTTTGTAAGTTAAGATTTGTGTGTCAAACAGAATCTCAACTTACGAGAAAATTTTTAAAATAAAATAAACAAGAACAATAAGCATAAAATTTTTTTATTATTTTTTTTTTAATTTTTTTTTGAATTAAAACCAGATTGATTGGTATTAATATCAACAATGAAAATAGTAAAACAAATCCCCGGCAACGGCGCCAAAAACTTGTTGCGTGTTTTTCAACACACGGACTCGTGCAAGCATACACGGTCACAAGTAATATGATTAGTAAGTAAAGATCGATCCCACGAGGATTTGTTACTATAGTTTGTCGAGTACTAAAATTGTATCTCTCTAATTTTATCCAAAACAATCGTTGGTTAATAAAAAAGTAAAATAAGAAAATAAAAGAAATCTAGGATTGCAATTTTTCACCAAACTAATCCACTCAAATCATGTTATTTTCTTTTGATTTATATTTTTTTAGTACATTTAATTTGTCAACAGAAAACTTCTTTTTTTATTATTTATACATCTCTTTCGAGCTCCGTATAAACACACCTCGTTAAATTAATTTACTATATCTCTATGAAAATTAAATTTATCGAGATTCATTACGTTCTAAGTTTTCAAATGGCCACACATACAATTAGGGTATATTTCTATCCTTCATCATACATGTCATTCTATTTACGAGCAATACACACACAAATGCCCTTTCTCAAGTTTATTCACGTATACACAGATCGCTTTTGATAAGATTAAACTAAATAATCAAAAAGCATTAAGAACAAAATAGAACTTAACAAATCGAACGCCTTATAAATCTAAGGGAAATTATTAAAATCAAAGCTCATAAATTTAGATAAAATGCAACCCTAGAAAAATTAAATTACTTCATAAAATTAAAATAAAAATTACAACAACTACGTAAAAATAAGAAGGTAAATAAAATTAAAACATCTCATATGAAAATATTTGGCACACGTAGAACACAACAAAAGCCAAAAATATGGCTTTCGCGTTTTGCCGTCCAAAAACCGAGCAACACACCTAAAAATTAAACTCTACCCCAAAACTCCAAAACCTTTTCTAAACTTTCATCTTATCTCCTATTTATAGCCAAAAATAATACATCTAAAATATTACATTTTTTATTTTATTTTTTATAAAAAACGCTGCGTAATAATTTGTATCGAAACAAAAATTACGCTGTGACGATTTTATTAATTAAATCACGATAAGCCAGGGCGCCGGATTCTCGCATTTTTAAATTTTTGATACGCATCGCGTGTCGGGTCATGACCATTGAAAGGAATTAACGCGACACGTGGCGGCCTTCCCCGATTCACTGGGACGGCGTAGGAGACATCGAGCACGGGATCAACGGCTACACACCTGCCGATCCTGCTCGATCACCATAACATGCCACGTGATCATCATTTGATTACCGACAAATAGACCGGGACACGGGCAATTTCGAATTCAAGGAACGGGTCTGTGCACACGTGGCATCTCGACGTGAGGAAAATCCACAGGTTGTACGCAGAGATCGGCCGCACGGATCGAGGCGGCGAACGCTGGGGACAGCCGATCGCTGGCCGGGACATGGGTCCACACGCACGCCGCCCGCGCACCGCGGGCCCCACTCGGGCGCCGAGCCGCGTGAAAGAATCTTCGCACACGCCATTTGGTCGGGAGTGATCTGAACGCGCGCATCGTAGCCGTTTATTCTTTGATCGGACGGTCCACCTTTGGCGCTTGTTGTTGGCGCGTGGTTCTTCTAATCTGCGTAGAAAATTGAATTATCTTAATTGTACTTTGACCCACAAATATATTTCAAATTACATTTTAAACTTTATTTAATTACAGTAAGCCCTTTGCTAATTTTAAATTAAATTTTTAAACTTTTAATAATTAAAATGAAGCCCAAATTTAATTTAAATTATATTTTCGATTTTTATAAATTGTAATTAAGAAGTATATTATTTGAAATTATATTTGTGGACATAAATTTAACATTAAGTACATTTTCGATACAAATTATTTACTTTTATTAAAATATATAAAAAATAGTAAATATTAATTTATTAATCGAAAATTAACTAAAAACATCAAGAACATAGCAATTATAATTGATAAAATAGGCGAAAATAACTATATAAAATACAGTTATCAAGTACAGCTACAACACCTCCATCCACTCCACAACACAGATGACTCCCTTTGAAGCAGTTTACGGCATTCCACCACCTCTCATACTAACATATGTCCCCAAAACTGCCCAAATGCCAGCTGTGGATGAACACCTACGTACCAGAGATCACCTACTACGAGAATTAAGGCACAACCTACTACAAGCTCAAAACCGAAAGAAATGCCTAGCTGATAGATATCGACGAGAAGTCACATTCAAAAAGGGCGATTATGTATATCTTAGGCTCCAACCCTACAGACAATCATCAGTTGCTTTTCATTCATCAAGAAAATTAGCTCCTCGTTTTTTTGGCCCATACAGAATCATCGCTCGAATAGGACCAGTGGCTTATAAGCTAGCACTCCCACTCACTTCTCAAATACATGATGTCTTTCATGTAAGCATGTTAAAAAAACACGAAGGGGAAATACTAGCAAGCTCCAACCCACTTCCCCCAGTCTCTGAACAAGCAACAATTTTTTCCCAACCTGAAACCATCTTCAATCGACGTGTGACCCAAAAAGGAAAATACCGACCCAAGATAGAAATTTTGTTTAAATGGAAAGACATTCCAATCGAAGAAGCCACTTGGGAAAATGAGTGGCGTTTTCTGAAAACATATCCAAACTTCATCCTTGAGGACAAGGATTCTTCTATGGAGGGAGCAATGATACGAACTCATCATGTTCCTACTCACCAGAGGATCATCGCGCACGCAGGGAAGAGGCAGAAAAACTGAAAGAAGACCACCGAATAAATTAGGGTTTTCTGTTATGAATGTCAAAAAATCGGTTAGGGTTTGTTCATCAATTCTAAGACTATATATAAAGCCATTTAGGAAATCAGAAAGAAGATAGAGAATTTTACCTAAATCCAGCGTTTCTTTTGCTCTTATCTTGTTTAGTTTACTGTAACAAAACCATTGTTCTCCCATTCTCTCACATATCCCCCAAGATACCCTAACTAATATAGCACTTCCATTTCATCCGACGAAACACGAGAGATGTAGGGGTGAAGGCTATTGTTCCAAAGTCAGTATTGAAGAAGAGGAAAAGAGAAGAATAAGTGTTAGCAGAGAAGCAAGAACTTGAGATTGTAAAGAAAAAGAGTGCCGAAAACCGTAAGTTCATATACAATAGAACTAAGTAGTATGCCAAAGAATATGAAAAACAAGAAAAGGAGCTTTCCCAGTTGAAGCGTGAGGCTAAGGTGAAAGGAGGATTTTATGTTGACTTAGAAGCCAAACTTTTTCTTTATTATTCGTATTCGTGGTATCAATGCTGCTGACCCAAAGACAAGAAAAATATTGCAACTCTTGTGGTTGAGACAAATCTTGAATGGGGTATTTCTCAAAGTAAACAAAGCTACCACTAACATGGTGCGTATGGTGAAACCATATGTGACACACGGATACCCTAACTTGTAGAGCCTAAAGGAGCTGATATACAAAAGAGGTTATGGAAAGCTAGATAAGCATAGAATTGCTTTGGTTGACAACTCCATCGTCAAACAAGCTCTAGGTAAGTACAGCAACATCATTTTAGAGTGGTCAACAACTTCCTATTGCCATTCCAACTCAAGGCACCACTATGTCGGAGGAGGAGACGCTAGAAGTCGAAAAAATTATATCAATGAGCTCATCAGGAGAATGAAACAAATTTTTTATTTGTTTATTTTCCCTTGAATTAAAGACTTATTTTTTTTAAAGTGAACTTCATATCTTTTATACGTCTAATTAGATTGCATATTGTTGAGCCGTTTGTGTGCTAAATACTTGAGTTGATAATTAGATCAATACAAAGCATATGTGTATGCATACATGTTCACGTTCCACCACCTCTTTCTTATCTTTATTTTTTAACAGTAGTAGCACCAGGGAAGGATTTGCACAGAGAGATTACTTGATAACTAAATTGCCTCGGATTCGGAATCATGCTTGAACGCTTTATAAGCTTTCTTCAATATGATTTCATTTATGAAACCCCGTGATGCAATTGTTTGTTAAATAAATATTATTTGCTCAAACATTCATGCCAAAAATAGTTAGTACTTACAAATTTAGAAAACTAAGTAAAATAGTAAGAATCACAAACCACTAAGAGGACTCTACTCTGGCATTAAAGAAACTTTTAGTTACAACTTTGCTGGTCACATACATGACATCAAAACTCTAATCAGACCAAAAGAAGAAAAAAAAAACCTAGATTCTATAGCATGAAAGTTAAGATCTATCCATATGATCAGCAACTTCAGGACACTCCATGATACTCTCTAAAGAAGGCGTCCAAACCTCAACAAGTTTTGCTCTGTTTCTCTCAATCTCTCCCAAAACATCTTCTAAGCTCCTCCCTCCTTTATTATTATTGTCTTTAAGTTGAAGCATAAACCATTCTAACTCTTCTTTTGTCAACACAATCTTAACCCTCATGCTATTGCTAGATCCTTTTCCCATCCTATTTATTTCTTTCACAAACCCACTTTCACTTTCTGCTTCTATTTCTTCTTGCTTTTCCTCTGCTGCTATTTGCTGCCTATCAATGCATGTCTCCATAAAATTTCCCATTACTTAATTTGAATTCCCAAAAGATCAAATTTCTCTAAAACAACACAAACCTTTTAATTATGAATGAAATTACTAACTTTTAAACTCTCAATATATAAAAATGTGTTCAGAAGATTCAGAACCCAGAAACTAAAACCTGATGAAGAAGCAGAGTCTGAACTTTTTTCACCTAATGTAAGCTACGAGAGAGAGTAGGGGAGGGTATTTAAAGGTATGAAATTATTATAAAATTAATAATTAAAAATAAAGAAATTATCTTATGTGGATTGAATTATTAACGACAAAATTCCTGTAATTATGGTCCGTGACTCTCTCTGTCTTTTTCTGATCATTCAAGACTCAGATGGACCAACCCCTTACTCTATCTATTTCACGCACTCAACAGTGTCAAAAATCAAGAGAGTTCAAACTACAGCTTGCATTCATAGTTTTTATCAAAAACAGAAAAATTGTTGTCTGGTAAATTATTATTTATTCACACATTTAAGTTTCAGATTTTCTACAAATGGGTTAAAATGTATTTAAACCACAAGCTGGTCGACATAGCCGGCCCTTATTAAAAGAAAATTGATTTGTTACTAAATTTTGTTGCTATCCAATTTATTGGTTGGTCGTGAAAGATCCAATAGTTACTACCCCTTGTTTTTTCCTTTGCAATTGGGATCTTATATACCCTATTTTTTTAGAATAACTAAATTTTTAGCAAAATATCGAGTACGGTCTGAGTTGAACCTTTACATAATTTTACATAACGCATTACACATTAACATAAATATGTTTTTTATATTAAAATTTGACTTTTAAAAAATATTTTAATTAAAAAATTATAATGTATTTTATCATTTATTTTCTCAATTTTTTAAAATTTTATAATATAAGTATCCACATGTTTTAAAATGTTAATAGTACCTTGCATTCTATTTATATAAAATAGAATCTTGTAAGAATTGGCATATATATTAGATTTCTTTCTTGTTTGTTTTATTTTCTAGGGAGAGAAGGGAAATTTTTGGTCATGGTACTAAACTAATAATGTTTAGTTGAAATTGTGCAACCAAAAAGCAGTTGAAAGTTCGAGTTTCAAATTTGACTGAAGTTATTTCCCGACACATTTAAGATCGTTATGGGATACACAGCCTAACTCCCAACCAACATCAGATTAGGTGATGCCCATCAAATTATTAAACAGTTTACAAATATCTTTTTTCTTTCCTACAATTTAGACAAATCTTGCATTATATACAACAGCCTGAAAGCGATGGAATATCACGGGAAACAACTTTTTTTTTTTCAATCGAAACAATTTATTAATGAATTATTTATTATTTTTAGAATATAATTGATAAATATTATATTCTAAAAATAATAAATAACAATTCCAATTCCAATTCCAATTCCCTACCACAGAGGATTCCACGAATATCTTATCAGTTAATTATAGAAAAATATAGTTATGTATTATTTCAAAAATTAATAAATAATAATACTCGCACCCACTTGACAATATTAAAAAACCCATATCTTTTTTTTTTCAATTACGTAGAAATTTTCCTTAAATTAATATGAAAATTGGAGGAATATATTGTTTTTAAGACCCTTACATATTATTGTCAAGGAAACGAGTGAGTGAAATATGATCATACTCCCATCTTTTAGGAATGGAACCATAAATCTTTATCCAACCAAAATTAAAGAAATCAGTTTAACTAATATATCTCTATTATTATTATTATTATTTTGCTTTGCTTACAAAAAATCCATTTTATTTCAACAGGAAAATATATATTTTACTTTATGCTTCATGTCAATGAAAATAAGGCTCCTTTCCATGGATTAAAAGAAAAAGGTCTATGGATTTACCAACTATAGAATTTTCATTTGAAATGTTCTACTCAGTGACAAATCTGATTGTGAACGCAATAATTCGACAACTTTTTTACCCAACTTTTATTCGGGTGACTTTTAAAGGCAAACCAAAAACAAAACAAAAAAAGTATGATTAAAAAATTCCTCAGCAAAACAGCAAATGATTAGTCAAGTACAGAAACACCATATTGTTAATCCTGTGGCTTTAGGCTATGAAAGGCAAATTTGTTCCTACGAAATCTGAGCTATGAAGATTGCCTAAACCCTTTTCTTCCTAACAAATGAAACGGATACAGACCAGGATTCAGTCATTCAACTTTCTGGATGCTTTCTTTTCAACCGCACAAGAGCAACAGATTTTATAACAAACCATTTTTTTTTAAATAAAATAAACAAATATTGAAAGAAGAGAAGCCTTTATTGAGCGGCTTAAATTGTCCTCCACAAAACATGTGAAGAAGAATTGCCAAAGCCTAAACATCGAGGATTGATACTACCATACAAAATTCAACGACAAACAATTATTGTGTATTGACTTTATATACATCAGCCTCAGTGACAAGGCTCTTAGCAAAATCAACCATGAGAAAAAATTTTAAAAAACAACAAACTTAAAAGATTTAAAATTATTAACTATAAAAATAACACTTTTTATATCTTTATAATATATTTTTACAATTAAATTTTTTTAACGCATCATTTCATAAAATCAATTAAATACAGTTCAAATTAAAATATAAGTATTTAAACTCATTCAATATTAAATATCGTATAATTAAATCCTAATCAATATTATTTTATTTTTATAAATTTTATAGAGATTATTTTTTATACTTCTCTAAAAAAAATTGATTTAATTATATAACATAACAATATTTATTCAATGAAAAACAAACAATAACTGAGAAATAACTTTTAATGTTTTAATATTGCCTCGGATTCGGAATCATGCTTGAACGCTTTGTAAGCTTTCTTCAATATAATTTCATTTATGAAACCCCGTGATGCAATTATTTGTTAAATAATTACTATTTGCTCAAACATTCATGCCAAAAATAGCTAGTACTTACCAATTTAGAAAACTAAGTAAAATGGTAAGAATCACAAACCACTAATAGGGCTCTACCATGGCATTAAAGAAACTTCCATGTTAAAAAATGTATTACATATATATATAAAACATAAAAAAAAACATGTTTGTTTTAGAAAATTAAAAGTAAAAACACGTGGATAGCTAGATAATTTTAAAAGTAGAGGAAAAACTTTTTACAACGAATTTGATAATTGACCAGCAAGGAATACCGTCAGGTGTTTGATAAAATGCGTATAGATTAAACGATGAGAAATGCAAGGAGGTATATTTTAGCTGTCTTATCAGATGGATAATTGCGTAATTCCTCACTATAAAATATTTGAACTCCTTTTCTTTTTATTCCCTACACCAAATAATTAGAAAGATATTAAGATTTAAGTGCATATGATAACCTTCATGAGAATTTTTTAAAATTTAATCCCTACTCCAGGAGCATCACAAACTGCATCATAAACTGAACTCCAAAGAACCACTTCCACGCAGAAGAAAATAAAATAAAAAATAAAGAGCCACAGAACAAATGTTGGGAACTCTTAGACGCCATAAGTTTAACAATCAACATGTAATGCCATAAATAAAGAAAAAGAAAAGCCACACGGTAACATAAAAAAATTACCAACGAATCCGATCATTCCACAGAATTGGCCTCGCTTTTTCAGACGCATTCACATGCACGAACAAATACATTTTTCTAATGCTACAGAATAATCTTTCTACTGCTAGGGAGTAGGGACATAAGATAATTTAATCAGACCTTTGACCTTTCCATCGAATGGAGTGCAAGACTAAGTCATAACCAGTATGAAAAACCCAGATAAACATATATATAAAGTGCTTAACTACATAGTATTCAGAAAGGGAGGGGGAAGGGTCTCTACATAGTAAATTTGTTCAAATATAAAAGCATTTAAAGTAAGAACAGTTGAAAACTTGCATGCTTTCTGAACAGTCAGCCTAGAATTAAAAAAAAAGTAATTATAAAAAAAAAGGTTCACATATGATATGCATGCCTTTGCTATTAATATTACTCACAGCATACGCCTGCGCTTCTTTGCAAGATTTTCAAAGATCTGGTGGATATCTTCAGAGGTAATTGGCTTTGACGAGTCAAAGGATTCCTGCAGAGGAACAAAATTCATAATTGAACATCAAATTTTAAACGTACAACGTGAAAGAAGAAGAAAGAGGTCATCTAGGGCCATACCATGAAAGAATGAAGCTCATCCTTCATATCTGCAATGCCATTCAGAATCTCCATCTTCTCAACATGACCAAGATTGTCCAATAGACTTAACTCAGCACCTTCTTGTTGCTGCAACTTCTGTTCTCTCTTCTGCTTTGCCATTTTTTCATACTCCATAATCGAGTCTTCCTTGTCAAGAAGAAAACTGATAGACTTATGCTTGTAAAAATCACTACATCCTTCACATCGACAGAGGACATCCCTCCAATTTTTCGATAGAAACATTGGTTTCTTCTCTAAACCAGGGGGAGAAACCATAAGATCAACACCATGAAGACATGCATTTTGTGAACTGGCACTATTATTGCATTTATCAATACCCATATCATTCCCTGGATTTTCCTCAAGTCTCCTACTTGAGCCATCAGAAACACATTCTAATTTAGCATCTGCCAATATATGATCATTTCGAGGAGATATATTAGAACCATTGTTATCCTTTCCAGATCCACAAGTCAAGGGTGTATCAACCACAACATCTTTGTTTTTACAGGCACTAACAGTAGCAGTATGCTGCTTCTTCTCTGCTGTCCAGATGGATTTAGGATATAGTATCAAGAAAGAACAAACAGCTGAGCATGTTCCACATATAAAATCCTCATAGAGAGGCTCTCCTTCCTCATCTCTTGGAACCTGGTTTGTATGATAAGTGATAGTTATTATATAATTTGGTATGAAATGAGATTTGGGCAAGCGCAAAAAAAAAAAAAAACGGAATGGCTTAGCAGCAGACAGTAACACAAGAAGATGAACTTCTTCACAGATAATGAAAACAAGGATTAAGATACTCAAAGGATTTTTCAAGTTCAAACCATCTATCAACACGAATCATGGTGCAATTACAAATTTGTCCCTCAATTCAACAAATAGTCACAGGGCGCAATAACATTATATATGTTTCATCAGCTAATATCGTTTTAGCTACTATGTTAAAGGGTTACGAGGAAAATAGTAACCCCGACAGTATAACCAAGACACACTAAAAAAAACAAACAAACGGAGGAAGCATCTCAAGTTACCAACCTCATCAGAAGATCCAAGACCAATATGCTCCTCATGGAACCAGTCTTCACATACACAACACTGAATCATCTCTACTTGTTCTTCAGCATCTGGATCAGGGTAAGGACGGCCACATGAACAGTATGCGCCTTTGAAGTTATGGCTATAAGAATTCTGACTATTTTCAATATCTTTATTTGGGAACAGCTTGCAAAAAAATTCCCCAAATTTGGAATTTCCACAATCGCACCTAAAGTTTCTCTTGGTCCATAGTTCCACAATCTTGTCCAAAGTTCAAACATGGTAACAAAGACATCGTTGGTGACCAAAAAACACTGTTAGATAATAGATATTGGAAAAGATGTAAAATTAAAAATTAAAAAAACATATACATAATAAAAAAGGAGTCACATACATGATGCTATCTCTAAATTCGGCATAGTAAAACACAGATATCGACCAGCATAATAGAAATAAGGATTCCTGTAAATGTAATGGTTGATCTTACTATTAATTGCCCGCGTAGACTTTCTAATCTCAGGGATTAGTTGTGTGGCGTAGGACTTATATACACAACACCTTAATTTTGTTTATACTGGTTAATATACTTCTAAAATATGAAAATGGCTAGTATTCACTACGACAATATGTAAAATAAAGCACACTATGCTAGAAAGAAGATGGACTGAAAGAAAACCTCATGGCCATCATGGCAACACAGGCTGCAAGCTGTGCAAACTCCAGCATTTCCATCAGGGGTGCATGTCAGGCATGAGAAAATTGCTTGCCGCTTCATATAGCCCTTGTTGTATGTACACTCCTTGCCTTCATCACCTCCAAGAACCAAATCTGCTTCCTGTGAATAATATAAAGAACAAAGAAAATAGTCAAAAGAAGTCAACAACTTTTACTGTCCTTATAATTCTGTAACTTATCAAATGGGTTGAGCTCAAGCTTTTAAATGTAGAAATTGCCCGAGAACTATAGAAGTTAAAGAAAGCTTAGATGGAGGCTGTAAAGCCTAAGACGTGATTTACTTATGCTAGGAGGAGGGGTAATTCTGAGAATGCTCAAAGTGGCCGAAGTGGGTGTATGGTGCATGTGTGTGGTCCCAATATAGCATTTTATTTAGGAAGTTTGTTAGGAATTTTGCATGTGGGAGTCAGTTTGTTACGTTAAAAGGGATGGTAGGAGGTGTGTGGGGGATCATTGAGCAATTGTATGAGCTCTTGGAAGAGTCTCCAAGCCTATCGAATGCTTGGGAGAAGTTAATGTAATTCTCCAGTTTTATTAATAAGAAATCAACCACCATTACATTCTAGAATTATTGTTGTGTTTCTGATTGCTAACTGAGTTCATAACAAACTTGGTATCAAAGCAATTGTTCCTGGGTAAATGGAAAAAACTACTAATCAACGAATAGAGGCGATGGAGGAAGTGATTAGGACTGTGCAGCGATTTAAGCAGATGTTTAAGCTGCATGAAGAGACCCTATGCCACACAACAACATCTACCAACAAGGAAAAAAAGACATTGGTACAAAGCCCTATGAGTGGAAACTACCATGGAAGTTTGCAAGGAACTGGGAACTTGAGTAACTCCTTGAAAACGCGACATGATTTTTGATTTCAAAAATTAGATATGCCTCTGTTCTACAGTAGTAATCCCAATGGGTGAGAAGGCTACACAAGCTTTTGAAGAACTGAAAAATGCTATGACCCATGTGCCAGTACTTACAATACCAGATTTCTCAAGGTTATAATTAAAGAAACAGATGCATCTAGCTATGGTTTGGGAGCTGTGTTACTACAAGAACAGATGCCAGTGGCCTATTACAGTCACACATTAGGCCCTAGGGCTTGTTTGAAGTGAATTTATGAAAAGGAGCTGATGGCAATTGTGTTTGTTGTCATGAAATGGAGGCGGTGTTTCATTGTCAAAATAGATCAACAAAGTTTAAAGTTTCTGCTGGAACAGAGAGTGGTTCGCACTAAGTATCAAAAATGGGTGACCAAGCGGATGGGCTATAACTTTGACATTCAATACAAATCTGGTGCAAGCAATAGGGTGACAGATCCTCTCTCAAGAAGACCTTAACAGATTGAATTTGCTTAACTGGCTCTACCACTATGGCAACATTGGGCAACCTTACAAGATGAAATTTCTCAGGATGAAGCTTTGCAGTAGCTCATCTAAGACATTTTGGCTGGAATTAGACAACCTGTGGGGTTCACAGTTCACAATGGAATGCTATTTTTTAAAAGGAGGCTAGTAATCCCTAGAAATTCCAAGCTACTTAATTCTATTTTGAAAGAGTTTCATGCTACTCCCATTGGTGGCCATTCGGGAGAGACAAGAACTTATAAGAGAGTAGCCTCTAAGCTCTACTAGGACAGAATGCACAAAGATGTGATCAGGTGTGTGAAAAATTGTGTAGTGTGCCAAAAAAACAAATACTTAACTACCACTCCAGCTGGATTACTCCAACCAATACTCATTCCAAACCAAATTTGGGAAGAAGTAACCATGGACTTCATAGAAGGGTTACCTCGATCTGAAAGAATCGACACCATCTTGGTGGTAGTTGATAGGTTAAGTATGCACATTTCATAGGGCTAAGACACCCCTTTACAGCCATTTCAATGGCTGGAATTTTGCCAAAAAAGTGGTTAAGCTCTATGGTCCTCCACAATCTATTATTTCAGATTGCAACAGAATTTTTTTAAGCAAATTTTAAAATCAGCTCTACAAATTGCAGGGTACATCTCTTAAAAGAGGTACAACATACTACCCTCAAATTGATGGGAAAACTGAGGTAGTAATCAGATGTTTAGAGACCTATCTATGTTGTTTTGCTTCAGAGAAACCTCGTTCTTGGGGAAGATGTCTACATTGGGTAGAAAACTAGTGCAATACAACATACAATACCTCAATTGGCACCAAACCATATCGTGTGGTCTATGGCAAAGAGCCTCCTATTCTTATTCGGTATGAAAAAAATACAAGCGTCTATGCTGGACCAAATGTTGGAAGATCGAGATGCAAACTTAGATGATTTAAAGATGTACTTATTGCGTGCTCAACATAAAATGAAAGCATACGCTGATCTAAGCAACATCAAGAAACATTTGAGGTTGGAAATTTAATATTCCTTAAATTGAGACCATATCGATAACAATCACTCGTTAAGCGCAGATATGAAAAGCTGGCTGCACCCTACTATGGACCTTATAAAATTCTTCAACAAATTGGTCAAGTAGCTTACAAACTTGAGCTCCCATCTTCTACTTTCATCCACCCTACCTTTCATGTCTCTCAACTACATAAAGTTCAAGGAACGACAAATTCCTCTTCAATTTTGCCTACACAGCTTTCTCCTGATTTAGAATTGTTAGTTGAGCCTGAACAATTGTTGGGAGTTCGTCCTAAGGTGCAGGGTCAGACTAGCGAACTTGAAATGTTGCTGAAATGGAAGAATCTCCATGATTATGAAGCAACTTGGGAAGATTACTACATGATCCAGAAACAATTTCCTTCCTTTCACCTTGAGAACAAGGTGTATGTTTTGGGAGGGGGTAATGTTAGGCCTCAGATGCAATTTATTTATGCTAGGAGGAGGGGTAATTCTGAGAATACTGAAAGGGGCTGAAGTGGGTGTATGGGGTGGGTGTGTGGTCCCATTATAGCATTTTATTTTACATTTTATTTAGGAAGTTGTTAGGAATTTTGCATGTGGGAGTCGGTTTTGTTTGAGCCAGTTTGTTATGTTAAAAGGGATGGTAAGAGGTGTATGTGGGATCATTAAGTGATTGTATGAGCTTAACTCTTAGAAGAGTCTCCAAGCCTCTTGAATGCTTGGGAGAAGCTGATGTAATTCCTCAATTTTATTAATGAGAAAGCAACCACCATTAAATTCCCGAATTATTGTTGTGTTTCTGAATTCAATTCTGAAAGTTCTTACTGCTAACTGAGTTCATAACAGATGCCTGAATATTAAGGAGAAGAAAAGGTTTAAAATGATATATTTACAAAACCAAGTTGTATACTGTCCTTTTAGTTTAATAAATTGTGAAAACATTGAGCTTAAGCTTATAAATGCAGAACCTAACATGAGCTTGATAAATTTCTTAAACTTAATCTATACGTCTTGTTAATTAAAACCAAAAAAATACCCAGTAAAGCCACATGAATATTTTATAAGCTAAGCTTTAACATCCATGTAATGCTATGAAGTTTTAAATGATGGAACCCAAGCTTGAATCAAGCATTACACAAAGCTAAGATTGCCTGAAGACAGGCCAACAAAGGTCTAGCTGCATGACCTAAACTTTTAACTCAATGAAGCCCTTCTTATTCCTACTGGTATCTATTTTCTAAGATCCAATCATACATCCCAAAAACCCTTCTGCAATGGCACGTTTCATAAGATGCTAGAACACTGTTTTAAATTTTAATGATAAATACTAGCTTTGATCTTTGTTATGAACTTCAGATAAAAAACCGAATACACTTAAGCTAATCAAGGAGTTGCTGACAATAACAATGAAAATGCGATATCCACACTGTGAAGAGTATAGAGAGATAAGAAAGAATGATTTAATGTTGTATTGGTGTGTCTTAGAATGTACATGGAGAACTCTATTTATAGAGTTGTAACAAGTGTAGTACAAATGTAGTACAAGTGTAGTACAAGTGAAATAGTGGAAGTGTAGTACAAGTGAAATAGTGGAAGTGTAGTACAAGTGAAATAGTGGAAGTGTAGTACAAGTGAAATAGTGAAAGTGTAGTACAAGTGAAATAAATATAACTTAACATCCCCCCTCAAACTCAAGGAGGAAGAGAAACAATCAACTTGAGTTTGGAAACTAATTCTTGAAATCTGCCTGGTAGATGAGATTTGGTGAAGATATCAGCTGTTTGATCTGTGGAGGATATTGATTTGAGACAAACAGTATTTTGAAGAACATGTTGACGAACAAAATGACAATCAATCTCGATATGTTTTGTTCATTCATGAAATACATTATTGTGAGCAATCTGAATAGCACTCTGATTGTCACAATATAGGATAGTTGCATTTGATTGGAGAATACCCATATCAGCAAGTAACCAACGGAGTCAAAGAAGTTCTTGAGTGGTGTCAACAAGAGCACGATATTCAGCTTCAGTGCTGGATCAAGAAGTGAGGGATTGTTTCTTACTTCGCCAAGATATGAGAGAGTTTCCAAGAAAGAAACAATATCCAATAGTAGAACGACGATCAGTTGGGTCACCTGCCCAATCAGCATCAGAGTAGGCGGAAAGAAGAAGATTAGACTTGTTGGAGAAGTGGAGACCGTGAAACATGGTGCCTTTGATATAGCGGAGAATGCGAAGAACCGCAGCATAATGGGTAAATCGTGGAGCAGATATGAATTGACTAACCAGATGAACAGCATAGGCAATGTCAGGACGAGTGACTGTGAGATAAACAAGACTGCCTACTAGTTGTCTGTATAATGTGGCATCTGAGAGAATAGTACCATCTAATGGAGTAAGTTTAATATTGGTTTCTAGAGGTGTTGATGCAGTTTTACAATCAGTAAGGCCAACCCGATTAAGAATATTAGAAGAGTACTTTGCTTGAGAGAGATAATATCATTGAGAATCAGATGAGATTTCTAGGCCTAAGAAGTAGTGGAGACGACCAAGGTCTTTCATTTCAAATTGATGGCTCAGAAACTGCTTGAGATCAATAATTCCATTAGAGTCATTTCCTGTTATGATCATATCATCTACATAAAGGAGTAGAAGTGTTACACCAGTGGGAGTCTTCCGAATAAAGAGACCGAAGTCATAAGAACTGGAAGTGAAACCAAAGTCAGTAAGTGTAGAGCTGAATTTGGCAAACCAAGCTCGAGGAGTTTGTTTGAGGCCATAGAGAGCACGACGAAGTCTGCATACTTGATGAGATGAATGAGTGTATCCAGGAGGAGGTTTCATATAAACTTCCTCAGTTATTTCTCCATTGAGAAAAGCATTTTTGACATCCATTTGAAACATGTTCCAATTTCGCAACAAAGAACAAAGAATGATACTTCTCAGAGGTAAGGCGAGCTACAGTGCAAAAGTTTCTTCATAGTCGATTCCATATTCCCGTGTAAAACCCTTTGCAACCAGGACGAGCTTTATATCGTTCCACGGACCCATCCGAATGAGTTTTGATTTTGAAAATCCACTTACAACCAATCAAAGATTTATTAGATGGAAGATCAACAAGATCCCACGTATGTGCTTTTGTTAATGCACGTAATTCATCCGTCATAGCTTCGCCACGAGGATTAGAAATAACTTCTCTATAGTTTTGGGGTTCATGTTGAGACAAAATAGTAGAGAAACATTGGTAATCACGAAGATGAAAAGGAAGACTACTTACACGAGTAGAACGACGAAGTGATGACTCTGGACAATCAGGTAGTTGGTCTTCAGAAGATGTTGTTATGGTAGGATCAGCAGAAGGAGCAGACACATCAGGAAAAGCCGTAGTAGACGATGGTGAGGGTAATGGAGCAATGTCAGGAGGAAATAAATCAATAATTGGGTCATTAAAAAATGAGAGTGAGGTAGGAGATGAGACATGAAATGAGGAAATAGAGGAAAACATTTTATGTTCCCAAAAGATGACATGACGAGAGATGCGCAATCGTTTAGAGATAGGGTCCCAACAACGATAACCTTTGTGTTCTATTCCATACCCTAAGAAACAACAAAGGCGAGCACGAGGTTCTAATTTATTGCGTTCATGAGGGTGAAGAAGAACAAAACAGTATGACCAAACACTTTGAAGCGGTTCATAAGATGGAAAAGTACCATAGAAACGCTCATAAGGAGATGCATTGTGAATAATAGGCATAGGAACACGATTGATGGTATAAACAACAGAAGAGTCGCTTCACCCCAAAAGCGTTAGACAAGAACTAGAAATGAGGAGAGTGCGAACAAGATTAAGAATATGTCTGTGTTTTCGCCGCCTCTTCTATTTTGTTGAGATGTGCCAGGACAAGAATATTGAGAAACGGTCCCATTTTGTCGAAGAAAATTTAAAAACTTTGTTTCTTTATATTCCATAGCATTATCAGCTCTAAGTACTTTGATATTTTGAGAAAATTGGCTTTTAACCATTTGGACAAAATCATAATAAATTTTGGATAATTCAGATCTATGTTTCATGAGAAAAATCCATGTGAATCTTGAATAATCATCAATAAAAATGACAAAGTAAACACATCCCCCCATAGTAGAATGTGGGGATGGACCCCAATCATCAGAATGAATTAAGTCAAAAGGGGAGACAGAAGTAGAATCACTTTTATTAAAACATAAAGCAGGTTGTTTTCTCAATTGACAAGGCAAACAATTTATATTATCAGAAATAGAAACAGATCCTAATTTACCAGAAGATGCTAAGGGACGAAGACGTCCCTATAGACGTATGGCCTAGACGAGCATGCCATAGGTTGATAGGAGTAGTAGGAGCAACAACTAAGTACGAGGAGAATTGGGTAGATGGAGGTCGATAAGTTCAAATAATCGTCCAACCTTACGGCTATCTCAAGGATCTGTCTGTCTGTGGATCCCGCATACGACAACTGTAAGAGGAAAAAGTAATAGTAAGACCAAGTTCACATAATTGACCAACAAAGATAAGATTTAGAGTAAGGTTGAGAATATGAAAGGTGTCAGAAAGTGATATAGAAGATGTGAAAACTTGTCCTACAGCATTAACATGCATATGTGAACCATTGACAGTTTGAATTAAAAGTTTGGAGATGGAAGATTGTGTGGGAGAAAAGATATGAGTATCATGAGTCATATGGTTACAACAAGCAGAATCAAAATACCATAAAAATTTACCTGATGTGAGAGACAAGGCAGTAGAAGGAGGATTACTAGATTGTGAGAGAACATGTTTAAGAAGACCTTCAAGTTCTTGAGTAGAGAAGGTAAATTTGTCATGATTATCCTCGAAACAAGAAGAAGGATAGATGAGTTACTATTGTTACCTGAAGCATGTTGAGAGGGATTCCGAGAGGGATTCCGTGAGGAATGTTGAGAGGGATTCCGTGAGGAATGCTGAGAGGGATTCCAAAAGCAATCTCTATTAAAGTGTCCTGGACCCTTCTTGTGACAATATATACATACCTGAATGGGACATGTAAGAAGCTCATGATTGGGGTTGTGACAGTAGGTGCAGCCTTGATGCTTGAAGTCCTCTTTTGAACCTCCTTTAGGACGATAAAATGGGGTGGCAAGAACAGAATCTGTATGATGAACTTTGAAAACCCCTATCCGAGTTTCTTCAGAGCGAAGCTCGGTTACAGCAGTATCTAAGGATGGAAAAGGACTCCGATGGAGTAAGGAAGCCCGAACAGGTTCAAATCGATCATGGAAAGCCATGAGAAAAATAACAAGACGCTGGTGATTACGGCAAGTTGCAAACATCTCAGCATCAATCTTGTTCGTCCAAGTTGGTTCAAAGAGAACGAGTTGATCCCAAATAGTATGCATTTCAGAGAGAAATTGGTTAATGGTTTGATCAACCCTTTGGCGTTTGGTATGAAGAGTTGTTAGAAGTTGATATTGGTTGGCCAAATCTGTTGTAGTGAAACGAGCCTCAAGAAATTCCCAAACTTCTTTAGCAGTGTCAAAACACCCAAATTCACCATGGATGGAGGGTAAGGTGGTGTTATGGAACCAGGTAATAATTTGATGGTGTTTACTCTCCCAATCTTCAAGGCGGTCAGCAAATAAAGAGTTGTTTTCAGTGGTTTCTTGGATGGGTATAGAGATATCACCAGTTATGAAACGTCATAACTTGCGTCCTTTCAAGAAACTTTTCATTGCTTGTGCACAGGCTAGGTAGTTAGTATCATCAAGGGTGATAGAGATTGGTTTTGGGACATCATTTCGATCCATTTTAACGAAATAATGGAGGAAATGTAAAGCAAATATATAGAAACAGTATAAAGGAGATATCCTTAAAAATAAAAAGAGGAGTTGAAAACAAGCCTGGAATCGGGTTGAGGTGAGCCGGGTTGGAATGAGCCGAGTTGAGATGAACCGGGTTGGAATGAGCCGAGTTGAGATGAACCGGGTTGGAATGAGCCGAGTTGAGATGAGTCGGGTTGGAGTGAGCCGGGTTGGAGTGAGCCGAGTTGAGGTGAGCCGGGTTGAGAGTGAACCGAGTTAGGGTGAGCCGGGTTGGCTGTGATGAAAAGAGGCGAAATTTTGATAGAAATTTTAGAGGTATATGAGAGGCTCTGATACCATGTGAAGAGTATAGAGAGATAAGAAGAAAGAATAATTTAATGTTGTATTAGTGTGTCTTAGAATGTACATGGAGAACTCTATTTATAGAGTTGTAACAAGTGTAGTACAAATGTAGTACAAGTGTAGTACAAGTGAAATAGTAAGTGTAATACAAGTGAAATAGTACAAGTGTAGTACAAGTAAAATAGTGGAAGTGTAGTACAAGTGAAATAGTGGAAGTGTAGTACAAGTGAAATAGTAGAAGTATAGTACAAGTGAAATAGTGAAAGTGTAGTACAAGTGAAATAAATATAACTTAACACACACATCCATTTTCATTTTAGTTTAAATGACTTCTCATTGTCCTAAACATTAGATATCAGAAGTTAAACCCGACATCCAATGTAGTCATTTTCTTGGTAACCTTATACAACAACGTTTTCTAAACAGCCTAACCCTGAAACTTGCAATTATTTAGCATAATTAGAACAAGGAAAATAGAATAAAATTGAAGATTGATAGATAAGAATAAGGCGTACCAGCTCCTGTTCTTCAACGCCTTCAAGGTACTCTTTGATGGAAACGGTCTGCTCCACTTCATCATCAAACACATCAGCCATTCTCACACAAGCTTCAAACTACTAGTTTCGAACAACAAAATGAGACAACTCTTATACGAGTCTTACTCCCAAACCTGATATACTTTATGTCAGCAAAAAAATATAGAATTGGAATTAATTGTAACATAAAAATAAAATGCAAAAAGAAATTCCCCAAATCAAGAAACCCTAGAAGCAATGAAAGGGGCAAAATGGTCGCAATAGCATGAGACCTAATACTGTGATTAGTGAATTTACGAGCCCTAGGATGTCTGTCGGAGGTACTTCTAAGTTCTAAGCTGGACGAGGATGGAAGGAAGACGAGGGAGACATCGAAGAGCGTGCGAGAGAAAGAAATAGAAAACAACGAGTACTTGCAAATAAGGTTAGGGCGTTACTATATATGAACTGAGGACTATAAGGACATTTTCCCGCCATTTTCCTACTGAATGCTTTCCCCAAAATCCAAAAGTAAAACAATGAGATGCAAATAAGAAAATTTTTACTTGCTTAGTATGTAATTTTTATCTAATAATCCCAATTTCTTTTTAAAAAAATATTTATCTATGTAATATATTATTGTTCATATTTCTTTATTTAAAAATTAATTATTTTCATAAAAATTAAAATTTTGATATTCTAAGTTAAGTGTTTTAAGTTATTTAACTTTTATACACGTAAAATTTTATTATTTTTTATCAAATAAAATATTAAAAACTACTTAGTTTTTTTCAAATCAAATTTTTTAAAAAAGTATTATAAACCACTTAGCATTATTGTCAAGAAAAAATTAATTTTAATTTTTTTTATATTTTTGAAAGATTTGGTTAACATTTTAATTTTTTTTTTTGGACAAAACTAAATTATTTTTGACAATAATTTTTTACTCAAAAAAATATTTGATGGATAGTTAGACAAAAGTTCGATGACTCCAAAAGTTTTTTTAATTATGTTAAGAAATTTTTTTTACTTATTTATTATTTTTTATAACAATTTATTGTTTTGACTTTAAAAAAATGATAGTACTAATAACAAATATAGTTAAAATTATTTCTAAAAACAAAAACCAATTCTTAAAAATCAAAAACAAACTTTTATTTTCATTTATACCTTACTTGAATTTGAATTAAAAAAATCACGGACACTTGAATCATTGAAAAATGTCACATCATTTTTACAAATTTTCCTCAACTAGATGACCCGTATAAATCAGTACAGAACAATAGAGCTGAACAAAGTGTCATTTCACAAACTATATTCATTGAGAAATTAAAATTGGTGTAAAGCTTACAACAACATCACTACACAAAAAAAAAAAATCCAAAGCTGCTTTTAAGTACAACAAAAGACTTCTCCCAATAGGTTTGAAAAGCTGTTTCCAGTCATCCCAATCCACACACTTTCACACTCTTACTCTGTGCATCTCTTTCAAACCTATCTATATAAATAGTAAAGTTGAGGAGAAAGAAGATGAGCACTTCCTTTAAACTCTCTTCACACCTTTCGTCCCTAATCTTTGACTTTATTTATCATGCTCTCATCTTAAAAAAGGCTATTCAAATTCCAAATCACATGCAACTATAAAAAATTTAAGAAAATTTGACAAAAAAAGAAACTGCACAATTCTTGAATTACAACCTCAAAAACTGCATCGACATCTCTCTTTTCTCTTTTCGGTAACCAAGTATCGTATTTTCTCATGCTAATGTATAACTTGAGACTGAGACAAATGCTTGAGAAGCAGAATGAATGTAGACAAACTCGAGGCTTTTACCAGCAGGCAAGGAAGTCAACCATGAAGGGAAAACATAAGAATCTCCAGCTTTTGTGAGACCCCATAGAGGACCGTAAAGTTTGGATATCGAAAGCTTCACATCCTTGAGAGTCTTGGTCGACTTGTTGTTTACTACCGTGGAATATCTGTAGTATGTCTTTCCCTTGCTGGTCCATGAAGTAGTCAACTTTTGCTCTATGGCAATTGGAACAGAAGAAGCTGCAGAAAATCTTCTCAATTAAATCCCACACTTAGGTCGTTTTGATTTGTTGAATGAAAACTTAACCAGAACATGTAATAAGAATATGAATGGTAATAAATAATATTACTATTATTATATTTGTTTGAATAACGTAGCAAAATAATGATAAGTATTAAAGTAAAATTTATAAAATTATAAATAAAGAAAGTTAAAATTTAAATTGAAATTTTTTAGTTTCAAAATGAGATAAAATGATTAAAATAAATAAATAATTATATAAATGTGTATATCTTTTAGCGTATACCTGATGTGTGCGTATACCTGATGTGTGTGAGAGGAATAAGAATTTTTACTATTATTAGAATGCTTTACATTTCATTCCAAATTATCAGTCAAATCAAATATAATAAAACCTTTAACCATTTTCATTATCATTCCTATTACTCTTAATCAAATATAATTTTCATTACCATTCGTATTACTGCTAACCAAACATAACCTTTAGTATCTATATCAACATAATGTTAAACAAATATTTTATTTACTATTTTTAGCTAACTAAAATCTAATTGGGTTTTGACAAGAAAGAAAGAAGTCTAATTAGGTGATCACCTGTATACTCGAACTCTTTGAAGATAACGAAAGTCGTAGATTTTTAGATACATATCTAAGTGTCAAATATATTAATTTTTTTATAAATTTATACTAAATTAGAGTGTCCAAATACACACACTCATGTTCATGTTATGTTGTTTAGACATAGGTACTTAACGAAATATGAAGATTAAAGAGTAGGTGATTAGATTTTTATTAAAAATCCAATGGGTGTACGGTATACTAGGAACTTTTACAGATCACATGCAGCTAAAAAGAGGGGCTGTAAAGTACCTGGAGCTGCTGGACTGGTTTTAGGTTTTGGAGAAGGTTTTTGGGAAACATGTTTGAGTGCTGGAACAACCACTGAAAGTTATGAAAATGCATAATCAATAACCTTCAAAGCTTGACATCAAACACCGACACAAAGTTAAGAAGAAAAAATGAATCACAATTATGACTTTAGATGATAATTTACCAGGTAAGAGCTGGTTATAAACACCATGACCACCACTAAGTCTTGCAAATATTCCAAGCAAGGGAGCATTGTTGTAGGTAGCAGGTTCTGTCTGTTCATAGTTATCTCTTTCATCAGCAAAGTTGTCATAAGCATCAGGGCCACCAACAATGGCACCAGTAAGTAAGTTTGGATCACTTGCTTTTGTACTAAACCAAGTGGCATAACCACCTCGGCAACTCACAAATGAAGGATTAACCTTAATGGAAACAATTGATGATCCCCTATGGTGAACTTGTTTTGGGTAGTTGTTTCCATAGCCAACCATATAACTGGTTGCTCTAGGATTGTCTCCAAGAATGTAATCAACCTTAAAATTCCAACAAGTCATAACAGTAACCATTAACTTTCTTCGTCTTCTTTTGTCGTCATATCAATAACCATGGCAGTAAAATAATGACAAAAAAAATCAAAATTACCTGAGATTTTGCAAAGGATAGAAGCTGAGACGATGGGACATATCCAGAAGAACACTTCATGTATTTTCCAGAAGATGCCAAATAATCAGAGTACACTGTGACTAGGAAGGAAGCACTTGTTACAAATTGCATGTTGTTCCATCTCTGGCGGAAAATAAGGCCACCAGGAGTCTTTTGTACATTGCGAGTGCCCTTTCCAAGGCAAGAACACATGAAGTACTCCGCCTTTTGCCGATACCTTTCAAATACTGGTGCATAGGGACCAGCCTTTCCTTGCATTAAGAACTGCAGGGATATAAACAAAAACATTTATCAACTCACCACATATAACTACAAATCAATGAAAATGCGACAACCCAATTTTATGTTAGATAGATTGAATTGTCATTTTTATTTTTATTTTTAAATAAATGGTTGCACACTCGTACACTCTTTTTACTTGAGGCATATGACATTACGAGACAATTGACTGAATTTGCATATAATTGAATTAATGGTAATTAGTAAACAGACAACAGACTGTTAGTGTACCTTAGCAACGAGGGTTTGAACTCCAGCATACTTAACATCCCAACCAAACTCGGTCATGCCCCATCCAGTTCCACCCATGGAGTCACCATTCCTTCCAAGATAGTCCAAGTAATACTTGTTGTTCGAAGCCTGGTACAACCACGCAGCAGCCCAGAGCAACTCGTCCTGTACGCACGTCAAAAACCCATAAGTATAATATCTGAACTTAATCTGGGGCTTTTCAAATGTCTTTTTTACTTAATGGCTCAGGGGCTCATGGTACATAAGTACTTACATTGTATCCACTAATAGACCGGTAGTATTTCTGTGCGACAGTAATGCTACTGTCATATTTGCCCCTGTACTTGTCAGCAAAATCAAACAGCTGAATGCAAGAGAAAAAAAAAACAATCAACACGTCAGAATTTAGATTTACAAATCACAAATCTATGGGTAAATTATTATGGTTAAAAATGGCACTTTCAGAAAGAAAGAAAAAAAAGGGAAGCTTCGTGGAGGCCTCACAAAAGACTACTTTTAAAATAATTATTTATTTTTCTGAAAGTAATTAGCGTACATAATCGTTATCATTCATATTAAAAATAAATTTGACTTATATAGTACACATTTTTAAAGAAAATATTTACACTAAAAAAATATAAATAATAAGAAATATGGTGTCAATTTTAATACAAAAATAATTAATAATTTATCTGAATTATGTGCTACTTTATAGTTTATATGCCCAAAATAGTCGTCCTAACATAAACAAAACATCCATCTTTTATCCATAGACTGCTCACATTTACTTTATAGTTTATATGTCCAATTATTATATATTTTTTAAGTATTAATGACACATGCAGATTGCATTAACAATCCAAAAATAAGATACGAGTATTGGACTCGTGACAAAAGTGTGTCGGTTCAATTCCACCGGCGGAACTAGCACGTGAGCAATAGCAAAAAATAAAAATAGCACTTGGGGAATATTTTCACGTGGACGGCTGAGATAAGAAAATAGATAGTACGGCCAAGAAACACAATACCCGCATCAATCGGGCAAATACTTTGAAAGTGGATCCAAAATATGTGCCGTATTTGGCGACGAAGTTGGGTGCTTTTTTTTTTTACAACAAAAGCGAGGCAGTGGGAACATAAAGAAAGTAGGAACTCAAACGACCTGGCTGACAAAAAGTAAGCCTAACCACAGCTGCCTAGTTAATGCGACTAATTTATGCTATTATACTCATTTCAGAAATTTTAAAACAATAAAAAATAATAAATTTTAAAATTTATAATAGAAGTAAACAGTATATTAAAATTATATGTTTTCATTCGTGTTCCATCCTATCCAAATAAATTTAAAGATAATCAATCCAAATTTATATAAATTCGAAAAGATTATATTTTTTTGAATTAAATAAGATTCGATTAATATTTAAATTTATTTATGAATTATTATTATAAATAAAAAACGACATCCATAAATTAAAATTTTAAATTGATATTTATAACAAATATTATTATTTATAGTCACAAATAAAAAAAATCAAAAGAATACAAAATATGTTTGTACAATTATTAAATTATTATAAATATTTTTATTATTTTAAATTAACATAATATTTAAATATAACATATTATAAAATAAAATATACATTTATATATAATCCAATAGTAATTTCAAACTTATTATATAATTTTTAATTCAAATTTAAACCTATTGTATAACTTTTAATCTGAATCAAATCAAACTACAAAAACTATTAATTCGAACAGATCGAATATAATTTTTTAATTTATACAGATTAATTAGATTATTTGTTTATTTTTATTTTAAAATTATAAAAATAATATATTAATCAATTTAGCATGAATTGCATTATAAATTACTTTAGTTATTTTTTTTGAGTGTTTCATCCCAAATAACTTAAATTTTAAAAAAATCAAATTTACTTAAATTTATATTATTATATTCAAATAATAAAATACATTGTTAAAAATCATATATTCATTTTCATTTTTTACAAGCTTTTTTTAATATTTTTTACATATAATATGATATATTTATGTGCATGAGATTACTTACTATATTAAAAATATTATTTTAAAACATTTAACAAAAAATAAAATTAAATAATTGATCTTTAATTATTTCTTTTCTTATATGAATATTTTTTTTATAATTTAAATATAATAATATAAATTAAAATAAATTTAATCATTTTAAAAATAAAATAACTTGAAATAAATTACTCAAAAATAAAACCACTAAAATGATTCATCTATAAAAGAAAGTGATTTATGATGTTTTCATCCAATCAATTTATATATTTTTTATTATTAAATTTTTTAATATATTATTTAATTAAATACGATTTAAATTAATCATTAATCATGTTAAATTAAATTCAATATATTAAAATAATATTTTTATTAATTTTAGTCTCGTTTATGTTTTGTAATTAAAAATACTATGTAATATGGATTTAAAAATAATATTCCATTTCACTATTTATTTTACTATTTGATTTATTTCTAAAGTTTTTTTAATTATAATTTATAATTATAATTATAATTATGAGATAATTTATAAAAATAATTATAATTATGAGATAATTTATAAAATAATTAAATTATCTATTTTATTTTAATTATAATTAAAATATATTTAATAATATATATTTTTAAAATTATAATTATATATCTAACTTAAAAATATAATGAGTGGTATCATTATATGTGCATTACTATAAAATTTATATCAATTAAAAATATCATTCGTATCATTAACTCATATCCATCGTTCTATTATAAATTTGTTGTCACAAAGATGTTATATAAAATAAATTATCAATAAAAATAATATATTCAATTATTTATATAACTTCATTTTTATACTTATAAAGAAAAATATATTTTTTACTCTATGAAAAATATATATATATTATATTTTTAAACATGTAAAAATATTTTTTATTTTCATAAAAAACAAGTATTTAATATATAAAGAATTAAAAGTAAAACTTTATTATAAAATACAATTAAATTAAAATAATGATATTATCACGATAACTTTTATTATTATATAATAAAAATATTAAATAATAATTTTTTAATATTAATTAAATTTTAATATTACTGTTAATTGATGAAATTATTATTAATAAAATATTATTATAATAATAATAGTTTGTATTTTAAGAAAAATCGCTGTCTTTAAATTAAATCCTAAAATATAGGAGGTTTTTTTAATTTTTGTTTCACGTTTCTTTTTCTGATAAGCTTTTTCCCTTTTAACTGTGTTGTTTGGTTAAGAAATCTTAATATTACTTTTGCGCGCGTACATGTATATATATATATATATATATATATATATATATTTCAAATGTCTTTAAAATTTTATAAATAATATTAAAATATGATAAAATTTAAGTTATACTGATATAAACGTAATTCCAAATTTATTCCTCTTGTTTGGTTTTCACCATTTTTTTTGTTTCTTTCATAAGCACTTTAAAAGGTAGAAATGGGACAAGAAAAGCAGTTAATAAAGGTGAAGAGCTAAGGGACAGTTATTACAATTACGAACCTGGTAGGCATGGTGGAGGAGCTCACCGGCATATGCCGGATCAGAGTGACGGAACACGATAGAAGCTGCGGCCATGGCTGCAGCGGTTTCTCCGGCAAGATCCGATCCGGGATTGCTTGGGTCAATCTTGTAGGCACGGCGGTCGGTGGTCATGTCCTCCGGCCTTTGCCAGCAGTAGTGGTCTGTGTTCCCATCTCCAATCTACAATACCCAGCCGGATTATTACCATTAGTCCATTACTAACAAATTTAGGGTTTGTTTCTTTTTCTGCTGTAGGATGTTCGGCGTCATTTTCAATTAGAATAATAATTATTTATAGTTTAAAATCTAAAATAATTAGAGGAGGACCCAACAATTTTAATAAAAAATTAGAGCTGCTCAAGTGTGTTTTAAGCAGAAAAAATGGTTTAATAAAAGTTCATTGAACGCCATGAATTCTTGAGTTAAAATAACTCACAAGAACTGAAAAAGTGTTGAAAGAAATTACAATGAAATAGACGAAGAGGTGAAAGACAGTACCTCTCCGTAGAGAACATTGGGTTGGGGGTGGGCTTTGATGAAGTAATCAGTACCCCACTTCACAGCCTCCATAGCATGACCAAGCTCACCATTTGCAGCCAATTGCTTGCCATACTCTATTATACTCCATGACATCATCGTAACAGTGAATGCCATGGGTAGTCCAAACTTCACATTATCTCCAGCATCATAGTACCCTCCTACCAGATCCACCTGCAATTCACCCACAAAAGGTTTCAACCACTTCAATTTCGAGCTAGTATAGAAAATGAAGTACTAAAACAGTTTAATTTAATCAAAGCTAGCTTACCCCACTAGTCTTGCCATCGCTTAAGCCAGAATGGCCTCTCCAAGTAACCCTCTGGGTAGGAGGAAGGTAACCAGATCTCTGAGCTTCAAAGAAGAGAATGCTCTTGCTCAAAGCTTGGCCATAGTCATGGCCTGCTAAAGCAAGTGGAAAACAGAGAAGCAGAAACAGAGGAGCCATTGAAATTATTCTAGTAAGCTTTGCCATTTCAACTATACCAGAATTGAAAAAAGTACACCCAAATGCAGAATCACTCTGATAACTTTTACAAGTTTAAAACTGTGCATACGAATGATGTTATATTTTCGTTTTAGAATGAGGAACCCATTAACGTATAAAGAATGTTGGTATCATTTATCAGCTAAAATTTCTGATAAACAACCAAACTATGGAGAGACTCCAATGAATAAAGAGGAAAAGATACTTGAAGAGTGTGTACTGTGTAGGGAGTGAGAGAGGGACGCCAGATTAAGGCACAATATATATATATATATTGAGGAGGAAAGGGAAGTTCAATAATCCGGAGATTGGTAAAAAGAAAAAGAAAATAATTTTTTTAATAATATTCCCATAATTATTTTATTATTGCCATAATTATAATGAAAATAGGATTACAATATTATTACAATTAAAATTATGATTATATTTATTGGGGATAACTTTATTAGTTGATAATAGCATTAAAAAATGATTAATAATATAATGTTAATTTAATACTTATTATTAATTTTATGAACAAACGAATTATAATGATATCATTATTGAATAAAATTGTTATTAATGAATTATTATTGAAATAATAATAATTGAGTGTAACGATATTTGTCAAATATTTTTGTTATAATAAGAGTAAAAATATACAAAATCTTTATTTTCTCTATAATATTAATTATACCTTAGGTTAATATTTTTGAATAAATTTGGTATTAATAAAATATTTTATGATATTAATAATTTATATTGTAATAATATCACTAACTAAATAATTTAATTTGTAATAATATATATATATATATATATTTGAGATAAATGCTAATGTTAGTCCTTAAGCTGTAATAATATTGTTACGTGTATATATATATATTTTGAGATAAATGCTAATGTTAGTCATTTATGCACCATGCTATGCTAAGATTATTTTAATATTTGAGAAAGTTTTAAATTTTTAGATAATATTTAAATATAATGTAAATAATATAAGTATAAAATTAATGTGTTTATTGCATTATTTTTAATTAATTTATTTGGTAATATTTCTGTTTGAAGGCCTAGTTAACAGTTAAGAAAAGAACAGAGCCATGTGGGTGTCTCTGTCTCATTACTCGAAGGGTCGGTGAGGATTTAATGTATTTGTAGAAAAGAAATTACTTCACTCTATTAAACAGAATATGTTTAGTAAGAAAATAGTTAGGGAATGATGTTAAACAAAATTATCAAGTGAAATATAACAACTTATTAATAAAAGTTTATATGGAATAAACTCAGGAAAGTCCGAACCAGTTTGCTTAGTAATTGGATTGTTAAAGTTACAACTTACAAGTTCGAGTATTATTTTAAATGTTAATATTTATTTAAAATCTATTCTTTATATATAAATATTTATTATTATTATTATTATTATTATTATTATTATTATTATTATTATTATTATCATCATCGTGTGCAATCATAAAATATAAGCCTCTTTACGGATGAAATATTTATAGAGAGAGAGAGAGAGAAAATAAATAAATCATGAAAAGGTCGATGAGGATTAGGAATTAAGTGGAAGTGAGATGTAGATAGCTCAAAATAGCTATTCTTCTTACCGTTAGTTTTTCAAATATTCGTCGATATGAATATGAAAGGATTGCTTTTGAAATATTTTTATGAAATAATTAAAATAATATTTTTAAACTTCATAATTATAAATAATATTTTTTAATAAATTTTTTTTATATTTTTATTATTAAAATAAAGTCTAAAAAAACTTTATATTCTTATTATTATAACGGTTAAAAATATTATTTTTGATAATTTATTGATTATTTTTTCGTTAAAGTAAGTCTAATTCATATTGTATAGTATTTGTTCTAAATCTTAAAACATATCGTGTTGAAATAAAAGACCCTTGTATTCAAGGATTATAATATGAATAAATATAATATATGTTTATATTATATATATAAATTAATTATATTTAAAAGAACTTTATACTGTTATATTTTAAAATATTAACATATATATATATTAAATTTTAGGTAAATAATACTTATCATATCTATTTTCAACATCAACATGCATGCATGCTTTTAGTTAATAATTTATTATAATAATGTATTTATAATTGAATGAAAAAATTGTTATTAATTTTTTTTATTTATTTTTTACATAATTTCAAATATGTTGTAGAACAAATAATTTTTTTTAAAAATATAATAATATAGGCACGATGCATATATCTTTAATTAATAACAATAAAATTTAATCTTAAAAAAATATCAAATAAATATTAAAAATGTTATCGGTATCAATGAAAACTTTTGTAAAATTATTGAATATATGGACGAATTTTTTTATATGATTACATTCCATAGTGAATATATAAAGAATTCTATGGATATTTTCATATTTATTTATAAGCAATATACAAGTTTAAAATAAGAATTATATCTGTAGTAGACATTAAAAAAAAATCTTAGCACCATATTCAAAATTGAAAAGGAAGCACACATGCGTTTTCCGTCAAAGAAATTTCTAAGCATTTTCTGATGATATTGATGGAGTGATTTTGAGAATGAAAATGGTCTCGCTTTGCTGTCAATTGTCTGGGAGATTATTTTTATTTAAACATTTTTATATATTATAATTATAATTGAGATTATAATTTTTTATTTGATATAACTATATAAATTTGATTTTATTTATTGATAATATTATATTATATCATTTATAATTTATTTCAAACTAATTATAAATAAAAAAAATTTAAAGTATTTGAATGTTTCATATTATTAATTTTGGAATTATACGTTAATTTTAGAACAACCCTCGACAAATTGAGGACTAATAATAATATATATGCATGAATGCCCAGAAGCTATACAACCCATCCAACCATTAATGGAGTCCACACAAAATTTTCTGGCAGCATATGGAAAATACTTTTTTTTAATACAATAAAACTTACATATGTATAATTAAAATTTGAGCATCATATTAAATATGTTTAAATAAAATTTATGTTTTTATTTACATTTTTTTTTCTTTTTGTACCTCTAACTATTTACTATTTCTGAAGAGTGGTTGTGAGTTATAATTATATTAAGAATTAATAAATGTTTCGATATATTATTTGGTCAGTAAAAATCTAACATTAAAATGTTATTAACGTTATAAATCTTTTACTTTTATAATAAATATACCACAAAACTTTTTTGTGTAAGTGTTAGTGTTTTGGATTGGTTGTAAATTTGTATCCATGGAATTTGATAATAGATTTATAAGGTTAATAAAAATTCTATGATATAATTGTCACAGTTAAAACTAAGTTATATATTTATAAAAATTGATTAAATTTAATAGTATATTTATTAATTTACTCTAAGTATAATTATATTGGTACAATCATTCACACGTCCGTCAGCTAATTAGAAGGCAGAAAAGATGGCAATGTGATTCCAGGAAAGTGAGAGGAGGAAGATCGCCCGACAAACAACACACAATCCCCTTCATTTCATTTTCCAGTTTCTTATGAATGATCTGTATTTTTCATATTCTTAACTTTTAAAACTCCTATTTCAAATAAATACAAATATATATAATAAAAAAAAGGCCACCGACAGTACCCGTTTACCCGGTATAGAGTTTAATATGAATAATTACGGTCAAAACCACTTGTTTGTATATATTTATCACATCTCCATTTCTTCAAATGTAAGTTATAAACTTTATAAAAAAAAAACCCATTATGGTATTTATTGTCCAAATAAGTTACATATCTCTAACTTATTAAAAATAAATAAAATTTAAAGATAGAAAAACAAATATTTTAAAGTGTATAAGACTCAATTTCAGTTACTATTTGATCCACATCATTACACATAGAGGAGTTTGAATATGTAAAACTTTTCATAAAATTTCAATTATGGATCAAACTTTTTTCTATGTTGTGGTTTTTTATTTTAATGTTCTTCAAATTTTAAATGTAAAATTATATTTTAAAATACACCCCCTTTAAATTCTATTTTTTGAATTACATATATGTTATATAAGTTTATTAAACTTACCACGTAGCACTGATATACTATAAATATTATAAAAATATAATTTATTTATAATTTAGTTTTATATTTATAATATGATAACGTTATAAAAAAATCATTTATGTTTTATAATTGATATTTTTTTAATATTTATGACACTTAAATGATATATTTATATATTTTTTAATACTTCTTTAAAAATTTATCAATTTACCGTTCTAATTATGCATGTTTTAGCCTTACGTAGTCGTCTTACTCCTAATAAGTGTACGTGCAGACGAGATTGGGTGTATAATAAACATTTATCAACAATGACATGGAATAAAAATAAAAAATATCAAAAGTTGTTTTTTTTTTACCGACAAAAGATTCAAATTTATCATTAGTATTATTTTTTACCTTTACTAAATAATCTCATTCAAATTTATCATTAGTATATCTTTGTAACTTTACTAAATAATCTCACGCAATTTATATATAAGTCGTATATTTAAGTGATTATATTTTTAATCCTTTTAAAAATAAGTGTTATTTACGTTATATTAAAATTATGGAAATATTTTTTACGTTGTAAAAACATATATTTTTTTAAATTAAAAATAAAACTTAATATATAAATAACTTATTCCATGCTATTAAACTTAATAATTTTAGTTTGGGTTTTCATTCTAATTCCGTTCCTGGCTGAAACCTAACTCTAATAACCACACTACAAGTCCAACAAACTGAAATTTACCAGGCCAACCATGTATTGAGCAGGTCATTCTCAACAATCAAATGTATTAACGTCAAATTTGCAGGCAAAAGAGCTTTATCCAAACCATGCACAAGCATTAACTATTAAAAAATTACATAAATTTTCGATAAAACAGATTTATTAGAAAGTAAGAATAGAGAAATAACACACAAATTTGATAACGAAGTTCGGTCAATCTTGCTTACGTCTCCGGACTTGCTGTAGATCTTTTTACCGAAAGAGGAAAAATTACACAATGTGTTTACAACACTCACAACTCACAACCCACAACCCAATTACATCTAAGAAAATTACTCTCAATTTTCTCTCACAAAAGTTTCTCTCTAAGCTTTTCTCTCAATTGGAATGAACACTTGGTTGATTAATTCATTACAATTACACATTTATTTATAAGAAAATTCACTCCTTAAATTAATGGTTCCTTAAATTTCTCCTTATTTTGGTCCATGAATTGCTCCTTGTTTTGCTTCTTAATTTGCTCCTTAAATTAAGGAGCTTTATAACAATCTTCCACTTGAAGACTGATTTCAATTTGTCTTTACACCTCGATCAATGCAGCAGCTTTTCTAGTATTGTTACTCTAGCAGACCAACTGAAGTTGAGCACAACTTCAATTTCATGGCAAGCTCTCACTTGTTGGCATCTCGAGTCTGACAATTTCATCATAGCATTCAGGCTCTCCTTCATCAGTCAAGAACATATAGTTCATGTTTCTCCTATTAGGCACATGAGGTCGAGAAGACCTTCTCAATACAAGAGCTGTGGTAGGAGGCTGTGTTGTGTCGGACTGTTGCACGCTGCTCTGTCCAACGAGTTCCTCTGGTTGAGGACTTGCTACAATTGGTTCCTTCATGGAACTATCTGGGACATCATCGGCATCTACAAATACTGACTCATTCTACTTTGAGTCGTTGGTGTTTGTTTTATGCATATCCTTATACATCGCTCTTTCATTGAAAATCACATCTCTACTACGGATCACTTTCTTATTTTCATCATTCCAAATGCAGTAGCCAAACTCATCCTCACCATAGCCGTTAAAAGTGCATTTCTTAGATTTGGGATCAAGCTTATTTCTACCTTGATCACTAATATGCACAAATGCTACACAGTCGAAAACTTTTAAATGTGTTACTTTTACCTCTTTTTTGCTTCATACCTCCTCTGGTATTCTATACTCCAATGGAATAGATGGATCACGATTGATCAAATAAGCTACCATGGTGACTGCTTCTGCCCAAAACTACTTCAGTAGACCTGATTGTATAGGAATGCTTCTGGCTCTTTTTGTCAATGTTCGGTTCATATGCTCAGCTACACCATTGTGTTTAGGCGTGCCTGAGATAGTTCTTTCCATTCTGATTCCGTGCTCACAACAAAATTTTTTGAATCTGATGTCTTCATATTCATCACCATTGTCGGTTATAAGCTTTTTGATCTTCAAACCTATCTCATTTTCTACCATAGCTTTCCATCTTTTGAAAGCCTCAAATACTTCAGGCTTATGCTTTAGAAAGTAAACTCATCCCTTCCAAGAGTGATCATCAATGAAAGTCATGAAGTAGTGTTTCACACCAATGGATGAGACAGTCGTTGGTCCCCAAACATCAGAGTAGATAAGCTCTAACCTTTCCTTATTTGGGGTTCTACCACTTGTTTGAAAGTTGACTTTCTTTTGCTTTCCAAGTATGCAATCTTCGCACATGTCTATCTCTGTAGACTGTAGACATAGATGTTTTCCTTTTGAGTGCATAATCTTCATTCTCTTCTCACTCATGTGGTCTAGTCTCTAGTGCCACAAATTTGGTGTTTCATTGCTTGTTGCAACTACGATTGAACCATGTGCCCCTACCGTCATGTAAAGAGTGCCACTCTTCTTCCCTCGAGCAACTGGCATTGCGCCCTTTGAAATCTTCCAATCATCACCATGGAAGATCATAATGTAGCCTTCAATGGCCAATTGCCCTACTGAGATTAAGTTCCTTTTTAGGTCGGGAATATGCCTGACATCCTTTATCTCCCGAACAGACCCTTTCAACTTAATCTTCGCTACACCTTTGCCAATAATAACACATGGTTGGTCATCACCAAGATATACCTTTCTAAGGCTTCCAGGGACATATTTCTTGAAGAATTCTTTGTGTGAAGTAGCATGGAACGATGCTCCAGAGTCTAACACCCAAGATTCTTCCTTGCTCTCCAAAGAGCATATCAATACATCATCTCCTCCTGAGGTGGAAGTAACATTTTCCTCTGCCTTCACTTGTTTTTCCTTCGGTGCACTCTTACACTGATTTTTGTAGTGCCCAATTCTTCCATAATTCTAACACTTGATAGTCTTTGAGCTATGAGAATTATTAGGATTCCTCGATTTGGACCTCCTATCCTTTGATCTACCTCGATAGTCTGTTCTACCATGTCCATTCCCTTTGGTTGAATTTCCTCTTCTTGACTCTATATGCAAAAATAAAGAGGTTGACGATTCACCCGACTCTCTACGTCAGATTTTTTCACTGAGAACCAGATCACGAACATCGTCAAATTTCAACTTATTGCTTACTGACGAGTTACTCACAACTGTGACAGTAACATTCTAACTTTCTGGTAGAGAAAACAAAAGTATCAATGCTCGTACTTCTTCATCGAATTCAATTTCCACTGAACTCAACTGGGTTGTGACTGTGTTGAGTTCATTGAGATGTTGTGTTAGCGATGCGCCTTCCATCATCCGCAAATTGAACAAACACCTCATTAAGTGCACTTTGTTTAAGGCCGATGACTTCTCATACATATTGGAGAGAGTTGCCATAAGACCCACCATGGTCTTTTCCTTTGCTATGTTGAAAGCAACATTGCGGGATAATGTCAATTGAATAACTCTGAGGGCTTGTCTATCTAGAAGATTTCAATCTTCTTCCTTCATAGCCTCTGGCTTCTTCCCTAAGAGAGGTTGATACAAAATTCTTTGATACAGATAATCCTCTATCTGTATTTTCCAAAACCCGAAATCTATGCCATCGTATATTAGAACACCTCCGTCGACAAACCAATATTACCAACAAAATTTTACTATTCACATAATTCACTATTCATGTAAAATAGTAACCTTGTAGAAAATTGACATAAATCACCACTAGCAGCTCTGATACCAGTTGTTGGAAAATTATGTAAATTTCCGATAAGCTAGATTTATTAGAAAACAAGAATAGAGAAATCACACACAAATTTGATAACGAAGTTCGGTCAATCTTGTTTACGTCTCCGGACCTGCTGCAGATCTTTTTACTGAAAGGGGAGAAATTACACAATGTGTTTACAACACTCACAACTCACAACCCACAACTTAATTACACCCAAGAAAATTACTCTCAATTTTCTCTTACAAAAGTTTTTCTCTCAATTGAAATGAACACTTGGTTGATTAATTCATTACAATTATACATCTATTTATAAGAAAATTCACTCCTTGAATTACTCTTTAAATTAATAGCTTTTTAAATTGCTCATTGAATTAAGCCCCTTATTTTGTTTCATGTTTTGATACAAAATTGGAAAGAAGCAAATACAAGTGTAATTTTCTTAGGTTTCTATTTAGATTAACGTTAATAATACACAAATTATATAACGCGCCTATCGTGATATAAATGATATGTATACAAATTTTTGTTTAAATTTGTATGTTACTAGCGTATTTTTTCTATTTATACCGAGTAAAAGATTGAAAGGATCAAACATTTAACCGAAACAAATGAATTTAGCGAGAGAAAAAAACCATTTCTGATCTTTTGCTTTCCACTGCCTATTCAGAGTCATGTTAAATTACATGCATTCATCATTAACCAACTCTTTTGCCCCAATGGAAACTGGAAGTTCCATGTCTACTTATGATCAACAAGTTTAGAGAACTTAAGCTCATTCGAAGCTGATGTTATTAATTAGAAGTCTCAAATAAATTAAATTAACTCAATTTTTTAGAATCAATTTATCTAATTAAACTCAATTTATTTAATTTTTAAATGAATTGAACTGAATTAATTTTGTTTAAATTGAACTAAATTGTTAATAAATAATTCTTTTAATTTTTTTTTCAATAATATTTATTTATTTTTATTATTTTTAAATATATTTATAGTGTAATTAATTAAATAAAAATAATAATAGTTTAAATTTATTGATTAATGAAAAACTTTGATTATTTAAAAGAAATTTGTTATTTGGGTAAAAAAATATGTTCAAAACAAAAAAAAAAATCATTGTATAAATACATAGCTAGTACAAACTAGTTCCAATATCTAGAATGTCAAAAATTTGAACAGAGAATTGTAGATGAAGGAACGAATTGTCCTGCATTTGGCACTCCAGGAACAAAATGAATATCGAAAAGTGAGTGAAACCTAGGCTAACATCTGGACTCATCCTTTACCTTTACTTAATTTCGCAAAAGTTTCTGCAGCACTCTGCAACTTGTGCCTAGTTGAGGCTAACAACAGATCCAATAATACAAAATCAAAGAAGATGAGTTTTAGGCAAATGTTACTCAATTAAATAATGCAAAATCAAAGAAGATGAGTTTTAGGCAAATGTTACTAATTAAATAATGGTATATGAAAATTTTTAATTTATTAATTTATAATATTTTTGTTTTTATTAACTAGATATATTATTGATTCTATTTAAAATTGAAAAATTTAATTAAAAAAATTAAGTAACCTGTAAGTGAAGTTATAATTTTATGATTGAGTTACACTTTTCGTCAATTAACTTTATCACTTTTATAACTTTATTATCTTTAAAAAAATTCATAATTTTTAATCCATTAGTTTTTCATATTAAATAAACTTAGTCTAAATTTTTTTTAAATTAAATTGTATTATAAAAATCAGAATTAATGTATTAAAAATTCATTTTTTACATTATTAATCCTTTAAATTTTAAAATTTAATATATTTATGTCATTATCATTAAACTTAAATTAAAATTATCAAATATGAAAGTTATTGAACTAAAAATTACTAAAATTTTGTTAAGGAATCAAAGTGTGAAAAATGATAAAATTTAAGAACCAACATAAAATGTTGTATAAATGACTTAGATATTTCGATCAAATTGATTAATTTTTAACTAAAAAAAATTATTAAAAAATATTTTAATAATAAAAATAAATAATTAAAACAAATTTTATGACAGCTATGTCAATACATTACATAGATGTTTTGGAATTATAATCTATACTATATATCGAGTGTATAAGCAGATAGATTCGATGGTTTGAGATAACAATAACACCAACAGAAAACGAAATAACATAACTATGTTGTAAATTGAGATGAGATGTTAATGAAATTTATAATACAATCTATTAATTTTTAAAATTCATTTCATCTTCGAACTTGATTTTTAATGAAATGAGATGTTAATAAGACGGTACTAATTAAAATGTTTCATTTGTTTTTAATGTATCTACATGTGACAGATAAGAATACAAAATAATAAAAATATAATATTGATTATTTATAATATAAGTTTAATAAGAATAATAATTAAATATATGTTTAAAGTTATGTTAAATAGAACTATAATCACAATAAAATAAAATAATATGAGATAATATTGTATAACAGCTTCATTAAATATATAAAATAAGACATAAGATAACAATCTAATTTATATTTCCAAACAAAACAATGTGACTGATTCTCATAAACAATACAACCATCAGTATCAACAAGCAGGCCATTTACTTGGCAACTCATTAAAAGCTCATTAGTGGTTAAAGTTTCAAACTATAGCTTGTTGCTGTTTGCACTTACCTTTTTGTTTTCTTTCTGTTGGAGTTGAACTGTAGTTTTGTCTAGCTGATCAACATAATCAAGAGCAGAAATGGTAACTGTAAGAGGCTTTTTACCCTTGTTCTGAAGCAAAAGTGAAAGGTATGGAGATTCTGTGTGAAAAATGAAGACAATAAAAGGAATGATAAGACATTAAAAATATCTATAACAAACCATCCCAGATATGAAATAAAAGACTAAAACATCATTATGAAATCAATTCTACTTTATCTGAAAATAACACTAACATTATTTATCCAAACAAAATTGAAAATTAACTGATAATTAAAGGATAATTTTGTAACGAGTTCCGTTTTTAACTTATGTTTTTTAATTATTTTATGTAAAAAAATAAAAACTAGTTTGGTGAAAAAAAATTCATTTATTTTTATTTCATTGTAAAGTTAATTAATAAAAAGAAAAATGAAGTTGGAATATATTTTTCAAAAATATTTTGATGAGTTCCAAAAATAATAAAAATTAGTAAAAATAAAATTAATTACCAAATACCACTCCTTTCAAAAACTTGAACTCTCAACAAGAAACCAACTTGTTTTGTTCATCAGTGCACCTATTAGATAAATCACATTCTTCACCGTGAAGCTTAAACTCGGAATGAGGGGCATGACAGTGAAGCTTAAAATTGTTCTAATTTTATTTTATTTAAAAAAAACTTAGTAGAGATATTATTTTGTATTGGTTAAATGCCATATAATGATATTTTTAATAAGAAATATAGGTTAAGTATCTTTTCAATTGGTTTGATTATTTAGAATTAGAGTTTAATTAGATTTCTTCAACAATCTTAGAGAATATTGATGTAATATAGAGATTTTTTTTTTACCATTTTATTAATTTTTTTAAACTAACAAAAATTTATCTCAAAATTTATAATATCATAAACATAAATACCAAGACACTATTACAACATAATTCTATAAAATGAAATTAAGATTAGATCCTATAATATTAAATTTTCAACAATCACCTCTAATGATCCACTAGAATTCTGACGACTATTGTCGATGATTCATCGAAATTTTGACGACATTTTAAATGTAATATCTACATGTATTTGTATTTTTATATATAATGTGTTACATCTATTATACTTTCAATGATCTACTAGATATAATATTTTTTAATATCTTACATATGCAATAATTTTAGTACATCGAATTTAATTTATTATAACTATATATATTTTTATATATAATATTTATATTTACTAATTAGATCAATGTATGTGGTTGTAAAAGATGTAGTGTGTCTAATAATGATTTCATTTATTAAAGTTATGAAAAGAGTGTCTTTGTAGTCTTTTTATTACTTAATTTGTATAAAATTATGAGTTTTAAGATGAGTTATTATTAATTAAAAAAATTATGTAAAATTATTTTTGATCAAAAATCAATTTTGGAGTTAATTAATATCTTAATTTTAATTTGAAATTTGAAATATATTATTTAAAGTTAGTATACATTATATATAATATATGTACTAACTTTAAATAATATATGAGTTTGCTGTTGACATAATAAACAATTAGGGAACCATGTTTTGTAAGTGTTATTTATTACTTACTAGGTACGAAATACATTTCATTAGACACACGTACATTACATACATAAGGCACTATTAATTAAAAGTAAACCACGTCGCACATGCTTCCTCTTATTTGCTATATTATTATGTTGGTGGGCATTGTAATCTTGATTTGGTCACCACCCGACGGCTATTTCGCTGCAAAAATCAAATCAATATCAAACTCTGTTCTTATTTAAAAAGAATATCAAATTATGCAGTACAAAAACTACAAATTGAAAAAAACTAGTAAAAATGCTAAATTACTTTTAATAATACATAGTCGAACATGTTTCCAAAGGGAATCATATTATGATGAAGAACTGGTAAAACAACATCATTGGAGTAATATCTGTGTTATGTCATTCAATACATTTAGGTTATTTTTTGTTTTCCATGATAAAAATAGTAACATATCATGAATTGAATTTAATAAAAATAATATTATTAATATTATATTTGTTTAAATAGTTAAATTTAAATAATAATAATTTTTTTGAAATAATCTCAAATAACTCTATTAAAATTTATAGTAACAAAAATAGCTTTTCATATTATTATTTTTGTTATTAAAAACTTTAAATATGTTAGATTTTTTATTTTCTAATTTTTTTTACTTTGAATGAAACAAAATTAAGTGTAAGAAATAAAATAGAATATTTGAACGTGTATTTTTGAAATTATGAGACGAATGATTTTTTATGTTATTATTGGAATGTTTTTCATTGCTATATAAAAATAGTTAAATCAAAACATTATTTGTGTTAACTCAACATTGACCTAAACTATTAAATGCTAACGGCATAATATTATATATGTTATAGAATCATGGACTACATGAAACAAAAGTCGCTAGCGCTTTTCAAAAACAATTATAGGGCTAAGAAAGTATATTTTGTATTTTTTAAGCAAAACACAAATGATATATTAAATAATTATAAAAAATAACATCTTTAAAACATATAATAATAAAAATAACACATTAATAACTTTAAACATATATAAATAATCATAGTTTAATTTAAATAGAATATAATTAAATAAATTTTAAAATAAAATAATGTATGATATTTTTTAATAGTACAAATATATGACATAAATATAAGAGATATTATTTTTGTGAATACAAATTTTAGTTTTTTATTATTATTTTCTTAATATATTTATTTCTTTATCAACTCACTTTTTATTTTTTTAGTGAAATACTGTTAATATAACAATAAATTTTTTAAAAAAACTCTAAATAGGTGATGATTCCATCATAATTTACCTCAATTTAATGGGTTATTTAATCACTGTCACTCCCACTGCCATCACTGCAGCTTCCATATCCATTCTTGTTTCTTTTCTTATACCCATGAGATATCCCTTTCAGTTTCATTCCAGGCTTTTCGTTGCAGCCAATACCATAAGATCCATACGGCGACCCGTATCCAGTTTGGTGATCACTATAACCATGAGTTGCCATTTTGTAATCTTTTTGGTGGACAAAGATTTGACCCGTACCATAGCCGTGTTCTTTATGGCGTCCAAAGATTTGATCAGCCCTGGCATAATTGGGTTCCCTCTGGTGGCCAAAGATTTGACCACCCGTGCCATAGCCATGATTGGGTTTGGCAATGCCATAAGGATCATCATAGCGAGTTTTGGTGGTTTCACCATAATACAGGGATTTCATCGTGTCAGGGTGTGGGTATTGTGGTTGTTGACTGCAGGTTGTACCATAGCCAGAACCATAACTTTGATCGTAGCTTTGGTTCTGATTAGGGACCATACCATGACTAGTATATTCTTGGCCATGGTTTGATTTGTTAATGTAATTGTCGTCATAGCAGACGTCTTCAGGATGTTTGTAATAATGCATTGAGGCCATATGGCTATTGATCAAACAAATGGAGGTGGTTCAGGTGTATGGATTGAACTCTCTTGTGGTTGTTTAGTTGGAAGTGTGTTTTAGTAGTTATATATATAAAAGGTGGAGTGATTCCCTTACATTATCATTGGATTTTTAGCCTAAAAATTATAGCATTATTAACTTAACTATGAAAACTTTGGCAGATTCTTTACATTATATCAAGCTTAGAATATGCTTGTGAATTAACGGCTAATATGTTTCTGTGTGAGAAAATGTCATCGTTCGTATATCAAAATGGCCAACTGAATAAGTTCCTATTGTTAGAATATCAGACTAGTTCGACATGACATACTATAAACAAGCTTCTTTATAACAAGAAACCTCAACCAAGAAAAATGAAATAAAAATTCGATGCCCACTTTCTCTTAATTGATTGTATATTAAGTTTACTAATTACCATTATGTCATGTCATATGAAATACATTTAAAGGTTAGATATATAATTTCTTTTTCTAATTTATTTATTAAAGACATTATTTCTAATTTAAAAATTAAAGTTACTGCGATAATCCATCATATTTCAAAAATATCTAATATGTTATGAGTTTTATTTTTAAATAAAAATAATAGTTACGTGACACTTTAATTTATTCAAGATACGCATTTCATGTTTGATTTGATTGAATCACACTTAACTCATCTTGAGTATTTTTGGACACTCTTTAATCGATCATGAAACCCTTCCACATGGAGTGATCCAACTAGATCTGACTGCATTTAATAAATGGTAAATTCTAATGATTGAATCATGATGTCCTTACAATTTGGGTGGAGTTTGACACCCAACAAATATAAATATTAAAAATAATAATTAAGTAAATGAATGGATCACGGGATGTGCCAATCCTTAGGCATAGGCCCAAATACTAGTCGAAGCCCACTAAAAATAAAACTGGATAATCAAAAGCCCAAATCCAACACCACATACGCAACAAGCTGACTCAATACTCTAAATAATGGGCCACAAGCCAAATTAGCCCACTAATTAATGGGTTGACGGCGCCGAAACGCATATTAAACCGACCATCTCATATGTATCGTCATAATTTTGGCAAATGAAATAGTAGTGACAAGTTGACAACATTGAGCCTTTTCTTTTTTTTAGAAACATCATCTTATAGTTCTTTATAGCAATAGTATTCTGTGTAAAGCTAAAAATATTAAAAATTAAGAAAAATCCAAACTATTATACCTAGTATTACCATATACTAAATAGTGATCTAAATGCTACCAGAAAATTAGTAACATGACTAATAAAAACATTAGTCTTTATGAATTATAACTTACATATGGGAAGAGATTAATACCACCGTGACTTTCGATATATATAATAAATACGTAAATAAAATAATTAAAAAGTGTAAAATGACATAAGAAAAATATATGTTATGTATAAAAGGTTAGATAAATTGTATTCTTTAAATTTATTAATTTTTAGATAATATATTAAAATTTTACTAAGTTTTTTTTTTACTACTTACCTCAAAATAGAGGTTTTATTGAGTTTTAAAAATAGATATCATAATGATAGAACAAAATAATATTTTGTTAAAACCATCACTTACAAATAATTTAAAGAAATTTATTTTATATCACTAAAAATTAAAGACAAAATATTAAATGTATATGAATCCATGACCATTAATTAATTCATTATCAGATTAATTAGTCTTTTAGATCTACATATTTGTTTAAAAAAAAATTTAATTTTTTAATTTTTTTTCTCTTATTTAATAATAAGAATAATACATGTGATATAGAAATTATAACTCATATATATAGTTAATAGTTATATATCTTAAATTATTATTAAAATAAATATTATTTTTAAGTTTTTATACATTAAAGACATGTATCCTATTAAATACATTAAAGTTTAAATTAATTAAATTTTAACTTATTATTTTTAAATATATTTAATTTTATATGAATACCAATTAAATATAATTATTCATGTATAAATTTAATATTAAATTAAGTATTGATCACATAAATTCATAATGACTTCTAATATCTTAATTTATAAAATTAATAAACTTCTAAAATACAGCTTTTCAAGATTAATCAACCACATCCATAGCATACCTGATTTATGATACATTATTTACAGGTGATCTAATCTACTTCTGTTGCGATATATAAGAATAAGCAATAAATTAGTGGAAATAAAGAAGGAGTTATTTTTAAAAGTAAATTTTTATTAAATAAATAATAATAATTACTCTAAAATTAATAATATAATTTTATTTATATATAAAATTTCACTTTTAATCTTAAAAATAAAAATATATTTTTCTTAACATATGTAAAGAATATATATAACATATGTTATTTTACATTCTAAGAAAAATAAGATATATTATTTTAGTAAAATTAAAAATGAAAGCACGTTTGACGTTTGAACAAGGGAGAGAATAGTAATTCTAACCTAAAAAGAAGAAGAAGAAGAAGAAACAGGGAGAAAGAAAGAAATACTTCAAAGTTCAAACCCTATTATTGATGAGCACATGAAATATGAATAGAATTTGGTGCGTGTCTTTCAGAGCCGGCCCTCCTCACCAACGTGCCTATCTCCGGCGAAAGCCCTCCGAAATCGATCTCAGGTAGTTCAGGGATAGTGGTAAGTGCACCAGACTTATCATACACCACATAGATAGACGAACCATCTTTATTGGATTGATCTTTGAGTCTAAAAAGCGAACCAATTAAATTTGGTTTCTTCGACCTCCTGAAAAACGACCTAATCAATTTGGCAAGAGATTTGGATGGCTTTTTGGACGAAGCTACTATGGTCTGTTTCGACGGAGGCTTAAGAAGAGGAGGAGGTGGAGCTCTGTTATCTGGTAAGTGAGGCATTGAGATACTTCTACAGGCTATGGCTGAGTCAAGTTGTTTTTTGAAACCGTTGAGCTCAAATGAGTCATAAAGTGTGCTACCACAATCCCATACCTGATTTGACTTATTATTATTATGACGATGATGATTAGCCTTTTCATGATCCAAATAATATTTCTCCATATATATATATATATATATATATATGTGTATGTATATATATTTTTCTTTCTTTTTTAAAAGAGAAAACAAGGAAATTAAGTAGGGTTTTTGATTTAGTAAGAAGGGTAAAGAAGATTTGAGAGAAATTAAGGAATGTGATATTGATGTCGGGAAGGTTTAAGTGGTTTTCAAGATTGAAATAGGTCTCTTTCTGGTTGTTGAGGATTGAAACGCGTAAGTTATGAATTGAAAACTAAAGTGCTAACTTTCTTACAACTTTCACGTCCTTCGCTTACTCACCGTTGATTTTCTCAACACTCCACGTCTAAGTTTTAAGCCTTCATTTATTCATTCATATTATCATATACAATTTGACCTTAATCTCAATATTATTTTATTTCATTATCTCAATCCACTATAATTACTTTCTTTCTTTTCTTTGAAAAACTTTTCTACCTTTTAATAAATTATTGTTAGTATTTACATCAAGTTCCATCCTTATTATATACAAATAAAAATATCTATATATAATAATTAATTAATAGATAAATTTTTTACATTATCAACCGCTCTAATCATATAAAAGTTTTTTTTTCTTATATCAAAATATCTATAGTATAATTAATTATATTTTAACATTATTATTAATAAATAAAATAATAAATAATAAATTATTGTTGTGATAATAATAATCTGAGTTATTAATTTTTACAGAATGACGGTAATATGAGGTTTTTTTTAAATATATTTTAATTTTATAGTTTTTGAGATAAGTATTATTAATCTTATTAATATGAAAAATTAGTATATTTAATTTCATGACTACTAAAAATTGGCAATTAAGGTATTACAATTATTCAGAAAAAAAAATACTTTTAAAATTTTTTTAAAATTTTTACACACCAAAGTGTTTAACTTTTAAAATAACAAAACTAGTAATACCAACTCAAAATTTATGAGATTGAAATATATTTTTGTACATAAGGATAAGATTTTCGATATATTTTTCTCAAATTTTATGTGTGAGTATATTGAAATATATTTTTGCACATAAGGATAAGATTTTTAATACATTTTTCTCAAATTTTATGTGTGAATATGTATTTAGGTGAGTAATACTTTTTTTTTCTTTTTTAAATAAGTTGTGATTATAATATTTACATATAAATTTGTATATTATCCTATAATTATTCGAGAGTAAAGATATTGAATAAGAGAGACGAAACTATCATAGTGTAAACACGATTGATTCCATATGTGCATCAACTTTGTATTTTATATATGTGAAAACATATCTTTATCATTCTATTACTTTAACTAGATTAAATAAGAGATCGGGACTTCTGTTAATTTATTATTTTCTTTGACAACAATCAATTTGATAATTATTTATTTGGAAGATTTGCGCTATTGAATTATTACAGGTAAAGAAATACATATAGAATTATAGATTATACAGCGTGAGACTTGGAGGCTTATTATTGGCTAATTGTGATTATGATCACATGTTTTTACTTCAAATAAATTTGATGCATACCTTAATATTAAATGAACACAACATTGTTGCAATTAATCTACTACAATTTTAATGAAAAATAATTAAAATAATACTCTTAAAACTTAGAATCATAACAATAATATATTATATTAATGTATTTTTACCATTAAAATAAATTACCGAAACCATTTTGATAGTTAATTTAAAGTTTATATGGTTGAGACTTTGGACCAGGAATTAATTATACATTTGATATATCTCTACCCTTTTTTTCATTTCTCTCTTTGATATCTTTGACCCTTCATATACGGGTATATGAATCACATGGTGGTGTGAACGGTACTACAAACTACATGCCATGATGCCAGTCTGTTGTATAAAAAAAGATATTTAATTTAGATTCAAGTATTGGTTATGATCTATTTAATTGTTTGTTTTGCATTTTTTGTGAATTGTTTAAATTAAGAGAAGGAAGAAAAACCTAACTCAAAAACTACACAATTCACAAAAAATTGACTTTGTAATTATTTTAAAAACCTACAAAAATTAAGATTCTAAAATAAAAATTAAGGTAAAAAGTAATGAACAAATAATGAATTCAAAAAATTTAGGGCTAAATAGTTTCTAATATACCTAAATTTTGATTTTTACACAAAGATGCTTAGAATTTTTCAGACATTTTTTTTATCTGTTTTAATGCAATTTTTTTTTAAGATACAAGTTTAATACATCAACTAATTAACGTGTATTTTGAATACCTTGAAAACTTTAGCATAAATTTAGTGTGGTTGGCAAACATGTCTACTTTTTATGCAGCCAACCAAGGACTACTTTTTTTTCAGCAACGTGGTCACCGTAATAATATATGTAATGTGCGCATAAATAAGATAAGGTGAAATAGTTGTTCATTGTTGAACTCTTCAGGGAACATCGTTATAAAATGGGAAATCCTACTGATTTTGACAAGTGCAATTAAAAAAAACTTAAAATTGAGCCATCTAACTGATGGCCAAACAATACTACTCTAATGAGTATACAACCATCAGAAAACAAAATAACCGATCATTGTTCCTCTGGTTTGATATCTGATGCGGAAGCAACAACATTTTTGTTGTACTCCTCAAGTTCCTTCTTGTAAACGTCCATTGCTTCTGCAGCTTTGTCATTCCATATTTTTCTTTCTTCTTCACTCAGTTCCTGTTCCGGCAAACAATTAGTTACATCATTGTCACCAAAGATCTCACACTTTTTTTTATCACCAAACATTTTAACTTTGAAATCGGTACCTTCCATTTGACTGAAATTAGTGCATTTAGGGTTGAATTGACAATCCCCGGTCGTTCTTCCATCAGACTCTTTCTTGTGTCTTTGCTGCATTAGTAAACACAATTCATAAATGAAACTAATTTCATTCTAAAGACGAAGTGCCATTTTGCAATAACTAATACCCTGTACTTTTTTCACTTTTGATAAAAAGCTTTACCTAAATAAGAGATACGAGGATGCAGGCTTCTTGGGTTTGTTGGGATCAACATTCTTCTCACCCTTCTCTTTCTTCTTCTTTTGACGATCCTCTTTTGTTTTCTGCATAGTTTGAACCCAATTACAATCACTAACAAGTTCATAACAACAACTTATACAGTCAAGAACCAATAGGGTTATTATGTGCTATGTACCTTGATTATATTTTCTGTTTTCTCCTTCTTCTTAAGCAATTGCAAAGCTTCGTGCTTTTGTAGTTTCATATGCTCTTCTTCTTCCTTTATAAGACTAGCAGCTTCTTCATTCTTCATCTCTTTGTAAGCCTCCATCTCCTGCAAGTACTTTTCCTTGTTCTTCCTTGCAATCTTTTCATATGGAGCTTTCTGTGACTCTGTCATATTCTTCCACTCTTCTCCAGTAATCTTTGCAACCTAAAGATTCAATTTTTATACACATATTAGCACAAAGCAAATGGACAAGATAAGAACTATAAAAAAAATAAAACATTGAAATGTTTGGTGGAGATAATTACATCAAGCACACTATTGTTCTCAGTTAGCAGAGCTGAACGTCTCTCATTTGAAAACAAAAAGTATGCTGACATTGGTTGCTTGGGTTTCAAAGGGTCCTTCTCTTTCCTGTATATTATTGAGCAAAATCATCAGCTTGTGCCTGGGATAGAGTTGGGAGGGAAGGAGGGAGGGAGAGAGAGAACCTACTTTATTTTCTTATTCTTCTTTTCAGCCTCCTGTTTAAACTGCAGGTACTGTTCAAGCAATTCTATAGCTATCTTATGTTTCTGCTCGTCTTCGAGCAGTTTCATTGCTTCACTCTCTCGCTTCTCTTTAGCAATCACCTGTAGATAAGCTTCTTTATCAGCTTGATACTTCTCCTCATAAGGCTTTTTCTCCTCTGCACTCACATTCTTCCACTTTGCCCCCAAAATGTTTGAAATTTCTTTGAACTCTGCCTCAGGGTTCTCTTTCTTGATCTGCATTTAAAGCCCATTTAGTAATTTCCATTTATAATCGAAAAAATAATCCAGTCTTTAGGATCTTCTTTTAAATCATTCTATTACCTCACTCCACATGTCTTTGCACCAAAGCATGTAAGGTGGACATGGCCTTTTCTTCTCTAAGCCTCCCTTCTTCTTCTCTTTCTTGTCATGTTCCTTTTCTTTTAAGGATTGAAAACTGGGAAATGTCTGCAAGGAAATGGACCATAAAATCAACAAAATTCTGATAGGAATTTTTTCAAACACTTACTGGGCAAAAGACTAACACAAAAAACCACTTTTTTTCCCCAATATCAACTCATAAAATCATCATTAACGCATTTTTTATAATACAAGCAAGATCATGTCTAACGATCTGGTCCAGGTATTCCCTAAAACAATCGATTATACCATGGTGGGTTTGAGCTGAACCCAAAAACGCAAAATTCGAAAAGTTAAATTTTATTGAAACTAACCATTGTGGGTTTGAACTCCTTGAGCTTCTGCAACTTCTTCACCTCTATCTGAAGCTTTTCATGCTCTCGACCTCTGTTTTCAAGTTCTTCTTCTTTGAGCTTCAACATATCATCCTTGGATTTGAGAAGCTCTTCCGTCTTCTCCTTCTCGATCTGCAATTGCTGGAGCTTCGCTTGCATTTCTTCCAAATCTCTTTCGAAACTGGATTGCTTCGACTGTTTCTTAGACGCGGCACCCCTCCCTTTCTTGGGCGATGAGCGTGGCTGAGAGAGACTCTCATGGTTTTCCTTCTCAGGTTCATTTACAGATACGGGTTCGGAGATCTTTGTAGGCACAATGTTGACCTCAATTGCAGATGGGTTCTTTTCCTTCAGTGCCTTACGGCTGTTCCTTGGCTTCTTTGTAGCTACTTGTCCGTCATTAAGGGCAGTTGCAGCATCGGCCATCATGGTTGAAAGGGGAGGAAGAGGATAGAAGAATGATGTGAAATGTTCGTTGATCTTGAGAAGAAGGAACTTTATATAATAAGACTTGGGTGAAGATCTGCAACGGCTAGATTTTTCAAATTCAAAATATCACATTTGAAATTGAAGATTTTCATGTGTCTTTGACCGATGGTAAAATAACAATCTAAATTATAATGTTACCTTTATTTTAGCTGTTATTTATTATTTCTCTCTCGTACCAATCAAATTATTTATTCAGATTGTTACTTATATCTTTTAAAAATATATATACTAATTTTATATTCTAATGACTTATAATAACATCTCATTATCAAAATATCAATTACATCTCATTATCAATGAATGTTCTCCCTTCCTTTTTTTTCAACTCTTATAAAGAAATTACTATAAGCAAAAGACAATATGGTTAAAAGAATTGATATTTTCATAAGAATAAAAATCCTTCTTTTATTGCCCAGCATTGTAGATCACATCTTTTGAGCTGGTACAAATTCTTTTAACGTATTAATTTTTAAATATAAAATAAAATGAGACATTTATAGAATAAGTAATTTTTTTTAATTAGATGATGAAATTTTAATGAGAATAAATAAAACTCTCCATAGCTATACTTTATATTCCTACCAGTTTAGCCAATTATAGTTGTACACATAAGCTGGGACACTAATAGCTGTCATGTAGATGAATTAACAGCAATTGATTTTTACTTTTTTTTTAAACGAAATAGTTATTGATTAATTATTATTAAAACACACATAATTATTGAATTTGTAACCGTAAATAATATTGAATAATATGTAATGTCAGTGAACGAATTTCCCAATAATATTAGAGCCACACTTTAAATTCAAACAATTGGAATTAATCAATCAAATTCGAACTCTAATACTATGTTAAAGATTTTTCGGAAAAAAAAAATCATCCCAAAAACTTAAACTAAAAATGAAACAACAATAATTTTATACATATATCTAACGAATATTTTGACTTTGCAACCACTGGTATACACAAGACATCTAATGTCTAAGAGCCAAGGCAAAATGAACCATAAAACTATAAATTAGTTGCCTGATTGATATTACTGTCTAATTCTTTTCAAGATAGCAGGTATTTACCGCTAAGATTTACAATGAAATTCACATTGCTAATCTTTACATCAAAACGAAGAAGCATCAGATATGACCAAAAGAAGCCTATACAAAAAAAGCATACAAAGCTAAGCCTTTTTACAGTATGCCTAACCAAAATGTTCAATCATCTAAGCAATCTACACAACAAGCCAAGTCCCACATATATGATAGTCTGATATGCCATATGATCTTATGCAACATTCTATCCATGGAGGATTTCTGCGTCGGTGTTCCTGTCCCTCACTATTATCAATTTCAGACACACCCAACAGTTTGCTCATCTTCATTGTTGAAGCTTCATAATCATCTAAGGAAGAACCATCAAAAAACTTATCCTGCAACAAAATTTAATGTTAAACTTATCCTCTTAACGTTCAACATTCTTGATTGTTGAACATATTACCTTATCTTCATCGCATAAGAAAACATGGATTCTTGCAGTAGGATCCTCTAGTGTTAATCTAATCAGGTGATGAAGATGCCCGTCTGCTTGACAATTTTCATACAATTGATAAATTGAGACTACGCGGACAGTACATTTCACTTTAATATCAACCTACAAAATAAATAAGCATTTAGAGTTAACATCCATTCAAATTAAAATTTAAAACACCATTTGTTAAACCTGAGGATGATTTTGAAGATCCATTAGAGTAGCAATTGGTAAATTTTTATATTCTGTCACTGCAACAAATCAAGAAACCAAGATAAATGAGGAATACACACGTGTTTAAATGACAATGAGAAAAAACATAAGCTTGGAAATTTACCAGTTAAACCAGAAAGAGGATGACTGAGAAAAGGTAAGCAACCATTTGTTCCCAATGCACGCTCGTTAATTGTTCTGAGAAAAATAAGAAATGTTACAAAGAATCTACAACATAATCATCAACAAAGTTCAAGTATTCATTTGCTTTGTAATATAATTATTTGTTACTTTTTTCGCTGTAAAACAATCTCATCAGTGTCCGAAAGGAGTTGAATCTTTGAATCTGTACGAAAAGAGCCATGCCATAGACCAAACTCCTGTTTACAACTCATGTTGCGAATTTTCATCCATCTATTGCTTTCTTTCAATTGTAAAATGAGTTCTGGGCTGATATCACCAAATGCTTGGTCAATTGTTACCCTTAAGACAGTTCCAACCCGAGGAAAACCATTTAGGATTGAGCTTGATAGAGGCAAACGTTCGACTTGCAATGGAAGAGGATTCGATTCTTCATCTTTGAGTCTGTACTTTACACAATAAAATTCATATAATAAATTCACAATTGTTAGATATCACGGAAATGTGCCAGCTATAACTGAATAAAAAAGTTAAACAACTACGCATGCAAGATTTGGTATATCTAGTAGGAAGGTCCATAGAATTACTTACTTTGACTCAATGATTTGAGGAGGAGCATCCTCTCCATCCCAAACAAAAAGCATCCATTCATCACGAGAAACTTGTTCTACATGCAAAACCTTATTCAACAAAGATCCAAAAACAATCATTAAAACACTTTTAAATCAATAAATCACCGTTAAAAGGATAAAAATAGGAATAATTAACTTTAATCATAACAAACACAATACATAAGATGTTCACTAACCTTGCACACTATATCGAAAAACATTCTTGATCCAATATTTTTCATTGAAACAAGGTATTCATTATTTCCTAAAAAACACATACAAATTTCAACTCAATATTTAGGTAATAAAAATGTACAAAATATAAATATAAATATTAAATTGACCACTAAAACATACTTGCTGTAACTTCGTAATGGCAGCAAAAGGATATCATACGGCTAATGCAACTCTTGGTGGGTTCTAGAAGAAGAAATCCCGGAGAAGCTTGATAGTGGCAATAATTTATGCAACTCTCTGAACTAAATAATGCATAGGATGAATAATTTTTGCTGTAAACTGCATAGAATCTCCCTTCATTCTCTCGAATCTGTTATAAGTATGCAAATATATATGAGACAAATCTGAAAAGGATGTGAGGCACCAATGCTCCCTTTTTTTTCTTTTTTTAATGAGTATTAGTCTTTTTGGGTTACAATGCTAGTCATTTTATGAAAAATGAGCATTTCTATTCCTCTAATCATTAAAAATGAGCACTTGCCGCATAAGAGACCAATTTAAACTGAAGTAACAAACTTTCATAAATAACATGCATACACCCAACTTTCATAAATAACAAGACTAAAAGTGCCCAACTTTCATATATATATATATATAGGATTAGATGTGCCAAAATTTCATAAATAACAGAACTATAAGTGCCCAATTGAGACTAGAAACGCCCAATCCAAAACTAGCAGACTAAAGTGCTTATTTACACCCTAGGACCTTTTTTCCAATCTGAAAATACGTGATATTACAAATAAATGGGTACAGAATAAAGAATAAAACACCAAATTTGCGAGATTTTTTTTTTTTGTACGAATGAGATTCTAACCGTGACTTTGGATACAACAATGAAGTCCTTGTATGATCGAACCCAAGGTAGGTGGTCTTTGTTATTGGCGAAAAAATGAACGGGTAACTCATCTTCCCCACAAGATTGGTCTACAACTCTTATTGTCGTGGTAAAATCTATTAAAAAGAATTAGAAAATCCAAAACAAAAAATACCCACCAAGTAAATTTGTTTATTAATAAACGATTTAACCGCTAAGAAATTTCAAAGACCCAAAAAGGTATAAACTTTAGGTAAGAGAAAGTTACCAGTGCCGGCGCTCTTTCTGGGAAAGCTGAACTCGGTGACAAGCCCTGTAAGACTTACCTTCTTGTTAATCCGCTTTTTCGCCTCCCTTATTGGGATTATTGAGGAGTTTAAAAGCATTTGGATTCTTATTTATGCGTACTCTGAAATTACAATTGAGTAGGCGTAGAGAGAGGGAATCAACTAACCGGGAAAACAAAGAAAGGAAGAAACTTTACTCTCGCTGGCTCTTAAAGATCATAAATTTGAATATGCTGTACCTTGAAAGAATATTTTAACAAATTTTATTTTAAATAAAAGTAATTTCAAGCGACTATGGGGAGCCCTATTTATATTGTTTCTCTGTACTTCATGCGAAATGGGTAACTGGGATTTGGGACTCATGTTTTATTTTTTATTTTCTTTCTTTCTCTAAACTTACGATACAATCTTTAATTAAATTTATCAATAAACTTTAAAATTTTAAAATATACAATTTAATTACTAAAATTTTATAATTTTACATTTAAGTTAATAGATTTTAAATTATATAATTTAATCTTAAAAATTTTAAAACCTCCTTTATAAATTCTAAAATTTTGATCGATAAATATATATTTTATTATCAAAATTAGTTGGATATAAAGATTATCACTATTGTGATAAGTCATTATTTTATCACGATAAACCTTATCACAACATTAATAATGTTATTATTATTTTTTTGATGTCTTTTAACATATTTTATTTTTTACCAAAATCATTCAAAATAAAAACTTATTAATGTTTATGGTAAAACAAGTAAATCTTATCACGTAATTGAATGTCTTCTCATAATAAGTTGACGTCTTACTATGAATTATATCTTTTATCATAATTGCTCTAAAATAAGATTTATCATTATTGTGATAAAATTGTGGAGAATGATTTTGGTATAAAAAAATTAAAAATTTACTCAAAATTAGAGGATATTGAATAATTTTTTTGATTTAATGCTAAAAATGACTTATGTATACATTTGATCATCAACTTATATAAGATATCAAAATTTAATCTTTGATTTTGTATTTTGTATAATTTAATTCTTAATTTAAATTTAATAAATTTATGTCAAATTGATTTAATGTTGTTATAATTAATAATTATATAACTAAAAGATTAATAATTAAATTATAAATTTTGTTATAGGTAAATGACTAATATATGCCTTTTAAAATATGTTGGAGAGTAAAGTTTTGTCATAATAACTTAGTAAGTATAATGCATTTTAATTGCATAGTATAATTTTTTTATAAATGTATTTTTATTTTTATTTTTTTATACGATTTACGTATTTTTTTATATAATGTAAAAAAAATGTATGTTTTTCTTTGTATTATTAATGCTATTAGAAAAAAATTTCTAAAAATTAACAATTTTTTTATTTTTTTAACTCTAGTTAATTACCTAAAAGAAAATGATCTTTAAAAAAAATCAAAAAAGTATTTTGGGTAAAAATGTTTGGTTATTATTTAAAAACCATACAACGTTCGTCAATACTTAAATTAATATATTAAAATAATTTTTTTATTAACATAAAATATTTAAAACAGTGAGATATTACATCAAGTATTTATATTTGGGAATTACCCTTTGAAAACAAAAAATAAAAAAATTATTGTGTACCAAAGTTACCATATATACCCTAACAATTTCTGTTTCGCATGGATGATGACGTTTCTGGATAACACCTTTAAAACAAATCTTATCTATAAAGTCATGAAGCGCCAAAATATCAAAACTCTTCCAAAGTACCCTTGTTTTTGTAAGGTTATATTTTAATTCATTTGTTTATTCAATGATTACGTAACATATAATAAGATCATAACAAAATTTAATAAGATCATATAATATAGTACAATACAATAACGAAACTTAAAAAAAAATAATGCAAAATCAGGAAAGATTATGTAACAACGCTACTAACATAATGCACTAGCATAATTGTAATATTTCTCACAACCAAATTTAATAAAACGTGAAACAATCCTAAAATCAAAAGGAATGTAAAGAAATGTCATCATATGAGCTTTTCATATCCTATAGACTCAATTAACCAAAACAATAATGAAATGTTATTACCATATATCTTAACAAAATTAGAGATGTTAGCTACATAAGAAAGAATATTACATACTAACTTGATAATGTTACTTCTCAATATAAAATAGTTAGTAGTCTCTCGATCACACAATAGACAAAAGATAGGTACCAAACACATCTTGAACTGATACGACTACATGTATTACATACTACAAAAAATATTTAACCTTTAATTGGATTTTATGTTTTCATAACTATTTTCATACACGTGTACTTTGACTAGTATGACTAAAGAAACAAATTGACCGAACCCTTATATAATCATATTAAAAAATATAATTTTCACGATAGTATAATGCTAACTCAAAAATTCTATACAATATTGTCTAATAAACATATTTATGATAATAATAATTTACTCACGAAAAAATATAGAATAAATAAGGTTCATATTTCACGTCATAGTAATAAGATTAATGAGATCTTTAATGAACAAAATATGATCGTACTTCAACTTGAAATTCTATAAAAATTATTTTAAATATAAATTTCAATATCCAAAAAAACAAAACATATATATTAGCACTAAACAGGAACAGGCGAAAATATTCCTTCTTAAAAATTTGGGCAAAAAGGGAGTTCAAGTATTTAACCAAAATTAAATGTCAGCATTGTTTGGCTAGCATAACTAAATTAAATGCTCTAAATTATTTAAACCCAACCATACATCAATTCTCCAATCACACAACTCCCTCAGGAAGCTAATGTATCTCCTTTGAATTCCTAGTAGTATCCCACCATAAAAGCTTCATAGCTCTTTCAATATCGAGACATAACCCAATAGGCAAAAGGAAACATTGCGTAATAAAGTTAGGCATAATACAAGCTACAACTTTAAGAACTTTTTTTTATTTCGAAGAGAGACAAAATTGGCCTGATCAATACTATGGTTTTTCATGGACCATATCTAGAATGTAGTTCTTGTGATTCATATATAGAATCTGATTAAATCTTAATATGAATAGAAGCTCAACTATGTGTTTTTGCATCTTAGATTACTAAATTAAATACATGTTAAAAAATTTACTTTTTAAATATTTTTTAGATTAAAGTTTGTAAATGTTAAAAAAAGTGTTTTATATCCTTTTTATTTTTGAAAAGAGTATCATTGATTCTTTTTTGTGAAAAAATACGTGCATAAAAAGTTAAATTTACATCTTATTCTTCGTTAAATATAATGAAATAACATATTTATAAAATATATGTTTATATTTTTCGATAAATATATACGTAAAAAATTAATATTTGATTAAAAACATTACTCAAACATTTTAAGAAAAAATTATCTTTCAAAATTAAACAAAATGTTTATTATCTCATATCAAAAGTAACACATTAGATATAAAAATTAATTTAAATTCGATCAAAAAATTTGATTAATTTTATAATTAAAAATTATTTCATAATATATATATATATATATATATTATATGTGTATTTAAAATTATATTTTTTAAACAAAGAGATTAAATAACTATTAAAGCTTAAACAAAGGTATCAACATAAACCTTTTACTTTCCCATTTTTTACTAAAGATTGTTTTATAGCATTTTTTTTATGATACTTGAATGCACATTTTATGAAAGAAGGATTTTTGGTGTATATTGAACAACAAAAGGACTATAATGCACATTCAAAAAGAAGAAGAAGAGGAGAAAAACATTACTCGCGCGAACTCGAAAATTTCATGAAGTTCATCTTAATTAATATCCTTTTAAAAACAATTATTTTGGTTACGTTATTTATGTAAAAAAAATAATAATAACTAATTTGGCAACATCTAAATTGGTAGAGCTTTTTAAAATGCAACTCAAACCGTGGATTGGAAAGAAAAAAAAAATCATGCAAATGCGGTTAGTATAAGAAAGGGTGGCAATACTAATACAACACAAAACAAGATAATAGGACATGAACTCAAACATCATTATAACATAATTATATAGTAAATTTAATTTAATTTATCATTAATTATTTTTTATCTTAAAATTTTAAAGATATTGTTATTACAAATAATTTAAAACTTTTTAATGATAAAATTTATCTATATTTTTTTTATTTTGTAATACAAAACATGATACAATACACTGTAACCTCTATATATAAGAACAAATTTAGAATCAAGCATGATTATATTTATTGAAGCAATTTAAGTAAAGAAAAATTTTAATAGAGGCGGATAACAAGAAAGCGATCCAAAAATGCTTATTTCATAATAATATTTTTATCTGTTATATTTAATTATGTATTTGAGTTATTAAATGTATTTTTAATTTTAATAAATGAATCTTAAATTTTTTTAAATATAAGAACAAACATGTACTATCTAAAAAAATAGTGCTTAATTTTTATTTTGAATATAAAAATGATGCAGAAGTTAATAAGAAGCAAATATCAATATATAAGTTGTAATCAAACTTGATAGTTACGATTTTTTCAACGACGCTTGCTTCTTCTCTGTAAAACCTCTATTCCAATATTTAATTATTTTTGTTAGTATTTCCGGATCATTTGATTATCCTCGGTCTCAAAATTCTCAAATCCATACTTTACATTCGTCCGTGTCACATGCGAGCTCTCACTCTTTCCTAAATTCGCCGTTGTTAGAACTCGGCCATTGCCGGTTTGATCTACCGGCGGCGAGTTCTCTCTCCGAGTCCTAGGGTTCTGTCGAGTGTTAGTTATAGAGTTTCCAAACGGCTTCTAAAGATGCAGTTAGGGAATCAAGAAGCGAGTCGACTATCTCCACGATTGTGAACCTCGCCAACGAGGGAGTCAAGGCTCCAGATCATGCTTTCCATAGTGTCTGCAAGTCTCTAGTCGCCGGGGGAGTCGCTGGTGGAGTGTGAGTTCGTTGCTGTGTTTGTACAAATAAATTTTTTTTGTTTTTGTTTTTATTTCATATTTTATTATTGAAACCAACTACAATAATTTGAGCAATTAAATTAACATTTTTACAAGATAAAATTGAGATTAATATTTTATTAATAAAAAATAAAAATAAAAAACCATCATCTTTGTCCCCTTCTCTCCATCTCGTTCTTTCAATCTCTCTCCCTCTATCTTGCTTTTTATTTTATTTTTCTCTTTCCGTTCATTCTCTTCCGATCTTGCTCTCACTCGTTCTCTCTGCTGATCACTCTTTGTCTTTCTCTCTCTATTTGTCGATTTCTTTTTCCCTCTCACTCGTTGTTGCTCTTAATTTTTTTATTAATAAAATATTAAAAGGAGAAGAAGATGAGAGAGAATGGGTGGTGTTCATTTTTTTTTTTGCTTTTTCTAATATTTTTATTAGAAAAATATATAAACCCGATTGCATCTTTGAAGAAGTGAAGTTTTTTATTTTGTGATAAAAATAACTGATAATTAGCTTTGAATATAATTGTATATAATGAGAAATAAAATGATATATGTTACATACACATTTCGTTTCGAATAACTGCTTGCCCACTGTCACAGTATATTCTACTTTTTGTAGCATTCCCGGTTTGATTTTGTTTGGTATATATCTTGTGATCTTGGTTTTGATGTTTGTTTTAACTATTGGTTTCAGTTTGTGCTTTGTCAAAGATCATTGCTTTGTGATTCTTTTCATCGCTTTGAAACGTGTGACGAACATGTCGTTTTGTATTTCGCACTCGTCGAATGCATTTAACTATTATTTTTTTTAATTATTGACGTTCATGATTCATGAAAATTGTTATTATTAGTTACGTAGTGACCAACCAAAGCATGGAAGAGATTTTTGATTAGTTGGATCACTACCTCACCTAATTTTTCATGAATTTGTTACATAGGTCATAAGTGTTTTTTTTTAGTGCAAGGGAACCATATTTGATCCTTCACGAGTTAGAAGGATAATTTAAAATTAAATTATATTCTATAAATAAGTTATTTTTCTCATACAAATTACTTACATAATGTAAATGCCCGTCTCTGTAGGTCACGCATTGATGTTGCTCCATTGGAAAGATAAAAATCTTGCTTCAGGTTCCTCTCCCTTTTATTCTTTGCACATAAAAGCATTACATTGTTAGGGTTCTTGATTTTGTAGTTAGAAAACTGTAAAGATTTCCTATTCCTGACTTTTATGTACTTCTCTTGGTGTGTGTTTTCATGATAGACTTGATGCTTTGGATCATGCAGGTTCAAAATCCTCATAGTATAAAATACAATGGAACTATTCAGGGTTTGAAGTACATGTGGAAAACTGAAGGCATTAGAGGAATGTTTAAAGGAAATGGGACCAATTGTGCTCGCATTGTTCCTAATTCAGCAGTCAAGTTCTACAGCTACGAGTAGGCTTCCAAGTATGCTTTTTGTCTATACTTTTCATTCATATTTTTATCCTCGAATTTTCTTCTATGCACTTTCTATTGGTAGTAGTTTTCCCCCTCTGATAGCTTGTTATTACATAAGTGGATGCTAAGTGTGTTCTCCTTCGTTATAATACATGCTATTTATAGAGTAGATAATCTCTACTATTCTTCTCTTTGCATTGTGAATTAATACGTGTTCTTATCTTATTTAATAAGAATCTCTACATTACATGATATCCTGTCATGTGTGTTACATATTATCGTTTATTTATTTTTTACATTACAATCACACATGTAGCACACTAAATAGATATAAAGTACATTCTTTTGTCCTGATAGCTTTATGTAAAATCCAAATTGTTGTATCATTTTTCTTATTTGAATCTTTTTCTTATGAACATGGGTATTCTATGGTTTTATCGGCAACAAATTGAAAATGGTATTATTGTAATCTTGTACCCATTTCTCTCTGAATGTTAGTCTTGTCAACTTCTTTGATGCATTAGTTCTTCAATTTGCTTTCATGTTTTCCCACATAGTGACTTCAAGTTACTCAACTCACACCTTTGTTGCGTGGGGCTATTGTTTTGGGAGTAATGGGTGGTTATGAATTTCACGAGGGATTCGTTAACTTCTTTTGGGTTTCAGAAGAAGCTCAACTCACACCTTTGTTGCGTCTCGGGGCTGGTGCATGTGTTGGAATTATTGCCATGTCTGCAACTTATCCAATGGATATGGTACGAGGCCATCTAACAGTCCAGGTGTCAAATATTATGATTGTATTTTTGTAATTTTCTGTTCTAATATTTCTGTACAAATGTATAGTATTTGTATACAAAAAGAAACAGAAAGTAAACAAATTATAATAATATTAATTTCCATTATTATTCTTGTCTGTTGATTATCTGTCATAATTCTTGTATTGTTGTCTGCCATATTACTCACATGCCAACGCTCCCCCTCAAGGTGGTGCATATATGTTTCTTATGTCCAACTTGTCAAGTAAGTTGTAAAAATTCTTTGCAGACACAGATTTTGTGAGTATATCAACCAATTGATCTTCTGACTTAACAAATGGAAGCTTAATAATCTTTTCTTCAAGATTCTGTTTGATGAAGTTCCGATCCACTTCAACGTGCTTCGTGCGATCATGTTGAACTGGATTGTGAGAGCTGGCAATGACTGCTTTGTTATCACAAAATAAGTTCATTTCAGAGTTAGGAGCAACACCAATCTCAGTTAGAAGTTTTTTCAACCACAGGAGCTCACATATTCCTCGACCATTCCTCGAAATTCACCAAGACTAGATAAGGCAACTACCTTTTGCTTCTTGCTTCTCCATGTAACAAGATTGCCCCCCACAAAAGTGAACTCGCCAACAGTCGATTTCCTATCCTTCATATTCTCTCGCCAGTCTCACTCTATATATCCAAGGACTTCCAATTGCCCATTCTTTGAAAACATAAGTCCTTTCCCAGGGGAGGACTTTAAATAACGAAGTATTCGCATGACCACATCCATATGGTCTTCACTTGGGTAGGTGTTGAACCGACTCATGACACTCACAAAGATAAGCAATATCAGGTCGAGTATGAGATAAATATATGAGTTTACCTACTAACCGTTGATATCTCTGTTTATCTGCTGGTACTTGGTCCACATATTCTCCGAGTTTATGATTTTGAACCATTGGAATATCGACAGGTTTACAATCTAGTAGGTCCAGAGTATATTTCCTTTGGGAGAGACATATGCCTTGTTTTGATCTTGTTACCTCAATACCTAAGAAGTATTTGAGCCCTCCCAAATTCTTCATTTCAAACTCATTTGACAGTTGTTCTTGAAGCTTAGAGATTTTTTCTTTATCATCCCCTGTAATGATCATGTCGTCTACATAGACTATAAGGGCTGTTATCTTCCCTAATCGGTGTTTTAGGAAAAGAGTATGATTAGAGTTGCTTTGTTGGAACCCATATTTCTTCATTGCTGAACTCAACCTACCAAACCATGCTCGAGGTGATTGTTTTAGTCCATACAATGCTCATTGTAATCTACATGCAGTTTCTTTTCCTGTTGTAAATTATATCCTGGTGGGATATCCATATAAATCTCTTCCTTAAGATCACCATGAAGGAAGGCATTTTTTACGTCAAATTGGTGCAATGGCCAATCTAAATTTTTCGCAAGAGATAACAAGACTCTAACGGTTTTTAGTTTAGCCACAGGTGAGAAGGTTTCTTGATAATCTATCCCGTGTTTCTGTGTATATCCTTTTTCTACAAGTCTCGCCTTGTATCGATCAACTAACCCATCTGCTTTATATTTAATGGAGAAAATCCACTTGCATCCTACCATCTTCCTCCCTTGAAGCAACTCGCTTAACACCCATGTGTTATTCTTCTGCAATGCCTCAAATTCCTCTTTTATAGCTTGAGCCCATTTTGGATCAGATAAGGCTTCTTCAATGCTACTTGGAATTTGACACGAGGAGAGTGTTTGTGCAAATGCCCTGATAGGTTCTGATAACCTTTGAGTAGATACATAATTTACTATTGGATATTTGGATTGTCGTTCTTCTCTTTCTGGGGAGTATCGATTTGGAAGTTTGCCTCGATTGTGTCTGAAAGGTAAAACATAACCAACAGATGTATCTATAACATTAGTTTGTAAAGGAGTGTTAGGATAGCTTACCTCAGGAGTATTCTCAGCAGAAGGATCATTGGGTACTAGGGAGTGGAGACGTACATCAACCACTTCATCTTCTGGAGATTCAATTACTACTTCAGCTTCAGTTCTTGGAAGTTCAAACTCGGGTCTAGATACTGGCTCTTCCATATGATTGGCACGATCCGAGTATGTTGGACTAGTGTCTAATATTTCAACATCAAGCCAATTTCGTTCTTCACCATAACTCTCCTCCTGAAGAGTGGAATTGGATACCGGTGATGGGAAAAACCATTCTGATTCAAGGAAAGTGACATTCATGGTAATATAGGTTCTTTTAGTAATTGGATCATAGCATCGGTAACCCTTTTTTTGTACGCCATACTCCAAGAATACACATCGGACAGCACATGGATCCAACTTAGTTCGTTGATTTTTATAGAGGTGGACAAAAGCAACACATCCAAAAATTCGGGGCGAAAGCATCAAAATAGTAGGCAAGGGAAAATGATCAGATAGCACCTTTAATGGAGTCTGAAATTGTAAGGTTTTTGTGGGCATACGATTCAGTAGATACACCGTTGTAGTAAGAGCATCACTACAGTATTTATTAGGCATATGTGCACCGATTAGTAGGGCCCGAGCCGTTTCTAAAATATGTCGATTCTTCCTCTCCGCAGTCTCATTCTGTTGTGGGGTTTGTGAACACGAGGTTTCATGGAGAATACCATGGTTGTCCAAGTATGTCCGGAATTGTTGATTAACATACTCCCCTCCATTATCAGACCTAAGTATCTTAATTTTTTTAGAAAATTGTGTCTGAACCATGGTGTGAAACAGGTGAAATGTAGCAAATACTTCATCTTTGTGTTTGAGAAGGTAAAGCCATGTCATTCGTGTACAATCATCAATAAAAATAACAAACCAACGATGATCCGATGACGTAATGACCGGAGAAGGTCCCCAAACATCAGAATGTACCAAAGCAAAAGGAGTCATACTTTTATTCATGCTCATAGGATAAGGCGCCCTATGACTTTTTGCTAGGATACAAGTATCACATTTGAAATCTGAATGTGTGATATTTGAAAATAAATTGGGGAGTAGGTGCTTTAAATACCCGAATGATGGATGCCCAAATCTACGATGACATAGCCAAATCTATCGTTCCTTGTTACCAACAGTGTTTTGCATGTGATTGGCTCTTCTTGAACTGAGGTCATTCACATAATATAGCCCTCCTCTCCTAGTACCACGCTCAATGATCTCCTTGGTGAGAATATCCTGTAGAAGGCAAAAAGTAGAATACATCAGTACTACACAGTTAAGATCTGAAGTGACCTGACTTACAGACATTAGTCGGTTTGATAGAGAGGGTACAAGTAAAGTATTAGATAATGATAATGAAAGAGATAAGGTCACTGTTCCAGCTCCTGTAACTGGATAAGTGACCCCATTTGCATTGGCAACACGACTTCGTCTTGGCTGAGTTGTATTGGAGAGATCGTTTGGGTCAAATGTCATGTGATCTGTAGCTCCAGAGTCCAGAATCCAATCCTCCTTATCACTACGAGTAGAGATATGAAATGTTTTACTTGAAATACCTGGATCCTGGGAAGATTCGGCCTAAGAAGTAAGGGATAGTGAGGCATTATTGGTAGCCACAGCGGCTCGCCCAGTGGTGTCCCGTTTCTTCCGTGCTTGAAGATCATTCCACCATTCTGGATACCCATGTAGTTTGAAGCAGTTTTCACGAGTGTGTTTGGAGTTTCCGCAATGGCCACATTTCATGTCAAGAGATGGTGGATTTCTCGTGGATTTCTTGCTACCCAAGGAAGTTCCTGTTTTTGGTAGCATTAGATTATGGTGTCCCTTGAATTACTTCAATGAGAATTTAAAGGCGATAAATTTACTTCATTTTTTTTCTTAAATTACTCAGACGGAAAAGTCTCCTCGCCAGTATAGAGGAATCTTCCATGCTCTTTCAACAGTCCTCCGTGAAGAGGGTCCAAGAGCTTTATACAAAGGCTGGCTACCTTCCGTAATAGGAGTTGTAAGTTAAATGTTGTGTACAACCTCTATTTAGTTTGGTTATATTCAAAACTTGCTACTGGTTTATCATTTTCATGTCCTTATCATTTGTGTTTTAAGACATGGACTCTGCTTGCTACTGAGATCCATTTTGGATGGAATATATCCTTGGAATCATTTGTGTATGTTATTTTTGTTTTTGCAGGTACCTTACGTGGGACTAAATTTCGCTGTCTATGAATCTCTTAAGGACTGGTTGATTAAAACTAAACCATTTGGATTAGTTGAGGACGACGAGCTGAGTGTGACAACAAGGCTTGCATGTGGGGCTGCTGCTGGGACTGTTGGCCAGACGGTTGCTTACCCTCTTGATGTTATCCGGCGAAGAATGCAGATGGTAGGCTGGAAGGATGCAGCCTCAGTTTTGACTGGCGAAGGAAGGAGCAAAACAACTGTAGAATATACCGGGATGGTTGATGCATTCAAGAAAACACTTCGGCATGAGGGGTTTGGGGCACTGTATAAGGGCTTAATCCCCAATTCTGTGAAGGTGGTTCCATCCATAGACATTGCCGTTGTGACATATGAAGTAGTGAAGGGCGTTCTTCGAGTTGAGAGAAGGATATCTGACTAAAGCAATAGAAGTATTGAGCTTAGGATTTAGGAAAACTTGTAGCAAATTTTGATATTTGTTCTGTATATACGTACATCTTCTTTCAGATCCAGATCCCTGTACTCTTTAACTATCATATTCTTAAGCTTCTGCATTATGGTAATAACAGTGTTTCGGGAAAATCCTAGTCAATGTGACTATGATTGTGTGATTTGTATTTATGATAATTTATTCTTTGGTAGATTTTCTTTTTACACAATGGTTAATGGAATAAAATTGGAAAAAAATAAAATAAAAATAACACTCCTTTTAAACTTCATTCCCAATACAATTAAATAACGTTCAATGTTGAACGGATTTAAATTATCATAATTCAATTTAAACATATTTAATTGGATAGCGTTCATGTAAAATGATGTATTAGATTTTTTTTAATAGTAAAAATATATGAATTGATTATAAATAATTTCATTTTGTGGTTATAAGTTTTAAATGTTTTTTTTTTTTTTTTTTGATTGTTTTCCATATGAAAATTTGTACTTTTAGACAGAAAAGTGCTTTAGCTGTTACAATGCAAAATTTCAATATCAACAGGCAATCAAACAATAAGATGTTCCCATGACTAATACTTAAGGACCCCTAGGCCTTAATCATGTCTTTATCCACACAGATATTTTTTTCAAATGGAAAAGAAAAAAACATATATTAAGCACTAAAAACAATGATGATACAAGAATAAAAGGAAAGCTTACTGCAACAAAAGGTAGTCATACAAGCATGCTAGGCTGCCCTCTGCCCTCTCACATTGATCTTTGAGAGCACTTCCTTGAGATAATCATAGCGGCTGCGTTGATAATCAACCCACAAGCATAGCTGTCTTATGGCCTCCCTCTTCTCCTCTCCCAGACCCAACATTCCCTTATCCTTCTCTTCCAACATCATCTCTAAATCTCTTACCATTTTCTCCAGTTTATTCACTGCTTTATTCAGATTCTCCTTTTCTACTCCTTCCTTCTTTGCCTTTGACTCCAATTTCAAAACCTTCTCTCTTAAGACTGATTCTTGTTCCTTCTTACCTTGGAGTTGTTCAACTAGGGAATCAACCTCCCTTTCTAGTATTTCCTTCTCATTCTTTGTGTGTATGACCCAATTCTTTGTGATTCGAAGCTGGTTTGATGTTTCCAAAATACAGTTGTCACAGTGCTTGTAGTCATCTTCGAATTTCTGGATCACTGTTTCTAGTCCAGCTAAATTGTTGTTTACTTTCTCTGAGATATCATCAATCATCCTCTTATGAGCCTCATTGTTGGTAGTGATTGTTCTAGACAATACAACAATTCTTTCCTCAAGAGCCTTCAGTTCTTCCAGGTATTTCTGCTCTGCAATTCTGAAGCTTTCTTCTTTCTCGGTTAGTAATTGATCTGTAACTCGGAGCTTCTGGTTTGACAAGCGGAGCTTTACTTCTAAATTGCAGACGTTATCAGTCAAAGTAGCAAGTTCATCTCCTTTTAGTTCTAGATCTCTTTTCAATTCTTCAACCATTTGTTCCAAATCAGCTACAATCTCATATTTGGATTGAGTGGTCCTACTCAATTCTTCTTCCAGTTTTTCAACCTCTCTCTCTGTGTCTTTGAGGTTGGTCTTGCTCTCATGTAACCAACTTTCTATCTGCTTATATTCTTCTATTAGCTTCCGGTAAGAATCCTCTTGTTCTGTCTGCATTTTCTGATTATCAGCAATGGTGTTCATCAACTCAACGTTTTGATTTTCAAATTGGGTAAGACTTTCTAAGAGCTCTTGCTTTTCTCTATCAAATTGCATCACCATCTGGTTCTTCTGGGTCTGTAACAAATCCAACTCCTCTTTCAAATTTGTAACCTGTGTAGAAAAAGCTATTATTTGAGCAGATGCTTCATTCTCTCCACTTTTAAGTTTCTCCTCAAGAAGGGACAGCATGTCATCTTTCTCCGGTATGACCTTCTCTAATTCCAAAGTTTTGTCCTTCAGCCCTGCATTTTCCTCTCTCAACTCATCAATCTCATGGATTCTAGTTCTTATTTTCTCCTTTAGCTCAATGTTCTCATTGTGAATAGAGTCCACCTTTACTTTCAGATCCTTCCTTTCTGCTGATAAATTTTCTCTCTCTTCCAGAATTTTCAGCTCATCTGTAGTCTTGCTGGTTATCTCCTCTTTTAAATGTTGTATCTGTATTAAGGACTCGGAAATTTCTAGACTTTTCTTCTCAAGTTCCACTTCCAGTTGACCTTTCATGCTTTGTAAGGAGTCTAAGTCTTGCTGCAACAGGTTTACCTGATCAACCAAACGTTGCACTTGGATTGATGCTTCATCACTTTTACCTAGCATCTGTTTTTCCAGCTCAACATTTTGAGAACTCAAAGAATCCATATCTGCTAGCAGTTTATTGACTTGTGCTGTCAAATTTTCTATTCTATACAATGATTCATTACTGCTATCTTCAAGTTTCTTTCTGAGAGCAGAGAGTTCATGCTCTCTCTCTTTTGACATTGATTCAAGTTCTAAAATTCTGGCATGTAATCCTGCATTAATTTGTCTCAGTTCATTTGCTTCTGTTTCTTTTCCCTCAACATGCACTTCAAAATCTCTCTTTTGACTTTGCAATGACTCTAGATCCAGCACAAGATTGGACATCTGCACCTCCAATCCCTTTATTTTAGCCACTGATGCACTATTACTATCTTCAAGTTTCTTCACCAGAGTAGAATGTTCTTCCTGTCTCTCATTTGAAATTGATTCAAGCTTTGAAATCTGGGCTTGAAGCTTAGAATTTGCCCCTCTCAGTTCATTTGCTTCAAATTCTTTCCCCTCAATCTGCACTTCAATACCTCTCTTCTGATTTTGCAATGTCTCTAGCTCCAGCTCCAGATTTGTCACTTGCTCCTCAAATCCTTTTATTTTAGCCACTGATGCACTATTACTATCTTCAAGTTTCTTCACCATAGTAGAATGTTCTTCCAGTCTCTCATTTGAAATTGATTCAAGCTCTGCAATCTGGGCTTGAAGCTTAGAATTTGCCCTTCTCAGTTCATTTGCTTCAAAAAAATTCCCCTCAATCTGCACTTCAATACCTCTCTTCTGATTTTGCAATGTCTCTAGCTCCAGCTCCAGATTTGTCACTTGCTCCTCAAATCCTTTTATTTTAGCCACTGACACACTATTACTATCTTCAAGTTTCTTCACCATAGTTGAATGTTCTTCCAGTCTCTCATTTGAAATTGATTCAAGCTCTGCAATCTGGGCTTGAAGCTTAGAATTTGCCGTTCTCAGTTCATTTGCTTCAAAAAATTTCCTCTCAATCTGCACTTCAATACCTCTCTTCTGATTTTGCAATGTCTCCAACTCCAGCTCCAGATTTGTCACTTGCTCCTCTAATCCTTTTATTTTAACCACTGACTCACTATTACTATCTTTAAGTTTCTTCACCAGAGTAGAATATTCTTCCTGTCTCTCATTTGAAATGGATTCAAGCTCTGAAATTTGGGCTTGAAGCTTAGAATTTGTCTTTCTTAGTTCATTTGCTTCAAATTCTTTCCCCTCAATCTGCTCTTCAATATCTTTCTTCTGATTTTGCAATGTCCCTGACTCCAGCTCCAGATTGGTCACTTGCTCCTTTAATCCCTTTATTTGAGCCAACAACTCACTAATTTTATCCTCAAGTTTCTTCACCATAGTAGAATGTTCTTCCAGTCTCTCATTTGAAATTAATTCAAGCTCTGAAATCTGGGCTTGAAGCTTAGAATTTTCCTTTCTCAGTTCATTTGCTTCAAATTCTTTCCCCTCAATCTGCTCTTCAATATCTTTCTTCTGATTTTGCAATGTCCCTGACTCCAGCTCCAGATTGGTCACTTGCTCCTTTAATCCCTTTATTTGAGCCAACAACTCACTAATTTTATCCTCAAGTTTCTTCACCATAGTAGAATGTTCTTCCAGTCTCTCATTTGAAATTAATTCAAGCTCTGAAATCTGGGCTTGAAGCTTAGAATTTTCCCTTCTCAGTTCATTTGCTTCAAATTCTTTCCCCTCAACCTGCACTTCAATACCTCTTTTCTGATTTTGCAATGTCTCCAGCTCCAGTTCCAGATTTTTCACTTGCTCCTCTAATCCTTTTATTTTAACCACTGACTCACTATTACTATCTTCAAGTTTCTTCACTAGAGTAGAATATTCTTCCTGTCTCTCATTTGAAATGGATTCAAGCACTGAAATCTGGGCTTGAAACTTAGAATTTGCCTCTCTCAGTTCATTTGTTTCAAATTCTTTCCCCTCAATCTGCTCTTCAATATCTCTCTTCTGATTTTGCAATGTCCCTGACTCCAGCTCTAGATTGGCCACTTGCTCCTCTAATCCCTTTATTTGAGCCAACAGTTCACTAATTTTATCCTCAAGTTTCTTCACCAGAACAGAATGTTCTGCCTGTTGCTCTTTTGATGCTGATTCAAGCTCTGAAATTTGGGCCTGAAGCTCAGCAATTGCATATCTCATTTCACTTGCTTCAATTTCTTTTCTCTCAATCTGGACCTGAAACTTAGCATTTGCCTCTCTAAATTCATTAGCTTCAAATTCTTTCCCTTTAATCTGCACTTCAATACCTCTCTTCTGATTTTGTGATGTCTCTAGCTCTAGCTCCAGATCCGTCACTTGCTCCTCTAATCCCTTTATTTGAGCCAACAACTCACAATTTTTATCCTCAAGTTTCTTCACCATAATAGAATGCTCTTCTTGATGCTCTTTTGACGCTGATTCAAGCTTCAAAATTTGGTTCTGAAGCTCAGAATTTACATGTCTCAGTTCATTTGCTTCAGCTTCTTTTCTCTCAATCTGCACTTCCATTTCTCTTCTCTGATTGTGCAATGATTCCAGATCCAGCACCAAGGCTGTCACTTGAGCCTCCAACCCCTTAATTTGAGCTAATGATTCATTATTATCATATTCAAGTTTCATTGTGAGAGCAGAAAGTTCACTTTCTCTCTTGTTTGAGATGGACACAAGCTCTGAAATTTGGGCTCGTAGTCCAGCATCTTCTTCTCTCAATTCTGTTGCTTCATTTTCTTTACTCTCAATCAATGCTTCCATATCCGTTTTCTGGCCCTGCAATGTTTTCAGATCCTGTTGTAGTTTTGTAACTTGTGCCTCTAAATCCATTGTCAGAGTCAATGCTTCGTTCTTGTGTACCTGATGCATCTCAGAGAGAGCATCATATTCCTTTTCCTTCTCACCCAGTTTCTCCTTTAGCTGATTGGATTCTACCAAAAGTTCTTTGGCCGTGTTCTGTGCCTCCTGAATCTCATTGGAAGTCTCTGAAATTTTCAAGGCCAGAGATCTATTCTCTTTTTCTGTAGCTTTCAGAGAGCAAGTTAATTCAGTTAGATGTTGTTCTGCAGAATCTATTTGCTGCTTTGTACTAGAGAAAGCCTCTCTGAGAACCTCTAGTTCTTGCTTAAGGGCTCCTTTCTCCTCCATCAGCTGATCAACCAAAGTCCTTGTGTCTGCTGCATTCTTTTCTCCCTCTTCAATTCTTCCAATAGTACTCTCTTTCTCCTGGATTAAGAGAGCTTGATTTCTTTCAGTATCTTCTATTTTTTTATTCAGATCAGCTTCTATCTTTTCAGCTGCATGCAGTTTTTGACTCAGCTCTCTATTTTGAACCAAAAGTTCAAATTTCTCAACATCTAATCTTTCAGCATCTCTTTTGAAGTGGCCGGCAATAGTCTCTACTTCTTGTACTCTGCTGAGAGCTTTCAGATATTCTGAATTTAAAGCTTCCTTTTCCTCAGTTGCACTTGATAATTTTCTCTTCAGGTCATCCACTTCTAGACCTGTTGTTTCAAGTTCTTGTTTAAGAGCATCATTTATTTTCTGAAATTCAATTTCTAGTAGTCCATTTTTACTGTTTTTGTTGTTTGATGAATGAACTGAATCTGAGTCAGAGCTAGAAGAAGAGCTGTCCTTTTCCTGTTTGCCATGAATATTTTTCCTTAGCTTTCCTGTAAGATGATCATACTCTTCATAGAGTGACTGGTAATGCTTGTGGACGTCCTCAATTAGCTCTGCAAGTGGTTCCTTTTTGGATATAGCATCCTGTTCTTCAACATCTTCTTCTCTGATAAGCTTCAAGATTTTAGTCACCTTGTGCTCAAATTCTGAAAGGAAAAGGAAATATAAGCAATCTTCTACTTTGATAATTAAGGTGAGACAGAGTATGAAGCTAATTTTGAACTAAGTATTAAATTTAAAATTTTCGGTCTTCATAGCGACAAAAATCTCATAAAGATTAATTTCAGATGAAGATACCTGACTTAGTCTCTTTGAGTTTTTCATCCTTTTCTTCATCAACGTGACTTCCAAATAAGGACTTGATAGACTCCCTTGCACGGTGCTTTTTCATCTTTAATTCCAAAACCCGCTAACAACTTTGTACTGAACAAAAAACAACACCCCCAGCTTCAAAACTGTAAGACTCATAGATCTATTTGTTGGCATTTGTTCAACATAATCACAACAAAAGCGTCAAACTGATACAAATATGTTCTGGCCACTTCTGCTACTCATTCTATCAGACCACATGACTCGAAAGTTCATGTACAATCTGAGCCATTGGTATAACAGCAATGCCTTAGCTATAGCAGTTCACTTCTCACAGTTTTTTTATTAATTATCAGTGAGGTGATATCAAAAGTAATGACGTAGCCGATAAAATATCAGATCAACTAGTAAATAAAATTCTAAGATAACACCTCCAACTCGATAGACATACTATGCTGACTAGTGCAATGCACAGCAGCAAGGGAACAATAGATATAATCTGTTGGAAATTATTTCATATTAAAGACAAAATGGAGAAAAGTATAGTGTAAGTCCCTTTTTTTAGAATATGTATTTTTAAGTCCATTTGTTTGTGTAACAAATATCTAGAAAATATGGTTAAATTTTCATTTAATTTTTCGTTAAATATAACGAAATAACACATGTGATACATGCATATTTGTATTTTCAATAGACATTTATATAATAAATTAATTTTAAATTAAAAAATTACTCAAATTTTTTAACAAATTATTTCGATTAAACTTAAATAAAATTTCTATCGTCTAATGTTTTACGTTGTGTTTTAGACAATGAAAATTTTGTTAAAGTTTGAAAGAAAAAATTTCTTAAAAAATTTGAGTAATATTTTACGTATATACTTATAAAAAAATATAAACATGCATGTAACACATGTGTTATTTCGTTATATTTAACGAAAAATTAAATGAAAATTTAACCATATTTTCTAGATATTTGTTACACAAACAAATGGACTTAAATTGGATGGAAAGTTAACTTTGTCATTGTTAGCACAATTTTCATAAACAAAAGGTCTTAAATGACACTTTTTCACAAACAAAAATGACTTAAAAATACCTAAGCTAGAGATACTAAACAACACCTTTGGCCTAAACAAATGGACCATCTAACACTTCACCCTACAACACATACATATATTTGTAGAGTTCTGACTCATACAAGTGACTTCTCCAAGAGTAGTGTTGTTTGAATCCCTTCTAATTGTTCTAAAGTAATTGCAAAAAGTTAGACTTTAATTTTATGTGAGAAAATATCTTTTATTTGGCTGTCTATATATAGAGCAGGAATGTATTCATTGGAGGATCACCCAAAAGTATTGTGTTACTTACTAAAACATTCAACTCAGTCTATCAAAATTGCAATTTGCATAATTAAACATAAGTGTTATAGTATCTGAAAACAAATTATTTGTAGCCCTTTTGCAAACTGGAATAAATCAAATAGGAGACATATTCTTTTTGAAGTTTTTTTTAATATATTTTTTAAATGAGAGGAATCCTTCAGTGGCCGATTTGGGTTCAGAAAGGACAGCTAAGATACCAGAAAATCAAGCTGTTCATTTTGTTATTTACTTCATATAATGCCAGATAATTATTAGTGAGTCATTAAAATATTACATTAACAAAAATAATTACCAAATCGATAAGAAAATAAGTTACTAAATCTAATTACTATTTTTTTTTTAACTTGAAAAGAAAAATCTTACACGAGAGACTTTCGGGTACAGGCAGCACAGTCAAATTAGTTTACCTGAATTTCTTGCACTTTCCCTTCCAATCTTCAACATGAAATTTCTGAAGAGCACCCCAAACCCAAATAATTTGAACCAAGCTGCAGAGGAATTTTAATGGAATTATAAACAAAATGTTAGAAATTCCTCGAATCTCATAGAAAATAATATGAAGGAAACAATTCTATTCAATTTGAAACTGGACAGCTTTGATTTTAGGTTCCGAATCTAGTTCTCTCAAGAAATACAAAAGATTTTAAAAGGCAATTCACTTTATAAAAAGTATATTTGATTTTAAGATTAGGTTTCAGAATATATAGTTCGCATGAACTATCCAACACCACCATCAAATCACAAAACTGCAAGTAACGATCAATCAGTTTTCAGGAAAATAAAATTAATCGTACAAGTTCTTGATCTAATCATAGTCCAAACAGTCAAAACAGTGAGTATGCAAGAGAAAGTAAATTCCTAGAACTAAACAACGAATCCACACGACTCAATCGATTGAAACTTCAAGAGCAAAATTCTCCAGAACGAATTCAGAAAAAGAAAGCTATGATCGATTGATTTTAAAACGAAAGATTACCAGAAAGTCAGAGACACCAACCGCGAAGCCAATCAATCAAACAAAGCAAGAAGAACAGAGGAAGATACTAAAACTCTCCAATCAGAACTTCAATGAAAAGAGAACTTTGATTTAGAGAATTCAAGTAAAAATTGAATTTGAAGAGCGTAGTTTTGTTTGGACCAAGAGTGCTGCTCTAAGTGAGATAGAATCTTTGGAGTTGCTCTTAGTATATTTGCCCCTTGGTTTTGCCAATAATCACCTCCTAATGCCATTTTAGACCTTCGTGATCATCTAACTACGACGCATTTTTCAATTTCTTGTCTGACGGTCAAAATTTCGAGAAATTATGAGACAGCTAATCACCTCATTTTAGAGCATTCTCAATTTCTCGTTGGACTGTCAAAAATTATAAGACAGTCTTTGAACTTAACGTGTGCGATATTTCCTTTTCGAGAAAATGAGCGGCTACGGTGAACCATAAAACCCTTGCCGTGGACATCAATACATCATATCTTTAGTCTTTGCTTTTCTTTCCTATTAATGAACAGGCAATACACATTATAACGATACACGATGGAATTTGGATTTATTTATTAGTTTAAAAACAATCAAATTTGTCATAAACTCACTATTTATAAAACCTAAACAAATTTTCAAACTCACAGCCGACCTCCAAAATCCTTGCCGATGATGATGGTGATATCGCGTAATTTAGACTTGAGAATAAAATTATTGTTAATTATCAACAAATTCCACCAAAAATTGGCCATTATTAAAATCATTCGAACTTAAACAAAAATTAACCAAAATCTATAATTAGTTGTAGACAGATGTATAATTTTTTAAAACATTTAGATTATTTTGTATATTTTTAAACTTTAGACAAATCTATAGATTTTAATAATATTATATAATTTTTCATCATAATTAAGAGAATAAAAAGTGGTATGGTAGTTGTTTTATTCGTATAATTTTATATATTGTTTAGTTTTTTAAATTTTAATTGATATCATTTAATTTTTTAAATTTATAAAAAAATAATAAATTATATTATATTGATAACTTTTTATTTAAAATATTATTATTTACTGTTAATTAATTAAAATATGAATCTTTAATAAAAATAAAATAAAATTTAATATAAAATATTTAAAAAATAAATAAATAATAATAAAATTCAAATAAAATTATTTAAATATATATCTTAATTTTTAATAAAAATTAAAATAAAATATTGACAATTTATAAATATTAAAAAATAAATATTTTGAGAATTTTTTTATATTGATTATGATTTTATTATTTTTAAATATTTATGTTTTAATCACTTAATATAAAAATAATAATATTTTAATTAAAAAATCATTAAAATAATATATTTTATATTTAGTTGGTTTTTTTATCAAACTAAGAAATTAAATTAGACTGATTTTATTTTAAGGAACTAAATGATATATATAATTTAATTTAAATAATTTATGTAGTATTTTTTATTTATTTTCATTTTTCTTAATGAGTTAATTAAATTATATGAAAAAAGTGAATATGAAGCTGGATATTTTTATTTCTGAGAAAACAAAAGGTATGTCAAACTTTTATAACGACCATAGATTATAGATTGGCTTCATTCTCTCTTTATCATCTCACAGGAAACAAACGGAAAACAAAGGTATGTTTTTGTCATTTTCCACTTCAACGTGTAAAGTGTTGGGGAAATTTTGTAACATTTTACAAAAATTAAAAAAAATAGTTTTTTAACTACACTATAAAGGATAAATTTTAAAATTTAGAACAATAATTAACACAAATATTATCTAATTAATTTTAAACTAATTGTGTTATGAGAGCATATAATATTTAAAAATATATTTTTTTAAAAGACTATGAAATATTAATAACAACAATTATTTTAACACTCACTCCGATTCAAAAGAAATAAAGAAAAAGCTAGTGTTTGTGAAACTTAATATATTACAAAATTAACTATGAAGGTATGAAAATAAATCTTAGAGAATTTGAATTGTTGGTTTGAATCAAATCAATTTCTTCTCAAGTCGATCTCGTATCTTTGTCACACAAAATACACATTATAGAAAAAATATCTACACAAAAACTTAAAAAAAAAACATTTGTGATTATTTCATGGAAATACCATCGAATTGATATCTAAAAGAAACAATTATATAAACAAAATAAAAATTACTTATAACCGATTTTATTACAAAAAAATTTAAGTTTAATTATATAAAGTAATTATTATTTTTATTTATAAAGTTTTATTTTTACTTATATATATATATATTATAATGTAAAAAAAATTATATGTTGAAAAAATATAATATATATTTATAATATAAAATATATTTTATACTTAAGATTATTAAGTGAATAATTGAGTAAAAATAAAACAAGGAGTAATTAACAATTACTATTGTTAATTTTTTGATTTTGTTTTTACTCGGAAATGGACAGCTTGGCGTTTGTTGGAGTGAAAATGACCCTGGTTTTGAGCAGAATTACATAATTAAAAAAAAAAGCTGAATCCACTAAATTCTCGTCTACAAAACAGAGAGCAAAAAAGCGCGAGAAATTCTTATTTCAGGGATATTATTGGGCATTCATCTCTGTCGCAACGTGGCCTTTTCCCGCTCTAACTCTTCAATTTATTTATTTTTTTTAGGCAGAAGTTAGCAAAAATCAGCTGTATTTCACGACAATACATTTTAATTTGGATTAGATGGGCCATTATATGTTTGATATTTTTTTAAAAGAGTCTATGTGAAAAATTTAGGTCAAATAGATTACTATGTAATTATAAATAATATTATTATTTTAATAAATTAAAATGTATTTTTTTTATCAGGTGTGCATATGTTGCGTAGTTGTGTACAACTAGATATTCATAATTTGTTGGACCGTTAGTGAAATGACAGAAATATTATTATTATTATTATATTTTTTACCAAACTGACATATGACATACCGTATTTCACCCGATATATTATTTGATAAAATGTAATATAAATATTATAAAATATAAACATTTATTTTATTATCTAAAATTATATATCATATTTTAAAAAATATACACATTTAATTACATTTAAATTTAAATAAATTATAAATAATATATTATATTATATATTTTTAAATTATTTTTTTATTTTATTAAAACACTAATAAATTTTTATTATAAAAATAAAATTTAAAATCTTATAATCATTTTATAACTTATTGTTATTATTTTAAATTAATTTATAATAAGATTTAATCAGTATTATTTAATATAAAAATACTATGTATTTATTGTACATATATTTCATATTTCTTTCTTTCACATAAATATTATTTATTTATTTAAAATTTTAATTTTCTATTGTAAAATATTTATTATTAACTTATATTATAAATTTTTCTTTATAAAAAATAAAAAATTATTAAAAAAAATTAAAATATTATTTGAATATCTATTATTTATTTGAGATTGATCTTGATACATTTCTACAAAAAAAACTTTAAGTGAAAATAAAATATGAATTTTAAATTTAGGATGAAAAATAGAGAAGGAATCTCGACTATATTTCATTGACAATTTTTAGTACGTTAATTAATTAAGAGAAGATAACGATAGATATAAAATTAAAAAAATATAACTTTTTTTATTTTACTTAACAAAATAGGTGCTATTTTATAGCTTTTATTTTTTTTAATATCTTTAAAAACTTATTTGATATAATAATAATTAAATAAATAATAATAAATTTTTTAATCAATTAAAGATAATATGAAAAACATTAAATCATTGAATTTTGAAATACTAGCATTTTTTTCCATATAAGTTTTAAAAAATAAGGATAAGATATGTATTAAAAAAGTAAACTTTTTTGATATTATAAGATTTTTTTAATTTTTTAAAAATTTAAAATAAAATATAAAAAATAATATATATTATATTCTATATATAAAAGCCATAATATGAGGTAATTTAATGTTGGTTATGGTTATTCTAAGTGCCTTTCTTTTTCCTCCTTATTTTGGTTATTTTTTTAAATAAATATATTTTTATTTATAAATATTAAAATATTTTTAAAATAAATACATTTGTATTTATATATAAAAATAAATATACTTTTTATTTATATACACAAACAAATATTAAGATATTTTTAAAATAGATACATTTTTAATTATAAATAAAAAATAAAAATAATTATTCTAAAAGAATAAATATATTTTTATTTATACACACAAATAAATATTAAAATATCTCTAAAATAAATACATATAAATAAATATCAAAATATTTTTAAGATAAATGTATTTTTTTATTTATACACATAAATAAATACCAAAATATCCTTAAAATTAATACTCTTTTTATTCTTAAAATAAATACACTTTTTATTTATACACACAATAATACTAAAATATCTTTAAAATAAATACATTTTTATAATTATATATAAAAAACATGAATAATTAATGAACAATATATTTCTTATTCTCCGTTACACTATTTTACATAAATAAATATTAAAAAATTTATAAAATAAATAAATTTTTTATTTATATATACAAATAAATACTAAAATATCCTTAAAATAAATATTTTTTATATACACACAAATAAGTATCAACTATCCTTAAAAAATACAAGTTTATAATTATAAATAAAAAGTGAGAATAAATAAATAACAATAAATTGATTATTTCTCCATTTGACTATTCTACTACTTCTTTTTACAAATAAATAAATACTAAAATATCCCTAAAATAAATATACTTATTTATTTATATATATAATTAAATATCAAAATATCTCTAAAATGATTACGTTTTTATAAATAATTATTTTATTAATTTTATTGGATACTATTTTTATTATTTATTATTTTTTTAATTTTTTTACCTTTAACTTTATATATTAAAAATTTATCAAGTTTAATTTTTTCTCTAAGCTTTTTTCTCTCTTTTTGGTGTTCTTTTTTCTAAAATAAATATTTTTTTTATTTTTACATGCAAAAAAAAAACAAAATATTTTAAAATAAATACATTTTTTATAATTATAAATGAAGGCGAAAATAATCAATAAATAGTATATTGGTTATTCTTACGTTTTATTGTTATACTATTTTTTACACATAAATAAATATCAAAATATTTTTAAAATAAATACGTTTTTTATTTATAACACAAATAAATACCAAAAATGTTCATAAAATAAATAAAATTTTATAGATAATTACTTTGTTAATTTTATTATGTATCTTTTTTATTATTTTTCACTTTTTAAATATTTATTTATTTTTTTATAAATAAATAAATATCAAAATACACTTATATTTTATTTTTTAAAAAAATATAAGATAAAAATAAATATATTACTTAATAAATTATATGTTAATTTAAATAATTTTATTAACATAATTATATTTTATATACTAATATATATATATATATATATAATACGAGTCAAAAACTAATTATTTAAAAATATTAGGATATTTTTATAGATTATGTTAATCGGCGTAAATAATCACTTCACGTTAATTGAGCATCGAATAATACTCATCTCAATGGCTATTCCTGGACCATAAGAGCATGTAATAGTATTCTTAATGAGATGTTTGTGCAAAAGTGGTGGGCCTTTTAACCTTATTGGTAAAATAAATAAATAATTAATTAACCGATCTAGACCGAGAACAAACGGTCAAATTAGCCTTATTCCTATTTTATATATATTAAAATATTGGCAATAAAAAATGATTTTTGCATTTGTAAAAAGGCTTTTCATAATAATCGTGGAAGCAAACTTAAAGAAAATATCATCGAAATTTAAAGAATAAATATTTGAAAAAAAGCGTTTTCCATATGTATAATATACATCAAACTATCTTAGCTCTTTCCCGTTGGTCTGTCAAAAAGTAAATGATTAATTTTTTTTAATAATTTATTGATTTATTTAATACACAAATATATTAGAAATTACTTATAAAATTAAATAAATGGGTTATCTTTAAAGACAAAATAAATTATAAGATATATAAATTCACATATCTAATTAATTTATTAAATATTTAAGTTTATTTATTACATAAAATAACTCAAAATATGAGCCTAGTTTATTTACTAGAATACCCAACCACCAATCCCTACTAATTCACCTTGTTGCCTATAGTTTTGCCAAAAGTCACACCTTATTTTTCGAAAATTTCTATTTCTCACAAACTCGCAGTCATCACAAACCACTGACGAAAATATTATTGGTTAAAAACAGGTGGGCTCAATTGCACCAACAAATTATTCTACAACTCATCTTATGTGATGAAACATCACAAATTTGTGACAATATTTTTGTTTTTCCGATAAGTATGTGTTTATTAACATTGAAAGAAAATAAGGTAAAAAAAATAATCATTTTTATTCGCATATTTACTTTCTAAAATAATTTATTATAAAAAAAATAAAAAATCATATAAATTTAAAAAATAAATCATTTTTATTGCATATTACAAAACTAAGATTAATTAAAAACAAACAAATATTTTCTATAATTATATTTTGACGGATTAGGAACAAAATTACTTAATAATAGTGTGATTAATTACAAGAGAATAAAACAAATACAAGTATTGATATTAAATAAGATATATAATAATAAAAAAATCAGACTCTTTAATGAGTTCATGATTTAATGTCTATATCATAAAGTCAAAAATAATTACAATGGCATAAATCGAATATCCACATGCAGCCGCAGATCTGTTGCCAACCAACAAGTTCTACTAAATTGAACGAGAAAATAAAATGAAATTAGAGCTACCCATGTTAATCATGTGGTACCTATTTTTAACCATGTTTTTAAAAAATTTCATGGAGTATATGGTCTCCATTGAGTATAATACAACATTCCAAAATCAAAAGGTGCAAGGTAGAAACTGTGAGCTAGATAATGACATGGCTTATAAAAACTGTGAAAAGGTGCACGATATTTTTGGAAGCAACTGGTCAAAAGCAATTAAAGGAAAAGTTTGTTACAAAGCATGTGATGGAGTGGCAGAGTTTTCAGCAAAATATTAGTTGCTTAGGCATGTGACGAGTGTAACTGAGTAATAGAATACTGTAATTGTTTTTTGTCTTTTTGCGTGGTGAGCAAGATGCTAAGCCTTTTCTGTTTTTATTAGTCTATAAGTAGTACTAAAGGATAACAATTGTGAGGACTAGTCTTTGTATTGTTTATCAGTTTTAGTGAATGAAATATTACTTTCAGCTTTAAGCCTTTTATATATGTCATTTACGTTTCTGCTTTTCCATTACATTTGTTATGGTATTAGAGCTCCATGCAAGCTCTGTGAGCTTACTAAAAATGGAATATAAACACTCTTAATTCCTCGAATCATGTTAATTGAGAAATTACAACTTTTCACAACATTTTAGTTTCTATTAAACTTGATAACAACAACTACATCATTTGGAAACAATTGATATTAAAGATACTAAGGAGCCTTGAATTAGAACAGTTTGTTCTGTGTGAACCACCACTATCACAGTGTGCCAATGGAGAGAACAACTTAGTTTTGCTTTGACACAGCTAAAGATGCATGGACCATGTTGGAGAACTCATTTGCCTCAAAATCCACAGCTAAGGCCATCCAAGTCAGAGAGGAATTACAACTTCTGAAGAAAGGAAACCTATCCATCAATAACTATATGTTGAAGATAAAAATGCTTGCAGATGAGTTAGATACAGCTGGGTGTGGCTTGAATGATGAACAAAAACTCATGACAGTCCTATGGGTCTGGATGAATCTTATGATAATATTTTCTCTACTCTTACAGAGAGAATGCTAAATGAAACAGTGATACTAGAAGATGCTAAGGCTTTACAATTAAGCCATGAATGAAGAATTACTAGAAGAAATTTTATTGAACTCTCATCTCTACCATCAGTTAACATGAATCAAGTAACTGTTGGTTTAGCATCCTCAAATGAAAAACCAAAAATGTGCAGAATACACACAATGTTGCTGATACTTCGGGACATTTTAATCAACTCAATTTAATTGGTCACCGTGGCTATGGAAATACCTCGCAATATGGTAGTAACAACAGTTCACAAATTACAACAATCAAGGATATTATCAACATGATTTTAGCGCCAGAGGCTGTGGATATGGTCGAGGAAGAGGACGACCATAGTGCCAATTGTGTGGCAAAATGGGGCATATAGTGTCCAGCTGTTGGTTTCATTTTGACAAGAATTTTGTGACACTACCAGCACAAAACATAGGCAATGCAAGACCCCCACCTGTTCCATCACAACATTAGAAGTATGGACCAACATCACATACATTCCAGCCAAGATGACCAGATTTTCATAATGCTCAAGCTATGCTGACCGTATCAAATCCTTTCCCATACCCTCAAAACTTCTCTCAGGTTCTACCTACCTCACAATTTTCAAACACAGCTCAACCTCTTACCTACAGTATACCTTCCCATCAGTTTCACTCACAAACAACACCATAACCTTTCCCTCTTCCGCAAACACAACCTCAATTCTCATATGAATCTCAATGGTACCCAGATTCAAGAGCCTCACATCATGTCACTAATGACATTTAAAACTTGAATGGAGCTTAACCTTATGGTGGTACTGATACCGTGATGATAGCTAATGGCAATACTTAAATTCTCATATAAAGTTGAGCTCTTTTTCTTCATTTATTTGTCCAAACAAAACCATGATTCTCAAAAAACACTCTGCTTGTTCCCTATATTGCCAAAAACTTAATGAGTGTTTCTCAATTTGCTCTTGATAATAAAGAATTTTTTTGAGTTTTACCCAATTATGTGTTGTTAAGTTTCCTTCAATCACACATCGGCCAGAAGTTTAATAGCAGTGTTTCTTATAAGTTTAAACAACTCTTAACTCAATGAGATCTTATTAGGTTGAGTTAGGTATGAGTTTCTAACATGGTATCAGAACTGAGTCTAACTTGATCGGTGACTTGAGTTTTGTCCGTAACAGTCTCACCGTGGCTTTGTGAGACTAGCTCTGTCCGTGTGAAGGGGACTGTTAAGTTTCCTTCAGTTCTACATCAGTCAGGAGTTCGACAGCAGTATTGTTTATTAGCTTGGATAACCCTTAACTCAATAAGATCGTATTAGATTAAGTTAGGCCTGAGTTTCTAACATGTATTATATCAAGAATCAAGGGATAGGTACCATCCTTCTAAAGGGCCACTTGCATAATGGGTTATATGTTTTTGACATGGCTCTTACAAGGTCAAATTCTAACCCATCTAGTGTTTATGAGTCATCTCATACTCTTAATCCTCACACATATTCTTTTGTTTTTGCACTCTACACAGGATTCTTTCTCAACACTCTACATCTATCATCTCATCCAATCTTTAATTGTGGCATAGACGATTGGCTCATACGTCCATTCAAATTGTCAAGAAAGCTATTCTTTAGTCTTAAATACATTTTTCTAACAATTTTGTAAATAACACTTTATGTACACCTTGTACAATGAGTAAAAGTCACTAGTTACCCTTTACTTATAGAAACTCTTATGTTAAAAGTACCTCTTCAAGTTGTTTGCTTAGATGTTTGGGTATCTTTTATTATTTATAAAAATGTATATCAATATTATAGGTATTTTATTCATAAATATAACTGTTTTATTTTGATTTATTTCTTAAAAATAAAATCTATTGTTGTTTAAGCCTCTTTACAATTTGAAGGGCACGTGAAATTGTAACTTAGTCATTAAATTCGAATTCTTCAAAGTGATCGGGATAAATATCAAGGTCTTACTTCCGTATTATCAAATGCTAGGATTAAACATTAAACTTCTTGTCCCATGTACATGAACAAAATAGAAAATAGGTTGGTTAAGAGAAAACATATAAATATTGTTAATTTAGGAATGTCTATGTTAACTTAAGTATCTATAGAGATATTGTTAATTTAAGAATGTTTATGTTAACTTAAACATCTATGCCTGATTATATTGGGATGAAACATTTTACACTCAAACCTATTTAATCAATAGATTACCTACACTCACATTGTTTAAAAAAAAAATCACTTGTAATTCTATTTTGTCAAAAATTAGATTATCACTCTTTAAGAGTTGTTGAATGCTTGTGTTATCTTTGTTTAAGATCATATGAAAATCATAAACTATAACTACATTCTTAGGTTATAATTCAAGGCATAAATGATATACATGCTTAGTAAACTCTATCTGAGCCGAAATGTTACTTTTGAAGAAAACCATTTTTCCTTTTCTTTTATCCAGTCTCAATCACCTGTCAAAATTGGTGTTACTTAGAGAACTGTGCTACCTGTTAATAGAATAATGTAATTGTGTTTTACCTTTCTGCGTGATGAGCAATATGCTTGGCCTTTTCTGTCTGTTTTTGTTAGTCTATAAATAATAAAAAAGGACAACGATTGTAAGGACTTGTTTTTGTATTGTTTATCACTTTTAGTGAATGAAATGTTGCTTTAAACTTTAAGCCTTTTTTTGTCATATACATTTATGCATTTCTATTCCCTCTGTTACTCACTGGTTAGAACTTTAGAATTTCAAGTCATATTTTAATCATATCAAATACCGTTATATTTATAAAAAATTAAAAAAAAAATCTTTAGAATGCAAATGTACTACAAGATTAAAATTTGTATTAATAATTTCAAGCAAAAGAGGCATCTTGGCAGGGGCAAACATATTTTAACTTTGGAGCCCTCGGCCTTGATAATTAACTCCGAGCACCTCAACCAAATTCTAAAATACTGTTGCTAGAGAATGATGCAAACAATTCAAGAAAATAATTTCCTTGTAGTATTGAACTATTGATAATGGACTATTCCATTCCCTCTGTTACTCTCTAGTTAGAACTTGGTTAGAATGGTGGTTCAACTAGTGATTTCAAGTTATATTTGAATAACACCAAATATCGTTATATCTATAAAAAAAAATTGTTAGAATGCAAATGTACTACAAGAGTAAAATTTGTATTAACAATAATTTCAAGCAAAAGAGGCATCTTGGCAGGGGCAAACATATTTTAACTTTGGAGCCCTCGGCCATGATAATGAACTCAAAGCCACTCAACCAAATTCTAAAATACTGTTGCTAGAGAATGATGCAAACAATTCAAGAAAATAATTTCCTTGTAGTATTGAACTATTGATAATGGACTATTCCAATGCTTCTGACTTAGAACTTGGGGAGGAATACCATTGCTTTGTATTAAAGAGTAGAAAAAACACATTATCAACTGCATAATCTTCCTAATCCTCATCAGATGAAACCTTTTGCTTCTTCCACCTATAAGCAGCCTCCAATATCTTGAGATTTGTGGTCTGGGTTTCCTCTGGGAATAGGTAATCTATGTATTCCTCGTACCTGCCAATCGAAATTCTTTGTTAGCACGTGAAAAATGACACAGCAAAAGAAAATACACAATAGCAACAAAGACACCTTAAGAAATGGAATCAAAGGAACAGTCAAAACTCTTCAAACTGCTCATCACAGAACTTATCAAATTGCTCTTTTAGAAGGAAAACTAATTACAAGGCGAACTCAAATGGGTATTCCCAGTCAAAAAATAGGTAAGAAATCACATACCCGGCAGGACCATCTTCACCAACTATTTGCCTTCTCTTTTTGAGTTTCTTTGGAAGCTTAGGCTTGACTATGCTAACATCACCCAATTCACCAAATCTAGCCTCCATATTCAACCACTCTTCCATTAGCATGGCCCTTTCTTCCTTTAATTCAGGTGCTGAAGTTCTAAAATAATTAACAGCTCTCTCAAAAATCCCTGTTTTATATGATATAAAAAATATGAGAATAGTTCATAAGAAACCCAAAAGTAATCACCTATAAGTTAGTAAAAACAATATTGAAACATAGGAAGGAATGCGTACTTCTAGCATGCTCAATACATTGTTTCTTTTGTTCGTGAGGTTGGTCCTCCATGTCATTATCTACCAGATCTGAAACATTTCCCTCCTGAAATGCTGATTCCTCAAACTTGGCATAACTTATCCATACTTTCAGGTGTTTTGTCCGGTCTAACAGTCTCTCATAAAGTTCTCTGGTTCTTTCAAATTCACCTTCTGATATTTCAAAATCGATGTATGCCTATCAAATATAAGTAATCGGTATGATGTCATTAAACCACCAAGGTTTTTTGGGGACAGATAAACAACTTAGTCAAGCCATCAAACACTAGCATTCAGCATTCATTCGTATACCCAAGTCACATTTTCACTATTAGCAAGTAATTTATTTATTGAAGAGAGAGAGTGAGTTAACTGGCAGATAAAACAGATCACAGACTCAGTCAATATGATAAACACCTTCCATATATTACATGTGAAGAACCAAGAGAGATCAACAAAGGCATGGGTCCTTTTTCATTAGTATTTACAATCCAAATTCAATGGTCAAGAATACATGATAAAAATGAGCACCAATGCACTGAAAAGTGATGGAAAGTAAACTACAACAAAAATATAAAAACAGTAGTTGAGTACTGAACAAAACTGTAAATCACATAATGCATAATTTAAGTCACTGCAAAAATACCTTTACAGTTTGACAAGGCTGCAAAGAGAAAAGTAAATAAGGTTACCTTCCACAACAGCTCGGGCATGTCGAGGGCTGGTTGATCAATTGCTAATTCAAATAAGGCTCTTGCTCGCTCTGTCTCAGACAATGATTTCTCTAACTCGGCAAATTTGCTCCAAGCGTAGCAGTTTTGTGGTGCCCACTCTAAATATTTTTCATACAACTTTCGACAACGATCTATATTCCCAAGTTGCAGTTCAAACTCTATATATTTCTTAAATATCTGACAAGTGAGAAGCAAGAATGCCATAAAATCAGCTTAAATTCTTAATAATTAAAAAATAGCTTATTGAAAATTCAAAATAAAGTAATACATACCTTATCTTTAGGAGCTTTTCCAATGGCATTACCCAGGATCAATCGTGCACCCTTGAGATTAAGCTGTCGTATTTCGAATTGTGCAGCAAGAAGCCATACTTTTGCAAATGAGAATTTATGGTGCGGAATTAGTTTGAGACACTCCCTGGGAAAAGAATTATAGCAGGTTAGTAATCTATTCAAAATTGCAAAGTTGCAAGACAGTGCCATCTGATCACATCACAGGGAAACTAGAAACCATCCATAGTTGTAAATGGGTGTATCAGTGTATGTGTCTCAATTTTTATCAATATGTATAAAGTAACCACAAAAGGCTTACAAGTTTTATTACATAGTGATTAAGGCAATAATCATAAGTGGGAAATCGTAACTTATTGCACGAACACTAAAATTTTTAATCAAATTCACACAACTGAATTTTTTTTTTTACACTAAGAACCTGATCTCGAACATATATTCATAAAACAGACATGTGATCACACTTTTTGAACTGTACTCAACAGAATGAATAAGTACAAAGTTCTAATAAAAAAATTGTGCTCAAAAACTCAACAAAAATTAAGTCCTTCGATACTTAAAAGATAAAGTCAATTCTCTAATCTTAAGCCTCCTTGGTGGGTTCCTAAGTGGCTAAGATACAAATAAAATAAAGTAAAATAAACAAACTTGCAGTATGAGCATAATGAAGCATACCTATAGACTTCCCGGGTCCGTTCTATATCTTCGGCATGAAGTTCCTCGTATAAAGCATAATTAATCCTAAATATAACACAAAAAGAAAAATGACACCAATAAAGTAAACAAATAAGACGTGATTCTCAAAGTAAATATTTCAATATAAGAGCTATTAGACAACAGTTAAGTAGATAAATAAAACAAAAACATGCACTTCTTAAAATAAATGTTCCAACATAAGTATTAAATCATACCACAAATAGATGTACCGCTGCCAATAACGCTTCTCTTCTGCCGGAGGAACATTTGAAATGGCTCGTTCATAAACTTCTCTAATCCTCTCCTTATTACCCACGCTCTCTTCCAATCGAATATAGTCAAACCAAGAATCATAATTGAGAGGATTTTTCCTCACTTCATCTTCATACTGAAACCTTCTCTTCCCCACGATAGCATCTTCAATCCCTTCTCTATCTCCATACTGCTTCTCAAAAGCCACAAACTTCTTGTACAAATCCTCAGCCCTCCCTTTTGGTATATGATCGAGTGCAAATTTGTATATACACCTAGCTCTTTCAGTCTCCTTACACCTCTCTTCAAACTCAGCAAAAGCAACAAACAATTCCTCAGCTTCTTCATCATCAGCCAACTTCTCCACAGCCCTCTCATATACACTCCTAGCCCTAGCAATCTCACCATTCTTCATCTCAAACTTAGCAAATCGAATCCAAGCTCCTACCTTTGGATGGCACTGCACCAACCGCTCATAAATTTCCCTTGCTCTCTCTACCTCATTATATCTAAGTTCAAACTTTATATACGATAACCAACCTTGCTGGTCTGGCATCCAATTCATCCACCTCTCAAAAATTTGCCTCGCACCAGCAACATTACCTAGAATCTCCTCCATATGAATGTACTTGTACCACAACTGATCCACTCTCGGCAAATAAGTAACAGCTCGATCCCAAACATTCCTTGCATGATTGATGAACTTGTTTTTCATCTCTGTCTCGGCGTACTTGAGCCAAAGAGTGTGGTTCCGATAATCGACCTCGAGTGCTCGCTCCCAAACAGACCGAGCCCGATTGAAATCCTTTTGCGATTCTTCCCATTTGGCGTACTTGACCCATACATTGATATTCCATCGAACACGGCGAATTAAGTCTTCAAATTCCTTGCGCTTGCGGAGACGATAGTCGGCGAGCTCACTTGAGTCTGTGATTTTTTGTTTGGGTGGTCGAATCTCAGCCTCTTGGCGTTCACGAGCCTCTCGGAGGATTTGCTCGGCGGTGATTTGAATTGTGGCGGGGGTTTTGTTCTTAACCCTAGTCGGACGTGGTAGTTTCACTTCCGTATCCTTTCGGGTTAAATAACCCAAGTTTGGGTCTGCGCTAGAACCCATGGCAAGGTTGAGACGGCGACAGCAAAATTGAATCAAATGTTCTGTTTTGAGAAGATCGGGAGACGAAGATCAAGTGTTACATATTTTAGGATAAACTGACCTTTTGTTTTAAGTCTAGTTTTAGAAATCGAATACATTAACCCTATTTTTTAAAACTAATGTATTTTAGACATTTATTATTATAAATTTAAATACATTATTTATTTTTATTAATTTTGATTTTTTATATTTTTTTAAGAAAAATTTAAATTTAATAAAAATAAAACATACATTCATAAATATTTGAAGAGAAAATATATAAAAAAAAATTAAATAAAAAAAATAAAGTGATAAAATCATCAAAATTGATTTAAATGATTAAAATACTTATAAATATAATAATAAAATTAATAAAATATAGTTATTTAAAATAAATTAATCAATATATTTAATTTTTTAATAAAAAATTACTCAATGCCCTTCCTCTTAAATATATCTCCATCAAACTAATTCAAAAAATAAATGAGTAATAATTATTACTCAAACTTGTAAAATTAATATTTTAAATTTTAAATCACACAGTTTTGTTATAATTTTTTTCTAAAATTCACCAATAAATATATATTTTAATATTAAAGTAAAGATTAATATTTAAAAATTTAAAATCCTATAGATTTTTAAAATTTAAAAATTAAATCTTATATTTTAAAATTTTAAAGATTTATTTATGAATTTAATTAAAATTTAGACATCAATGATATAATTTAAACTATATTTTAATTATTAAAAAAATGATATTTATTATTGTGAAAATGAGAATGAATTTACGACTATTAAGTTCTATATACAACAATAATAATGTATATAATAATAAAAAAGAGTGAAAATTTTAAAGAGAAAATTTTATACATATCAATTAATATAAAGAATCTTGTATCATGGTCTCAAAAAAAATTAAATAATTCAAGAACATTTCAAGTTTAAATTATCAAAGTGGTTGAATTGGTGTATGTGTTTTTTTTCCTTTAAAATTTATGATTATGGCTTGTTAAAGATCCTTTCTACACTAATTACATAAGTTTGGCAAAAAAAATTCAACAATCATAAATCATTTAATTTTATGAGATCATAGGAGCTAAACTTGTGAACCATTCAAGTGATATATTGTGGTTATAGAAAAGATGAACAACATATATAAAAGAGCTATTTGAGATTTTCAGACATACAAGACCAACAAAAAACAAAATCCTTCCATAGTGGTTATAATACATGAACATGTATTGAGGTAAAGAAGAGTATATATCGAGAATATGGAACTTCACATCACTCTTACTACTACAATTAAAACAAAAATAATCAAATGGAAGGCAAATACTAGGTTAACTAGAGTTAAAATGTCTAAATTCCAAGCAGGTGTACTTGCTCTACCTCTGGTTCGGAGGACTTGCGATTCTTAGTAGCTGATTACCTCGATTCATCTTCATATTGTTATGACCATTTGGTTCAAAAGATAGTTTTGGACCTTTTGGTGTTGATACTGATCTTAGGGTTACTAAGGAGAATCAAAAGTACATGTTTAGTTTATCAATATTGAAGACAACTATTCCTAATGATTTACTACACATTTTAGTATGATTTGGTTCGATTCATAAATATTGTGTTAAGTACATAGAAAGTGACAACATATGAGATAACTTGAGGAACAAAGAACTCTCAGATTTAGAATTATAAAATCTCATTCCCAATAAATAAGAACACAACTTTTGATAGTAGTTACTTTTTAAAAAAATGATTAAAAATGATTTTAAGATAAATATTTAAATATTTGTGATGAAAATATTAAAATAATTTTAAGTATTTATTTAGTAATTATTTTATAGAGTAAACATGTATGCAAAACTATTTTTCTTAAAAAAAACATTAATAAAGTGTTTCAAAATTTTGGAAAGAGATTACACAGTAAAAAATGATTTAGGTATTAGGAACCATAATCTAAACTAAAAAGAAAGCATTTTCAAATTAATACACATAAATTTTTCTTATTTGCTTATTTTATTTAATAAGTAATATTTTTGAGATCAGAAATTTTAAAATATGAATTTTCTAATAAAAAGAGGTAAAAATAAATTTTTTGGAAGTTTTTTATAATTTTTTAACACATAATCAATCAAAAACTACCACATGGACGCCACGTAAGTAGTGGAGCTAACATAGCAAGCCATGTAGAAGCCATGTAAGCAGAGAGAGAGGAACACTCAATTTCATGTGTTCCAGCAATGTAGTGCATGCCACATGTTAGCTGAAGTTTATTCCAAGTTCATCGCTTGGTCAACACACTCACCACATGTCATCACTTAATTCGTCTATTCTTTCCACCAGTGTGTCATGCCATCCATAATCATGAATCACATTGCGCCACGTGTCATTGACTTAACTTCTGTTGATCGAGACGAGTCTTTCTTGTCACACGTTGCTCATTGATTCGCCTAATGAATACTGTGTGTCACGTGTCTCTCTCCTATTGGCTAGCACTGTTAATTTTTGTTTTTTTATCTTAGCCCTTGATTTAAAGTTGATATGACGGACAAGATTTTACCTGAGTTATATTTAACCCTCTAATTACCCCATAAATTAACATAATTTTTATTATATTTTAGAACAAGAAGAGAGAAAAATACAGAAAAATTAAAAATGAGATACAATTTTGATGAAGATTCAAGAGAATATTGGTATTACAATTTAAAAGATTGGTTGTATTTCTTTTTTTCTACTTTTTTTTATTAATTTTTATGTTTTTCTTTATGAAAAATATGAGTTTTATGAACAAAATTATATCTAATTAATTTATTAATTTAGCGGTCTTATGAACCTAATTTTCACCATGTGATGATCTAATATTTTACCTTAATTATGATTTTAATTTAATTATATCATTTAATCTAATTTTTATATTATTAACTGTTTGGCCAAAAATTGATTTATAGAGACAATTAAATATATTTGAGAAAATTATTTAATTATTTATCTTAATTAAATAACATATATAATTTCTAGTAAGAGATATACGAATCTTATGTATGTGATTCATAATTAATGAACTTAATAAGTAATATACAATTTATTTAACATGAAAGTGTGATTAAGTTAATTACTATATGGTGTGTAGTGCACTTGAGAAATAAATATATGCTAGGTTATATTTAATTGATAATTATATTGATATTAGAGGATATTAGTGATTCACATATTTAGAAAATTATGAAATTAAGTATTCTTCGATATGTTCTTATATATTTTCTTAATTGTCAAATTTGATTTAATTAATTATTGTTATTTATTTTTAATTCTTTTAATTTTATTTTCTTAAAATATAAAAACACAAAAAATTATTTTATTTTTTTTAGTTTTAAAAATTAATTTCTAATAATACATTTTCTGTAAAAGCTGATATTTTTATTATGATATTACTTGTTATAATATTTATACTTATATATTTATCGAATACAATTCATATACAGTTAACCCAAACTAAGTTATCCTTTTAAACCACTAACATTGAACTTGGGAAGAGTTTTGTAACATCTGTTCCATTTAGTTTAATGAGATCAAGTCAAAAAGCGTTAGTTAATTATTTTTCAAACCAATATTTGATCCTGAACTCTTCTTCTACTTCAGTACTTCAATTAAAACCCACCTATCTTCCCTCCAAGGAGTGATTACTATTGAACATCTCCCTTGGGATCAAATATTTCTTTCCAAATTTCCAACTGAAAAGCACTGGATCATTCCACTCCTTATCATACTTCATTGTCAGCATGACCTTTTTCTTTTGTATCTCGTGTTTATCAAGATCAGAAATCTCCCCACTATTTTCAATTACCTAAATAATAGCAGGGAAGTGGGTGAATAGATTGTGAACATGGATTTCAATAGTCTTTATTCTGGTGAAGTTTCATTATTTTTCCCCACCAGTCTTTAGTATCCAAGCATTGTTTAATATAAACTTCTCCTTCCTTAAACACCCTGCAAAGCTCTCTCAAAGGTTGATCAAGAGCTTTTCATTTTGAAATTCCTCTCTTCTAGTTTCATATTCAACTTAATCTCCTCTGCAATTGTGTCAAAGGCTAAACAGAATATATCAAGCAACAAAATACACCGACGTTGATTGACCTGAATATCATGTTGTAAAACCATTAGTGCCCTCAAGCTTCCTAGAACCTCTCCAATATGCATAAATTGTTCCATTTCGATTTGGGTAACTTCAAAAATGAACCAATCCAATCAAAATAATTCAATCCCAGAAGAAAAATGCATAAACTATGTCAAATCATGTAAAAGAAATAGTGCGTAAAGCTTGAAAAATAAGGCATCTTTGTATCCATTTGGAAATGCTTCTCTTTTTAGCTGTGATTGTGATTCCTAATAACTAAAGCACTTTTTAAGGTGTAATCTCTTTCCAAAATTTTGAAAAAATTTATTAATGTTTTTTTTAAGTAATATTTTTAAGAAAAATAGTCTTGTATATATACCTGATTGCTCTCTAAAATAATTGTCAAAGAAATACTTAAAATTATTTATAATATTTCCATTGTAAATATTTAAATATTTATCTTAAAATCATTTTTAATCAAATTAAATCATTTTAAATTATTTTAAAAAAAAGTTCTAAGTATTATACTTGTTTATTGGGAATGACATTTTATAATTACAAATATAATTCTTTATGCTTCAAGAAAATCTAATAATGTTTTAATTTTAATTTTGATGTATGTTGATAATATTCTTGTCATTGAAATTGGTTCATTTGTTATTAATACTTTAATTTTTAATATTACCTTAACTTTGTCTTAAAGGATCTTGGGATACTGTTAAAGAACATGATATCCAGTTGGTGACAACTAACACACCAGTTGGAAACAGCCACCAACAACTTGGTGGGGAAGGATAGACTGTCCAAGAACATGCATCTCCATAATTGTGTTTATTTTTAATTATTACAATTTTGCTTTTCTTTTGTATAAATAGGTTGTAAACATTCATTTATTCATCATCAATAAATCCAATTCTTACATGGTATCAAAGCTTAGGAAACAATTCCCAGAAAATTCAGCTTATAGAAATTTTTTTCCATTTTTTCTCAATCTGTTTTTTTTCAAAACCAATTTCGATTCATAAAATAATTCCAATTTCATCCCATCATATTATTCAGAAGAATCCGAGCAATCTGCAATTAAAATCAAGCCAAAATACCTCTCCACGCGCTCACACGCGCCTTGTTTAAACTCACCGGCGTTCCACGCGCCTCGTCGGAGACACACGCGCCAACTGCTGAAGAAGACGACTCCAACGACACGTCGTTCGCACGCCGCTGAAGCAAACGATGCGTCGTTCACTCGGTTCGGTCTTCCATCCGGTCCGGTCCGGTTCGGTCTTCATCCAGTTCAGCCCTTCACCGTTGTAGCCGCCGTTTCAGCCACTCCAGACACCGGTTCACCCACTTTCTGACCGGTTCTACGGCTAAAATTTTCGGTTTTGTAATCCTTGACTCATTTTCTATAAGATTAAGCATATTTAAGTACATTATTTATTTCATAAATAGTCATTATTGTCTAAAATACACTTAAACCTATCCCGTTCTTTAGAATTTATTCAACAAAAAATGTCTATAACTACCAATACCAATCCTACTTTACCAAAATGGTATGATGACCCTAGCCATTCATTATATCTACACCACTCAGACCAACCAGGCATGGTTCTCATAGATCAATCCTTAAACCAAGAAAACTATCACATTTGGAGTCATGCAATGCTCATGGCTCTAATAACCAAAAACAAAGAAGGATTCATTGACGGCACAATCAAAAGGCCATCACCAAACCTTGAAGCAGAAATCAAACAATGGACTCGATGTAACATTCTTGTCAAAGGATGGATCCTCAACACCATATCACCCAAAATTATAGAAAGTGTCATGTATAGTGATACTGCATATGAACTATGGGAAGAATTAAAGGAACGTTTTTCACACACCAATAGCGTGCACCTGTTCCACATTGAGCAAGAGATCCATGATTGCATGCAAGAAGGTGTAAGCATTGGAGAATACTATACCAAATTGAAAAGTTTATGGGATAGTTGCGATGCACTATGTCCTCTTCCACATTGTGGAGGAAATGTCGGAAGAGAATTACAAGAATATCAACAAAAGCAACGAACCATAAAGTTTCTCATGGGCCTTAACACGGTTTACACATCAGCACGTGGACAAATCTTGCTCATGGAACCATTACCTATAGTAAATAAGGTATATTCGCTTATTGTTCAAGATGAAAAGCAAAGAGTTGTCTCCACTCAAAACATAGGAAGGATGCCAGAAGCTGCTGCACTTGTTGCAAGAGATAGTCGTCCACAATATCCTCACAGAAATTACCCACCAATGAACCCACATCTCAAGTGCAATAGATGCAATAATATAGGCCATAATTCTGAGAATTGTCGAAGTCACCTCAAATGTGATTTTTGTGGTCTCAATGGACACAATTTTGAAACTGCCAAAAGCGTCTTAAATGTAATTTCTGTGGTTTGAATGGACATGACATCAATATGTGTCGGAAGAAAGGAGCAATTCAAGATAAAAGAAACACAAGTTATAACTTCCCTTCCAAAGCTCATCATACTAACTTTCAGGAAAGCTGCTCCGACACAAAGACACCATCCCACAACTTTACATCTACCCAATATCAAGAACTTCTTACACTTCTCAATCAATCCAAATCAGGTAGCATGGCAAGTCAAGTGACTACTTCTTCAGGTAACACATTATGTGCAACTGTTTTCCATTCAGAAACTCGTTGGATTTTTGATACAGGGGCAACTGATCACATGGTCTGTTCCCAAAACCTTATGAGCTCCAGCATTCCAGTCACTAATCGACATGTGCATTTACCTGATCATTCTCTTGCCCGTGTCACACATATTGGCACTGTACATTTCTCAAATAATTTCATACTCCATAATGTCTTGTGTGTTCCCTCCTTCAAATTAAACTTAGTTTCAGTAGCCAAACTAACTCAAACCTCATTTTTCCATGTCACCTTCACTAATAGTATGTGCTTTGTTCAGGACAAATGCTCAGGGAAGACGATTGGGATGGGAACTGAGAAAGCAGGACTCTACTACCTGACTATTTCTGAAAAGGCTGGATGTTTCTCTGTTTCAAACACTGCTTCCACCAACTCTCATCTATGGCATCAACGACTTGGTCATTTATCTAATAACAGTTTGCATGTAATTTCTCTTTCCATCAACACACCTTTTTGTTCCATTAGTGATTGTTCTATTTGTCCATTAGCTAAGCGAACACATAATCCATTTCCTTTAAGTTTCATCAATACAAAAGCACCTTTTGAAATTATTCATGTCGATATTTGGGGTGGTTATCACATTCCAGCACTTAATGGAGCACGTTATTTTCTCACTATTGTTAATGATTACTCAAGATGCACATGAGTCTATCTCTTACATACTAAATCTGATACACGCACATTTCTTACCACCTTCATCAATCTTGTTGAAACGCAATTTTCATCTAGAGTTAAAATCATTCGTAGTGACAATGGACCAGAATTCTCTATGACCCAGTTGTTTTCTACCAAGGGAATCCTTTATCAAACTAGTTGTGTCTCTACCCCTCAACAAAATGGTGTTGCTGAACGCAAACACCGTCATCTTCTCAATGTCGCTCGTTCATTGCTCTTCCAAGCCAATCTTCCTAAACAATTTTGGGGAGATGTCATTCTTACAGCCACATACCTCATAAATCGTACTCCAATAGCTGTTCTCAAGGGTAAAACACCATTTGAAGTCTTTTTTCACAAAACTCCTAGGTATGAACATCTTCGTGTTTTTGGTTCCCTTTGTTTTGTGTCTACACATCATGATCGACTCACCAAGTTTGATGCTAGGTCACATAAATGCATATTCATTGGGTATCCATCTGGGATCAAAGGTTATCGTGTCTACAATCTGGAAACAAGCAAGACTTTAGTGTCTCGTGATGTTATCTTTCATGAACATGTATTTCCTTATTTCACTTCCGCTGTCAACACTCCAACTCTATTTCCTCCATCAAATGATACTATTTATGATGACATACCCAACATTCATCAATCAATCAATCCAAATATATCACTTGATCATACACCATCTCTCCTTCCAACAATCAACTCAGACACTCTTCATCTTCAAAATTCATCTCTAGAAATATCATCATCAACTTCTCCACCACACATAACTCCTCCAACACCAGTCACACATAGGCTTCGTCGATCCACCAATGTTCCGAGCTACCTTCAAAAATATCATGTAGAAGCTTCCTTGCCTTCTCGATCCTTCCCTTCATCTCACTCAGCATCGTCCAAAGACAAAGGTACTTCTCATTCTTTATCTCATGTACTTACCTATGACCAATTATCACTTGCACATCGTGCTTTTGCTACTTCTATTTCCATTCTCAGGGAACCAACCACCTTTGCTGAAGCTTTCAATGATCCAAAATGGCGGCTTGCCATGAAACATGAATTGGATGCTCTTGAAACTAATGGCACTTGGACGCTTCAACAGCTTCCTCCACACAAGAAACCAGTTGGTTGTAAATGGGTCTACAAAATCAAGTATAATCCTGATGGCTCTGTGGAACGATATAAAGCACGGTTAGTGGCCAAAGGATACAGTCAGATTGAAGGTTTTGACTACCAAGAAACTTTTGCACCAGTAGCCAAACTTGTCACTGTTCGGCTTCTTCTTGCTGTTGCTGCTATTCAAAATTGGCATCTTCGACAACTCGATGTCAACAATGCTTTTCTCTATGGTGATCTTCATGAAGATGTCTACATGTCCCTTCCACCTGGATTCGGACGAAAGGGGGAAACACGAGTATGTAAGCTACATAAATCCTTGTATGGACTCAAACAAGCCTCACGACAGTGGTTCATCAAGCTATCAACAACACTTAAGCTAGCTGGTTTTAACCAATCCAAGTATGATCACTCACTGTTCGTCTGAACCCGTGGTAATTCCTTCTCTACTCTTCTTGTCTATGTAGATGATATAATCATAACAGGAAACAATATACAAGACATTGAAGAAACTAAGAATCATCTCATGAGACAATTCAAGCTTAAAGATCTCGGTGAATTAAAGTATTTTTTGGGCATAGAAGTTTCACGTTCCAGGAAGGGAATTGTTTTGTCACAACGTAAGTACGCACTTGAAATATTGGAGGACATGGGTTATCTTGGTGCCAAATATGCCAACTCACCTATGGAAAAAAATTTATCCCTCAACAAGGTTAAAGGGGAATTCATCAGTAATCCCACATCCTATCGAAGACTTGTTGGGAGATTAATATACTTGACCATCACAAGGCCCGACTTAGTGTATGCTGTGCACATTCTCAGTCAATATATGGATAAACCACGACAACTACATTTGGAAGCAACTCAACGAGTGCTAAGATATGTCAAGAAGACACCAGGGCAAGGTCTCTTTTTCTCAGCAACTAGTTCATTACAACTAAATGCTTTTTGTGATGCAGATTGGGCAAAATGCACAGATACACGACGATCAACCATATGATATTGTATGTTTCTTGAAAACTCCCTAATTTCTTGGAAGACTAAGAAACAAAATACAGTCTCACGATCAAGTGCAGAAGCAAAATACCGCTCTATGGCAGCAGCATGTTGCGAAGTAACCTGGTTACGATATATTTTGGATGATTTGGGTATCAAACACTCCCAACCGACCAAGTTATACTTGACAATCAAGCAGCTCTTCACATTGCATCAAATCCAGTGTTTCATGAGCGAACCAAATACATAGAGATCGATTGCCATCTAGTAAGAGAAAAGATTCAAGCTGGAATGATCAAAACTTATCATATCTCTACATTAGAGCAACCAACATATATATTTACCAAATCTCTGAGTTTTCCACAGTTCTCAAGCTTACTTAACAAGTTAGGAATAATTAACATATATTCTAACTTGAGGGGGAATGTTAAAGAACATGATATCCAGCTGGTGACAACCAACACACCAGCTGGAAGCAGCCACCAACAACTTGGTGGGGAAGGATAGGCTGTCCAAGAACATGCATCTCCATAATTGTGTTTATTTTTAATTATTACAATTTTGTTTTTCTTTTGTATAAATAAGTTGTAAACATTCGTTTATTCATCATCAATAAATCCAATTCTTACATATACTTCGTTACTTTCTTGGTGTTGAGGTTGTATATGCTGAATCTATCTAAACAAAAACATATTAGAGATATCTTATAAGCCACAGCTTCACAAGATATCAACTACTGCACATGGTTTTAGACAAGCAACTTAGCAAGTTTGATGGTTGTATTTAGAGGACGCATTTGAATATCGTAGAGTGGTAGTTTTTCTTGAGTACCTTACGCTTGCAAGATTAGTGTTAATATTGTTTTTAATTGTTAGAGATATTATCTCATATTCTTATCATTGAATGCCATGTGTATAGTCTTTAAACAAATAAAAGGTTATAAAGTTTAGATAGAATATAAATAATAGTTTTATCTGTAATATTTTTAAGCTTTTTCAATAATAAAATTGTTAGAGGTTTTTCGTTCTCAATCTCGATTTCTAATAATTTTTGAACTAATATTTTGAAGGTAAAATATAAAAAGAAATTAAAGATAAAACAAAACAAATAAAAAAATAAAAATAAAAGAATAATACTTAGATGCCATTTTCTATATATCACTATATGTTTTGCCATCTAAATATTAGTGACAATAAACTTAGGCACTAAAAATAGTTCAAAACATTTGAAGTAAAAACAACCTCTCCCAACAAGAATGTTTGTGAAATTAGGTGTTTGGACATTGGTATAGCTGTCGCATATTCCAAACTACAACAAGGCTTTGGTTGGCATTCGCTGGCTTCCCATTTATAATTGAACTCCACAAAGTCTTATGATTCCCCCAATTATCATTGTTTTGCATTTACCATTATTGGTTCAAAATACAATCACTTTGGTTTATATCATGTAACACCCAAACCTAAAAGCGATACTAACATTAATTAATAAACACTCTTTTGATAGAAGGTGAAACAGTTCTTAAAATTAGGAAAATATTAGTCAAATGTTTGCATAAATAAGCAAAATTATTTCCCAATTACTAATTATTATAATTTTATTTTATTTGTTAATTTCTTATTCATATATTTTTATTATATTTATCATAATATTATCACATATTATTTTAAAAATTATTAAACTTAATTTATATATGATGTATAATAAATAATAAGTAGTTATAATCAAAACTAAGTCTTTTGAACTAACCTAATAAGTTTTAGTTATCGGATAAATATAACAATTAAATAATCTTAAGAGATAAACAATTAATAATTATTTTAAAGCTATAATATAAAAAAATAATCATGATCTTACGGACAAAATAAATCTCTACGTCTGTTAAGGGATAAAGTTAATTATACTTCCTATATATATTCACAGTTATATAATTTATATAGTGATTTATCTTTTATAATAAATAATTATAATTATAAACAATATTTCTCTTATTTATTATAGAAAAAGATTTAAATTTCCTGTACATTATAGAATCACATACTAAATTAAGCATTGAATACCAAAATCCAACGTACGACAATCCATGATCTTCGTGAGTTTTTGTATCACAAATCCATCAAGAATGTTGCCATCTAGTGTTAACAGAAATACCAATTAACAAAATCTAAGTTAAATTTAATACCAACAAACTTTCTTTTATTATCATATACTCCAAAACTATAACCAGAGTTGAATATAAGTTAAAATTATTATATATATATAATAAAATAATAATAATTTTTTAATAATATCAGCTCTCAATACAAGACATGAAACTCTTCTTTTATATTGTTGAATAGTAGTAGACTATCTTTTCGGTTAATTCTTATTATTATTTTTCCCTACATTTTAAACATTATTTTTTATATTTTTAATATCAATTTAAATTTATTTTGACGTGTTTTTTCATAAATTTATTCTTAATCGGGTGAATCTTTGGGGTTGATTTTCATAAACTAATGAATTTTAATTTTTTCACTAATTTTTAATAGTGATATATGAATTGATTTAATTTTATATTAAAATCGAAATCAAATTAATATGATAGAATATTGAAAAATTAAAATTAAAATAAACTAATAAATTTAATAAATCATTTCAATTAAAAAAAATCTATTTTTTTTAGTTTGGTTCCTCTTAGTCGTTTTATAAAAAAAATCTCTTTTTTAACCAATAAGATTTTTTTATTAATTATTTTAAATTTTATATTATAGTTTCTAATTTTAATTTAATTATTCTTAAATTTATAAATTTTATATTTCAATTATTTATTTAATATCTTTAAGTTAAAATAATTAATTTTTTTAATATTTATATCTGTAAAATTGCTCCCTTCAAAATAAGTGAAATTAAAAAAGATAATTCTATAAAATAAAAATAATAAAAGTATGCATATAAAAATAAAAATAATATATATATATATATGTATTTATTCGAATTTTATAAAGTTTTAAGTAGTAATAATTAAATAATATCTAATCTAAACCAATTAAAAACATGAAATATTCAATTAATATTTTTTTATGTAATTGATTTGATTTAGCTCCGTTAACATAGGGTGGATTTGTTTTATTAAAGTTTTTCACACGCGTGAGTCTCCACTAAGACTCAGTAAATGAGCGTAACATGCGCGTGGGTCCTACAATTTCAACCTTCCAAAATGTACCGGCTTAACTGGCTTTACCGGTTCTCTCTCTTGCAAGGACCCTAACCCACAATATAAAGCTCTGTATCTCTTCTCCACCTCTTCTCATCAATCAGCATTCCCTTCACGTTCGCTTCACCGTTGAAATCCGTCTCCATTTTCTTTCTCTCTCCGCGGTTCTCTACGACTAAGAGTCATTGCGTAGTAGAGAGAGATTTTTGTTTTCCTTTCCGTTTGTTTTCTAACCTTAAAGTCCCTTTATAATTCGGCGCTAACCAACAGATGAAAATGGCGGTTTCTAGGGTTTTGTTCACATTGTTGGTTATTGTAGCTCTCGTTCTCAGTGTTTTCCTCCCGGATGTACAGGCTCAGTCTCTTGCTCCGGCACCTGCTCCCACTAGCGATGGTTAGTTTGCTGTCTCTGTTATTATCGTGGTCAGTCTTAATATAAATATATATTCCAGATCCGAATTGGTTTATTTGAATGTCTCTGTTGCTGCATTTTTAAAATCTATTTAGATCATCAGGAATCCGAAATAAGATTAAATCGAATGTTGTATAATTGGGTTTCAAGATTGGTCCGTTTTCGAGCAAATTAAAATGTATAATCTGTCCAGGGTCCTGGTTGAAATTTTATCCCCACTATTATAATGCATATAATTGTTTTTCAGAATTCCAAAATATTGTTGATTATGTAGTCGAATCTTATGTATATTATAGTTTATTGATTATGATATATGTTGAAAATTTGAAGTCTAAGAATTTTGAAGGAGTGTTGATGATTAAATTGAATCCGAAAGAAGAATAAATTGAAATGTGTACAATTGAGTTTCAAGATTGGTGAGTTTTCAAGCTAATTAAATGCATAATTAGTTTGTTTCATGGTGAAAATTTACCTGCATTACAAATTTATAATGAACAACAGAATATTTATTTTCATAGAAAATATAGTTAATTTCAAGTCACATTGTTTTAAATATTTTAAATCAAGTATATCATCATGCTTTTAGTATCGGCTCTTAGATACATTTATAACCAATTTTATTTTCAAGGTTTTTTTTAATCCAAGTTTGCAAAATGAGTCTTACTTTCAATTTTAAAATCAAGGTATTTAGTTTCATTTTTACACAATTTTATTATTTCTGAAACTTTTTTTTTGTGAAAAACCATAATGTAAGTTTACTTTTCCTTTCATTAATTAATTTTACTTCTTCTTTGTTGTGACTTATAGGAAAATTGAATAAGAAAACAGAATTTTTAACCAAACAAGTTTTTATTTTTATTTTTTATAAATGAATTAGAAAACAAAAAATTAGTTTCGAATACAAGAAAACAAAACTCGTTACAAAACGAGTCCTTATTGATTTTGATATCCTTTAAAATTTGAATCGAAGTATTCTGAAGAGAGTGGTGGTGACTATGACTATTGCAGGAACATCAATAGATCAAGGGATTGCATGTGTGCTGATGTTGGTGGCATTGGTGCTCACTTACATCATTCATGCTGCAGATATATCATACAGCTTCTAAAATGAGATGGGCAACTCTTCTTTTAGATTAGATGTGAAGATCTGTGTAGTTGAGTTGTTAGAAAGTTGTTTAGTCACGCTTTGGCAGATGGATTGATGTATGTGGATTTTGTTTCTTCTTGTGTTACGATGGTTTGATGATTATTGTTTATCTAGTTTTTCGTACCTCAACACATTGTTTTCCTATGGCGTTTTGTTATGGTTCTTGCTAATGCTTCTTTGGTTTTATCATCCAAGAAAATAGCAAGATCGTTTAGAAATACACCCTTTTCAATTTTGGCAAAAAGAAAAAGAAAAATCATTTGAATTCCTCATGCCCTCAAATTATGTGTAGAAAGGTTGAGTGGTTAAAATTTAAAACATGGCGTTAAAATAAAGCTTGTAATGATCTTTTAGCTTTCATGCCAAAAGATAGGATGAACCGCAGGAATCTGCTCTTCAAAATTGAAAACTTTTTATGTATTTGCATACATTGCATGAACTATTTGTCAATAACATTGGGCCGAATCAAATTCCTAAGAATCTGATGACTAATAACCTTTAATTTAAAATCGTCGGTGAAGATTCGTTGAGGATAAGTCCTTTTAGGTGGGGTTTATTTGTTAAATTGATCCCCAATATTTGCAAAGAAAACTATAGCTAAAATCCTTTTTATCTAGCATTAATTTTTAACTTTAAACCACGTTCATCTAAACCTAAAATTAATATAATTGTATGTTGTTTGAATCTTATTTAGCTTAGCGGAGGGTCTTTGGCGAATGGTTATTCTACCACCATGTTACCAGGTTGTACGTATTCTTTTCGTTCTTTTTCGATTTTAAACCTGTGATTTACTCTTAAGTATATGTTCTGATATGCATTAGCTTCATAGAATCTGTGTATTTTAAGGATATGTCACAGATTCGAACCTAGAAAAGCACGAAAGAAATGCATACAATTTGGTAACATGGTGACAGAATAACCACTCATCAAGAACCTACGTACAGATAACTTGAGATGTTTTGTAATCTCTGTGAACTAGACGAGATTCAAACATATATAAATCTAAAATAATATCATGATAAACTAAGAAACCTCTAATTCCTATCGTTAAGAATAGTGAATTAGTCTCCCTCACCGAAGATAATCTCAAATAGTGAGCTTGCTTATAAAAAAGTACAGGTGTTAAAATAATTATAGTATAAAATTGAGTCTTTCTTACTATATTTCTTAATAAATTCAAATGAATTGCAATAAAGAATAAGAAATTTGTACAAACTCAACATTTTCAATACCCAATTCGATCAGTTTTTATATCATTGAAGCCTCTTGCTTGTGAGAAATAGTCCGTAAAAAGGATTGCTATTATTATTTAAGTATAATGGGACTCCAGCGAACCTTTTTTACATAAGCCACAAGACGGTTGGGTATCTTTCCCTTAAAAATCTTATGCTCGTGCTGGTTGTGGAGCAATTTGCTAATAGGAAAGGATAAAGAACAGAACACAGTCCGAAGATAAATTGTGTTTGCCAAGCACGATAAGGCACATCTCTTGTAACATCATGCCAACTTACCAACAAATCAACTTTGTTCTTTAGCCCAAAAATAAATCATATTTCTTTTCAAGGAAAATGCTTCAGAGGAAAGGCTGGTACCAAAATGGTCGTATGTAATACATGTAACGAAAATTTAAGGATGATTGCATGGCAATTTGCTTATTCGTAGCCGGAAATAGTTACAAATATCTCTATGCCATAAGGAACGGGATGGCAGTACATGGCAAGTTCATTTTATCACTTCGAAAGCAGATACTCTCTGTAGAAGTAAATATTTATGAATTTTTTTGAAAAATTATAATTTTTTAAGGATTCAAATGTTATCTAAGCTTCCATAGACATGCTAATATATCCAGATTAAACAAATTATGTTATCAGCATCAGGATTTAAAATAAAATCTGCACTTCTGCAGTATGAGTAACAAGAAAATTAGTAAAAAAAAAAATATTACCCTAAATTGTGGTGGCTATCAAATCGAACGTGCATAAAAAAATACAAAAAAAATTAATAAAAAGGTTATTACATTGAAAGTACAATGACGGACTTCAGCCGGGATAATCTAGCTAAAAAAGATTCAATCAAGCTTTCTTGTTGTTAGTTGCCTTTGTTTCCGGCTGTTTCTGATCAGCTAGAGTAAACTTCTTCACTTTCTGGGAAGAAGAAAAAAAGAAGAAGAATAATTAGAATCTTCATGCTTCTTTAAAGAATAACATATAAGAGCAGCTGATGATGCTGTTAAGTGATCGAATGGATGGTTGATGTGTCTACGATGTAAAAGTCTACATGCTGCACTTGAAACATTACCAGTAAAATACTAAATACAAATGATAGTTTCAAAATCTCGAAGTCAACTGCACTAACCAATATGTCATTAGAGGGACATGTGTATGGGAAGCCACTATAGGTGAACCTTTCTTTATGCACTAGGATTTTACACAAGAATCCCACAGCTTACTAGGGCACCCTTGAAAGGGACTACTTCGTAAAGACAATATCAGCATCAAGCTACATTATAGCTTGTCATAGAGCTTCACTCAATTTGCACCACTAAAGCCTACACACTAATGATAGAACGCCAAAGAAACGATTTTTCAAGGGAAACAACTCTAAGGAGAAATCCCAAAATCAGATTAAACTTTGAATTAGTCAAGAGAAAGCAGGGCTGTGGGACCTAATCATTTTATTGAAATATATTCATGTACAAGCATCAGTAATGACATGAAGAGAAAGAGAAAGAGAAAAATAAAATAAAAAAACTCATCCGAGAGACCAACCTTTCATACAAGCATGTTTATTTAATGACCTTGAGACAATTTCCATTAGATTACAGTAATTTTCTGACGACAATAAGCATGGAACATAATAGTTAGTAATGACTGTTCAGCATCCTAAACCAGCATATTTGATATGCTCTTACCAGAGTCAAGATTTCCGAACCTCAATATCAATTGTGAGAGATAATAGTAAAATGTCTAGACATATAAAACTAACGAAAGCAGTCATTCAAAAATACATCAGAACTAATAAATAAAACATGAAAAAGGCCAACTTTAGGCTGTATTCAAATCCAATTCCAACAAATCAGAACAATCACATTGATTCCTTTACTGAATGACAGTTTAGACATAATGAATTTAGCTTTTAGTTTGAAGAATCCTACACATATTATTTTCCCCCTTTGTTTTCTTTACTTGTAAGTTTGGGTCACCAGTAGTTGACAAAACTCGTTTTACAAGCTATAAAACTGAGATTGCTTGATACGCATCACTAGTTCACTATCAATTGTGGAAACGATATCTATAATCGAGCAATATACCAAAAACTAATTAAAAATTAGAACATAATTTTTGCTTAGCGACCGAGATTGAAATGAACGGGCAAGCTATCAAGTACACGGAATCAAAAGTTCAAAATAAAAATGGAATGGGCTTCAAGACCCTATAAATCACAGGTCGAACTTAATTCCGAAATCATCAACAAAATAAACTGGAAGAGAAAGAAAATGACAAAATTCGCAAAACTGAAGGAATGTCACCTTATTGAGAACGCACTCGCGCAAGGAATGCAAGAAACGAACGCATTTGTCTTGATCGTAGGGAGACTCAGTAACGCAGTTGAGCAGATCAAGAGCTTCTTGAGCACAAACCGCCTGGCCACCATTTTTATCCATTTTGGTATCTACACTGGATTAGGGTTTTAGAAACTCAGATAAACCCTCGACTCCCCGGGGGAAAAAAGGAAGGAAACAGAAATCCCGAATCCCACCATCGGTTATTTATTTATTTTTCACCAATGACGTGGAATCATAAAATGAAAAAAATAAAAAAATTATTAGTAATGTATCTTACCTTAGCATTTATATACATATATTTTTAATATTTATAAAAAAGTAATAATGTTCACTATTTTTATATTCATCACTAATATCTTTGAATAATTAACTACGTTAACTTTTCATTCTATATTTCTAATATCAAATTTTACGTGTTTTAAAACCCTACTTATTATGTTATGCAGTTGATCCACGTGCGTTCGGTTATTCAACGAACCAGAATCTGTCACGTGTCCCACTCTATCTAGATGCCAATAATTTGCTGACACGTGGCATGTTACAATGAGCACAAAAGCGCAGGATCAAGCCCGCGTTGCAGCCGTTGCCCCTACGTTTCGCGCACCCCAATCTCGTACGACAATTTCTACGTGCGCCTATTCCCTGCAACAAATGAGGTGATGCCATGTGTCCCACTATTTGTTTCAGTGAATCATATCGCGACACGTGGCAGTGTGGATTGAAAATAAAATCAAAAACGCGCAGCTCTCTCCACTCAGATTTTGAACGCGTTTTCGATACCACTTTTCCCCACGCGTAATATTTTATTATTTTTGCCATATTTCTCTGTCCCCCCGCGTGTATTATATTTTAATATTTTTGATGTATATTTTTTAGCTATAAATAGGAGATAAGATGATAGAGTTAAAAAGTTTTTTTTTTAGTTTAGAGTTTGTAATTTTTGTGGTGTTTGTGGGTTGGTTGTGGAACACGCAAAAGCCATTTTTGGCTTCTGTTGTGTTCTGCGTGTGCCAAATATTTGTGCTATTAGATGTTTTAATTTTCTTTTCTTCTTCTTCTAATTTTCTGTATTTGTTGTAATTTTATTTTAAGTTTATGAAGTAATTTAATTTTTCTAGGGTTGTATTTTATCTAAATTTATGAAACTTTGATTTTAATTATTTTTGATAGATTTATAAGACGTTCGATTTATTCGTTCTATTTTGTGTTTAATGCTTTTTGATTATTTACGAATCTTATCAAAACGATCTGTGGCACATAAATAAACTTAGAAGAGGCATTTGTGTGTATTTTGCTCATAAATAGAATGACATGTATGATGAAGGATAGGAATATACCCTAATTGTTTGTGTGGCTATTTGAAAACTTAGAACGTAATGAATCTTGGTGAATTTAATTCTCATAGAGATATAGTGAATTAATTTAACGAGGTGTGTTTATACGGAGCTCGGAAGAGATGTATGAATAAAAAAAAAGTTTTCTGTTGACAAATTAAATGTACTAAAAAATATAAATCAAAAGAAAATAATATGATAAGAGTGGATTAATTTGGTGAAAAATTGCAATCCTAGATTTCTTTTATTTTGCTAACTCTTTTTTTTTTCTAAATCAACGATTGTTTTGAATAAAATCAGAGATAAATAATTTTAGTAGTTGACAAACTGTAGTAATAAATCTCCGTGGGAACGATACTTTACTTACAAATCTTATTACTTGTGACCGTGTATACTTGCACGTTTTATGTTCTCCCAACAGTAATGGTGAACTTTTTATATCCATACATGATATTGTTTTTAAAATAGACTTATTAGAGAATAGAAAAAAATAATTATATTTCATTTTATTCATAATATTAATAAATATTACAATAGTTACTAGATGAATCTTGAAGAGATTCTTAATCACTAATAATTTTTAGATATATAGTTGCTAGATTAATAATTTTTAGAGTAAAAAATTTGATATTGTTGAAGTTGTATTAAAATAATGAAAATAAGGGTTTATATTATAGACAAAAAATCCTTATTTATAATAGTAAAAAATTATTAATTTACTTATACTTTAATAATTTATCTAACTTTTTACTTTTTGCTTTTGAACTTAAGTTTTTTATTTTCTTAACATGATTTGACGATTGAAGATGCAGGTTCCACATCTTTCTTTATCTTTGTCCTTTTTCACCACCTATGTAGGTTCCACATTTTCATTTATCTTTGATTTTGATATTAAGATATCTCATTCTACAAGAATAAAAATACTTAAAGGTATTAATTCTCTTATAAGAACGTCTATCAAAACTATTTTTGTTTTCTAAAAAATGTTACATATCAAAATTGTAATAGTTAAATCATTATTGTCATCTGATTAATATTACTTGTTTATAATCACTTATAATATTAGTCTTTAAAAAAATAAAAATTCATGTTATTGGTTATGACAATGAATTTAAAACTTATTATATATATTACAAATTTCTTTACATTTATTTTGATAATTAAGTATTCTTTTTTATTACTATGATAATATAATTATGCACCATGAAAATTGTCATCTCACTAATCTCCCTTGTTTATAACCACCTAAAATATTAATTCTTCAAAAAATCAAAATTCATATTATCGGTTATGATAATGAATCTAAAACTTATTATATATATATTACAAATTTTTTTATAATTTTTTTGATAGTTAAGTATTTTTTTATTATTATGATAATTTAATTATGTATCATGAAAAGATCCTAATACCTATCTACAAAGATATTTATCTTTGTTATCTATTTTTACTTTTAAAATTGTTATCCAATATTTTTTTAGTAAATTTTTTACTTGTGTTTTTACCTTATCTATGTACAACATGTCTTGTTCTACCCATTTTAAAACGTGATCTTTTTTTAATTTTATTTGTAAAGATTTTAGTATTTTTGTAAGTTTCTTTATGTATACTTTAACATGTGTTTCTTGTTGATGTATAGTATAAATATAAAATTTCTCTCATCCTATCATTATATTTGTATCTTTGAAAATTTTATTAAAATTTATTGTTGTATTATTAGCAATTTTTTCGATTAAATCTTTTAGTACTTGTTTTTAGAGTTTCTCTGATAATGCATATTTACTAGCTACACACATAATAGCCATTATATATATATATGTGCATGTAAATAGTAACTTGTGTAACCTTTAAATTTCAAATCTATCTTTATATAAGTACTGTTTGGATTTGTAATACTATACAAATCATTTATCTTCTATTAAGAGTATTCATATTATGAGTTAGTTATTTATTTCTCAGTTTTTTCTAGTAGATAAATATTATAAGTATCATTTATATCTGATTCTTCTATTACTTCTAATTTTATCTTAAAAGTTTTTTTTTAGATTTTTTCTTTCAGTGAAAGTTTCTTCTCTTATATTTTTGAAAGTCTTGTTTTTTAAATTTATATCTTTTTAATATTTTGTATTTTTTATACTTTTTATATTTTTGCTTGTAAGATTTTATATTACATCTATATTTTTCTATACTACATCTATATTTATTCCATCATTTTATTATATTTTTATGTAATGTTCTAAGTAATTTTTGATATTTTATTTAATATCCCGTTTAATTGGTTAAATAATCTAGGATTTTTTTTTGTATTCAATACTTTATTTTTTTTATAATTTCAATCCCTTTATATTTTTAATTTTATATATTTTATTTAAAATTTTAAGAGAAATTTAAAATTAAAATTTATAATTATAAGATAAGAGAAAGGGAATCAAATTATGAAAATTTAAAATTTAAGGGAAATAAATTATAAGAAAAAATAAATATATCAAAGTATAAAAATTAAATATCAAAGAACTAAATCTAAAAGACCAACTTTATAGAATGTGAAAAAAAAAATTGAAATCATTTGTGTAATTATATTTTTTAAATAAAAATTATTTCTTGTGTACATTCAATAATAAAAGAAAAAAAATTAAAAAATAACCCTTTAATAATATTTAATGGGATTAAATTGAATAGTTTTTAATATTAAACAAGTATCATATTTAAATTTAAAAAATATTTAATTAGACGACTAAAATAATATGTCAATATTTAAAAAAATATATAAGTAGTTGATATAAGAGTATTATTTTATGATTAAGATATTATTATTATTATTTAAAAAAAATTCCGTTTTTAGGGGATTGTTCTGTTATACAACAAATAAGAAAAAACAATCTTTTGTAGGTTCCGTTTTCACGTTTTGTATCAAGAAACTGTTCTCCAGCAACCAAAAAACTAAATAAATAAATAATAAACAGAGAAGTGTTGTTCACATCATGATCTTGTGTAATTAATGCTTCTAAAATAACGGCATAAATATGTAAAAGTTAAATAAAAACTAAAATTTTAAAAATTGTACGTCTTGAAAATATTTGGAAGCAAAAACCAGAAACAAGTAATTATCTCAACAGGACGTACAAAACCTGAAAGTAGTTAATTAGTTGTTTAGAACTCAAAATACTCGTAACCTCTTAATTATGAAAGGGGGACTTGGTATTCTAACAAATTGAAACCAAAAGGAGAATCAAATACCATCAAACAATTAAAGCACAAAAAATAAGGTAGATAGCCTCCCAAATTGCTCATATTTCAAACAAGCATTTCATCTCCTTCCACACAAAGCTCATCCCTACAAGCAAAACAAGGGAGGGCAAAAAAGGAAAAAAAAAATAAAATGGGTAAATTACAAGTTAGATTAATGTTTATAATGTTATCAATGGACTTCATTCTAATGATGGGCTCAGTAAGTGCTTTCACTCACGTTGTTGGAGGAAGTTACGGATGGTGCGTACCACAAAACTTAACCTACTATGAAGATTGGGCTAAACCCAGAACTTTTGGAGTTGGTGATATATTGGGTAAGTTCATTCATTCGTATCGAGCGAATATTTATTTTGAGGAGGATATTATAAAAAACAATTAAAAAATATATTATATTTATTTTATTTAAAATGTAAATATTATCAAATTATTAAGATCGTAGGGATTGTTTGTGTGATAAAATTACTTAAAAATTAAAATCTAAAAATAAACAATTTTATTTATAATTTTATAAATATTAAGTATATCGATCAAAAGTCTTAAAAAGCAAAAATAAATAGAAAATAATACTCTATATTCTTGTTTTAAATAGTTGTCCTTGAACATGCACGTTTAGAAGTTTTAAAAATTTATATAAAAAAAAGTAGGAAATTTATTTTGTTTACGTGTCATTGTATATGTAAGAAACTTTGACACTTTTTTTACCAATTTTTCTCACACTTTGTTTCTTTTCTTATCACGTATTTGCGGAAAACTGAACTCTTTATAGATAATTAATTAATAATATGTTTATTATATATTGATTGACACATATGCAAAAATGAATTGAAAATGTTATTAACATTAATTTTGGAGCTTAATTAATCATGAATTAATTGTATTATATGTAGTTTTCCCATCTCTACCGAGCGCAAACAATGTGGTAGAAGTGATAAAAAAAGATTATGATGAATGTACTTTCAGGAATGTGATAAGAATGTACTTCGCTGGTCCAATTATAGTGAACCTCACTAAAACAGGTGATTTCTACTATTATAATGGGCATGGCAAGCATTGTGAAGCTGGTCAAAAGCTACACATTAAAGTTGGTGACCAACTTGGTTCTTCTGGAAATCTATATGCATTCAAATTGATTCCTAAGGAAGTTGCTGATGCTCCAATCACCCATCAGCCAGACTCAGTTGCTTCTAAAATTGCTGTTTCTTCTTCAGCCCCCACCCTTATATTTCAAAATTCCACCAATATTTTTTGTCTGTTGGCTTTCTTTGCTGCTTCCCTTTTCTTCGCCTAAAACAAATAAAAAAACACTAAACATTACAAATTTATAATCTGACTCAAATAATGATATAAAATTTGATTAAATATTTTAATTAAGCTCCTACAAGTACATCTAATTAATGAGATTGTTATATGGCTGTGGTTAATTGGGATAAATTTTTAATGTAGTAAGGTCTAAAGTCTTTGGTGAGTCTTGTATTGTTTCTTTATATATATATATATATGATATTATTATTATTATTATTACTACATGATTCTAAATTAATAAGTTCACCATTCAAACATATGAGTATATTTTTGGTTTAGTAAAAAATGTGATTCAATGAAATTAATTTTGTGGTCTAAGTTAATAATTTTTCTTTATATATAAATTTCTCAATATCATAAATTTGTTTAAAAGAAATACCATAAAGTTGATTGCTTTAACTTCATATGCGCCATGACATTACTTCTATTATCTTCATTGCTTCTAACTTTATTGGGAAGAGCAAAAGAAAACAAGCCCATTCAAAAGCCTACTTTAAACATAAAGACCTCTAAGTGCAAGTAACTATTAAAATTTCAAAGTTGCTAAGGTCCAAAGCTGGTTTTTTTTTGGGGGAGGGGGGGGGAGCTATGCAAAACATGATACATATTGCAGAAGCATTTGAAACTCTGCATTAAGATAGTAGATTGGTACATCAATTAATATAAAGAGGTTTTATCACTTATAAAATTGCTATATTGTGTATTTATTATTTTTTAAGTTATATTAATCTTAAATTTTATATCAATTAAGTAGCAGCTAGATCAATTTTAAAGCTGGCTTTAAATACAAGTCCATTTGACTTGGAACAAAATAGAATTAAATCATTAATATTCAATTAATCACGTTTCTTAGAAGTAGGACTACAAGCTTAGGCCCGCTTGGAATCCCTTTTTTGTTTTTAATTTCCTTCCACTAAAGGCTGTTTTTATCTATAATTTAATATTATTTAAAAATAATCAAATTATTAACTATCAAAATTATATTTTAAAAAAATTTCCTAATAAATTTTAGTGTAGTACAGTGATGCTAAAATCTACTGGTAAGATGCCCAAACTTAAGGTTACAAGGTATATGTAACTATGTATGTTAACTAATGTAATTACAAAATAAATTATAATATAATTATGTTATCTTAAATATAAATATTAAAAATATATTTATATTATAATATAATGTTGAGAACAATCATCAAATACATATTTAAATGGACAAAATTCAATAAACTTTATAAAATCAACATTATTATCCAATCATAAATTATTACATCTTTTTTAGTTATATATTTGAAAGAAAATTTAGATAATAAAAAAAAGTAAAAAAATAATTTTTTATAAATTTATAATAAAAAAAATAACATCATTTATGAGTAAATTTTATATTTTTATTATTAAAAAAAATTTAATACATAATTTCATATTAAACATCGTCTAAATAAATTATTACTACTTAATCTTGTTTGATGTTAAATGATTTTTAATTAAAACATATTCAATATTATCCATTATTTTATGGAGTGATTGCTTTCGTGTTGACGTTAGACATTAATATCTGTCAACAAAAATCATGAGATATATGTGTATATTTATATCCCAAAACAAATAATAAGATATATGATCAGATATAAATAAATTTTGTTGATGTATCAATTTTGACTTTAAGATAGGGATTATTTTTATACTATTAGTATTCTTGTTTTAGTATTTTTTTTTATTTATATTGTTAACTAAAACACATATCTTTATTTAAATTATTAATATATATTTTGATTAATTTTAATAATAATAATATCTTTAAATTACTTTAATTTATTAAGATAATTATTGAATTTAATTAAAAATAATACAACAGTAACTTAAAAATAAAAAAATACTCAAACAATAATAAAAATAACCCAAAGTCAATAGGCCTACCTGCTTAATTTCCCATCCAAAATGCATGAGTAGTAGGTAGCCAAGGCCTGAAATATTATATCTGCATTTACATCGTCACTAAATAGATCATACGTACCACGATACCAACGTTAATGTCCTGTAAAGTTCCACCTAAATATTTAAAATATTGATATCTCAACAATTTAGTTTTCTGACAAAAAAAAATTAAAAAAAAATATTTTCAATATAGGTATAAATATTGAAAGTTCATTAAAAATTATAAATTTTAACTAATATTTTCATCATCAACTACTTATTAAAAAAAATATTTGATTTATATATTTATTTTTTATAATAATTTAATCATATTATTATTAAAAAATTATCATACAATAACAACTTTATTTTTTTGACTTAAATAAATTATAAATAAAAATATTAAAAATAATATTTTATCAATATATATTAATTATTTAATAATAATAGAATTAAAATTATTATAAAAAATAAGTAAATGATTTGAATATATAATCATCGTTACTTTAAAACAGATATAACGAAAAGATAATAAAAATATTATCATAATTATTTTAATTAATATTATATAAAAAATTATAAAATCTTTTTAATTGATTAAATAAAATTGTATATTAATTTGGATTCTAGCCACCGAAAAATTCTTCACATAGGGGCAGATACAGTGAAGTATGAGCTGGCATGAACCAGGGACCACCATGGACCCCAGAATAAAAGAGCCAGTTGGGAGCACAGCACTGCTAAGGTGATAACAAACCGTTAAACTGAAACTAAATGTACGGCCATGATTGAACTTGTGGGTACTAATATTTGTAGATTGTTTTATTATAAGGTGAATGTCTTTTTGTGGTCTTTTGCCGTGTGAACTGATTTTATATAACTTCAAATAGCAATAAAATGCATAAAGACAACATAAACAGCCTTAAACGTACTCCGTTTTGGAAATAAAATCCAAAGTTTGCGAGTTTTGAGGCTCAAGAAATTTTCAGATTCACGACAACTCATTCTTCTAATCCCTCATTGCCTTTCCTCTTCTTCTCATTCAGTTTTAATTTTATTGTTTACGTTGGAGTAAAATTAGTCATATTATTTTTTAAAATATATATTTTAATCCTCTTATATTTAGATTTAATTTAATATATTTTAATAAATAATTAAATATGATTTTTCATTTAATAGACGCAATGATATTTTTATTTATATGTATTAGGTAAATTTTATTTATTTTTAACCTCAAATAGAATTATTACATCCTCAAATTTTCTTATTTTCAAATCAAAGTTTTTTTCTTTGTATTATGAAAATATATATTACAAAAAAAATTATGACATATGAATTTTTTTTTAAAATTTAAATTATTATAGCTTAAATTATTAAATTTTCTTTAATTAACCTAGTCGGTTTCGGCCCATTACCCTAGTAGATGGGTTGAAAAAGTGGTGCATCGTATTGCATATGAGTATTTATTCCGGTAATTTAAAATAATTAATGTATAATTGTATATAATTATATTTAAAAAAAGCATATGAGTTTTATTATGGATAAAAAAGCATATAATAAAAATCAATTATGTATTTTGAGATACATTAAAATATGATATTTAAAATTAAAATTAACTATTAATTACACACCCAATATTTGCGATAGAATATTTTTAAGTTTTATATTAATTTTTACTTTATTATTTAACAAGATCAATTAATAAAATAACATATTTTAATAAAAAAAATAAAACTATGACACCCATTTATTTTAAATGATATTTATGTTAAAAATTAAATTTTTTTAGCATAATTGTTTCTTATAACTCATAACATTTTTTAAAGATATAGGATTAGTCACGATATTAAAATAAAATATCAATATCTTAATGTAATTTTATAGATATTATAATAAAAAAAAGAGTATATAATTTTTTTATAATAATAAATATGAAAAAATGAAACTCTAATATAGTAAATAATATTAATATTATTTATGAATAGAAGTAAAAGTCCTTTTTGAGGACTTATCACCCTAAAAGAAGCTTAAAGAAAAAGAAATTAAAAAAAAGTTGGTAGATTCATATTTTTATTTAATATTATTTTTTTGTCCCTTCTTTCTAAAGTAAGATATTTTTGTATCTTTAATCACCAACTCTATTAATCATGCTTAGTATTTTTTTAATTAATTTTCTCATTTATTTTGTTTATTTTTTAAAATTTATAATTGTATAAGTGAAATTTTAAAAATTTATATATAAATTTAAATATCAATAATATGTTTTAATCTAAAAAGAATTTATCACAATAAAAAAATACTATGAAAGTAAAAAAAAGAAAAAAATTATTACATGAAAGAACAAAAATAGAAAATTAATGCAGTAAAATACTTACCATGAGATTGTTTTGAAATGAAGTTTGGTACCGGTAGAAATAAACAATGACGTGTCATATTTTCTAATGAAGTGCACAATGTTATATTGACTAGAAGTTTATAAGACAATGAAATTTGTGAATAAAAAAAGTAAAATGTAAGTTACAAACATACACGTGTTTGCTTATTGAAATAAAGAGAGAAAAATGGTATTGGCTTGAGTATGTAGGTAGCACTCTTATCATAATTGTTTATCAGTGGCATGACTAAATCCATGTTCAAATGATGATAATTTTACTGAAATGTGTTTAACTTACCGACCGACCAGTTATTCTTTTATATTTTTTTACCAACAACATTATTTTTTTTTAAAAGTAAGATGAGGATTAAATTTTAACGAGTTTCAAAGCATAAGCATCAATTCTTTAATTCTAATAAGTTTTTAAATATTAATAAAAATATTTTTTAATTTAAAAAATAATAAATATCATAAAAATCAATTCAAATTTTAACTTTAAATAATATTAAAATATTAATATAAACAATTAATTATTAAAATAATTATAAAACTTATATTACTCAAACATCAATTTAAAATATAACAAAAAATATAAATATAAATATTGAAATAAATAAATAATATGATTTATAATATTATAACATAGTAATTGATAAAATATGTAGTTATCAAATATAAAAAAGAATAAAGATAATAAGTAAATTACGTTCCAAGAATATTAAACAATCAATCATATTATTTCTTTTGTTTTTCTTATTTATGAATTTATATATTTTTTAAATTTTGTGAAACTATATTTGGATTTTATTAATCATTTATAAAAGTCTTAATCACATCAAAAAGTAAAAATCTTAACGCAGAAGCCTCAAATTTAAAATCATAAACCTTAATTTATCACTTAAAGTTATACCTTTAAAACTTTTTTTCTTATTTTAAACATCAATTTAAGTAGTCCCAAAATAAATTTATACAATACTAATTAAGAGTTGTTAAGAAACTAATTTTTTTATAAATTTAATTTATTAATAAAAACATCAATTATATTTTTATATATTAATCTTTTTAATATAAATATTGGTTTTATATATTATGTAAATCAAACACTTATAATTTAATAATTATTGTTTTTAAGTCATGAATACCTTATATTTAATTCTAATAAAATGTTAAAATTTATAAAAAAATAAATTTAAATTATTGAAAAAAGGTTAATTAATTATTTACTTTTTAAATAATATTAGTTTTAAATTACAACCTCATCGCACGTCAAACTTTATTTTAATTTGACAGAGCGTAATAGTATGATTGATTCATCATGTTAGACATAAGCCTAATTCCACCTCAAAATTTAAGTTATAAGATGAATAATTATTCAAGCTTATATGTGCAGCGAAAGAAGTGTCCATGATCGATGTGAGATTTAACATCCCTCCTCTACATCGGCTAGGATGAGTCCAAATTTACGGCACTTGAGCGCACCGCCAGGCACTTGAGTGCTAATGCGGGTCTAGAGAACCAACTCTAATATCATGTTAGACTTTAGCCTAACTTCATCTCAAAAATTAAGTTATAAAGTGAAAGATTGTTCAAACTTATATGTGCAGCGAAAGAAATATCCATGATCGATGTGAGACTTAACACATTAAATTCATATCACTAAATAAAATGCTAAAAGTTTTATAAAAATGAATAAATAAAATGTTGAACTAGCATATAGAATTAATAATTTAATTATATAGAATTAATAATTTAATTGTATTAAAGGGTCAAAGGGTGAAGTGTTTTCAGTAAATTGGATTATATATATTTTCTACATTTTTTAAATTTAAACTAGCATATAATTTAAGTTAGAGTTTAGTAAAACAAATTATATAGAAAAATATTATATAAATATTTTAGATTAAATTTTTTGTATTATTTAATCAATTTACTATGAAAAAAAGTATTAAAAATAAAATATATTATTATAATAATTTATTTTATTAAAATATTACTATTTTTTTATTAATTGATTAAAATGTTATAAAAATATGAGTTTTTAAGCATAATAAAGTAAAATTTAATTTAAAAAATAAATTCATAATTTTTTAAATATTTTTTAATTATCATTATCTATTTTAATATTTTATTTAAAATTAAAAATATATTTACTTAACTTTATATTTGGTATTATAATCACGTTTTAATTATCTTTAAAAAAACAATATTTTAATATAAAATAACTAACTTATACGAATAATTTAATTTAAAAAACTTAAGTATAACTTCTCACCTCAAATTATATTTTAGATGCATAAAAACTTAAATATTTTTTTTTATGAATTAGATTTAATATCAAACCAAAATTTTAAATTGACAAATGTATTTGCTATGGTTTATTTAAAATTTAACTTATTCCAAGCTAATTGACTGTTTTTTTCACAAGCTAATTGAGTTTCAAGGCAGAGTAAAGTACGATAACATACCATTCACGTGAACCGGCACGTGCATTTATTGAGATAAATTAATAAGCCATACAGCCGTACAGGGAACAAAATTGAAAATATCACACACCATACTTATATCACACCAAACTCGTCCATCGCCATTACTGTGACACAGTTTTGTTTTTGTTTTTGTTTTTATTTTTAAAATATGTTATACATAATAATCAAATATTACTGCACTAAAAAAAAAAAAACCTAAAATACAAATCCGAAATTTCATTACTGCCGATACAAAAAATTCCGAAATTGGGGGCTGGAAAAATCGGTCACTTTATTTTATCGAGAATTGTCACAAATTCACAATGCAACAAGAGGATCCGAGCTAAAGAGGTCACCGATATCTTGAAAATAGTCTTTCACATGCCAAGTTTTATAATTGAATCCGAAATCCCAATCAAAATCGGCGAAAATGTTGTTGAAATCTTCGTTTAAACTACCATCTCGCAAACTTTTCTCGTTGAAGAGGTCGGTTAGCGAGCTCTGGAAATCAAATATACCATCCGGTATCAGCGAATCAAAACTTTTATGATCCGTACATTCTGAAAAATTCTCTGATAAACAAATAGATTCGTACCGTAAATCTCGGAATTCCGAGATATGATGGCCTTTTTTGGGGCTCTGAGACTCGGATTCCTCGTTCAAAGCAGGGGAACAACGCAAAATAGAGATTGGAGAACAAAGACTGCTGTGTGACTTTTCGCAGGAATTATCTTCACAACTAATGGTTAACTTACTTTCCGGCGAAGTTTTCGTCGGAGGAGTAGCAAAGTTGGTGAGCGCGTCAGGTCCACGCAGCTTAATAGCCGCGTTATCATACACCATGGCAGCTTCTTCAGCAGTGTTGTAAGTACCTAACCAAATCCGTACACGTCTCAAAGGGTCTCTGATCTCTGCGGCCCATTTACCCCAAGGCCTCTGTCTCACACCTCTGAATTTCTTTCCACCCGGATCTCTCATGTTCCGTTGAGTCCTCGTCGGAACTCTAGCTTTCCCGACAGACCTATTCTTAGGCCTCGACGACCTGCTCTTCAAAACGGCATCTTTTTCGCTCGAAGTGGACTCTATCGAAATCTCGTTGAAAAACTTCTTCACTCTCCGGCGACCCAATGACTGACTCTCCTCATCACTAGAGGAGTCGGTTGCGTCTACATCGGTGAACGATATGCGTACAATCCGAGGTTTCACCATTTCTGAGTGATTATGAGTAGAAATCTTAGTGTGGTTCTTATGTTGTGTGTATTTTAACAGGAGCACAGTTGGTGATTTAGGCGAAGGTTCTTAGATTCTGGGTTTTAGCATTGAAAGCGAAATGAACCAAAGGGAGAGATAATGAAACAGACGGGTGATGAGAAGAAAAAGAAAAAAAAGAAGATATATATTCGTTAGAGACTGGGCACGAGGAGAATAAAATTAAAGAAGAAAAAATTCAGAGAAAGTTAATAACACTCAGAAAGAGTGGCGAGAAATTTTCAGGGAGAAGCTTCAAAGGCAAAAAGGTAAAGAAGATAACAGTTTCAGAGGGCTTTAGAAGAAAGGAGGAATGAAATGGAATAAATAGTTGTCCCGAATCAATTCCTTTAATGGTGGATAGAATGTGTGTGTGTGTGTGTGCTTACTCAGCTTCATTGACTCGCTCTAGGAATCCCGAATTGTTAGAAATGGCCATTTTTTACTCCAATTTTCTCTTTCAGATTCCGAGAAAATTCCAAAAATAAAATATAAAAAAAAAGTATGGTGAAGGTTTGAGAAGTATAGAATAATATATATTGAGATTTTTGAAAGAGAGAGACTGAGAGATGAATTTGAATGGTAGTAGTGTAATACGCAGAGGAGAGGATACCAAATCTGGCTATTTTATAGGATTCCAAAACTGCTGTAATCTGTAATCCCGTTTTAAGGGGTAATTTATTAATAGCTATAAAATTTATCATTTTTTATTTTAAATTGAATCACATTAAATACATACAATTTGTTAAAAGAATAAGTTTAATTTTTTGTATATTATTTTGTTCTGAATTTTTTTAAATGATATATTTTTTCATTTATTATTGAAATAATTTTATTTTTAGTAACTATTTAAAAAATAAAATTATGTGCATAGGTTTTTTTATGTATTTAAACGATGCTTTATTGGTTAAACAAATAATTATCCGGTAGAAGGAAGCTGAGTCGAACAGAGTCAGACTGAGAGAGTGAGAGAAATATTTCACGAGGCGCCGCAAAAATCGGGAACGTTACGTGTCCATGTGGGCCCTATACAACAAAAACATCTAACGGTGGGGAGTTAAGAGTTAAGAGAAGTGGGACATGGTGACTCAGCAAATATATACATTCTTGGAGTTTGGATTCAGGTCACTCACTTGAGATTGATTCGTTCTTTGCTTTGAATATATTTTTTTAATAATATATAAATGTTAGATGCATTAAACTTTTATGTGGTCTTAACTATTAATTAAGATAAATTTACGCTATAAAATGATATAATAATTATAACATTATTTATTAATAAAAAGTTAATTAAATTTTGGCAGGTTGTAAGAAAAAAATATTATTCATTTACACGTACCAATTTACAATGACTTATTTTTTTATTTATTTAAGAGTGAGATATTGGCAAAGCTTCGTTAGTCATTCTCACCGAATTTTTCATTGATCAGGTTACAGCTTTATTTAAAATAATGATAATAAATTATAATTAATAATAACTTAGATTAAAATTTTTATTAGACTCTTTTATCTTAAAATGTCAACTTTCTCTCTTAAATTTATTTGAAACCAATCATTTATTAAACCAAATACTTATAATTAAGATTAATTTAATTGATATAATGTTATAAGATATTGAAAAATATAATCTCTTAAAATCTTAAACTAATTTATTTATTTTAGAATATTTTTTATGACACACTTGTAATACAGTAACTAATATGATAAATAGTTATTAATTAAAATAATAAAACTTATTATTTTATACATTAATTATAATATCATCTTAACTTATAATAAATCAACTTTTTCCTCATTTTATATCTCGTGACATCCATTACTTTTTTATAAAAAGATTAATGTGATTTTGAAGGGAAACAATTACTTTTTAGTTCTACTACCTGTGTGTTTTTTGTGTGCACAAATTTAACAAAATAATAAGTACATTATTATATATTACAACTATTTTTACAATCTCATACAAGGTTATAATTTATTATTGAATGCAATTAGGCATACAAAATAATAATTATATTTAAAATTTGAATATATAGTAATTTAGAAATAACAGCTGTTTGTAGCAAATGTATCAACTTGAATTATGTGCCTTTTGCCTCTACTGTCACTGTTAACTCTCCCAGTGCTAAGATCGAGTATCAGAACATTTGAACCATTTGTAGCAAAAGGATGGCTAAGCTAAGCTGTCTTCTCAGGGCCACTCCTGAAACCTTTCTCTTTTACCATAAATGAATATTTGTTTTACTTGTGTATCTTTGTGTTTTGTGGGACCCAAATCTTTGATTTTCTATTTACCTTTCGTTACTTACGTACGAATTCTGAAACCTCATTACAGAGTATAATGCCGAGAGCATTAAAACTATTATTATCATTTACTGTAAAATGATATAAATATGGCCCTTATTGTCAGTAAAACAATTATGCTATTATCTAATATCACACGAGTTTTGTTTAAAAGCTTCTCAGTTGATTATGTCTATACCTTGACGAAGCATAATCAAATGCCACCAATCACCTTCAGTCAACTAGTCTATCCGTGGATTTTGATGAACTTAAATGATATATGAACATAGCAAGCAAACAGACCAAGAAGATAATGGTATAATCATAATGGGCTTTATCAAGGTCCAAAATTTAATGGGCTTGTCTCAAGTGCGGCCTTCAAACAGTCGGCTCTCACATTCTGGGGAGAACTGACAACCGAGGAGTCACAAATAACCTGTACTTACCAATCTATATGACAAAGACAAAAACTAAATCGTTTACATGCAGAACTGTAGAAACACAGCTCAGCATTGCAAAACTCTAAGCAGCATTAGTATTTAGGAGCATCCGTGGCATCCTTTGACAGCTAAAAGTTTCAGTAGTGTCTAGAATTGAGAATAGAGAATTCAATTTTATAAATATATGATAATTTTGATTATAAAATATGCTAAGTAGCTGAGTTCTTAGGGGGACAGAATTCAGAGATCCCTTTCATAAGTGAAGAACATACCACATTCTTTTTCAAACTTGTTATGAAAATATAAAAGGCGATGAAAAAGGCGACCCTCCTCACCCACAGACTTCACCTGCTAGCCCATAGCATACTTCTGAGTCCAGCTTCTTGCAGTTGTCTCATACTTGTTTTTGTCTGTCTTGTACATGTGGGCAATCTCAGGCACCAAGGGATCATCAGGATTTGGGTCCGTCAATAGTGAACAGATTGAAAGCAACACCTGAAGATAAAATGCACATGAACCATTGTTCATACTTAGGCTCCATTCATGACTAATGTAATCAAAGCAAAGCTAGGTGAAATTTAGAAATTTTTCTTAAATGTCCACTTGAAAGTTGAAAAATTCAAGAATTTAAATCATGCTGTTTAAGGGGGCTTATAAGTTTGTTATAAATTGCAACCTGCTGCATCTGGTTACCACATAAGGTTGAACAAATGTCAAACTAGGAAAATAAAAGATTAAACTACGTTTAAACTTGGTCGAAACATAGTCAAAATCTGATGACCGTTGTAGCTGGTTTTGCAATTGGGCAATGACCCTTTAAAAAAAAAATCAATGATGTACATGCTTACTCTTAGACCTTGAAAGTGAACATTCAAGACTGATACCCTGATAATGTTTGGTATAAATAAATCAATCAACACCAATTTTTAGGGGATGGTATCCAGGATATAATGAATCTGTGTTGACAATTTTCTACGTTATAGTCTTGGTAAATATAGGTGTCTCAAACATAATTCTATGTTTTACCTTGGATATAGTAAGTGCAGGACTCCACTGCTCCTTCAATATGTCAAGGCAGATGCTACCATTGCTATTAATATTAGGGTGAAAGACCTTTGTTCTGAAGGCCACCTGCATGAAAACATCTCCATAACAACAAGGTTAACAGACTGAACGTTCCATCCATAAAACCTGACGCATTTCTTTTGGCACTAAAACTTGCTGTAATTTAATGCAATATCGACTGAGTACAAAAACTTGGGCTAGTATAAATCCTTTCCTTCTATCAAATTTACAGTTACAGGTATTAATATTATACATATCATGTTTGACCGTCTAACCCCCCATCTAAGTTCTGACCCTTTCATGGATATAGTTTCTGAGTCTTTAACCTCTTTCTCATATGACAACTTTTCCCCTTGATTATTAAGCAAGATATGAAGGATATGCAGAATGAATTTCTCCTATAGAGCAGTGAATAAAATGATGCATATAATAATAAATTGCAAGTGACAAAGATCATATACTAACTATACTGTAACTTATCGATTCAACTGATAAAACTGTTGGTCCACTGTGTACCTTTGGTGGTTTGAATGGATAGTCCGGTGGAAAATGAATAGTAACAAGAAACACACCACCTGCATATGGACTGTCAGAAGGACCGATAATTGTTGCTTGCCAATGGAACATGTCTTCACCAACAGGGCCTAAACATGTGCGTATATGTTAAAGCAAATGTAATGGGAATGGGAAAATAAGCATTATACATACGATATATCTGAATATTTTAACCTCAATTAGTTCCATTATAATTGACAACAGATACACCAGTCCTTTAGGATACACTTTCACAGTGTTTAATTGACACCAAATAGTACATCACATTTAAAAGAACCTGAAATGAAGACATGCCCTAAAGAGTTCTCAGGAAAAATCACAAAACGCAGGGTTATATCACACAGATAAATTCTATCATCATCCAAAAAAAAAATTATCTGTGCAAAACTTCGTTCATTGTATTCAAGTCTGAGGTTAACCATGAGCAAAACCACCGTTACACCTAAAGTTACAATTACCAATCGCAATCATTAAGTCAAAGGTTCCCAAATAGCTACATAATACAAAACACGAGCAAATAAAATCAGCCAAATTTATTATACTTGATCCACATAACTCGAAAATCGTATCCGGTTATCCACCCATGAACACACAAGCACACAAATAAAGAGAGAGAAAAAAAGAAAATCTAACATTGAAAAAAGTCAATAGACATACAACGAGAAATGGTCATTTTCTTATATGCAAAAGGTTAATATAAAAATTTAAAAGAAATCGCAATAAGAAGGCCATAAATTTAAGTTAAAAAATCAAAAATCAGAAAAGGGGATCGAATTGATAGATAAATAAGACATGAATGGAGGGACGAACCGGCACTGCAAGAAGTAGGAGGATCCTTCTGAAGATCCTTGAGCTCCTTCAATATCCGCTTTGAAGCCATTTTACTTCCTCTCTCTCTATCTCTGTATCTGGGCTCTACCAGAAGATTATCCCAATTCCCAAACCCTTATTTTCTATGGCAAATACCGACTTAGAAAGATAACAAAACGGAAAACTCAAAACAAATGAGGATGACAGATACAGGATGAATTCTACTGGCTTCCGATTAATTCTTTTGAGTTTTCTAATAGTTTGATTTTAAAAAAACAAAAATAACTAAAAAGCCTTTTTGGTCTTGTCAAGAAATGGATTATTAGGATTTGATGTAGTACTTTTAATAATTATTAAGCTTAATTTTAGGACCAAAAGTAAACAACTATTATTAAACTAGGGAAAAAAATGTAGAAATAAAAATACTATACAAAGATGAGCTAATGATCCGTTAGATTCATTATTATTATTATTATTATTATAATTATTTAAGCGCGCGTTTGATAATAATGATTTATGAATTATGATTAAATAATTATTAAAATATTAAAAAAATTACTTAACAATTTTTAATAAAAAAAATCAAAAACTCTTTATAAGTAATTTTGTTAATGATTTTTTTTCAAAAACTTAAAAAATAAAAAATTATTATTAATTATAAATTTTATATGTTTAATTATTTTTTTAAAATACTTATAAATATAAAACCTGATTTATTTCTTAAAAAATTATCTAGTAAAAATATAAAAATATAAAATCTTATTTTTAAATATTTATGAATCATTTAATATTTTAGTAGTAATTTTTTTAAAAAAATAAACATCAAAATAAAAAATTGTTATCAAATATATTTAATTAAAAGTTAATTTATAAAACTAAAAATTCGTAATTAAAATCATTATTAAACAAATTATCTATTAATATAAAAAAAAATCAATGATAAAGTTGAAAACAAAGAAAGATATGGATAACTCATAAATTTCTTGTTTGTTTATCATCCACGTAATTAAAGGTTGTGCACGAACCACAAAAAAGTTTAACTAAAGATCAAGTGGTGTAGTGTTTGAAAAAAAAAAATAGTCAAAGTGGCCATTTTTACAAATAAATAAGTTCAAGTGGTACCATTTTTTCTTCATTACTTTGCTTTTTTTTTTATAAATAATTACCAATAAGCATGTTAAAAAAAAATAACAATAAGCATATACTAGAAAAAAGAAACCCACAATCAAACTCTAAAAAAAATTAAAACGTCGAAATACTTTGAATTTTTCATTCAAATATGGTTTTCCTTCTAATCCAACTCACCAAATCAAATTCCATTAGTTTGAAGCCATTTTCCCTTAGAAAAGTTGAAAGAATCCTTTAACTCTACCTATAGTTATATTATAAATCACAAATTTACTATAATCATGAATGATGAGAATCTTATCATGAATATATTCATCAAATAATACAATATATATCTTAATTTATCATTTGTGATTCGCACCAAATTATGATGACTACTTAACTAAAAAATTTCAAAATTAATAGCTTTTCAATCCCAACCATGATAGATGATGGTGTTGAACTTCCAGATATATATATATATTTTCAATTGATAACTGATTAATCTCATAATCAATCAACTGTACATTTTCAAACATCGTCACTATATCTACCATTTTAGGGAGCTGCATGCATGGCATCCCTTACTACACATGACATAGCAATTTGTAACACCGGCCTCCACTAATTCTTCCTCTATAATATAATATTGGGATGCCTCACCAGCTCCATATCTATCAAACATTTCAGTTGTCCACTCCTATTGGACAACTATATGAACCCACCTAAGCAAGTGAATGATACTCATCACCAGCAGTACGTAGTGTGGATGAGAGATTTTTTTAGTAAGAAGCTCCGATCGATAACACTACATCGAAATTGTGGACATCAAAAGGTTTGTACAGCTTTCTGGGTGCATATGTCTGTTACTTCTGGTGCTTGGTAACCAATAACACAATGGTAAATCCATCACCTTCAACTTTTTTCAAAATTTGTTAAAAAATATGTACCCTCACAATTTCACTAGATCCCATTAAATCATATTAATACATCCATCACCTTCAACTTTTTTCCAAAATTTGCTAATAAATATGTACTCTCACAATTCCATCAAGTCCCATTAAATCATGCTGATACATCAATCACCTTCAACTTTTCCTAAAATTTTCTCTAATAAATATGTACTCTAACAACTTCATCAGGTCCCATTAAATCATGTTGATATATCTATCACTTTCAACTTTTCCTAAAATTTACTAACAAATATGTATTTCATCAGGTCCCATTAAATCATGCTGATAACTTATCTGATGCACAACCATGCTGTTGTGAATTTTGAAATATGTTTGAGGATTTGATTTTTCCATGAACAAGCTTCCCACCATTCTCTGCATGTATACGTGCAATTCCTCTTCCTGCATCAATTGCTATTCTTAGTCGCATGTCCCAATCTAAAGGGGTCGCACTCTCCTCTCCTCTTTTAACTAAAAGTAAGAGAGCGAGGTTTAACTAATAATTACACCAATATATCAAACAGCTTTTAAGTTTTTTCTAATCCATTTAAAATAAGTATTAACTTAAACAACTTAAAATAATTTCATTTAATCAACTAACTTAAAATTTTAAATCGATTCTACATATCAATAGACTTTAAATTTTAAATTGATCTTTCGTGTAAAACAACTTAAACATTTAAATCAATTATACAGTAAAATCGACTTAATAATAACTCTTAAACATATTTTTAAATATTTTTTGCTAACCTTTATCACGTTTTAAATCACCACATAATAACACAAACAACCATAATATATTTAAAAAAGTTTTAAAACTTTTTATTTATTTAAAAATTATATATTAATTTTTTAAGAATATATTTTTTTTCAAGCAAAAAAAACTTATATATATAACTTAATTACAATATCATTAAATATTATAAGCAAATATACATTAACATGGCATAATAATAAGATATCTATACTGTTTTATATCATCAGATTCTTTTTGTGACTTTATAATTTAGAACATGTGATCTGCCAATTTTTTCCATTCAAAAATTTGTTTATGTAACTTGTTTTATTCTAATTAAAAAATTGCATGTATTTTAATTAAAAATAATAATTTAACATCATGAATTTATTAAAAGATCAATATATATAAAACAATTGATCATATCCAATAACATCTAACAAATATTAAGATTCTTTAAAAAATAACTTATATGTTAACGTCGTAGATTTATTAAATTTCATTAATTAAAGAATATATTAGTTAATTGACATGTATTAACATCATAAATTTATTAAAATATAACTTATATATTTAAAAAGTATATTAATTAAAGAAATTATCACTTCTTTAATTAATCTATTGACATTTAAGATGATCTCGCTCGTAAATTTTATAACAAAGTAATCATACATAACTTTATTTTCTTGTCGTGGATCCTATAAAAAAAATATACATGGTTTATTAATTCGAATACTTTTATTATTCAATCATACAATTCATTAAGCTAATAAAATTCATTATTAACATTTATTTTACATATTATAACATTATCCCATATAATTTTTGTGATTTTTTAAGAATGATACTCTTACTTTTATTCTATATCATCTATGTTCTATCAAAATTTCAAAAGAGTTAGTTCATCTTTATTCAATATTAAAAGAAACAATAAAAGAAAAATACTATCAAAGAGAAGTTATAATACCAAATATGATTACTATGTAGATTAAGGAGTACCAACATTCAACAATCTTCACCTTGTTCAAATTTTAGTGATCAAGAAATTATCAATTTTTGATTTCTCTTAAGTATTAATGTTCTATCACATAATTATTTCGCTATTACATTAATATTCTGTTCTTGATATTGATTCACAAAAGATGAATTATAAAATATTACTAAATATGATAGGTGATTAGTTTCAAATCGATACTAACATACCGTATTTAGAAAAATATATATATATAACTAATTAAATAATATAAAGATAATCATATACTCTACCTAAATAAAAGTTATCGGAGGACTTACCATGTTCACACTTAAATTATACATAAATCAATTATTTGAAATTCAAATAATCAAATATTTCTTTAAGAATTTACAAAGCTCATTCCTCACTCATATTATTTTTAATCACAACAATCATCATCGAAAAGTAAAAAATTTTAACAAGTTAACATACTCATAATTATATATTTTTAAAAGTTTCTTCTTGAATGATTTGGTGCATGATTGCCTAATATATAACGTTCTTTTCATATATAAACAATAAATAATATAAATTATAAACACCTATATAACAATCTAATAAATAAATATAGTATTTTAATTAAAAATATATATTATTTAATACATATAAGAATAAGTTCACAAAAATATGTTTTAAATTTAAAATAAATTATTATTATTGTATATAAAATTAGTTAAAGTAAATTGATAAAAAATACAGTATATTCTTTAAGTCTGAACAAAAATGAACGATCTATATAATACATAATATATATATATAATCAATAATATATTGTATACATAAGAAAAATTATAAAATTTAAACTTTAAATTCGTTATAATAAATTAAAAACATGAATAATAAGTGTAAAATTCATAAAGATAATTATAAGAATTAAATAAGTGAAAAAACGAAAGAAAAAAATGTTTAATAAGCGAGAAAGTATAGAAAAATTTATAAGAAACAGTAAGGGTTGAGCTCTAAAAATGAATGGTTCTAGATCGATAAGTGAAGTGGAGCATAACCCAGATAATGATGTCGAAAATGGTGGTCGAAAATAAACAATAAGAAATGGTGTCACGCAAGGGGAGAAAGGAAGAGAGAGAAATAGGGAACAACGTTGTGACCTATGAAAAAATGGGCGAAAAAAAGAGAGGAAAAAAATCAATTAACATATGTTCTACATATCAACAGACGTTACATGTTAAATTAATGCTATATAGTACGTAGCATTAATTTTATGTATCAATTGACACGACGTCATATGTAACGTCGGTTCTATGCGTCAATTAATATTATCTATTAATTTTTTTAATATTTTTATTTTTAAGTTTATTTAAAGTTATTATTTTATAAATTGATTTAAAATTTAAAATCGGTTCAAATAAAAAATCGATTTTAAATTTTAAATCGAATTATAAGTATATATTTAAAATTCATTATAATTTAATTATTTTTAAAAAATGATTTTTAAATTATGAATTAAATATTTTTTATTATAACAGTAGTATCACATTCTATAAATAAGTGGAAATTAAGAACACATCCTCACAATTCAATAATCATGAACGAACTTAGTTTTGCAAGATTTGTTACTTCAACTTCCAAGCATCATCTTGCTCTAACATAAATGTAAATTTGAGCTTCAATTATAGAAACAAATTATGAAACTAACATGAGTACGATTAATAATAAATTTAGCATTAAAAATGTAAGAAAAATAAATTCAGTATTCAGTTGTTCAAGACCAAAATATAATAGTACAATGAAAGCAAAATTGAATAATAGGATTGACAAATCAAATATTATCTCAAAGTAAAAATTATCACAATATTTCATTTATATGGTATTTAAATATCATTTAATTTAATAATTTTAAAAAGATTTTATTTAGTTCTTTTAAAGTTAAAAATACGGTGTTAACTAAGGATAAACTAAGATATTTTATAGGGTGATGAAATACACAAATGATCACTTGTTTAATCCTTTTATTTAAGAAAAATGTTTTTAAATCTTTTTATTTATGAAAAAAATATCGTTAAAATTTGTTTGTTTGTAAAAAAAAATTAATATTTACTTAAAAAATTACTTAAATTTTTTTTTAAATTTCTTTTAAAATTTAACAAAATTTTCAATAAATCTTAAATAAGATTTTTATTGTCTAATATTTAAAGTTATATGTTAGATAATAAAAATTTAATCTAAAGATTTGTTAAAAAAAATTATTAATTTTTAATTAAAATTATTTTATTAGATATACTTCAATAAAAAAAATTATTAAATTATTAATTTAATTTAATCTAAAGATTTGTTAAAAAAATATGTGCAACTTGTTGATAGAAGGAATAACTGATTTAAAAAAAATGAAAAAAGAAGATGACCCATCTATCCTGAGAACCCCCAAACCCAATCCTAACCTAAGCTAACCCCAACATCGATCCATTGCCTCTTCTCAGAAAACAAAGACCCTATATCATGCCCCATTATCCATAACGAAGATATCTTCATCCCAACTTTGTTTATGATTGCATTAATAACTTCATGTATTTTTTGGTCATGCACAATTTCTCCAATTTTGTTTGACTATTTCCCATGTGTTCAATGGGAAAGGATTAACAATATTTTCTTTTTTACCCAAGATTTGACATAACGAAGAGGGATCACTTCTCTATATCATCTGTATTTTACTTAGGAAAATGATGAACGATGCTGGAAAACGATATCGATGTTTAGGCAAAAGATGAGCGATGATTGTGGGTGAGAGAGAGAAAGAGAGATGAACACTAAGGGAGATGGAGATACCTTCAATCGCCTCTTCTCTGTATTTTCTGAGAAAATGATGACGGCTTATGAATATTATGAATATTATCGATAATTTTTAAATAATTTAATTAAAATATATAGATATTACATTTTGATATCAAAATTAATAAAAAAAAAATATTATCATCCAAATTTTCATCCGGGTGGCGACTAGGAGAAATTTTTTGTTAACATAAGAAATTGAGCTTGCAATAATTGAACAATGAGTTTTACAATCACTATTGATTTGTTAAGTTTTTATTAGATACTATTATATGATATCGAGTATAATTATCAAGAATTCTCTAACAGTCTCAAATTCTTTAACCACACATTTGGTTGGAGGGAATGGAATGAAATCAGAATTGATTCCTTCCACTTTGTGTGTTTGGTTGGACGGAATGAAATCTGATTAAAGAGAAGGAATCACAATTCCTTCTCCCACCTTTGATAATCATTATTCCATTTCCATCTAAACTTTTTTTTTCCAATTTTACCCTCACTTAAAATATAACCTTAAATTCAAATCCCAAATTCTCAAACCCAAAATTCCAAAACCCAAAACCCAAAACCCAAAACACTAAACCCTAAATCCAAATCCTAAAATCCTAAAACCTTAAACCCTAAATCTCAAATCCCTAAACCCTAAACCTTAAAACATAAATCCCAAAACTCTAAAACATAAATCCCAAATCCCTAAACCCTAAATCCCAAATTCCAAATCCTAAAACCCTAAATCCCAAATTCCAAATCCTAAAACCCTAAATCCTAAACCCCAAATCCCTAAACCATAAACCCCAAATCCCAAATCCCTAAACCCTAAACCCTAAAACCCGAAACCTTAAAACATAAATCCCAAAACCCAAAACCCTAAAACATAAATCCCAAAACCCTAAACCCCAAATTCCAAATCCTAAAACCCTAAACCCCAAATCCCTAGACTCTAAACCTTAAACCCTAAAACCCTAGACCCCAAATCCCCAAATCTCTAAACCCTAAACACTAAGCCTTAAAACATAAATCCCAAAACCCAAAACCCTAAAACATAAATCCCAAAACCCTAAACCCCAAATTCCAAATCCTAAAACCATAAACCATAAACCCTAAACCTTAAACCTTAAAACCCTAAACCCTAAATCCAAAATTCTAAAACCCTAAACTATTTTTAGAAAAATAATAATTTTAACCCTAAACCTTAACCTACAAATATAACCCCAAATCCTAAATCCCTAAACCCTAAATCACACATCCTAAACCTCAAAACCCTAAACCCTACTTAGAAAAATAATAATTTTAATAATATATTTCTTTTTAATTAAGTAATACTTATTTAGAAAAATAATGATTTCAATAATGTATTTTGTCTGACGAAAAAATAGTAATTAAATAACATTATTTGAACTTTACAGCATGTAGGGGTATTAAGATCATTTACAGTTTTTTTCATTCCATTCCAGTGGCAAACCAAACACTATAATCCTGATTTTGAGCTTGATTCCAGTGGTCAAACCAAACAAAATTGTTTCCTTTTCATTCCATTTCACGAACCAAACGCCACCTAAGTTTTAAATATATAGAATTTTCTATTTTATAATGTAAAAGAAAAGTATAATCCACCATAAATCATGTGTATATTTGTTCTTTGCTCTTTGTTTCTTACACTTTAGAGTTTGAAAATATCAAAAATAAATAAATAAATAAATAATAAACACTAGCTACTAACTCAATAGTGCTTACACATGTACACTAAAGCAGCATCCATTGGGAATTTAACTCAATAGCAATCACTTCAAAATGATTTCATATGTGGTGCTCTATTTTTAAAGAAAAACCAAGTGTCCCGAACTGATAAGGTCTTGGTCCTATGCATCTTTCTACTATTATTTGAATTTTTCTCTCTCTCCACAATAAAAGAATATTGAAAGTACCCTACGACTGTATCAGTATCTTCCATAAAAATTTAATAAGAATAACCAAGTGTCCCGAACTGGTAAGGTCTCGGTCCTATGCGTTTTTTTTTACTATTATTTTAATTTTTTTCTCTCCATAATAAAAGAATAATCAAAGTACCCTACGACTGTATCAGTGTCTTCCATAAAAAATTAATAATAATTTTGATTTATAATTTATAGTTAAATAATTATTTTTATTATTTTTAAAAATAATTATCTTTGATAAAAAAATTTACTTAATAATTTTAAAGAAAAAAAAATTAAAAATCATCTACAAGTTATTTAATAAGGTTTTAATGATATATTTTTTCAAAAATTTAAAAATAAAGAAAATTTGATCATTATTTTTAAATTTTAAGATTTTAATCATTCTTATCTAATATATATACATAAAAAAGTCATAAGATTGTTGATTCTTTAAAAAAATATTTGATAAAAATAAAAAAAATTAAAAACTTAATTTTAAAATTTTATTTTTTAAGATTTATGAATTTATTTCATATTTTTACAGTAATTCCTTAAAAATATGAAAATTAAAATAAAAAATGTTTGTTTGATTAAAAATCACTTAAAAAATAATCATAAATCTAAAACCAATTTTTTTTCATACATACACTTTATACTTGGGATGAATAACACAATTCATTTTTAAAACCTTACTATTTAAATGTATGGCCTCAAAATTACGGTGCTTAATTGTATAAATATAATTTGTTGTTATAGTTAATGATTTTCCAACCCATTTATAAAATAAGGTGATGGTTGGGTTTTATGAGTCTATAACTCAAAGAAAACAAATGGTTCTTCATCAGATGACATGCTTGCAACGATAGTTGAAACTTTTTAACATAGTTTTTCATATTAGTTGTAATTAATAACAACATATCAAAGTGACGCAGAAGCATGGCATAACCCACACGTTCCACGATCCAAACTTGGCTGCTTCCTCTTGGTAGAACAAGAATCTTACAAGTTATTTTTTAAAAAATGTATTTTAAACTCTTGCTTATTTGGACTATAGAAAAAATCACATAAATCCATTTTCAAAAAATATGTGTTTGACATGCGTCACGTGTCATTCACTCATTTGACACGTGCCACGGGTTATTGATATGTTTTTTGAAAACAAACTTCTACTATTCTTTTTATAAAATCAATGAATTTGTGTTGCAATACCTAATATATATATACAGGGGGCTGAAATGATTCCACTACTATTAGAACAAAAGTAAGGTCAACTCCAGTTTGAGCACTCTTATATTCACTAAAAATAATTACAATTACAAAATAGAAAATCTAGCAAGAATCTTAGAATAGTTGCTAGCTAGTAACTATTAGCACACAAAGGTAAGCTCCCGTAGTATTATTAAAAGTAATTAACTATTATTAATATTATTACCTTCACAATATTTTAGAGAATTGTCATGTCAGTATCAAGAACAAAGTATAGCTGAATCAAGTAGAAGGGATAAGAGAGAGTTCCAAAAGGCCTGTCCATTCCTCACCAGGCTTCAAATTAATTGGCTTCTCAATAGCTGCTCCATCAACACAAAGCATGTGTTTGTACTCTTCATCCCCAAAGTCTACCATCGATTTGGATTTTTTCTCCCATGGATTCCAAACCACTTGTATGAAGTCAAAGAAAAGAAAGAATCTGAATTACGTGTCTTTAGAAACAAACCCAAAAGGGAAATATGCAGAAGAAAACAGAATTGTCCTGTTCTATCATCCCCTAGGCTATGATAAATAATTTAGGGGATCGATTTGTCTATTGGATGTTTTTCATGTTAGTATAAACAAAGTTATTAGGCGTGCAAATGAGTCCCACTTAGAAATATGAAGAAATTGAGTACACTGTTAGGATTGGCTCTTTAACCTTTTATGATGTAAACCAGGCCAAACAAAAGGGTTTAGGGATGTTTTGTGAATTGTGATGCTCATGGTATTAACAGTAGTGGCTTTCATGCGCAAAATTGAGGTGAAGAATAATATTAATCTCACCAACATCAGGAAGTCCCTCCTTTTGTATGACCAATGTGCGCTTCTTTTCATGATCAAGTACAGCTATCACATCTGAAGAAGTTAGATAAACTCGATCCACCTAATGAAAATGATAGAAATGATCTGGTACCCGATATCAGGTATATTATGACGTCTGATAACTAATTACATAATCATGTAACTGAATTTTATCATAATTACATAAACATGTAACTAGTTATCATGTGCCATATCAAATCCTATGTCGGTTACCAAATCAGTCCTCATGAAAAACAAATAGGGGATTAATTTTAGCAGAAATATTAAATAAGGAAAAGCTATTAGATTGGTGAAAAAGCTGCATGCATCACCAAAAATTTAAAACTGTTTTTAACTGCTGCCATAGCAAAGGTATCTGATCTTTTTTTATGATCAAACAATATTTGACGTGGTTCTAACATATGATTTTCAATTGGTAATAAAGTAAATATTTAATTTTATACCTCAGATTCAAATGTCAAGGCATCCCCTTGCTCAGTGAAACGCGCCTTTTGACATAGATTGTCGAGATAGTCAAGTGTCTCCAATCCCTCAACTCTTACTTCACTGTTACAGATTTGTTGTATTAATGTGTTTAATATTGCTAATAACTTGATAAAAACTAAGAGAAAACTCACAATGTAATTTGAGTTAAGTTTATTTCGCAATGAAGATTTCTCAAATCATCTACACACTCGTATAATGTGTGTAGTTTGCAAAATCTTTGTCGTGAAATAAGTTTAAGTTAAACTACATTGTGAATTTTCACAAAACTCGATATATTAGGTGATTACAGTGAAAACTAATGCTAACAAGTTCTACTAATAAGCTTTCTATGCACTTGAGATTCATATCATTTAGCATTCTATTATCACAAGGGCTTCTTAAAAGAGTTCTCATAATTCAATTATTTGTTTCTACAGATCAGAGAGAGCACAAATTAATCTCATTTTAACTCTGTATTGTTCTTACCTGATATCAGAAATTGAAAAATATGTGTGATAGGCAAACGAGAAACTGAAAGGCTTGCCATTGATATTCCTGATCCTTGATGTCAAGGTTAGATCTCCATCTGCTGCTAAAGAGACCCTTAGACGAAACTCAAAACTGAAAAAAGATTAAACTCATTATTCAGAAAAATAAGATAATTAGTTTTAAGAGACTAATGCATCCAAAGCACTTAGTTTTGCTTGCTAGGGCATTTTAGTCCATTATTATTTTTCGTGGCAGTATAGTTCTTTTGTCATAAAAAAGTAGGACAAATGATAAAATTTATTTATTTATCAATTTTGTAGTTATTATTGTCTATTAATAAAGACTTTATGAATTTAATATCTTAATAACAGTTGAAAAAAATAAAGAAAAATGAAAAAATTAGCGATTTGTTATTGTTCTATCACTTTTTCAAATCAAAAGTATTAAACTATTTTAAAAATAATAAATATACTAAGCAACTCTTCTCTATATAAACTACTCTTATCTTCTTGACATAACTAATTACTTGTGCAAACCCTAATTTTAATTTCATATTCAATTGGACAATCACACATATATTCATTCTATTCACTGAGAAGATCTTTAAAAAAAACAAACAATTGATGATTTTACTTGAACAAGCTAGTACCTATGCGGCCAGATCTTGAGATCTTCTTCAGAAGGTTTGAGTAAGAAGTCAATGAAAACTTTCTCATCAGAATCAATGAAATGCAGAGGTGCAGGATCATCATCAATCACCCAAATCTTATTCCTCGCAAATCCATGTTGTTCCAACGATCCACAGCTTCCAAACTGAGTACAAACAGAATTAAAGCAAAAACCATCACTCGGGTTTGGCAAAATCTAGCTAGGTCAACCTTATGGATAGGATTCGAACGGGCCTAGCGCACATGAGGTATCTTAGTTTCTGACAACGTGCATTTTTGTCTTTAATTTTTTAAAAGGTGGATTTAAGGTAAATTATTTAATTTAAAGATATGTATAATTTCATTTTTTTAATTATTATTTAAACATGTAAAAGTTAGTGATATTATTTATAATTGATAAATTTATTAATATATAAATATTTATTTTTGTTCGAAAATGAACTAATCTTATATTTAATTTATGTATTAAAATTAGAGTATTATTATTTAAATTTATTTAATATTTAATATTATTTTATGTAATTTTTTAAAATAATTACAAGTATAAACGTATAGATCCAGTCACATACGTGGGGAAAGCATATTGAGATACCTCCTCTTACTGCTTTTGTTGGCTTAAAGATTGCCTGCAGTAGATAAATAAGAAAATGGAGGGCATCAGCTATTTGAATTGAAAACACTTTTTACTGTAGAAGTGCTTTTACAGTGTTTGAGAAAGCAGACCCAGAAGAAACAAACTAACCTGATAAATGATACCATACCAGTAAAAATAATTGTACTTTTACCTTACTACTAGTGAATAATAATTCTTCACCTCGTTCAGTTTTCCACGAAAGCACTTGTCCACTATACAAGCTAAACTGCACTTGACATGGTGACCAAATACTAATCATGCATGTCTGATATTTTTAGAAGCAGAAGAAGGCACAACCTCACACAGAACAACAGGAACATTAAAATAAAAGGAAAGGGTATTAAAGGATTGTTTGATAAGTATTTCAATTTATATTTGTATAAATTTTGAAATTATATACATTTCATAACACAGTTTTGGAATTGAATTTAGTAAAAATTAATAAGTCAACTTTATTGATTACAAAGACAAAACTTAGTGAATTTTTTTCAAAAATAAGTTTGAATTTAAATTTTAGAGCTTAAAAAGAAAATTAAAAATTAGTTATAAAATAAGCATTTCTAATTTCTAATTTTTAGTTTTTAAATTTGAAACCAAAAATTGTTGATCACATAAAATTTTTTATTTTCCAAAAAAAATTTTAAACAGAAAGTTCAATTCTAAATTTAAAGAATTAGAAATAAAAAAAAAACTGAAATGTCATAAGCAAATAAAAATAGGGATTCTAATTTCTAACCGTTAAAGAAGCTCCACGAGAATTTTGAAGCAAAATCAGATCTATTCCATTCTTGTCCTTTATGACTTCCACTGTTGCTCTGTGTTCACCATCTACTCTATAAGGATCCATTTTAGAAACTAAAAGAGAATTAGGACATCAATGGAATAAATAAAATTGAGAATTCTCTCTCTCTCTCTCTAACCCAACAACAGGTCAACACAAGGCCTGTAAATCTGAAATGGGACACCAAAATTTCTTGTGAATTGAAACCAAAGTCCCAACCAACTCTAATTTGATTAATTAAACAATGTTTGACATTTCACAATACCAATCCTAATTAAACACAAAACTATATAAAAATTCAAAACCCTTGTTTTGAAGAAATATAAATCTGACTATTCTGATACCAACTTGACTTATTGAGAAAGAACGTTTAAATTACCTTAATCCTAAGACGAAAAAGTTTTACACGAAACAAGTATACAATGACAAATATAGACAACTCTACCAATCAAGATTTGATTTCTCCATATATAAGGGACTATTTTAATTAATTTGCCTCATATAAATTTTTTTGGGTCATTATTAATTATAATTATAATTATAAATAAGTGCCAACTTGCCAAGTGAAAGTTGAAATAAGGTTCTTCCCACGCCTGATCGATGATGTGGACTACAATTTCATAACTTACGACTTGATTAACAGAATTAACTACCCAATACGAAAAAGAGCCATTAGAAAAAACAATTTTTAGCAAAATATAATAATAGTAATTATAAGAATACTAATATTCTTGCACCGACTTATTCGTCATCAATCAGGAAACAAATAATCAATAAACAATTCTACTTTTAGAGTCCGTTTAGATGTGTTTCTATTTTAAGTGGTTTGGAATGAAATAATTTAGTTAAAAGTGATTTAAAGAAACATTTAGCTGTTGGAATGAAAATTTAGAAGTAATTTTGAGTAATTATTTTTTAGAATCACTTCTCTTAACAATTGTCCCACTCCTCCTTAACAAGTACTTTAGACTATTAAAAACCATTATTTTTTTTATTTAAAAAGGCATTTCCAAATACATTAATAATTTTACAGTAAGCCGATCAGCTTATTATCGTCCAATAGCATATACCTTCTACATATAATAGTTGTCTTGTGCTAGAGAGTACTTTGTTCAAGTGTTGGTCCGTTTAATCTTGTTAATATGATAATTTAGAAAATGTTTTGTAAATACGTAATTATCTTGAATATATTTACTATTTAAAAAAAAAATTATTTCCGATAAAGAACAAAAGAAATATTTTGTTTTTTCTTCAACAATTTCCGATCTTTAGTGAACCTTTAAGTAGGATTCGAACCCAGATGAAGTTTTGATCATTTGTTCGAGAAAAAAAATGAATAATTATTGTAAGATTTTCAATAAATTCTTCGATTATTTTTTAAAGTAGATTATTATTTGTTTATTTCTCGCGTTTCGTGAATAGCTAGGACATTGAGACCAAAAAGACATTTAGAGAATTGGTCTGATTTTATCATTCACAGTTTCTATGAATCTATCGTTCTTATCACTTAATTTTATATATTTGTTTCTCTTAACAATTATTGTCTAATGTGACACTGTATAGGTACACATATTTTGTAACTAATACTTCTTTTCACTTATATTTTGAAAAGGTATTAAATTAATACCCATATTTTATAAATTGTTTCAAAATTTACACAAACGATAGATATGCACGTCTTATTTGGAATTTTTTTCTTATATTTTTCACATAGCACGTCTTATTTGGAATTTTTTTCTTATATTTTTCACATAACAATATAATAAAGGGTAATTTTGTTATATATCTTTATGCAGAAATGTAGTGTATTCTGTAAAAATGCCCCAACTGTAGAATGTATGTATGATTTTGGAGTTACATGCATTATTTTTCCTACAATAATGCTTTTAGAAGGTTCAATTAAGTCCATATTAGATTAATCAGATATGTTTTACCCTTTTAGTTAAATAGAAACTATACTAAACAAATCAACCATGAACAGTCCCTTACATATTTGCAAATTATTTTGTCCGTCCGCCTCTATATATTCAATAAACTACTTCTTAATGTTTTAATGCTCGTAATTACCAAGATTTCTAGTTGAACATATAAAATATAAATCCCAAATCCCAACTTCCATATTCCCCCTTGTGCTTCCCCATATGTTGTATTTGTTGTTCAATGTCCTTCCATTGCCTTCATAAATCATCATCAATGTATCTTTCTTTTCTGGTTTGGTCTTTCTCTTATATAAAAATTAGATTTTCATTTATGTCATTTCTTTTGTGCATACATATATACTGTTGCTTTTTGGCTTTTCGATTTCTTCATTTTCTCACTTCAACAAAACACTCCCTCGATTCATACTTTATTTCTTCAATCTCTGTCCCCTATTATATTGTCCCCTTATTATATTGTCATGTTCAAATTCATAACTGAGAAAAAAATAACAAAAATGAAAAAAATATCCCTTGTTATATTGTCATGTTAAGAGGACAAGAAAAAATCTCAAATAAAATACATATTATTCATTTTTTGTAAATTTTAGAACCATCTATAAAACATGAGTATTAAATTAAAACCTTCTCAAAACATGGATGAAAAAGGAGTATCAATTGCAAAACATAGATACTTGTACTAAACCCACCTGTCTTGACTCTATGCCTTCTTGTTGGATTGGTGAAGACTTACAACCCACAAAAGAAGAAAAAGATTAAGAATTTCGAACTTCTTTTTACCCAATTTCCAAAGGAATGCCATTCTTGAATTATTTATAAAAAATAACACTTTAAAAATTTGTACAATAAAAATAACATTTAATAAAATTAAACAAAATTTAATTAGATAATACTTAACTAAATAGGTACAAATGACAATAGATTGATAATATATTAGTAATAAAGTTAAATGGAAAAGGAAATTGAGCTTCTATTTGGTTCTCCCAAAAGAGATATTTTCATTTTTAACCTACTTTTAAAGAATTAAAACAAGAAGTATATATTGGAAAAGGAAATGTTTTCTACTTCTAAGCATTTTAAAGAAATAACAAAAATTTTCCCTAAAAACCTCAAAAGAAATTAAAAAAAAATGGGTTATTAAAAAATTCTATTTATAAAAAAAATATAAAAGCACTCATAAAACTTAACCCCATTTTTGGATTAAAAATAAATAAATGAAAAAAAATCAATAATCAACAATGAACCACTTCATGAATTGTTCAATAAAACTCAATCTATGGATTAGACAAATTTTTCATTAAAAAATAATGATAAAAGAAGGCAACATTTTCAGATATAAAGTTTTAGACCACGTATTGCATAACCGATAAACTACTACTGATTCTTCCCTAAAGATCTCATGCACGACGTGTACCCACAACACACTGCTAATCTACCCCAACGAGTTTGCCCGGATCGGCAGTAGAATCAAGAAAACTAACACACCACTAGTTAGTCACGCCATGACTTATACAGAAAATCGAATAATCCAATTAGTAGTTTCTTTCTCAACCTATATAATAATTGCATGTCTTACACCTGCCAGGGGTAAACTAATTAGTTCCAGCCAAACATATTTTCAGACCTGGAAGCCACTCTTTTAGCACAAAATGTAAGTCCATGTCCTCCCGGTCATCTAGCAGTGATGGTGTCAGTTCTAGAGCTTGATTCCAATAAGTTATGAAGCTTACTTTCCGAATTAGGTTGTTTGTGGTTGTTGCAGTCCAGGTGCTCATTTGTGTTCCCAATCCCATGGTGAGAAGCATTTGGTACATTCTCGTTGTAATTTCCTAAGGACAGTTCTGCCTCAATATTATTTGAAATCATCCCTCCTTGCTTTGCTACTTGACTGAGTTCCATCTTCTCCTGCATAGTTCAAGCTCAAGTAAATTCTAAGAACAAGTTAAAGTGCATACTTGCTAGAATGGGTATAGGAGAGTGGGATTGCAACTTTTTATCTTCTTTTGGAACCAAAAGGCACAGTAACTAATATGCTTCGTTCAAGAACCACCGCACAGACCAAGCTACATCAACCCTTGTTTGAGCACATGAAAATCTCCTAATGAGATCTATCATGTTGACAACTGACAGCAATTCAGAGCATATTTTCAAGTTTCAACTTTACTATGGCTTTCCCAATACATAGGTATGGACCATAATTCAGTAATGAATCAAATTCCACATATGCCTACACATGAAGAATCTTAAGAAATTTTTGTTATGAAGTGAGTTGTCTTTTTGACCTTAAGAGTTCATCCATCAGCTTATTCTCAAGAAAGGATATGGATTTAAAAAAATATTGCCACATTGTACGCAGATCCAAATCAAAATAAAGAGCTCAAGTGTCTATGAAAGATAAGTACAGTTAGAATGAGGAAGTACCATTAAAGCAGCATTTTCAAGCCTCAATTTTTCTGAGTTATCATTTAGTTGAGCCAGTTCAGATTTCAGGGCCATATTCTCCATGTCCAAAGTTTCACATCTCCTCACTAGCTCCTCATATTCAGCCTGCTTCTTCATCCTAGATTTTCTAGCAGATTCTCTATTGGCTTGTTTTCGTCTTTCTCGTTTCAATTGCCTTTCATCCTGAGGAAATGGACATCAAGATAAGTACTGTAAAACATACCACCTTCAATTCTAATTATCTTAAAGCATGTATTAAATGCCATCCCAGTCCAAATTAATAACATTATCTCAGGGACTACTCCCCTGCAGGTCATAGCCTCATAGGTCTGAAAGTGTCAGCTAACTCAAGCCTACAAAGTATTAAGGAATTCTCATGTTTCTAGAAATATCATGGCTTTAATTCAGACGACCAACCGAATGCTGTTGAAAGCAAACAAGCAGAAAATTTCAAGGGCTGAAGTCTCTACTCAAAACCTTTTTTACAGGCATATGACACAAAAATAGAACAAAAAATAAGAAATAATTGCACACCAGAACCCTGCCAGCAAAAGGCAACCCTGCACCATCATAAGCAACACATGTTGCACCACCTTCAGTTTTCCCACAAGTGATTCCAACATATCCGGGAAAATTAGCAGGAGCAACAGTAGTGCCTGAGACAATACTGGATATTCCAGTTACTTCCATTTCAGATGTAGAACTTGTCTGAACATGCTTCCCATCAATACCTGTTACCCCATAATCGAGTAAATATATCAGTCCGTGTGAAGAATTATCATACATGTCATTTTCTAAATATTTAGTACTAGAACTGCCTGCATTGCCTGTCCACAAAATACTCCATGCTATATATCCCAACCCGAAATAAACCCTAAAGGGATAAGGTTGACCGTACCACTGGCTTGAGTTCCATAAACCCCACCATTCCTTTGAGAAGTGTCTTCCTAACAGATGAAACCCATAACTAATTAGTTTGCACTTGAATATCACATGCCAAACGCCAAATATTCTTATAAAAAAATTCACATGCCAAATGCCAAATATTCTTATAAAAAAATTCACATGCCAAATGCCAAATATTCTTATAAAAAAATTCACATGCCAAATATATAAAGAGACAAAAATGAATGACTTACTCCGCTGCTTCCATCACTTCCATCACTTCCATCAGTCAAAGCATTAATATCACTTTCCAATCTGCAAGGATTGAAAATTCTGAATTTAGTTTAATAAAACAAAATGCTTCTTAACTACTTGGAAGCATCTGAACAAAGGTATCCTCCTCGACTTCTGTAACAAAAGCACAATAACAGTATAAAGTATATCTAGTCTTAAAGAGCTCCTCATTTTACAACCCTTTCTTCTCCCGAAAAATAGAAGAGTCAAAAGAACAAGAAAGTAAATAAATATCAGCAAACGCCAAAGAGAAATTTTAACTTCACATGCCTTTCTGATGCATTACTGTCGGGAGTGTCACATTGAATTGGCACAGCATGCCCATCCGATGCTTTTAGCTTCTTCGTTAACACTTGGGCCATATTGTACAATAAAAGGCTCTTCAGTGCTTGAAGTAACTATTACGAGCAGTTTAATTTCAATATGCTAAAGATGAATTTTCTCGAGAAGCTGCACATGCATAAAAACCGTCATCTATAGTTTGTTGTAACCTGTAAGTCAGAAATTTTAAATATGTGCTGTCAAAATAAGTTAACTAGCATAATTGAGAAAACTACCTTTTCCCTTGATGGGGACAATTGCTAAGAGAAGCAATTATCATGAGTCTAAACTCTAAACCAAGAAGTGCTGTATGTCAGCCGAAAATTAATGACAAACCAGAATCATAATCCTTGCACTGCTACTTTATTTTCAGTCAATCTGACTCATAAAGGGTAATTTATATAAAAAAATCTCTGAATCTCAGCAGTTGCAGAAATTACAAGCTTCACTCAAGTATTTTCCTGATTAATGAGTCTAATATCTTTTTATTTTTTATTTTTGGGATAAAATGGTAATTGGTGTGGTTCATGTGTTGAACACTAGACTACAACGTGTGAACCACAATTAAGGACTCTGATGCCAATTAAAAAACCGATAGAGATGGATTAACAAACCTAACAATGAAATTAAATTTCTTGGTTTTAACTCAATATGCTATAATAAAAACTCAACCACAGTTCAATAGTTAAACAATATTAATTATGCAAAGGAAAGATGTGTACTTAACCGGTCCCTCTTGCTCTGATTTTGTTTGTCCAAGGTAGATGTATTGAACAACCTAATTCCATAATTGCGAACAACTACATACTAAAGCCTAAGCATTAAGGTCTCTACAAGTCAAATAATTTTTCAAAAGATACACTTTAATTCTCTTATATACAGTTAAGGTCCTCTAATTCTTTAAAAATTACAATTAAGTCAAAATATTGGTTTTAGGGTAAATTTGAAAGTTTTAAAAATAATATCCAAAATGTAAAAAAATCAATTTTTCAAAAAAAAAAACTTAAAAACATATATTTTCAATTTATATTTGGAATAAAAAATTGTATTTTTTGTGTTTTTAAAAGTTTTAAATTTTCTGTTTTTGTAGAATTTTAATTTTAATTTTAAACTTATGCATTTAAAAAAATATGAATTTTTTCTATTTCAAACCTAAGTTACTTTTTTTTTAAATCAAATTTTTAATATACATTTACAAAGTTCTGCATACGGTAATTCTTAAATTACCTCCCTCATTTGTGCTCTGATCTTAATTACTAAACGATATTTCGCATCATTTGTTCAAAAATAAACATTAAAAAAATATATTACTTTTTATATTTGATTTTTTCAAAATTTAGAATTTATCTTGGAAAAAAAGACTATTTTGAGTTATTAGAACTTCTAAAAAATTTGAGAAATTATATGACCTTAATGTATATCTTAAAATATAAAGGACTAAAATATACATTTTAAAGAATAATTGGACTTATAAAGACCTCATCCAGTTTCCTACAATACCTCTAAATACACTATCATCTTCGATAAAGCAGCTTCATCTACATTTTCACAATCACACGATCCGACTTTCCCTCATATCTCAGACTTCCTTTTCATTTTCCTATGATGGATTGTATCAAACAGAATTAGTCACCCACCAGTTTGCTAATACGAAAGTACAGCATAAATTTTACTTTCTCAGCCTAAGATTACTAATATATCAGAATCTTAGGGGCAAAATTAGGAGTACCGAGTAAAAATAAAGCGCTAAAATTTCACATAAAAAATTAAGGAAAATAGAAATAGAAACATTCACAGTGAATAAATTTCGAAGCGAATCGTTCTTTTGTCGCATACATACAGAACCCCGACCATACAAACAAATTTCCAATTTCAGGTTTATTAATTACGTTAGAAAGAAAAATCAGATTAGATCAATAACAAGACACTTACTATATTCTCCGGAATCTCAGTAAGAAGGAACGAAGCAAAGGACACGAGAAAACCCTAAACCTAATCTCTTAGGCGGCAACTTTCAGCTCGCAAATGCAATTTCTTGGAAATTGGAGGGAAAAATTGCTTTCGATGAAGGAGGGAAAGGGAGAGAGAAATACGAGACACGCGCAGGTGCGTGCAGATAATTACAAAAGATCCTGATCGTGCAAGTGGTGGCGTAGAAAACCGGTGAGAAGATAGTGAACTGTGTTACTGTGCAAACGCAATTGGCTGTATCTTGGTTTCTTTACCGTACACGTGTTTGAGGATAAAGCGACTGAATGATTTAAATATTGCTTAATATGTATGTGTAAATAAAAAAAATTGAGATTTAAATTTTAATTAAAATGTATAAATATTGTAATTTCTTTAAATATAAAATATTGATTAGTAAAATATGCATTAAATATGAAAATTAATGATACTGGCAATATTATTAGTACTTAATAATAAAAAATATTTTTAAAATAAAAAATTAATATTAAAATAATTTAAAAGTAATATTCATAATTTAATAAAAATTAATTTTTTTTTTTAAATAAAAACTTCCGTACATCTCTCTGCTACCCTGTCATTTTTCTAAGGCGAATTGACACGGTGTTTCTATCTAATCTATCCAGTCACGCGGTTCGCATTGTGATCCTGGGCCCCGCATTTTCTATGGTGTAACTAAAAAGTTCCACCAATGTGGAATCCATAACGTGATCTCGTTTTTTTTTTTCTCTTTTCTAGTTTTAATTTAAACTCTTTTTTTTTACATATTACCTTTAATTTAATCCTTAATAATTAATAATTCAGTTATTTAATTAATTTTATTCATTAAAAAATATATTTATATTTTTACAATTTAAAAATATATATATTAAAAATAAAATTTTATATATCAACCACCAACCACTTTAACCGAACTGACTACATAACTTGAAAAAATAATTGTATTCCAATAAACGAACTGACCACGGACAGACAGACAAACATATAGGACAATACGATACTATTTTATATTTTTTCTGGCTACCAAAGTAAAATCTATCTATCTATTTAAAAAATAAAATAAAAAGGAATTATGTCTCTCAAACGAATTCCTATTTATTTGAAGGTATTTTATTTGATGCTTATTTATAAAATTAAAGTAAGTATATAAAAAATAAAAAGATATCGTGAATTGAGTGACCCATAATTCGTCTACGTTCAAAACTTGCTGTGGTGTGTATTTTTTATTTTATTTTTATAAATATCTATAAAAAATGCTATTTATTTAATGTAACTCCTTTCACGTCTACTTTTAAAAGCCTAGGTCTTTTAATCGTTATCTTTTCTTTCTTTTTCTAACTTTTCGTAATTTTTTATAATAATAAACATCAAAATATTTATATAATAAATACATTTTTTAATAAATAATTATTTTATATAATATAATTATTTTTATTATATTAAATATAACAATTTATTTGATAATTAAATACAAAAAATTTCATATAATAGATATATTTTTATAAATAATTATTTTTATTACATTAAAATATGACAATTCATTTAATGAATATTTGATCAATTTATTTATAAACATATTATATTTTTAATGAACTAGTAATTCTCGTAAAAATCATATCATATCATATTAATTAAAAAAATATTCAACATATAAATTATTTTTAAGTAAAAAAAATATTTATTATTCATATAGGATTAATTTCTTAAAAAATAAAATATTAATTAAATAAGTTTATATATCGTTATTTTATAGTTAACTTATTTATTAAATAAAGTTATATAAATCATTATAAATATAATGATAAATCACTCATATTTATATTGTATTTAGATTATAATACTAATAAAATAATTAATATTATATATTTATTCACCACTAAAATGACAAAAAAAATTAATTCTAAAATATATTTATACAAATAGTTACTATTATATATTTATTTCTACAAATCACCTTATAAAACATTTTAATATTAATTTTTCAATTATAATAAAAATAACTTAAAAATTTATATTTAAAGACTTTTTTTTTCTTTTATAAAATTAAAAAATTAAAAAAATAATAATTATTGATTGATAATTAATACTATTATATATTTATCAAACTTAATAAATCATCAATCCGTGCATTCACGTGGATTCAAACACTAGTTACGAGGATAAATAATAGTAGAAATTCGTTATGTTTGACAAGAGTATATTTTAGTATGTTAGTTGTTAGTTATTAGAAGTACAAGTCTATTAACTATTTTAAAAGGGTCACCAAATCCATTTGAAAGATTTATGCTAAATTTTTAGGGATAAAATTAATATTCTGTAAAATATTTATTTTCATTTACCAAAAATAAAAAAATAAATATTTAAAAAAATTAATTTTTTAAAAAATAAAAAATTTATAAATTAAAATAATACGTAAATAAAAAATTAAATATTAAAAAAATATCATTGAAACTATTCATCTTAAAAAAAATGAAATGCTATATAGTTGTAAATAAAAAATAAATATTCAAATATTAATTTACATATTTTTGGTATATATATATATATTTCAAAATATCAATTTTACTTCTTAAAAATTTTACTTACATTTTCTAAATAAACTTTGATGACCTTTTCAAAAAAAACAACTTGTATTATCTTACCTAATAACTAACAAATTAAAGTATAATTTTATGAAAGTAGATAACTTATGTTATCTTTTAACAAATTGCAATATATAGACGGTAGAAGAAGAAGAAGAAAATGGTCAAATATGATATTCTCAGGCTGCCAAAGTGTGCTCAATGCATGCTTGACTTCCTAAAGAACAAAAAAAATATGTTTCTAGTGTGGCATTGACTCAACTAAACTATCTTATCAATCCTCTCTGTAAAATGTTAACCAATCAATTCACTTGTTGCAGCCACCTGATAATTCAGAACATGGATCTAAACCTTGTAGAAGAAAGCCTTTTTTTTCATATGTACCAATGGTGTAATAGACATGAAAACAAGATCATACCCCTGCACAAATTGACCCTGAGAGAACAAACAAATAAGCATTCAGAGAAAATTGTTAAATTTCTATTTTTTACCAAGAGAACATGCCATCACACACTAACATAACCTTCAATAACAATGATAAATCTACTGTGTACTCGGTATAGGTCTCTCTAGTATTCATCTTTGATAATATTTAAAATATAACAAGTCTAAGCTAGTTATCCACTGTTCAATAATAAGTTACCTCTACTTATCAATGGGGAACATCATATGGTCAAAAAAAAATTGGGAGAAAGTAGGACAAAAGAGAGACAGACAAACCTGGTGACCAAGAAGAGCAACAAAATTTTCGTTCATCTATGTGCTTAACATCCAGCCCAATAAACCATGATCCAGCGCTAACATCATCATGAGCATACGTTCGGAGAATAGACCTATAAGGCAATAGAAGATTATCATAATCTGGCAACGTGTTTGGATGCCAAAGAAAGAGATGTGAGGAAGTGTTACCTATTAATTGATATAAACTGAGCCAATGCTCCAGAAATAGCATATATTTCACCAGAAGCATGTCTAAAATATCTACAAAAAGATGACAACTCGTTATTAATTTATACGAATAGAAGTTTGGGAATTAAAAATCAACAGTATAGAAAGAAGCATAAGGGACTCGAGGAACTCTTTTCCACTATTCTTCGTATCAGTAACGAGAAAATTGAAATAATGCCACTCACGATTTTGCATCACCAAATTTCCACCAGTCTGGTTCATACCATTTGCTGGTCCTATATAATCAGATGGCAGAAACATATGCTAAAGGTCATAAATGCACATTTGAACAATACAGACAGGGGAAAAGATTGTCAACAACAAGAGATGTTTATTATACTTACAGCTCAGAAAAAACTTCACCCGACTTCATGCACCCTATATAGACACGAGGCTTATCCAAATGGCTAGTTAGCATAGCTCCTAGGACATCTGTAAAACAGAAGAAAAAAAGAATCAGCAAGACCCAGTTAACAACTCAAAGAAATTAAGAAACTGCAATCTAAAGAAAGCCATAGGAGGAAAAGGAATGTTTGTAGCTTTCATGCCACTAAATATTCCCTTATCCAATGTAACAGAGTATTCTTCCATTGATATAAGTAAAATAAAATTAGGCAGCTTCTGCACCGGTTTACAAAAAGAACAAGCTTCTTCATGCCAAAAGGTACTCTATAAGCACTACATACCAATATTGACATAGACATTGTCGTTGACCTTCACATAAAACTCAGCATCCCAGTTCTCTACCGCATGAATGAAGAATGACTTTATCTTCTTTGGACGCTCTTCAGGTGCTTCAACGTGACCATCCTGTAAAAAAATAAGGCAAAATATAAATTCAAACCAAAATCTTCTCCCTTAGTGCACTCTATAGGAAAAAGGAGGGGGCACTAATGAAAACAACCATTTTAGACGATGTCTAAAATGGTTGGAGGTAATATGGATTATGGAAATTATACAAGCTTTAAATACAATTATATGTTGTTAAAGAAAATGCATTAAAAGCAGAACATACAAGAATAATTAAATCACCAGTTTGCCTAGATTCATTATCAATTTCCCGGTCCAAACTGTCTCCACGATTAGCACTGCAATAAAAATGAAGTTGAATTAAAAGAGCTTGACACAATCCTAGTTCTAATTCTAAATAATCAAATAACAAACCTTCTTCCAATTACAAACCGCACAATGACGCCCTTTTCCTCTACTAATTTCTTCAAATGCTGGCCTACGGAAATGCATGTACCGGTTAATTAATATTGCCCAAGAAAACAAGTTTAAATTAGCAGAAGCAAGATACTCATGGATTGCAATAACATGAAGGTCCACGTTTCTATAAAGAATTCTTTAGGTTAAAGAAAGTAGGTGAGTTAAACAGATGATAATTCTTGGTCTTGATATAGATTGTGTGGGAAAAAATTACCATGAGACTAATTCTTAGTAGTAATCATTAGAAAATAAATATCTAAGGGTAAGTTATATCAATTGAAAACACATTTGAAAGAATGGTGGATAAATAAAGCCCATAGAGGCATCATATGAGACTACCAGCCAAAAGTCAGGAGATAACCATATGTATCAGAGTTTATTTGCTTTATTTTATTAATCTAATTCCAGTCATGTCTGCATTTGGCTTCTGTTTCACATAAATAGCTAACTAAATTATCCTTCCAATAAAATTGATTCAAGTTATCATAAGAAGTAAGATGTTATTTCTCATTCATGCTGTTATTTGTTAACTCAGGCCCCAGCTCATGTCATCTCTCTCCTAAATGTCTACTCGTCTATTGCAAGCAAGTTTATCAGATGCTTTTCCTTAATCGCTCCCCCTTACATAGGATGTAGGATTTATAGCAGCCAAATCCTCATGACCAATGATTTCACAAGCCTAGTGTTATCAAAAGCAAACATGTCTGCATCAGTCTCCCCTTATTCATTAGTATACTACTCCATTAAATTGAATTTGATGGCAAGCATTTATATAGAACAAAAACTAATGGAAGTCTCTAAGAAATACAAAATCACTATTTACACTGCTTTAAAAGAAATGAAACAAGGCTCAATGAAAATTACCAGTTGGCATCCATGCCTTGCGAATTGCATCTCTATTTCTTCTTCGTCCAAATGTCGTACTAATTCCTATTACAGATAGAAGTTTTTTCTTGGTATGAGTGTCATCAGTATTTGACAATCTCTTTGGAATAAAACCTTCCTGTCTAGCTGCAGCCAGCTCCATTTCAAGGGATGACAACTTCTTCTGCTGTTCTCTAGAAAATAAAGACTAACCATAAGCCTCAAATTTGTCTTCTTTACAAGGCCCAATAAAATAATATAACCAAAAACACCAATAAGCTTTCCTAAGAAAAAATTAGATAAATAAAATACCAATTACCTGCACTCTATAATTTTCAATGTATCATCAACTGATATGGCAGATTGACCCTGAGAATGGAGAATAAGTTGTTTAAATATATCTGAGTTTCAACTGTAATAACAAAGCAATTGACATTTGACACACAACATTTGTGGAACTGAAACTGAACCCCTGCACCAGGAATCCGGAGACTCGGACTCAGGAGATAATAAAATCACAAAAAAATCATTAACTGAAGATTAAAAGTAAATCAATCTTCACCTGACCAATTCTTTTATCAAGCTCTTGAATCAAATAAACTCTATCCCTCGCATCTTGCCAAAGACTATCAATAACACATGCTTATCAGACATTCATCAATATTAATTCCATTCAAAATTCCACCAATCACATAATAAACAACTACTTTTCAACACAAATGATGGATAACAATTTGACTGGATGGGACAAAATATGATAAGATATTCAAATAGATAAAACATAACACTTTTCGTCTAAAAATAAATAAATTTTTTAAAAGGCTAAAATCTCACCGGCCGGCGACATAAATCGTGGCCATGGTAGCGAACATGGCGAGCAGTAGAGCTGAAATTCGAGAAACAAAAGCCGAACCTGATTGCCGGTTCTGCGATGCCCGGCTATGCATTTCTTGACTCTTGTCCACGTAATTTTTTCCCGAAACAAAAGACGAATACACTAAGCTCTAATGACTTCGAGCTATGGCGATTGGAACTAAATTTGATGGATCAGATCTGGAAAGGGGTGAGAACTGCAACAAACTATCAATGGATATCACAAATAAATGTGGCTTTTGAGGTTGGATTCTAACCGACTTTGAACAAATAATTTTAAGGAAGACGACGTTCTAACTTATTTGTCTTCTTCAGTTTCAGATGCAAAATGCCTGCAACTAACGACCTCTTGCGGTAAATTGCAATATTTTACGCCAAGACAGTAAATTGCACTTTTCGTCTGTTTTGACTGTAACGAGATTAGCACAATAATTTAACAGTTTTCTTCGTGAATTTAATTTTGTTATTAAATAATATTTATTTTTAAGTAATGTATTATAAGTATTATTATTATTAAAAATAATTATATTTAATCTTATACTTATTAAAAATATATATTTTAATTACATAATTATTCAAAATTATACATTTTAATTTTATAACTAATTATATTTTTATAATAAAATATCTTATTTTAATAAATTAAGATATTAAATTAACTCCCTCATAAATTACATATTAAATTAATCATTATACATGAATCCAAAATCATATAACCTTTATCTCATTTTTATTATCTTTATAATAAAAGTATAAGTAATATTATATTAACTATATTATCATTATTATTAATAAAATATTTTTATATTAAAACATTGTAATAACCATTATTTTATAGGCATTAATTTGTTTTTTTGGGTCAAATTATACGCGCTAATATTGGATTACTAATTTAATAAATTGCTTTTTTTGCTTTTTATCAGTTAATAAGTTGCCTTATATATTTTAAGAAAGATGAGTTGTATTAATCATTTTGTAGTTAGTGTTTTTAATTTTTATATATTAACTATAATTTTTTATTCCTAATTTAATAAGTTGCTTTTTTTCGCTTTTTGTCAGTTAATAAGTTGCCTTTTATATTTTAGGAAGAAGAGTTGTATTAGTCATTTTAAAATTAGTGTTTTTACTTTTTATATATAAACTATAATTTTTAATCTCATAATTTTCATAAAATAATTAATTAATAAAATATAATATTATTTAATTTTTTTTATTATATATTAAATAATTAAAATTAGTATAAAGCACAAACTATTTATAAAGATAAGAGTGAAATTATATGAAATTGTAATTTTGTATTCCAAATTTAATAGGTTGCTCTTTTAACTTTTCATCGATTAATAAGTTGCCTATTATATTTTAGAAAGAAGAGTTGTATTAATCATTTTAAAATTAGTGTTTTTAATTTTATATGTAAACTATAATTTTTAATCTCATAAATTAATCAATTAATAATATATAATATTATCTAAATAAATTTTTATTAAAATATTTTTTATACTATATTAAATAATTAAAATTAATTTAAAACATAATCTACTTATAAAGATAAAAATAAAATTATATAAAATTATATAAAATTATTAATTTTAATATTTGTTTTTAGAAAACAAAATATTAAAATAAAATAATAACATGGGACAAATATTAAAACAAAAATTTGTAAAAAATTTTATATTACCATTGTTTGGAGAAGTGCTAATATGTTAAGGGTTATAGTGAGATGTTAGAAAAAAAGATAATACTCACATCTTTTATTCATCTCATCTATGATGTATATATTAATATATAAAATATATGTGTAAACATTACATTAGTAGGTATTCTGTCAAGTTATCATTATCGACTTAACACATGATATGTTACAACAATAAATATTTTACTCAAGTTAGATCGTTGGAGTTATGCATCTCTTGTATAAATGTGAGATAGAAACGTGAAAAACCATTAAATCGCTTTACCCTAATGTCCACATGACCAAGACGATAAGTGAAGATAATGCTGCAAAAGACTTAAGCGATCTACTGCATATTAGTACCAAGTTGCGACACAAAAGGTGCTCGATACAATATACTTTATATAAGCGAGGTAATATAGGTCGCTAAGATTGCATACTCATCTACATGTAACATACTTAACATTAACTCTCCTATTTCTTAGGCTTTTGGGAAGTTTAGTGAATATTTTAAGATATTAATTATGACTTTAACTTATACAAACCGTTCATCTTCCATTCTCAAATAACTTTCTCTATAAATAAAAAAATTACCCACTAATGCTTCTTACTTAGCCAAAAAAATTTCCAGAGAATCTCAACTTGGTATAATTTCTTTCAGTATAATTATGCACAGCTATCTTAATGAACTCATACTTAGTTTGGAATTCAATACATTTGAATAGTGACTTCCTTAGTTAAATCAATTCGTTTTACTACTCTCAAGCTACTCATCAGTAGATCTGCAACCCCATTCATCAGCTAGGTAACTTCTTCATCTTTTTCTTCTTTTTTACAATGTCTTATAATAAAAGGAAAAAAGATATAACCTACTCGACGTCTTCCAAATATGTTCACTCAAGCTTCACAAAAAGTGTTCCCTTAAGGATAGGAATACTTCGAAAAGGATCTTGAGACTTAATTTGTTTTCCGAAACAAGTAGAGTGACCTATTAAAGTTTCCATAAGTTGTGACAAAGGACCAACCAAAATAGGTGGTGCTCTAATTAAGGAGAGTGTCCTAGCCCTCCCCGCTTCGTTTGGGTCACGCTTAGTCTCCTCGTCATCTTTGCAAGGACTGATACCCATCATCTAAATTCCAACATCTACAACAACAAAGGCACCTCACCTCAAGAAGAAGCGTGATAATAAAGGTGAACTCAGCTATCAAACAAAGGACAAGCATCAGATAGAAAAAAAATGTCAAGTGATCTGATTGTCGATGACCTGGTAGAGATTAGGCATTAGTATGACATCCCACCCCATGTGGGAATGATGTTGATACTCCACCACTTATGTGATACCGATGATCCCCTGACGGGATAATGGGTAATACACTTGACACCTTTTATAATAGGACTTTGATGCCCTTTTCCCAATATAGTGGCTTATGCCCTCAACATTTTTGACATCAATCTCACCTAAGTCAACTCCAACGGATGGCAAACTTTCATATGTCTTTCAATTATCATCGGTGAACACATGGTGGACTTGACAAACGACAAAATTAGATGTATTTATTTTATAAAAAGAAATGGCTTGGACAAAGGTAGGGTGTATATATCGTGTGTTATTAGACATAGGTTACACCTAAAACTTTTGGATAGTATGTCGAGGTGGAAGGGTAAATATTTTTATATCACTAGAGATATTTTGGATGATGGACCCTTATTTCCAATCCACAATACTTGGAACCATCACTTCAACACGACCAAATCATGTACAAGTGATTTAATCAATAGGTTAGGTCTAGATGGCAAGGAAAAATAAGAAGGATCAAACTTCAAAATATTGAAAACAATAGCTACATGGACATCTTCACTGTAGCCCATCTGAAAAATCTGGGGTCTGGAGGAACTATTTTGACGAGTATATAGGTCGTCTTTTTGTAATGAGGTAAATTTTTTTAACAACTTGGACTGTTTAACTAATTGTTCTTTGTTTTTGCAGGTATAGATTACTCCAACGTGGACCTTAAGGATCTGATCGACGCCTCAGATGTTTAAGACCTTATAGTTGTGTACCCTCAAACTAACCCAACCTTGTCATCTCTCATAGAATATTCTACTCCCCTAGACGATAAGCCAATCGAGGTGTCTCTATCACCCACGATGTCGAGCTTTCCCAACTCGTCTTCCCTACTTCCTCAACCTAAGGTCTCTAAGAAAAGGAAGGTAGGTAGGGACCCAACTTACTAGATTGAAGCAATGGATTTGGATGACTTTAAGTTTAATGAAGTCATTCTGAGAGACGTCCTGATTATTGACATTCGAGTGACATATTTTGATGAGGGCGTGTTTAGACGGCCTAAATTAAAAAAAGACTTATATCGTCACTTTAGGCGTGATGATGAATGGGTTAGAGTCAGAGAAGCTCCTAAAAGTAAGGAAGGGTCTAATAGGGAGATGATGGTTGATCGTCTAATTGATGTGAGTTATGCAAAGTCCAAGCTAGTTGCTTGTAAATAGTAAAGTACTAGAAGGTCATGGAGGACAAGGATGCTTTCCTTGCAGAAAATGGAGCCAAAATCTTAAAACTTGAGGGCAACTTGATTGACAAGTCTAAAAAGCTTGAAACGAGTAGGGACAGAGAGCAACCTATTTTGAATAGGCGGCCAAGTAGGCTGAATAGACTATAAGCTCACTAAGGGATAAAATGAACTCGTTGTCTAATCTAGTAGAGACACTCAAAGTAGAGTGTACCAAAGCTTACAAAACAGGGTTGGCTTATGGTAAGCATCCTGAAGACCTAAGCCAAAAAGATGGACCTGATTGTTTCCTACTTCACCTTGATATGATCTTTTTAAAGTAGCCAAAGCAAAGCACCTCTAGCAAGCACTTCGCTTCCTTCACCCCATGGTGAAGAATCAATGTAGGAGGCCCTAGTTGAAGGTCTGGTCGAAGAAGCCACCTCATAGGTCATTATTCTTATAAGCCTCCTTTAGAGCAACCTTATGTTTCTGTGATGTCACCATCAACACATGAGCCATTGATAGGCTCCCCATCTTATGAGGTATCTGTCAACACCCGAATGATTGATAGGCTCTCAATCTTATGCCGTACATAAAAGAGTGATTTGATGTAATAAATGGTATTTACCATTTGAACGCCTATACTTATTGAAATGTACAATCATAAATTATTCATGTATTAAAACTAATCACAAATGTACTGTATTTTCCTCTTTATATTTGTCACAAAGTGATTAAATATTCCCTATAAAAATCTCATATGTTTCTTAATTTAATTGTTTTCCTCATTGTGTTTTTGTTTTTAAAACTATTTATAAGTATTTCATAAGAGTTTGAGGCTACTACCTAGAATTGTAAGTCTTGTTTTTAGATTCCACGTCATTCTAAATAAAAAAACCAACACAATTGATTGAATTTTTAGGATGCCACCTTTAGGTCGCAAGTTAAATGAATTACTCACAAATTAACCTAGATGATCTAATTGAGACGGATCAGGTTTTTCTTGCACCCCGAATAACCTTCCACTAATCACTCAAAAACACTCTACTTCCTCAATTATAAGCGATAAGATGAATCAAATGTCGCATGTAATTACACCAATAGGAGATAAAACCAAGAAATCCAGCGTGTCCCTGGAATCATCCAAGGAATTAGACAAAGAGGCTAACTCTGAGCAAGTCCAAATAATTATGTCTATAAGATAGGGTGCGATCGAGGACCTTCATGGCCTACCAATGGGTGGGGAGCACCCAAAACATACTCTTATGGTAGGCAGTGATCCAATAATGGGGTTTGTTTCTCCCAAAGAAGTGTCATCGTTTGTGGAAAACATAAGTCCACTACAAAGTGGTTTTCCCGATAAACCCAAATAAGGTGAAAGTAGCAGGCTAAACGATCTATTTGAATGTGGTATGTTTGGTAACCCTAAAGCCTATAAATGACTTATATTATCACTTTAGGGTGCGTGTAGATCGGTTTACCATTTATGTAACTCGTAAGAGGAAAAAGAGATGATTTGGCAATTCATGGCATGATGCGTGCTTGATGTGAGTAACCTTGTATGTCATTTATATAGATGTACTTGCTAACCTCTTCACTTGTTTTTTTAGGCTGTGTCTATTGCCATGGATTCAGAACGAGAAGTACAAACTTGTTAGGAAACCTTCGAGTTTGTTGACTAAGAATTTTATGGCTTAAAGGCTTACTATGAAGCCATTGAACAAGAGTTGAAGAACATGCATACTGAGTTAACCCACACAATTAGTCAACAAGGCAAATACAAGAAAGAGAGAGATGAAATGTGTTAACTAGCTAGTACTGGAAGTAAAGGACGCTGAAGAAGAATGCTCGTAAGGCTCATGTTATTGAAAGTATAGGATCACACCCTTGTGATGCATGTTTTGATTCTAGTGACCAACTTACCCTTACCGGTGGACTATTGATATGTAATGGACTTTCAGCTTCAAAATAATCATTATGTATGAACCTTGATTTAAGTTTCTTATTGTCATCTCGAAACCTAATAAACACTTGTTGTAATTTTGCTACTTGTTTTTGGAGACCTAATGAACGTTTGTTGTAACAGAATTGGTGGTTTATGGAACAAACCTACTTGGCTTGGTCGTGTCATCATGGGCTATAGGTTGTATGCTATCATTGACCAGAGATCATGTATGACCATATTTAAGACTATGATGCGACGTATTGATTAGTGATAGCTGATGTAATCATTGAGGTTGAACTCTTGGATTAGGTGAGTAAGATTGTTTGTATGTACATACATGATGAGGTTGTGGGCTTACCATAATTAGTGGAGTGAATTTCCATATGATACGGGCTATTTCTCCAAGGATGTAAGATGTAAGGTCTCATATACCAACTATAAATTATAAATATTTAAGACCCCACAGTGGGCGTCAATTATTTGGAGAAGTATTAGTGTGTTAAAGGTTATAGTGAGATATTAGAGAGAAGATAATACTCAGATACTTTATTCATCTCATCAATGAAATATATATAGGTATCATTGCCAACCTAAACATGGCATTTTACAACAATAACCAGTTTACTGAAGTCAAGTCATTGTCTTAGTAATCAGATAGTTGGAGTTATGCATCCCTTGTACAGATGTGGGGTAAAAACGTGAAAAGCCACTAGGGCGCTTTATCCCAGTGTTCACATGGTTAGGTTGGTATGTGAAGGTAATGCTCCAAAGGAACTCAAACGATCTATTACTCATCGATGCCAGGTTACCACACAAAAGGTACTCAATATAATATGCTCTATACAAACAAGTTGATCAAGTCCTTAGGATTGCGCACCATTCTTCACGTAACACACCTAACAACCAATGTTAAGATATATTTAATAATTAAAATCCAATCTTCATTTGTTTCGACTCATTTTAAATATTATTAATTAAAAAATCTTTTTTTTATAAAAAAATATTACCGATTAAAAAAAAATTATTCTGATAAGTTTTTGTATATATTGAGTTTGTATTAAAGATTGAATTTTTTTTATATATAGAAATTTATACTTGTTTTTATATTATGATACATGAAACGTATATTTTTAAAAAACAAAAACAAAAACAATGGTATGTTTAATTGGATGATTATAAAACAATTCTTGTTTTTAAATCATAACTTAAAAAAGTTCAATAATTTCAAAAAATAATTATGAGTTTGGCGAATGTTTTTTTAATAAAAATTAAAACAACAAATAAAATGTATGTATTATATTGTTTGGTCAAATTATTTTAAAAAAATTTGTTAGAAAACTTTTTAATATTAAATTCAGTGTAATGATATTTTGACCATAATTTTTATAAAAATACTTAATATATTTATAAGAATATTTTGTTAAATAATTACTAAATATTTAATCAAGATTTTTTTAACATTTGTAAGTAATGTTACAGTGTAGGTAAATATTTTTACTAACAGCAAATATTTTTATCGATAAATATCACTTGCCTATATTTAATATTAAAAACTTAAAGCAGCATAAAAAAGGTTAATAACAATTTTTTCCAAAAAATAAATAAATAGAAGTTAGGCGTTTTTGGTGTTTTCATAAATAGTTTTAACATGTATTAGTTATTCTTAATTTTTTATTTTGTAAAATAATATGTTTTAGAAAACAATAACTTAAAAACATGACCAAACATTTTAAATTCTTATAAAATAATTTATAATTTATAATTTATATTGTAAAATAAGGATAAATAAATAATCTGATTAATTCATTTAAATTGAAAAATTTGATTCAATCAATTATATTCGGATCAGATGATATTGATAAATTTTATAATTAGATAAGATTTAGATTGAAAATTATATAATCTGTTCGGATTTAGATTAATAAATTTTATAATATATTGTATTCGATACAGACCAAATTACTATTAAACTAAAAATAAATACATATTTTATTTATAATATATTATATTTAAATATTATACATATCATAATTATATTAAATTGTTATTTTAACTTAAAAATAAATATAAATATTTATAATAATTTAATAATTATATAAATATATTTTTTATTTGTAATTGTAAATAATAATATTTGTTATAAAATATTAATATAAAATTTTAATTTATGTATGTTGTGTTTTATATATAATAATAATTTATAAATAATTTTTAATATTATTATTAAAAAATTTGATCTCAAAATCCATCTATTTAAATTTATATTAATTCGGATATATCGAAATCAAATTTAAATTAAAAATATTTAAATATTTTTAAATAAGATCAAATTAAGATGATTAAAAATAATAATTTTGATACGTTGCTAGTCGATAATTTCAAACAACTATTTTATTATAATAAGAATAACTTTGATACGAAAGTGAATAGGCAAATGAGATCTTTCTTATTAGACTATTTCCGTAAATTATAAATCGTATAACTTTTGAGAGGTTGGAGATAAATTAGTTAAAAGAAAGAAAGAAAGAAATAGTGAAAAAAAGGGTTATGTATGGAATTATTGGATAAATCTACCAAACAAAATAAAAAATAAAAGGGAAACAGTAAAAATCATTCGCGATAGGATACATATCGGAAAGACTCTTAACGCAGGGCACACAAATCAGGTCGAAGAAGATTCTTAATCCCGAACCTCTTGCTCGTAAGACTCTCCGATATTCTTCGGTTTGATTTTGTGATAATCCAAAATGAATGACGCGGATGTCTCCAAGCAGATCCAGCAGATGGTGAGGTTCATCCGCCAGGAGGCGGAGGAAAAGGCCAACGAGATCTCCGTTTCTGCAGAAGAGGTACGCTCAATTCCATTTTGTTGCTTTAATGATCGGATCGATCTCATGTTGATCACTGATATTTTTTGAGTATGATTTTAATAATTTTGTTTAGTTTCCTCAAGTTAAATTGTATTCCCGTGTGCACGCATCTATGAGTATATGGACTATTTTTAATTTTACTTTGATTTATCCAGGAATTCAACATTGAGAAGCTGCAATTAGTTGAGGCAGAGAAGAAGAAGATCAGGCAAGAGTATGAGCGGAAAGAGAAGCAAGTCGAAGTGCGAAAGAAGATGTTAGTTTACTCGAACTTCGTACTCATCTCTGTTGTTTTTGTTGTTTAGAGCGCAAATTTTCTTCACCGTTTATACGTTATCCAATGATTTGAAGCGTCAGAGACGTGTTGGATCGGTTGATTGGCTGTCTTGATTAGTTTATGCATTCGGATTGCATAATTATATAGGAAAAAGAGGAATTCGGTATCCGATTGATCTTTCTCATTAGTAAGACAATGCTGTGAACATGTTAACGTTGGTATTGATCTTTATGCGTTGTCTTGCATATCTTTGACTATTCAGTAAAATCCCAATTTTAACCTTAAACAATGCAACTCGAGCAACTCATTGTACGTTGGAGTTTTTGGAAAATTGTTCAGATGCTTTGTGAGATGTATGGTTTATTATTATACTTTAAAATTTAGATGGGGAAGACTGTTTTTATGACATAGTTTTGGTGGCTTAATATAAAGGAAATTCAATATTTTTCTTGTTATCCTTTTTATTTTCAGCTTTCCCCAATATTCGTTCAATTGATATCCATGGTAGGAAAGTTCTAAGATATGACTAGTAATATTCAGTAAAGAATGATTCCATTATGTGAAGCGTGCCTCTTCTGGCTTTATAGTTTATACAAGTGGTATGGAAGTGTACAGATAACACCTTTTTTGTTGGCTCTAGTGAGTATTCTATGCAACTCAATGCTTCTCGTATCAAGGTTCTTCAAGCTCAAGATGACGTGGTCAATGGCATGAAGGAGGCAGCAACAAAGGAGCTTCTGAACGTGAGCCAAGACCACCATGTGTATAAAAGGATTCTGAAAGATCTTGTTGTTCAGGTCAGTAAGACTTTGGTATTTGAATGGAAGCCAATAACATATATTTTAGGCCATACTAGGGCTAGTTTCTTATTTCTTATGCGATCATCTATATACAATTTAAAAGATACATTAATGAATGGTTGCTGAAGGTTATGGAAATATGGAATACTTCATGTAAATAAAAAAAGGAAAGCGTGAGATTATGGAACATCAATAACTTGTGTCTGCTGGATTTAATTTTTTTTGTTTTTGAAATGCTAGTCATGTCTTTTCGATTATAACCTATGGATTATGGGTCACAATTTGGTGACATTCTATGCATAAATTTTGCATAAATATATTTTATAATTTATCTGATAATTTGGGATTTTCTAATAATAACTTTAAGATACTACCAGTTTCTGCTTCTTCTTTTTTTCTTTTTTTCCCCCTATTTATTGAACTATGTTGAGTAAAATGGCATTACAAACATTATCTTAGGCTGTATTCAAGAATTTCTGATTATATGTTGCAGAGTTTGCTAAGATTAAAAGAACCTGCTGTGTTGTTGCGTTGTCGCAAAGATGACATGCATTTGGTGGAGTCTGTGCTTGATTCAGCTGCACAGGAGTATGCTGAGAAAGCAAAAGTTCACGCACCAGAGATAATAGTAGACAAAAATGTCTATCTTCCACCTGGTCCTTCTCACCATAATGCTCACGGCCCTTCTTGGTACTCATAATTTTAATAAAAAAAATTAAAATTTTCAGTTTTATGAAATTGTAGAATCAGCTATTATTTTTCTTATTAAGTGTGGATTATTTGGAAAGTGTGATGGTTACCATTTCTCTATTTTACTAGTATTTTGTCTTCCCAATACTTGTTACAGAAAGAATGCCAATTGTTAAAATCCACTGATGATATTTTTGAATGTTTAGTTCTGGAGGTGTAGTGCTGGCTTCCCAAGATGGGAAGATTGTGTTTGAGAACACCCTTGATGCACGGTTGGATGTTGTATTCCGCAAGAAACTTCCAGAGGTATTTTTTATTTCTGAAATATAATTTTGTTTTTCTTAATTATCTTTTTTGTTATCATTTATCAAAGTGTGCTTGTTTTAATATCAAGGGCTAAAAAAAAAATCACCAAGAAACCTCTTGTTTGTATTCTAACAGACAAATGTTAATATGCAAAAATTGAAATGGAATTCTCGGTAGAACAAACACACACAAAAAAAATGAGAAGGAAATAAAGAACACAAGCAGAGTTTAGACTACCCATTACTTGCTTTTGCTTCGGTATGAGCAGCAATGGTCAGTACTCATTAATGATTAGTACATGGTTAATAACCAAATGTCCCCCATTACTCAACTACGTGGTTCAAAAGAATGTTTTTTTGGGTGATTTATCTTGATGTATAAACTAAATATTTCAGTTTCTAATTATGCTTTTATTAATTTTGTTGCAGATCCGCCAGCGCCTCTTCAGTCAGGTCATTGCATGAATGATCATGGCTTGTATTATGGAGTTTGGTCCTTGACAATTTAATTTCGAAATGCTTGTTTGTGTATTTCCAGTTTTATCTCTACTCCAAACAATTTATTTGCTGAAATAGTATAGCTGTTTGTTGGATTTGCTTTGTTCGGAGGAATCATAGAAGTACTTCCTGGTAGTAATAAAAGTTTGCAGCCTCGCAATCAGCGTTTGTAAACGTGATGCTAGCTGATTGTTACGGGTTATTATTCTTTCGTATGTAAGGAATGTTTTCCAATTTTAGTGTTATTGAGAATTCAGTAATTTTATTAATCAATAAATTAGTATCAATTACTGATAAATTAATAATAAACCCGAAAATCAGCTATTTCTCGGAGGCAAATTTCAGTTCAGGCTATTTAACGCATAACTCAAGCATAACTCAAGCATACCATTCATGCAGTTGGTATATGCTCATCATACCAGATAGTGCAATTGTATCTGTTTAAGGGGGACACCATCTGAATATCGTCTAATATAAATGAGTTCGTGAGTGTATAGTCGTTTATTTTAAAAGAATATTACAAAGAAATAAACTCAAATACACCTACTACTAATAGAGGCTAAATTTGATCTACCTTTGAAAGATTTTGGCAAGATATAGAGATAGATGGTTTGAACAGTTTTTTCAATTACATATGGAAGCAGTATGCTTAATATGCTTTGTGTTTTTCTGGTGGCCTCTTTTGAAGATTCAGAAGGCTATGGTGTATTGGAAAGCCAAAATTTTCGATTTAAATGAAAAAGTTTTGAACTTGATTACTCCACAAGTTAAAAAAATTGGTATTTATTTTGTGTGTTTATGCTTAAGTAGTAGTATGGCTTGTGTTTTTGTTGTTACGGTTGCAGCATACAAAACTCTTTATTTTAACTCAGTAGACTGTAAATACTATTTCACATGTTATAAAAAGGTAGATTGGTTTGATTTTGAGATAAAATTGAAATCAAGTTAAATCTAATCAGTTATTAGAAAATAAAAACCTAAACAAATCAACTAAATAGGTAAAATTAATCTAAATTGCACTAAAAAAATTGGATTGCTTGTATTAGTTTTTGAAATTTTTATTTTTATTTGTAGATTATAATTATAAATTTTGTTCCTTGAAAATAAATTTATTTTTATAAACTTTAGGTTGTATAATTTGTATTATATAAATATTATCATCTTATAAGTCAGATAGTTCTAATCTTTGAATGTAATATATATATATATATATATTATATTATAATTTGAATATTTATATCTATATCACGTACATAATTATAGTTAAAAAAAGATATAGAATTATAGATGAGATTATATGATAAGAATTTAAATTTTTAAAATAAAAAATGAATAATCTAAAATCAAATAAATAACAAATAAATTAAATATTTAAACAACTTTGATGTAAAAATCATATAGAATTTTTTAACTTAAAATTAAAATTTATTAAAAGAAATAAAAATAATAAAAATAACGGTTTTAAAATTTTAAATTAAAAAAATAGTATTTTTATGTTTAATTTATACATTTTTATTAATAAAAAAAATGATGTATTATTTTATATTAAATACTTTAATTAATCCTTAAAAATATTTTTACAAATTTAAAAAGTGTTATTTGTTTTTTAATAAAAAAAAGTGACTTGCAAGTTTAGACCTAGAATAACAAAGATTAAAAAATAGGGGAGGGGGAAGGGTACACTTAAAAAACTTGGAGCTGGTACTGCTGATCTGAAATCACTTGCTGAGGGGGGCGAAACAGAGAAGATTACCGACCTAGTGGGAACCGAGCTGCAGAGGATAAAGTCAGACACCCTCTTCTCTTCTCTTCTCTTCTCTCCCTAAAGTCTAAACACAATTAGCGCGCCTCCATAAACTACAACGCTTATCACCTTTACCTTCTAACTACATACATTCATTATATTCGCGTTTTCATTCAACACTAATCAGGTCGGCTACTGATTGAGTTGGGTTGTTTATTCTTCTATTTGTATTTCTCTCCTGGGTGCGATTTGTCTTTTCCATAAACTATTCTGTGTTTTCATTTGAGCTGATTCTGTTTCCCGGAAAGTTCTTTTTCTTCTTCTTTTAGTTTCGGAAGGTTTTGAGTTTTGGACTCTTTGGGTTGATGGGTAGAATTTTTAATCATTTAATTTCGGTTCATGATTACCTTTTGGTCTGTCCTAAATGAATGACGTGTAAATAATGGAGCGCTTATAATCTGAATCTATACGTGGCTTTGCATTTGTTTGTGGTTCATGTTGCTTAAGATTATGTTTGTTTGGTTAGTGTTCAATCCTGTTATTGATTTATTGACTCTAACAATCTGTATCTTCAAGACTGGCAAACTTATGAATGGCTTGGAGGGAGCTTGGAAAAAAGGTGAGTTTCAATGTGATATATGTAGTCAATTGCATAAGTGAAAATATATGATTGCGATCTTATTTTCTCTCCTGCTCATATTTTCAGTTGATTTGTTAAAAATGAATTTTTTTTATTGTTTAAACAATAAATTTTAACCCTTTCAGTGTTGCCTTTTATGAACGAACGCATAAATGGGAAATATTTTTGCAGGGCATACATGCCAGTGTATCTAGAGTTTTAAATGCAAAACCTCGTTGGCGTGTTGTTGGACTTTATTCTCTATCTACTCTTGAGGATGTTATAAAATCATTTTCTGCTTCAGTCAGAAGCTTCTCAGGTATGCTAAATTTGTATGTTTTTGTTTAAGGATGTGTGATAGTTGCAATGTAGTTGTTAAATCCATTTTCTGCTCCTCCTTCGTGCAAACCGAGAAAACTCGTTAGAGCTTGTTAGGGTCTGGGAGAACCAATTGGATGCTGCACAAAGTCCTTCAATGCTTTATTCAGTAACATGATATAGATCTATGGAGAGACATGCTCTCAAAAGTATGTAGGGAAGAAGAAGAGTTTAGGATCAAGAGAAATGTTAAGAAGACACAAATTTGCATCCACACCCTTTATATCGTAACATGGTATCTTGGAAAATGGTGAAGTTATTTAGTTTTCTAGATAACTATGCCACGTGGTACCATATAAGTGGTGTAGGTGCAAATTTGTGTAGCTGTCATACATGATAGGTGTATGTAGTTTATATAGTAGAAGGCGAGATAAAATATTGTTATAAATTAAAACTAACGGAAGCGAAGTTGGTTTTAATTTGGTTGTACAAATAAATAATAATAGTTAACGGCAAAATAATATAATGAGAAAAATAAATGACACACAAAGATTTAGATTTAAATGGTTTAACTTTTCAATGTGAAAAGTCTCTACTGATGACGGCACCGAGGAAATCCACTTTCAAAAATCTAAATTGAGAGTATAAACACCAATGTTAAAAAAAGGCACTCAAAATACCATACCCTAAATACACTAAAATATTCTTTCACAAATAGCAGTATAATCACAAAAAGTACAAATAGATCACATCACAAATCTTGCAGAAGAAGAACAAATTGCTTACTGCTCTTAACAACCCCAAAGAGAAGATGTTGCACGTACAACGAAATCCAAAATGCTTCAATAGTAATGCTCATTCAAATGATTATGTTTAAAAGGAATTAAGCAAGCTGAAATCTGAGTCAAAAGGATGTACATGGTATATATGGTGGCTGATGTTATGGTTCAGAGCATACCATACAAAGTCGGCTGAAGGAGTTATGTATATACTACAAAGTCAGCTGAAGGAGTAATATATATAATAACCCAGGGCTTTGTGCCTCTTTAAGAAGAGAAGGGCATATGGGCAAGCTGAAATTACACAAATATCCTTCATTAAATTTGTTTTGTGACACCTCAAATAACAAATATATTTCTTGATGCATTGTAATTATCGTGATACTTATCTTGTTTGAATTAAAATTTATATCTGATTCAATATCTTCGGCAAATATCTTTCATGATTTGGATTGATATTGCAGAGAATATTGTTTATTAATTACTGGATACTTATATAGAAGGGAATATGCTTCTGTAATATGCTCTTTGCTGAATCAATTGGTCAAAACTTGATGTCCAATAAGATGGTGTCAAGTGTGCGGTGCGGGGCGGGGCGGAGGTTAATTGACACCCAATAATACTTCAACTCTTTGATTTTCTTAATAGCTGCCTTAGGACAAGGTTTTCCACATATTTTTTACTTTGTTTTAAGTTTTCTGTTTTTCATGTTATTTATTGTTGTTTGCTTTTTATCACACTGTTATCTGGGGACAATTTCTTCTTCTGAGTAGTGTTCAAGTATGGTTGTTTTCTCTAGTTTACAATTTGAATGAAGCCTTAATTCTTGTTTTGCAGGCCCCTCTTGCAGCTCAACATTACACAGTTGTGATAATTGTGGAGTTTGGGTAGAAAACTCCAAAATAAGGTTAGTTTTATTTACTCCTTTTCGACTTTTTTTGTTGACTTTTTTGTATCTTATGCTAAAAAAACATGCTCCTTCTCTCCATCCCAACCATAATGTGAAGGATAGCAGGAAAAAACATGTTCCCAAAATATGTTCAATTTAACCTCAGATGGCGTAATATTTCTTGCATAGGCATTACCATGCAAGTACAGGATTGTCTGCTCAAAGAAGGAATGACAAACCATTTGGTTTGAAGACTCCCAAGAAAGAGAAGGTTGTAAAGAGGAACAAGAACCAACCTCCAGTTGAGGCGCCATATGTACCTCCAAAACCACAAAAAAATACCAAGTCATTGCTAGATAAGACAGTAGAAATATTTGAGGGAATGACCATCGTGGAGCTTGCAAAGCGTACTGGCGAGCCAATATCTGCTCTGCAAACTATCCTGGTAAATGTGGGGGAAAAGGTAGACTCGGAGTTTGAGCCTCTCAGCATAGATGTTGCAGAGCTTGTTTCTATGGTAAAACCTTTTATAACCTTGCATTACCCTCTTATTCGTGTGAATCAAAATGCATATATTAACACCATTGATTGGAGTTGCTTTGTTCAAATTTATTTTTTTGAAAATATGTTGTGGCAAAGGATTGTCCTGCTTTGATATAGTCTGAGTTTGTTCTTGATGCATTCCATTTTTTGCAGCATTTTCAAAACCATTATTGTCACTGACTGTTGCGAACTAATTTGCATGAAAACATGTCCATGCATATGTTTGTTTACAACTATATCTTCTTTTATACTGCAATATTTTGGACCTTCATTGTGCTGCTTTGTCTCACTTTTCCCTCCCTCCAATATTGTCTCCTGGATGCATTGCACCATGCCCACTATAGACTCTTTTAAGGGGCTTACAATTTGATCTTTTAGGAAGTTGGAATCAATATCAGAAGGCAACATTCTAGCGAAGGTAGCGAAAATTTCCCACGGCCTCCAGTCGTGACTGTAATGGGCCATGTTGACCATGGAAAAACCTCTCTTTTAGATGCTTTGCGTCAAACATCTCTAGCTGCCAAGGAAGCTGGAGGAATAACACAGCATGTAGGTGCTTTTGTTGTTGGCATGTCATCAGGAGCATCTATAACATTCCTTGATACACCAGGGCATGCAGCTTTTAGTGCAATGCGAGCAAGAGGTGCTGCTGTCACAGATATAGTTGTGCTTGTTGTAGCTGCAGATGATGGGGTGATGCCTCAAACTCTTGAAGCAATGGCCCATGCAAAGGCAGCCAAGGTACCCATTGTGGTTGCAATTAATAAATGTGATAAACCTGCTGCTAATCCAGAAAGAGTGAAGCTCCAGCTTGCTTCAGAAGGGTTGCTGCTAGAGGATATGGGTGGAGATGTTCAGGTGGTTCACGTTTCAGCTTTAACAAAAACTGGATTAGATAATCTGGAAGAGGCATTGCTTCTCCAAGCTGAGATGATGGATCTGAAAGCACGTGTTGATGGCCCCGCTCAAGCATATGTAGTGGAGGCAAGACTTGACCGGGGAAAGGGTCCTTTGGCTACTGCAATTGTGAAGGCAGGGACTTTAAAGGTTGGGCAGCATGTTGTGGTGGGTTGTGAATGGGGAAGGATAAGAACTATTAGAGATATGTTGGGAAAGTTGAAAGAAAATGCAACACCTGCAATGCCTGTGGAAATTGATGGGCTGAAAGGACTTCCAATGGCCGGGGATGATATCACTGTCGTGGAGTCCGAGGAACGAGCTCGGATGCTTAGTGCTGGTAGGACAAGGAAATTTGAGAGAGATAGGCTTACGAAGATCAGTGAGGGGCAAGTAGAAGCTTCAGAACCATCAGAAGATGCACCTATACGGGTTGAACTGCCAATCATAGTGAAAGGAGATGTACAGGGTACTGTTCAAGCTGTTACAGATGCATTGAGGAGTTTAAATAGCCCTCAGGTATGCCCTAGGATTGCTTTCTTGACAACTATAAAAGTTGAGTGTACAAGTACTTGTAGCTTTTGCTGGTGATTGCTATCAGATTTCATATGCTTCCATATTTTAGTTCTTATCCTTTCTTAAAAACCACTCTGAAAAGTTGTCATTTTTGACCAATTTAATGGTCATACTTACTCTGGAGTGGTTTATTGGAAGTATTCTTCTTTGATATCTAATTGTTTTTATGCATGTTATCCTTATCACTCCTAGTGACAATTTTACAAATGCTGTGCCAGGTTTTTGTAAATGTGGTGTATGTTGGTGTTGGGCCTATATCTCAGTCTGATGTGGACTTAGCACAAGCATGTGGCGCGTGTATCATTGGATTCAATATAAAAAGTCCACCCAGTGTTATTAGTATGACAGCTAGTAAAGCGAGTATAAAGGTAGGAACCCCTTGTTGCTCTCTGCGAAAGTTTTCCTGTAAGCATTTTTTTTTGTTAGGCTTGAAAAACCTGCATAATACTGTTTTCTGCTCTTGCTTAGATATTGCTGCACCGTGTGATATATCGCCTTCTGGAGGACATTGGTAATGTGATAGTAGACAAGGCCCCTGGAACTTTTGAGACTCAAGTTGCTGGGGAGGCTGAGGTGCTGAGTATCTTTGAACTCAAAGGAAGGAGCAAATCCAAGGGGGATGATGTCAAGATTGCTGGGTGTCGGGTGCTTGATGGTTGTTTATCCAAATCAGCCACCATGAGGCTTCTGAGGAGTGGGGAAATTGTGTTTGAAGGATCCTGTGCATCCCTTAAGCGGGAGAAGCAGGACGTCGAAGCAGTAAAGAAGGGTAATGAATGTGGGCTTGTGATTCGTGATTGGGATGACCTCCGGATTGGAGACGTCATTCAGTGCTTGGAGCAAATCGTAAGAAAGCCAAAGTTCATCTCCTCAGAGAGTGGTGCTGTTCGAATCGAGTGCTGATTAGTTTTTTTTTCCCTTGTCGTCAATAACTTATAGAGAAGTGATTCAGATGGTTCAGATACTGCTGCTTGTCCAACTATACATTGCAGAGGTCGTCTTTATCAGGTTAAATACTGGAGCTGCCAAATTGATAGTTTTGTAGCAAGACATTTCAGGTTTTGATATTATATTTATTTCATGTACCATGATGAGAAAATAATTATAATATAGATGGACAAACCGAATTTATTTATTGTCTCTGCTATTTTACTAGAGATTCCCCTTTTGTACCAAATAATTTGGCATGCCTTTCATATCTGGCTTTCACTCATGAGAAAAACTTGTCTCTCAAAATGTATGCCCTGTATCAGTAAGAGCGTATTCCAAAGCCACTTCTACTTGCATTTTTTTGTCTTATGGAAATGAATGACTTGGATGAGCAATGGCAATATGCCGTCCCATTTTTTCATATTCTTGGTGCTGTTTATGCCAATGTTTTAGAGGAGAGAAATGAGATGAGGCAAATGCTCAGATCCGGCAATGGATGGTCAGCTGCATCATAAGCAGCAGATGAAATATTGGGGAAGTGTTTTGAAATTTTGAGCAGCATGGAGGACCTCAGTGATTTTGCTTACTCAAAATTGTTTAATGGACAGATAAAATAAGCAATAACATATAATAGCTATGATAATATACCATTTTAATTAATCTGTTCAACAAACAAGTACTTCAATCGTTATGGCAGAAAATAAGAATGGACAACACTGAAGAAAACATACAAGCAATAGAAAAACAAAACCACTATAAGGAACTTGTAGTTTCAAGCACAGGCAGAGTTCTAGTTACAGCAGCAGAAGGCATTTTACTACCACCAACCCATCTACTAGAAAGCACCAAATCCTCATCAGCTTGTCTTTCCATTATCTGAATCTTGTTTGTTTTCAAAAGCCTCACAGACAATAACCCAACATAACAAACCAAAACCAACCCAACAAAACCAACAACAAAACCAATCACCCACCAATACCACACTCTCTGCTTCTTCTTACAATCAGTAACAACTGAAAAATAACCCTCATCTCTTGTGTAACACACACCAGGTAGGCTCATTTCACTAAAATAAATTGTCCCATTTGAAAAAAATGCCACACATTTTTCCCTAGAGATTTTCCCATCACTTAGATTCAAACTAGGAAAATAAATCTGAATAGGCTCTCCCATTGTCTTGAGACCTAGCTTTTTGGTGCTTTTGACACTCATGTTTGAATTTGATGCATCGAAAACCAAAAAACCAATAACAGAAGTGATCAATGAGTAACCTGAAATGTTATTATAGTAGTAGGACGACCAATTTCCCAAGTCTTGATAGATTAAAGCTAGTCTTTTAACATGAGGTATAGAGGTTGTTCTTGTAGGTATAATGAAGTGACTAAAGTTCGCACCTTTTTTCCAAAATCTTCTACTTCTGAGCCTAACAACTGAGATTTCAATGCCAGAGAGATTGGATGGTGGGTTTGCTTTGTATAGAACACCTGAGTGAGACCTGTGTTTGACAAGTGAATTGATGGCAAAATCTTGAATTAAAGCCTTTAAAGAATCACTAGAAGAGTTGTTGAAGCAATTCACATAAGGGTAGAAGAAAAAGGTGAAAAGAAACAACATAAAAGTGAAGCTCATTTTGATGAAGTTGATCAACTTAACCATCTCATAAATCACATGGGAAGAAGAGAGTAAATTACTTGTCTTTCTTCAAAGTTTGATTTGTTTGTGTGTTTTTGTTTCAATGATGATGTTATAATAAAGTTAGCGAGCATGCTTGAACAAGGGTCCCATGAAGAGAGGACTAAGCTAATGCCTTTTTCAAAGTCTTCACTCGACTTTTTTCAGGGGAAAAACAAAAGTTCTTGGTGCTTAGACTTTTGACAGTAGTATCGAATAAAATGATAATCACACACAAATTACTTTTGCAATAATAATTTATTAATAATTATTTTATTCATTAATAATAAATATAAAATATATATTTTATATATTTTTATCGTGATAATAACAAAAATAATTATAAAAATATCATTATTTAATTTTATTTGGATTCAATGAGTCATTTTGATGTATCAATATTTAATCGATTGTTATAAATAATAAAAATAAAACTAATAATTTATTTATTTTTATTGTAATAATAACAAAAATAATTATGATAATATGTTAATCAATTTTATTTGTACATTGAGGTGCTTCATATATCAATTTTTTATTAGTTGTTATAAATAATAAAAATAAAATTGATATTTATTTATTATATTAATAATAAAAATAATTATACTAATATCATGATCCAATTTTAATTGTATGGATTGTGTTAATTTTTTCACATAAAACTCATAATAATTAATAAAATATTTAATTTATTTTAAATACATATAAAGTTGAGACGAAAAGATAATAAAAAAAGAGTTTTTACTGGAATATATATATATATATATATATATATATATATATATATATGTGGTAACAAGAATGTTATATAAAAAATAAAAAATAATTTTTTTTTAAAAATAATTTTAATATATAATATACTCACGTGAAAAAGTTTTTCAAATTTATTTAATATTAACTTTTTTTCCAATCTTATTTATTGGTAAGGCTCATTTAGGGTAGGGGTATCCATGGTTCGGTCCGGTCCAGTTTTGTCTAAAAAAAATCTAATTGGACTGGACCGTTTGAAACGGGTTTAAGAAATAAAAATTGGATCAGACCGTTTGACTTATAAAACAATTTGATCCGATTTGGTTCGATTTTTTTATAATTTAATGAAGAATAATGTGAAATTTTTAATATATTATTAAATCGGTCCGGTCCAGTTCGAACAGTTTAAAATTAATATAAATTGGACCAGATCATTTGATTAGTAAAACTGTTCGATTTGGTCCGATCCGATTCGATTTTACGGTTTGGTCCGGTCCGATCCGGTTTATAGACACTCCTAATTTAGGGTATCAATTCCTTGAGAGAATCTTGACGGTTCTAATTTTCAACAGTTTATCTCTTCTGTAATTCTTACACGCTTAGTAATAGATGGTAAAGAATCATCCAGACTTGTACTGTAGTGCAGTTATACACTTGATACATTCAATATTCTCTATAGTTCTCAACATGCCATGAACAAGAACATAGGATGATAGTAAATAATATGTTTTAACTAAATTATTTATAATAATAAATAATAATATATTTTTAAATTTAAAAATAATTAGTGATAAGTTTAATTATGATCGCATTATAATCATAGTCCTGCATGTTTATTGGCACCTATACTTAGACCTATTACCAGTCATAGAGCTTTAAGGTGATTTTTTAGTGTGCTAACATCATTTTATAAAAATACATAATTATGTAACAAATTTTTTAATAATAAAATTAAAATTAAATACAAAATAATTCATAAATACTAATTATTATTATCAAATATATTATATTAAAATTATAAAATTATAATAAAATACTATAAAAAGTATTTTATAATGCTTCAAAGCATAATTTTTATTTATTATAAAGAATATTAACAAAACTATATGTTAATCAATAATAAAAATAAATAGTGTATTTAATAATAAGAGTTCATAATGAATGAAATAATAATAATAATAAAATAAGGAGGACCGGTGAGATTTATTTATTTAAATAAAGTAAAAAATAAAAATAATCAATAAAATAAATAAGAAAAATGTAAAAGATTAACTAGATGAAAAAGATAAGTTAGATATTATTTCATATTTATTTTCATTTAAAATAATATTTTTTTATAATTTATTTTAATATTTTTTTTACCTTTTTATCTTTTAAATAATTATTAGGTTACCATCACATCACCTCAAAAATGAGTAATTACTTTAGAAAATTTTCTAGTTGTAAAATTAAAAAATTGAACACAGAATAATTCATGAATATTATAATTATTAATATAAAATATATTATATTAAAATTATAAAAATAATATAATTACAATAACATGTTACAAAAAGTATTTTATCCATGCTTTAAAGTATAATTTTCGTTTATTATAAAAAATATTGACAAAATTATATATCATCCAATTATAAAAATAAATGATCTACTTAATAATAAGAGCTAAAATGAATAATAGTAATAAAAGAAAGAAAATTAGTGCCATCTATTTACTTAAATAAATTAAAAAATAAAAATAATTAATAAAGTAAATAAGAAAAATGAAATATGAAAAAATGTAAACTGTGGGTCAGATGAAAAGAAATAAAATGAGATATTATTTCATATTTGTTGTTTATTTAAAATAAATTTTTTTATTTATATATTTTAAATAATTATTGAATTTTACATTATATTACCTCAATAGCTTGATAATAAATTTTTCTATAATTTGATTCTTTACATAGTTTGGAAATAATAATTAGCATTGTTTTAAAAGTGTATTATATGGATTAAATAAAAAATAATAAAAATAATAATCCGCTAATATATTTTACTATTAAATAAAAGTTAATGCATGTCATTTTATACAAATGAACGTTGATACGTGAGCATTATGTTGGAAAATTATGAATCAAAATTTTGAAAATTCAAGAACACTCAAGAACATTCAAGAACAATTTTCCAGAAACACTCAGAAATTCTTAAATTTTGTTTATGATTTCTTTTGCTTGATTATTACATTGCTACTGAAAGGTATTTATAGAAACAACAAATAAATCTAAACCATACAATCTAAACCTACCAAAACAATCTAAACCATACACTTATCTTCTTACTTAACCCATTGATTTTCTTCTTCCCACCAACCATGAGCTGTATCCTTATCAATCCAGATCATCACCATAGAAGCTTCCATGAGCTGGACTTCAAATGGGCTAGAATATTTCAAAGTTTGTTTTTGATTTCTTTGGGCTTGAAAACAAGTTTATAAACCAACACTCCCCCTTAAACTTGTTTTATGATGCCGAGCAAATTTCTCAATCTGACAAAGTCTTCTTGCTTGAGCAGTTTAGTGAAGATGTCGGCAATTTGATCTTGTGATTTTACATACTCGAGTTGTACATCCTTTCTTGTGATGCACTCCCTGATGTAATGATATCGAGTATCTATGTGTTTGCTTCGATCATGAAAAACAGGATTTTTGGCTAAGGCAATGGTTGACTTGTTATCGACACAAATTTTGGTTGGATCTTCTTGTGTCATACTTAGCTCCTTTAACAAGTTTCTCAGCCAAATTGCATGGCAAACACATGAGGTAGCTGCTACATATTCTGCTTCACAGCTAGACAAGGTGACAATCAGTTGCTTTTTCGACATCCATGTAAAAGCAGTATCTCCCATGAAAAACACAAATTCGGAAGTGCTTTTTCGATTGTTTATATCTCCACCAAAATCGTTATCATTATATCCAACAAGCTTGTAATCATTAGAAGCTGAATAGAACAAGCTAAAATTAATTGTACCTTTTAGATAGCGTAGGATTCTTTTTGCAGCTTTGAAATGGGTGATTGTCGGTTTCTCCATATAACGGCTAATCAATCCAACGGCATACAAGATGTCAGGCCTTGTGCATGTGAGATAACGCAGACTTCCAACTAAACTTTTGAAAAATGTTGGATCCACACTTTCACCATCTTCATGCTTGGATAGTTTGATTCCACATTCCACTAGTGTGTTGATCGGCTTGGAATCGTTCATTTTGAACTTCTTTAGTATCTCCCTTGCATAGCTTTCTTGAGAGATGAATATGCCTTCTTCCTTTTGCCTCACTTCAATTCCAAGGTAGTATGCCATTAACCCGATATCTGTCATTTCGAACTCTCGGGTCATCACCTTCTTAAAATCTTCAAATAGCTTCAGATTACTTCCAGTGAAGATGAGATCATCTACGTATAGGCAAACGATTAGAATATCGCCACCTTCAATCTTGACGTAGAGTGAATATTCATAGGGACACTTGGTGAAGTTGTTCTCCAGAAAGTACTTGTCGATGCGGTTATTCCATGCTCTTGGTGCTTGCTTTAACCCATAAAGAGCTTTCTTCAACTTCAATACCTTGCTTTGTGACCTTTTTCTTCATAGCCTGATGGTTGCTTAATGTAGACTTCTTCTTCAAGGACTCCGTTTAGAAAAGCAGATTTTACATCCATTTGATATATCTTCCACTTATTTTGAGCTACCAAAGAAATGATTAGTCGTATAGTTTCTAATCGAGCAACAGGAACAAATACCTCATCATAGTCAATTCCAGCCTTTTGACTATATCCTTTTGCTACTAGTCTCGCCTTGTGCCTTTCAATCTCTCCCTTAGCATTCCTTTTTGTCTTGTACACCCATTTGACACCTATTGCCTTATGCCCTTTGGGAAGTGAAACAGGTTCCCATGTGTCGTTCTTCTCAATTGCATTGATTTCTTCGTCCATCGCATCTCTCCACTTCTTCTCTTGTACAGCTTCTTGAAAGCTCACTGGTTCACAATCAGCAAAGAGACAGAATAAGGTAAGATTATCTTGTCGTTCTGTTACTTCATAAAGATCTTGGAGATTTCGTGTATGTATCACGGCTCTTTCACTTCCACTCGAAGATGATGAAGGTGATGGGTCTTGAATGGTTGGCATTGGTGAAGTAGGTGGAGTCATTGGCTCTTGTTGAATTTCTATTAGTTGCTCCCTCATTTTTTGCTCATCTTCTTTAAACTGAGGAAAGAAATTGAAGTTATCTACATGAGAGTTAAAATCCCATTCTCCTTCTTCGTCGAATACCACATCTCGACTTATCACAATCTTCTTATTGTGTGGGTTGTACAACTTATATCCCTTTGAATTAGCATCATAACCGATGAAGATAAAACTCTCGCTTTTATCATCAAGCTTCGTTCTTCTCTCATCCGGTACATGAACATGGGCTATACTTCCAAAGACTCTTAGGTGGGAAATACCAGGCTTTCTTCCACTCCATGCCTCTTGCGGTGTCTTTCCCCATACACTTCTTGTTGGAGATCGATTTGACAAGTAAATTGCACATGCTACTGCTTCTGCCCAAAACTCTTTGGGTAGTTTCTTACTTTTGAGCATGCTTCGTGCCATGTTGAGGATTGTTCGGTTCTTTCTTTCAGCCACACCATTCTGTTGAGGGGATCTTGGCACTGTTAAAGATCTATGAATTCCATTTGTTGCACAGAACTCTTGAAACTCCTTGGATGTAAATTCTCCACCTCGGTTTGATCTCATGGCTTTGATTTTTCTACCGCTTTCTTTCTCCACTGTAGCTTTGAACTTTTTGAATACTTCAAAAACTTCTGATTTCTGTTTCAAGAAATATACCCAAGTTTTTCTTGAAAAATCATCAATAAAAAGAAGAAAATAGTTACTGTTACCGAGAGAGCTAGGCTTGATCGGTCCGCACACATCAGTATGGATTAGCTCGAGTGGCTTCTTGGCTCTTGAGTCTGACTCCTTTGGAAAGCTTTTTCTGAATTGCTTCCCGAGTAGGCACCCTTCACAAAGTTGATCAGGATGGTTAATGCAAGGCAGTCCCTTCACCATCTCTTTCTTAGATAACAGCTCCAATTCTCCAAAATTGAGATGTCCAAATCGTAGATGCCATAGCCACGATGCATCTTTATAGCATGCTTTTAGACACTTTGCAATGTCATTTTGTATGTTGATCAAGAACATTCTATTCTTTGACATCGGTACGTTAGCAATGAGGTTATTCTTATCATCTTTTATAGAAAGATTATAATCCTTCATATGGATATCATAACCTTTCTCTAACAGTTGTCCTAAACTCAAGATGTTACTTTTCATATTTGGGACATAGTAAACATTGGAAATAAATTGATGTTTCCCATCTTTCAAGCGAATAAGAATGTTACCTCTTCCTTTCACTGCTACGTTTGAATCATCTCCAAATGAGACATTTCCACTTATTGACTCATCTAGTTCCACGAACATGTCTTTCCTTCCACACATATGGTTGCTTGCACCACTGTCAAGATACCAGGCATTTGGTTGACTATTATCACCCTCCTTTCGTGCTAGAAAAAGTGTTTCTTTCTCATCGGTCTTCTCCTCTATGTAGTTGATTTTCTCATCTACTCTATTATTGGGAGTTCTACATTCTGAAGCATAATGTCCAAATTTTTGACAATTATAGCATTGAACTTGAGATTTTCCATACCTTGAGTTCGTATTACCTCTTCCACGACTTTGTGTTGAGCTTTCTGCTATCTCAAAGTTGTTGGAATTGTTGTTGTAATTCCAACCTCGTCCACGACCATGGCTTCCACCTCGTCCACGGCTTTTACCTCTACCTCGGCCACGTTGGTTTCTGTCATTGTCTTGGTTTTCATGTTTATCCTTGAATTGCATTTTGAAGAGTTGCTCAATGATCCCTTGCTTCTTCTTATGTTTTTCTTCATATGCTTATAATGACCCATTGAGTTCATCAATGGTCATTTCTTCCAAATCTTTTGTTTCCTCAATCGTTACAACAATGTGTTCAAATTTGGAATCTAATGAACGAAGTATCTTTTCCATTATTCTAACATCTCCCAACATCTCACCGTTTCTTTTTAATTGATTAGAAACAACTGCGACTCTCGAGAAATAATCAGAAATAGATTCGAAAGCTTTCATATGGAGAGATTCAAACTCACCTCTTAGTGTTTGGAGACGAACCTTCTTTACTTTCTCGGCTCCTTTGAAAGAAATTTGAAGCTTATTCCACGCTGCTCTAGAAGATGTTGCATCTGAAATCTTCTCAAACCCATCATCATTTAAGGCTTGATAGATAAGAAAGAGGGCTTTCTTGTCTCTCTTTCTTAAATCCTTCAAAGATTCCTTTTGCACTTGTGTTAGAGTAGCTTCATCGTCTGGCTCACTTAAGCCTTTCTCTACGACTTCCCACACATCATGTGCACCCAAAAGAGCTTTCATCTTGATACTCCAATTATCATAGTTGTCGTTGTTGAGTGTCGGGACTTGAAACGATGACATACCTCCACTTGACATAACTTTCAATATAGTGAGAATTTGTAAATTCTGATCACACAGATGGATTCAGAACGTCAAAAAACCTTAGGAGGAACTCCGAGAAAATCTGAATTTTTGGTCAACGATCAAAGTCAACGATCAAAGTCAACTTTTTTTGATCAACTGTTTCGGTGGCTCGGTCAGCAGCTCGGTCAACTCGGCTCGATGGCTCGGTCAAATGGCTTGGCGGCTCGATCAGCAGCTCGGTCAACAGGCTCACGGCTCGGTCAACTCGGCTGACTCAGTGAGTTAACTCACTTTCTGGCAGAAACTTCCGGAGGATCGTGGCGGCGCGTCCGAACTCCGATAAGGATGATTCTTGCGGCGTCGGATTTGTCTCGTCGAGAGCTTCGATTTGATATACAATAGTGTATATTTATATTTCCAAATACAGCTCTGATACCACTTTGTTGGAAAATTATGAATCAAAATTCTGAAAACTCAAGAACACTCAAGAACACTTAAGAACAATTTTCCAGAAATACTCAGAAATTCTCAAATTTTGTTTCTGATTTCTTTTGCTTGATTATTACATTGCTACTGAAATGTATTTATAGAAACAACAAATAAATCTAAATCATATAATCTAAACCTACCAAAACAATCTAAACCATACACTTATCTTCTTAACTAACCCATTGATTTTTTTCTTCCCAACAACCATAAACTGTATCCTTATCAATCCAGATCATCACCATAGAAGCTTCCATGAGGTGAACTTCAAATAGACTAGAATATTTCAAAGTTTGTTTTTGATTTCTTTGGACTTGAAAACAAGTTTATAAACCAACACATTATATATAATAAAGTCCTCTATTTCATGGGCTCTTCTATTCATCACCAGTTCACCACTTTGAAGTTGCATTGCATCATTGCGCTGCTGTTTCTTGTGGCCGAGTCTAGTCTCATATAGCTGCTATCATAATTGAGATCAAGAACGTGACAATCTTTATATCTTTCTTTTGGCTTTTACGGTTATAGCTTTCCGAGAAACAGTTTATCAATTTACACATGTTTCAGCCGTACGCCTAAAGAATCAATCCCCATTTTTTAAAAATTTTTCTCTTTAGCTTTCGATATTTAGCGTTAGGGTTCTTGAGACCAGGACAGAGTTAAAGAAAGTTGATTCTTCCATCCTCCTGCTATCATGGAATCGGGATTATCTTTATCCTCGTCGGGTTCAGAACCGAACTTCGACTTTGCGTTCGACGAAATCAATTTCTCCGATCGGATTTTGAGGATTAATATTTTACCCGATTTTCCGGAGAGTAAGACTTCGAGTAATAGTTGCACCAGTATAGCAGACTAGGCTGCAACCGGAAAGATAGGCAATCGGTTTGAAGACTTTGAACTAATCTTTATTTATATATTTTATTATTATTATTATTATTTAATTTAAGTTCTTGCCTACACATATGCCTGTGATTGATTTAGTTGGATTGTTAAGTGGTCTCTATCCTCTGACGTTCTCTTCAAACCACTCAATTAGAGTTTCTTTCTTTCTTTCTCCGAATGTTAGATGCTGCGTTACAAAATGGTTTGTACGAGAAGTGATAGATGTGGACATTTAAATCAATACCGCAAACTCTCTGTTTTTTCTCCTTTATAGTTGTCATTTGTCACTTAAGGATTTTGATTGAAGGGCTTGTTATCCCATTCTTTCAATCCAATTTAAGGTGAATTGTTCTTTTTTTTATACAAATAATAAACTTAGATGTTCAGTGTTCGATCCTTATTACCCAGGGTAAAGCTATTTGTTAAAACTAGAGGATTTCTGTTGACATTGTAGTGGTTGTCTTCTTTGAACCTGTTGACATCTGCATGTTGTTTTTGAATGTATCTTATTTGTGATGGTTGATATGAAGTTAATGAAAGATTCTCAAGAAGTGATTTTCTTTTGTCATTGTTTTCTTTGCATTTATCTAAAATGATCGATTACAAATACCTCCATTTAGGTATTTTAAAACAGCAAAAAAAAAGCCAATAAGTTTGAAAGATAACAAGTATACCCTTCTCGTCAATGTTTCTTAATTTTTAAGGGAGATATTTGCAAGAAAAACAATAAAAATTTTAAAATTCAGGAAAGAATATTGTAATAAAACAATAATAAAAAGGGTGTAATTGTCTATTTTTCAAAATTGACGAGTATTTTTATAGTTTGTGAAAACCTCAAGGGATTATGTAGTAATTTTTCCAATCTAAAAATACAATTTCTTAATTTTTATTTTTTGGCCTTGGGTTTGATTCTGCTAATGCTTTAAAACTTGGAACGCGTGTGTATTTTCTACTGATTTGAAATGCAATTGCTAGTTTCCCCCTAGCTTTCGAGGTACTTGGAGATAGTGAGGGGCTATCTTTTAATTGTAGCATGCCACAAACGGAGAATGGTGTGGCTTGTGAGAACCAATGTGAGGAAGCTGTTGCTATGGCTAAGGGATCACCATCTGATGTTGGAATTGATTTGAATAAACCTTGTACCTAATTCTTCTTTATTGCCAACTTTTTTTTCTGTTATATTAAGACATTTTTTGTTACAATTAATCATTTTCTTATCCCGGTAGAGAAGTAATGGTGTTTGTTGGGATTGATCCGATTTATAGAGAGAGAAACTAGAGAGAAATCAAAGAATTGTGTGAGAATGTGTAACTTTCTTATTAAGCCTGTGTATATATAAAATATTACATGTATACGGGTCGATTACATAGGATGTATACATCACAGCGTATTAAAGGGGTATAAAAGTAAAAGTATATTTATAGCTTGAGGTTGACCACCCCATAGGTTGGGCTAATGGTTGACCTTCTAACACCAAAGCTCGCACGTGTAGGTGTGTCTCTTCCACGAGTGTGGTTGTAGGCACAGGTACAAACAGAATTTTTTTGACGATTCGGAATGTTAGTTGGATTGGATTTAAGGTCGATTTATATGTTCAAACAATTTTCTCTAATAAGATTAAGCTTTGCACTTGTGTTTGCCTTGCAAAATCATATTTTTACAACTAAAAATCAACAAAATCTTATTTTGATTTACCATGCCTGCAGCCTGATGCCGCCTCTGTTGTAAATTTAAATTGTTTATTAGTCTTGGTTATGATTTTCAAATTTATCTGAAATCTTTTGCAGGTGATGAAACTACTCAATGCGGTGATTCATCCTTGAGTGTGACCTCTTCAACTGTTATTAAAACAGTACATATTAGCTCTCCAATTTTAGCTTCAAAGAGTCAATTCTTTTACAAGGTGAGAGTTTTTAGACTTTCAGTCTTTTGTACTCTGTTACTCTTCCTATGCTATTTCTATTCACCTGTTTGTTTCATGCCACTATAGTTGTTTGCAAATGTGACGAGGGAGTCAAAGCACCAACATGTACCTTTGATGATCCATGTTTATGGTAATCACACAAAAATGTACTCTAGATGAAATCACCACTGTCTTAACAATTTGATTTTTTTTCTAGTCTAGAATATAATCAATGTTTTTCTTATGTCAATGCGGAGGAATTGACCTTTATGGAGCCACTGAAAGAGGCAGCAAATCGATACCTTGCTGAAACCTACAAAGATATTACCAAGTTAGTTCCTCACGTCACTGCTGGTTGATGTTTGTTATGGATATTTCATGTCTTTTTTCTTTCCTTCATCCTTAATATAATAATTTTCTTTTAATCAATATTTGTTGACATAAGCTTATTTTTAAAATACATGCCTTGGTGCTTTCTAACATTGTCTATAATTTGGATAAGGGTGTAGAACGAATCAGATTCGCACAATTTTAATCAATTTGCAATCTGATCCGATCCATTTTGATTATGAATTTTATAACCCACAACCTATTCACACATTACAATCATCTGAACCAATCAGATTTATTGTATATATAGATTAGTTCAGATTAATCTGTATATAGATTAGTTCAGATTAATCTGTACAATCCGTTAAATAATATTTTCATATCTATGTAAATTTTATAATAGTCATCCAGATATAAGTGAAAAACTTTTTAATTATTGTGAATGCTAAATAGTGCTTCATGCACATTTGGACTTTTGCATTACACTTAAAGTTGGATTTAGCGCATAAGAAATGGGACATTTCTCCGTGATGTCTCTCTGTAACTGTCAAAAATAAATAGTTTATTAATATATGGTATTTATATAACTTGGCTTGAAGTTGGATAAACCATTTGATTATTTTTTATTGCCCCATATTGTCTTGAAGTATAGATGGTGACATTTGAGTTACTACATTCATCACATGAGGTACTTAAATTGCCCCTGGTCGTATTGAGTCATGTTATATAATTCTTTAATGAACAAATTAGAAAAATCCTACATTAATTAGGAATGAAGATGGATGTTAGATTTGGGGTTATAAATAAACTCTCTTTCATCATTTGTAAAGCATCCCAAAATTTGTAAATCTTATTCTTTTTTATAAGAATAATTAATTAGTTCAATTTTGTCCAATTAATTGTAATTTGGAGTTCATCCATTTGTAGATAATAGAAGTGATCAACGACGTCCAATGACCTATGTAATATTTATACCGAATCTCGTTAAATTTTTGGTGTTATTATTTTTCTGTTTCAATATTTGTTTTAGTTTATTTTAGTATTATATTTCCAATAGCATTATTTTATCGAATTAGTTTGAGTTCTATTCATTTAAATCATATATAAATAATAATTACTTAGAATAGTGAAAATATATCCAATTTTTCAAAGAAGTCATTACTTTCAAGTGATGATCTCCAAGTGGCCTGCAAGGATGCTGTCTTTGATTTTGTTTTGAAGTGGGCTAACATCCATTACCCAAACCCTTAGGAGCACCGTGAAGTTGTTAGCTCACGCCTTGCTTCCCTCATTCGGTTTCCTTACATGAAGAGCCAAAATCTTTAGATGGTTTTAGACCACAGTTATTTTGAACCAGTACTTGCAAGAAACGCTGTGCTATGGGCTTTCCTTTTCAAGGCTGGGCCACAAAACCACTGTCGTGCCCTTGCTGCAAGTGATAATTATTTAAATCATCGTTTTCATGGAACAGGCTTATAAATATCGACCAATTAAGATTGTGGAATTTGAGATTCCTCACCAGCAATGCATTGTGTACCTGTGTTGGTTTATAAACTTGTTTTCAAGCCCAAAGAAATCAAAAACAAAACTTTGAAATATTCTAGCCCATTTGAAGTCCAGCTCATGGAAGCTTCTATGGTGATGATCTGGATTGATAAGGATACAGCTCATGGTTGGTGGGAAGAAGAAAAATCAATGGGTTAGGTAAGAAGATAAGTGTATGGTTTAGATTGTTTTGGTAGGTTTAGATTGTATGGTTTAGATTTATTTGTTGTTTCTATAAATACCTTTCAGTAGCAATGTAATAATCAAGTTAAAAAGAAATCAGAAACAAAAATTTGAGAATTTCTGAGTGTTTCTGGAAAATTGTTCTTGAGTGTTCTTGAGTGTTCTTGAGTTTTGAGAGTTTTGATCCATAATATTCCAACAAAGTGGTATCAGAGCTGTAGTTGGAAATATAAATATACACTATTGTATATCAAATCGAAGCTCTCGACGAGACAAATCCGACGCCGCAAAAATCATCCCGATCGGAGTTCGGACGCGCCGCCACGATCCTCCGAAAGGTTCTGCTAGAAGTGAGTTAACTCACTGAGTCAGCCAAGTGGAGCCGAGTTGACCGAGCCGCGAAGCCTGTTGACCGAGCCGCTGACTGAGCCGCCAAGCGTTTGACCGAGCCGTCAAGCCGTTTGACCGAGCCGTCAAGCCGTTTGACCGAGCCGCCGAAAGAGTTGACCAAAAGGTTGACTTTGACCGTTGACCAAAAAAAAATCAAAATTTTCTCCGGAGTTCCTCCTAAGGTTTTTTGACGTTCTGAATCCATCTGTGCGATCAGAATTTACAAATTCTCACTATATTGAAAGTTATGTCAAGTGGAGGTATGTCATCGTTTCAAGTCCCGACACTCAACAACGACAACTATGATAATTGGAGTATCAAGATGAAAGCTCTTTTGGGTGCACATGATGTGTGGGAAGTCGTAGAGAAAGGCTTAAGTGAGCCAGACGATGAAGCTACTCTAACGCAAGTGCAAAAGGAATCTTTGAAGGATTTAAGGAAAAGAGACAAGAAAGCCCTCTTTCTTATCTATCAAGCCTTAAATGATGATGGGTTTGAGAAGATTTCAGATGCAACATCTTCCAGAGCGTGGAATAAGCTTCAAATTTCTTTCAAAGGAGCCGAGAAAGTAAAGAAGGTTCGTCTCCAAACACTAAGAGGTGAGTTTGAATCTCTACATATGAAAGCTTCCGAATCTATTTCTGATTATTTCTCGAGAGTCGCAGTTGTTTCTAATCAATTAAAAAGAAATGGTGAGATGTTGGGAGATGTTAGAATAATGGAAAAGATACTTCGTTCATTAGATTCCAAATTTGAACACATTGTTGTAACGATTGAGGAAACAAAAGATTTGGAAGAAATGACCATTGATGAACTCAATGGGTCATTACAAGCATATGAAGAAAAACATAAGAAGAAGCAAGGGATCACTGAGCAACTCTTCAAAATGCAATTCAAGGATAAACATGAAAACCAAGACTATGTCAGAAACCAACGTGGCCGAGGTAGAGGTAAAAGCCGTGGACGAGGTGGAAGCCATGGTCGTGGACGAGGTTGGAATTACAACAACAATTCCAACAACTTTGAGAGAGCAGAAAGCTCAACACAAAGTCGTGGAAGAGGTAATACGAACTCAAGGTATGGAAAATCTCAAGTTCAATGCTATAATTGTCAAAAATTTGGACATTATGCTTCAGAATGTAGAACTCCCAATAATAGAGTAGATGAGAAAATCAACTACATAGAAGAGAAGACCGATGAGAAAGAAACACTTTTTCTAGCACGAAAGGAGGGTGATAATAGTCAACCAAATGCCTGGTATCTTGACAGTGGTGCAAGCAACCATATGTGTGGAAGGAAAGACATGTTCGTGGAACTAGATGAGTCAATAAGTGGAAATGTCTCATTTGGAGATGATTCAAACGTAGCAGTGAAAGGAAGAGGTAACATTCTTATTCGCTTGAAAGATGGGAAACATCAATTTATTTCCAATGTTTACTATATCCCAAATATGAAAAGTAACATCTTGAGTTTAGGACAACTGTTAGAGAAAGGTTATGATATCCATATGAAGGATTATAATCTTTCTATAAAAGATGATAAGAATAACCTCATTGCTAACGTACCGATGTCAAAGAATAGAATGTTCTTGATCAACATACAAAATGACATTGCAAAGTGTCTGAAAGCATGCTATAAAGATGCATCGTGGCTATGGCATCTACGATTTGGACATCTCAATTTTGGAGGATTGGAGTTGTTGTCTAAGAAGGAGATGGTGAAGGGACTACCTTGCATTAACCATCCTGATCAACTTTGTGAAGGGTGCCTACTCGGGAAGCAATTCAGAAAAAGCTTTCCAAAGGAGTCAGACTCAAGAGCCAAGAAGCCACTCGAGCTAATCCATACTGATGTGTGCGGACCGATCAAGCCTAGCTCTCTCGGTAACAGTAACTATTTTCTTCTTTTTATTGATGATTTTTCAAGAAAAACTTGGGTATATTTCTTGAAACAGAAATCAGAAGTTTTTGAAGTATTCAAAAAGTTCAAAGCTATAGTGGAGAAAGAAAGCGGTAGAAAAATCAAAGCCATGAGATCAGACCGAGGTGGAGAATTTACATCCAAGGAGTTTCAAGAGTTCTGTGCAACAAATGGAATTCATAGATCTTTAACAGTGCCAAGATCCCCTCAACAGAATGGTGTAGCTGAAAGAAAGAACCGAACAATCCTCAACATGGCACGAAGCATGCTCAAAAGCAAGAAACTACCCAAAGAGTTTTGGGCAGAAGCAGTAGCATGTGCAATTTACTTGTCAAATCGATCTCCAACAAGAAGTGTATGGGGAAAGACACCGCAAGAGGCATGGAGTGGAAGAAAGCCTGGTATTTCCCACCTAAGAGTCTTTGGAAGTATAGCCCATGTTCATGTACCGGATGAGAGAAGAACGAAACTTGATGATAAAAGCGAGAGTTTTATCTTCATCGGTTATGATGCTAATTCAAAGGGCTATAAGTTGTACAACCCACACAATAAGAAGATTGTGATTAGTCGAGATGTGGTATTCGACGAAGAAAGAGAATGGGATTTTAATTCTCATGCAGATAACTTCAATTTCTTTCCTCAGTTTAAAGAAGATGAGCAGAAAATGAGAGAGCAACCAATAGAAATTCAACAAGAGCCAACGACTCCACCTACTTCACCAATGCCAACCATTCATGAAGACCCGTCACTTTCATCATCTTCGAGTGGAAGTGAAAGAGCTGTGACACGTACACGAAATCTCCAAGATCTTTATGAGGTAACAGAACGACAAGATAATCTTACCTTATTCTGTCTCTTTGCTGATTGTGAACCAGTGAGCTTTCAAGAAGCTGTACAAGAGAAGAAGTGGAGAGATGCGATGGACGAAGAAATCAATGCAATTGAGAAGAACGACACATGGGAACCTGTTTCACTTCCCAAAGGGCATAAGGCAATAGGTGTCAAATGGGTGTACAAGACAAAGAGGAATGCTAAAGGAGAGATTGAAAGGCACAAGGCAAGGCTAGTAGCAAAAGGATATAGTCAAAAGGCTGGAATTGACTATGATGAGGTATTTGCTCCTGTTGCTCGATTAGAAACTATAAGACTAATCATTTCTTTGGCAGCTCAAAATAAGTGGAAGATACATCAAATGGATGTAAAATCTGCTTTTCTAAATGGAGTCCTTGAAGAAGAAGTCTACATTAAGCAACCATCAGGCTATGAAGCAAAAGGTCACAAAGATAAGGTGTTGAAGTTGAAGAAAGCTCTTTATGGGTTAAAGCAAGCGCCAAGAGCATGGAATAACCGCATCGACAAGTACTTTCTGGAGAACAACTTCACCAAGTGTCCCTATGAATATTCACTCTACGTCAAGATTGAAGGTGGCGATATTCTAATCGTTTGCCTATACGTAGATGATCTCATCTTCACTGGAAGTAATCTGAAGCTATTTGAAGATTTTAAGAAGGTGATGACCCGAGAGTTCGAAATGACAGATATCGGGTTAATGGCATACTACCTTGGAATTGAAGTGAGGCAAAAGGAAGAAGGCATATTCATCTCTCAAGAAAGCTATGCAAGGGAGATACTAAAGAAGTTCAAAATGAACGATTCCAAGCCGATCAACACACCAGTGGAATGTGGAATCAAACTATCCAAGCATGAAGATGGTGAAAGTGTGGATCCAACATTTTTCAAAAGTTTAGTTGGAAGTCTGCGTTATCTCACATGCACAAGGCCTGACATCTTGTATGCCGTTGGATTGATTAGCCGTTATATGGAGAAACCGACAATCACCCATTTCAAAGCTGCAAAAAGAATCCTACGCTATCTGAAAGGTACAATTAATTTTAGCTTGTTCTATTCAGCTTCTAATGATTACAAGCTTGTTGGATATAGTGATAGCGATTTTGGTGGAGATATAGACGATCGAAAAAGCACTTCTTGATTTGTGTTTTTCATGGGAGATACTGCTTTTACATGGATGTCAAAAAAGCAACCGATTGTCACCTTGTCTAGTTGTGAAGCAGAATATGTAGCAGCTACCTCATGTGTTTGCCATGCAATTTGGCTGAGAAACTTGTTAAAGGAGCTAAGTATGACACAAGAAGATCCAACCAAAATTTGTGTCGATAACAAGTCAACCATTGCTTTAGCCAAAAATCCTGTTTTCCATGATCGAAGCAAACACATAGATACTCGATATCATTACATCAGGGAGTGCATCACAAGAAAGGATGTACAACTCGAGTATGTAAAATCACAAGATCAAATTGCCGACATCTTCACTAAACCGCTCAAGCAAGAAGACTTTGTCAGATTGAGAAATTTGCTCGGCATCATAAAACAAGTTTAAGGGGGAGTGTTGGTTTATAAACTTGTTTTCAAGCCCAAAGAAATCAAAAACAAAACTTTGAAATATTCTAGCCCATTTGAAGTCCAGCTCATGGAAGCTTCTATGGTGATGATCTGGATTGATAAGGATACAGCTCATGGTTGGTGGGAAGAAGAAAAATCAATGGGTTAGGTAAGAAGATAAGTGTATGGTTTAGATTGTTTTGGTAGGTTTAGATTGTATGGTTTAGATTTATTTGTTGTTTCTATAAATACCTTTCAGTAGCAATGTAATAATCAAGTTAAAAAGAAATCAGAAACAAAAATTTGAGAATTTCTGAGTGTTTCTGGAAAATTGTTCTTGAGTGTTCTTGAGTGTTCTTGAGTTTTGAGAGTTTTGATCCATAATATTCCAACAACCTGGACCTGAAACGAAAGGAGTGTCTACACCTCTTCCCAAAAGGCGAGCTATGCTCTCAGCTTTTTCACCTGGGTGTGCAGAGGATTTTATTGTCTGCACAATGCAGCATGGACTAAAAGAGCTCCTTCCCTTCTTTTGGACTATTTTTAAGACTGCTAGAGAATGGTTCAGTCAGTTTGACAGTGAACTATGAGTTTTCTGCAAGGTCAAAACCAGGTGAGGAGTACGGACTAGGCGTAATGGAAGGTATACCTCTACGGGTGGAGTGGCATTTGGATACCAGAACTTGTTTGGCATGAACTGGAATACTTTCATGGGTGATGACAACCCCTATTTTATCAACGGCGTCCTTTATCTCAGGGCTCAAATAACATTAGACAATGGCGTCCTTTATCAATGAGGTTCTATGCAGTTTTAATTCTTTTATTTTACATATGAGGCGGGGCAGCTTTGGTTTCTTCCTTTGCCCCAAAGAAGTGTTAAACGTAGAGTTGTAAAAAGTCATGTGTTAATAGTGATAACCCTTTTCCAGTTTCACTTGTGTTCTTGTGTAGGAGTGTTCAACATCGTGCTTTTCATGAGAAATATCATCCAGAACATGAGAAAAATCGTCTAGTTTTGAATAGTTAAAAAAGACAATGAAGTGATTGTAATTTGTAAAGACTCATTTTCTTTTTTACGTTAGTTTACCCTCCTTATCAGATATTTTGACTATTAACGAAAACCAAAACGAACGAACCCTTTGTTCGTTTCCTACGTGTGTAGACACTAAACACGATTGAGTAGATTGAAAAGCAGAAGGTACTCCACTACTCCATATATAAGACATAATGATCTTTTTATTTTAAATAGGTGTAATTTGATTATTTTAAATAAATTTTGATGATTTTAATAATTATTTTTGTTGGAAAAATGTAACAAATAGGTAATTAAAATATATCAATTTTAAAAAATGATAAGAAATTATTAAAATATTCAAAAATGAAACAGGTGATTAAAAATGTATAGATTTTAAAAAATATTAATAATTGTCTCTAATTTGTTAAAATTAATTGACCAAATTACCATGCTATCCAAATGCTTATTAGATGGGATTCCTAATAGACGGGTTCTCAGCCAAGATACGAAGCGGGTTAAACAGAGACCTCATTCTTCAAAATTTGCTTCTCCCTTTTAATCAAAAACCACAATCCCAACTAAGGATGATATTAGGTAAGATCGAGTCGGAATCGAATTGAGTCAAATTGACCCATAAAACAAATTGAACTTAACCATTTTAAGTTATTTTAGTACAATTTTGTTCTCGTATTACCCGCGGGATAATTACCCAAGCCGTTGACCCATTTTCAAAAAGATTTTATTTTTAAAGATGCAAAAATATTCCAACAATAAATAAAAAACAAATAAATATTCCAACAATAAATAAAAAACAAATAAAATTTGATTCGATCTAACCACTTTGTTATAACATGTGCATTTAACTATTTGAGATCCAAATTAATCTATCTCAAATAGACAAAAAAAAAAAAACAAGTATCTATAAAACACCGACCCATTTAGTCAAACTGTCATCCTTAAGTCCAAGAACTTATTCAAACTCTTTCTCGTGAAAATGTCGACGACATCATTTACATTGTGGTAATAATATTTCTATTTTGTACATCTCAACATCTAAACATAACATCTATATTTTTTTAACTAAATTATCTTAAAATTATCGATAATATCATTATCATTAAATTATTATTTAAATATCTTTTTTTACTAAAATATTTTAAATATTATAAATATTTTCGTTAAATTGTCATTAAAATATTGACAAAATATCAATAAAATTTCTTTCATATCATCAAAATTATCTTTTAATAATTAATACAATTAAATAATATTTTTAATTATTTCAAACCTTTTATCAACTTATTAATTAATATAAATATTATAAATATTTAAAAAATATATTAAATAAAAAATTAATTTAAAATATAAATAATTAATTATTTTAATGTTTTTATAGTTTTATAAAAAAATATTCATATTTTTTATAATTTTTAATGATTTTTAAACGACGATAATATATTTTTATAAAATTTATATCTCGGTAATCACAACCAAAACAAATTCCCCAGATATTGGGATGATCTTATAGGAATGGCCGAAGGAAGTGGTGTCCCAGTTCTTGACGTAATGGTCTACTAATCCATAATAAAGCCTAAACATTACTGTTTCTAGGTTTGTAATCCAGCAGTGTAAAATGACGCTTCTGTTGTTAAACTGCAGATTATTCTAATTAACTTCAGGAAATAGATTCTTCCATTTATTCAAAAGGCAGTGTCAAGTACTACCATTATGAAGACCTCGAGCGACTGCTCTGACCTTCTTCTTGTTAGCAATTCCATAACCATTGCAGCACACAATGCATACGCCAATGTTGCTCTAGTTGGGCACACGTAATCTTTTCTAATATCATAAATCACTTAACCTGAAAACCATCTTAAGTTGAGATCATGAAAACACTTATCCCAACTTAAAAGGTTATCAATAAAAGCACAAATATTATCAAAGTCTAGCTACTAACTATTTTAATTGTAACACTTACATCAACTATGTATCTTTATAAAAAGTTTATTCTATTAGTTTTGAAATATGATACTACGAGAACAAATGATCTCTTTTTATGTTTTTCTTCTATTTTTTAAAAAACTACTTAAAAAAAATGTTTCAACCATTATTCATATTAATAGTCTAACATTATCTTAATTACTCCTGAGGTTTTTTATTTCTTCAATTATGCCCCTGAGGTTTATAAAATGTCAAAAATATCTTTATGTTCTAATGATATTAATTTTACATTCATTACTATTTAGATTATTATTCCTAGGTTTTGTACCAATTTCCGAGGATTGATACAATTTTTAATCGGGGATCAATATTGACCTAGTTAATGATTTTTGTATATTTATTGAAGGTAATAATTTGTCTAAAAAACTTATTATTTTGCTGTATAATTCTAATTTTCTTCTATATTCATTACAATTGCATAGTATATTATGTTTTTCATTATGTTGGTTGCTTAATTCTAATCCTGAATCTATTAATTGTCTTTTAAAATTAAAAATTATTCTTTTATTTGTTAAATCTAATAATTCTAACTTATGTACTAATGATTCTATGTTCATAGAGTATTATCTTGATAAATCATATGTGTTGAATGTATATTATTTTATCTTATTCTTAATATACAATCAAGTTTTTCTTGTGTACATACAGTGTATTTATAATTTTCAAAGAAGTAATATCCAAATATTAAGTTGTTGAATTCTTCTTCCTATTCTCACATATTTTTGACTAAAATAGTCTTTTAATGTCCTTGAAACAAAATAGTCTATGTTGCTTGTAATAGCTTTAATATAATCTGTATAGATATCTAATAAGGTGTTAACTCTTTTAAAAATTTCAAGACAAGTTTCATAGTCCTCATTTTTAAAATATTCATTTAAATGATAGAGATAACTTTTATCAAATGTTTCTAATAGAATTAGACTTTTATCTTTAATTTCCATTGGATTTATTAGTTGTTTCTTTTTAAAAATAAATTTCACTTTCTTATTTTAACAATATTATGTTTTGTTGTAAGTAAATACTTAAACATTCAAGATTCTTAACTAGGTTAAATTTATAATGAATTTGATAGGTCCACCACGGTCTTCCCTTCTGTTCGTCTTCTTTTGTTACACCTGTTATGTCTCAATTTTGCTCACACTTCAACACCCTCCTAACAATGGTGAGCCTTTTGCATCCGTACATAAATGGTGTCCAATAGTTGACTTACTAGAAAAGAGTAACTGAATTCCATTTTATTCATAGTATAATAATTATTACAACTTAAGGCCAACTAAGAACCTTGAAAGGAGTGCTTAGCCACTCATAGTTACTAGGTATAACATTATTGGGTTTGAGATTTCTAGATAGAGAGGTTTTATATGCTACAATGTTTTAGATTAGAGAGCTCTGGATTTCTATGTATTCGAGTGTGTTTTTGAAATGATAATAAGGGTTCCTTTTATAGAACAAGGAATCTCTGTTTACAAGACTAAAATTATTATTTTACCCTTGTTTTAATAATTCATCTACTTTTCTTCTTTAAATGATAGCCACATCTTTTTTCCTTGGCATATGATGTCGATTAAGATGTGGGGTCTACATCTTTATTTCTTTTGTAGTCTTTTGTCTACAGCTTATTTTCTTATTTTTCTGTCATTTTCTATTGATAGTTCCTTTGATGACGTTGATGATGACACATCTTCATCTTCTCGGTCTTTGATGCAGAGAATGCATCTGTGGTATTTAGTGGCTTTTCTGGCATAGAAGCAGCACACCTTCCTTATTTCTTGACCAATTTCTAAGTTGTTGCAATTAAAATTGGTTTCATATTTGGTGATTTTTTCACCATTTTATTATGACAGAGTCATGCTACTGTGAGAAATGATAATGACTTTACTAGTTGAATAATTTACTTTAATCTTAGTAGAATTGTTAATCTTCCTGAGTTCATAGTAAATTTGGCTTAACATTTGTCCTCTTAATACGCAGAGTTCTTCTGTGTTGAATTCCTTTTTTGGAAGTACCCTTTGTTTGAGAACCTCTATGTTTGTGTTAGAAATTCCTATTTTGATGAAGTAATAAGCACTAATACTTCCTTCCTCATTCCAGTTCATTAATAAACTGAAAAATCTAAGATAAACAGGTTGATCACCTTCTTTAATTTTTCTTCTGAAATTCTTAATTGCTCTTTTAAAATTTTTTATGAAATAATTTAATTTATTTAAATTAATTCATGGATATATATTTTCTATTAATCCTGCATGAAATGCTTTATACACAAATATTGGATCAACTCCTCTAATATATTAAATTTACTTCCTACAGGAAATTCCTTATCTGTAGTATAGAATTTCATATCTTCAATATGTTCTTGGGTAGATTTTATGGCCAAATTATAAAGACTCAATCATTGTAGTTTGTTAAGGTTTCTATAGTGATCATTTTCTTCTTCAATGATTGGAGTAGTTCTAGGAGATGTCTCTCTCAATAGTACTGAATGTTTTACTATTTTTGATGTCTCTGGTAAAGATGTTTATATAAATAGTACTAGAGGCCTTGTTATCTTTCCAAGATTTATCAATCTGCTTAGAACTATTGGTTGTTGTTGTAGTGTTGTAGAATAATTTCTTACTATCTCCTCTGAAGTTATTAGTTTCTATGTTTTATAGTTGGCATAACTACCTTCAGTTTCTATTCTGTTGGTGAAAGTTCTATGAGTTACTCCACTAATTCCTAGAATAGATTTTCTAGCTTCTGCCCAGTTGTTGTAAATTCTTAGTTTTGGGCCATTATAGACCACATAAACTTTTTTCTATTCTTTTTTTTCTACCTCATCTGCCCAATTGAGCTTTGTGGTTTTCAGAAGTTTTTTTGTGAACTGTTAGGTTCTTCTTTTTTTAATAGAGATTCCTTGTTTGAAGTTCTGGTCTCTAGAGATTGTTTTGAACAATTAAGTTCTTCTTATTTCTTTCCTGTCTCCATAAGAGATTTCTCGAGATATAGCAACTCGAGTTGTTCTTGTAGGATTTTTATCTCCTTTTCTTTTATCTTGTTTTGATATCAAGATGTTCCATTCCTAAAAGCATAAAAATAGTTAGAGGTGCTAATTCTATGGTAAGAGTACCAACTAAGCTATTTTTATGTCTTGGAAGATGTTCAACATCAAAATTATAATGGTTGAACCATTGTTACCATCTAACTAGTCTTTCTTGTTTGTAATCACCTGCAATATTAGTTCTTAAGAAATAACCAAAATTCTTGTTATATGTTCTAACAATGAATTTGGAACTTATGACATATATTGTAAATTTCTTAATAGCCTTTTTAATAGCTAAATATTCTTTTTCATTACTATGATAATTTAATTCTAAACCTTGGAAAGATTTTAATGTATATCTACAAAGATATTCATCTTTGTCATCTATTCTTACTTTAAAAACTACTCCCCAATATTCTTGTGAAGTATCTGTTTCAATTATCATCTTATCATCTGGTCCTAGATGGTATAAAGTTGGTAGATTTTTTACCTTGACTTTTACTCTATCCATATATAGAGTATCTTCTTCTTTTCTTTTCCAAATATGATCTTTTTTCAATTTTACTTATAATGATTTTCTCATTTCTGCAAGTTTCTTGATATAAGCTTCTGCATATGTTAAACATCCTAAAAATCTTTGTAATTAGTTTTTATCTTTTAATTCACTAGGAAAACCTTGAATATTATTTAGTATATGAGGTTGTAGGTTATGTTTTTCATCTTCAATTTCCAACCCTAAGTATTTGATTTCTTGTTGAGCAAGTACTGCTTTCTTTTCATAGAGTACAATGTATTCTTTTCTACATTTTTGTAATATGTTGATAATATCTAAATAATTTTTATTTAATTAATTACTAGAAACCAAAATATCATCTATGTAAACACAATAAATATCTTGTAATTTCTTAAAAATGTTATCTGTATATTTTTGAAAAATACTTGGAGCTTTTTTTAACCCAAATGTTATAACTATCCATTGGAATTGTCCTTGTGAACAACTAAATGGTGTTAATTTTTGGGATTCTTCATCCAATCTTATTTGCCAAAATTCACTTTTGCAATCAAAACTCGAGAAGTATTTTTTTTCCTTTTATTAATGATAGTAGTTCTTCCTTTTTTGGAATGAAGTATCCATCGTTAATGGTTTCTTTATTCAGTGCTTTAAAATTTATTATCATTCTCTTTTTTCCTCTTCGTTTCTCAACTTCTTTTTCAACGAAGAATGCTGGACTAGAGTGAGGTGAATTACTTGATATTATGATTTTTAATTCCAAAAGTTCTTCGATTTGTTTCCAAATTCAATCTTGTCTTATGGAGTATAAATCATTGGTTTTACTCTTATGATCTTGTTAGGATCTCTTAATTTTATATTGACTATTGTTTTAGATTTATTTATTTTTGGATCCAAAGGATTTTCTGAACTAACTGTTTTTAATAGTCTTCTAATGCCTATTAGGGCTTTGTCTTCCTATATCTCATTGAGAAAAGAGTTTTTTTTTCTATATCTAATGAAATATTTTCTAAATAAGGTTTTTATTGGTCTTCTATCTCACCACGTTTTCGCTTTTTATGTTGTTACATAAAAGTTGGGTTTGAGACAGTTAAAGCTTTTCTTACTTTAGAAACATATATGGTATCTCCTTCTAAGGTTATGAGACTTATTTTGTCAGAATGTTGTGTGAAGGGTTAATAAAAATTTAAGAAATTATTTCCTATTAACAAATTTATTCCTGTTTCTTGTTGATATATGGTACGAATATGAAAGTTTTCTCCTCCTATCATTATATCAGTATCTTTTAATACCTGATTGAGTTTTATTGTAGTATTATTAGCAATTCTTACAATTAAATATTTTAGTGCTTATTTCCAGTTGTCTTCTAGAAATACATATCTACTTGCTACACACATACTAGCTCTTGTATCTATATATGCATGTAAATGATAAGTATTATAACCTTTAAATTTTAGTCATACTTTAATGTAAGTACTATTTGGATTTGTAATACTATATAAATTATTCATCTTTTGATGAAGAATATTCATGATTTGAGTGTTCATATTCTGAGTCGGTTATTTCTTCCTTAGTTTATTCCAATAAATAGATATTGTAAGTATCATCTATATCAGATTCTTCGATCGGTTCTAATTCCATTTTGAAAGCTTCTTCTAAGATTTTTGCTTTTTGTGAAAATTCCTTTTTAAATTCTATTTTATGTTGAAGTCTGCTTGGACATTCATTAATATAATGTCCTTCCTCATTACAGATCCAACATCTGCATTTTTTCTTTCCTCAAGGACAATAATTCCTTTTTTCAAAAGGTTTATAAATCTTTCTTCTAAAATATCTTTTCTTGTAGTTTTCTCTATTGAATCTCTTTTTATATTTTTGGAAATTTTATTTTCTGAATTTATATTTTTTAAATCTTTTATATTTTTGTTTATAAGATTTTATGTTACATTCATATTTCCTTGGTATTCTAAAATTTCTTGTATCATAACAAATTTTATCATTTCCTCTTATTTGTTTATATTTTTTTCTTTCTTGGCATTTTATAATGATCCAATCTTTAAGACTTATTGTTCTTCCTCCTAGAGTATTTGGTATAATTTCTCTATTCTTTTGTTCCCAATTTTCTGTTAAAGTTTTATATAATGTTCCAAGTAATTTTTGAAAAAACATTTCTTTATAGATTGTTTGTATAGAGGGTGGTAATTTATGGTAATACATTTCATATTCACAAATAAAAGAATCTATATAACACATGTTATAAATTTTCATATTTGTTAGATTTCATTTAGCTTCATTGATTTCAATTTCACTGGATTCAGTGATAGTCTTTCCTTTATCTTTTCCAATAAATTCTTTGTATATTTCATTTATTACAGTATTCTCTTCCCGTGGAAGAATTTCCTTGCATTAATAAATGTTGTTGATCTGTTAAGTTTGAAAACCAAACTTTTACATTTCATGTCATTTTATGTGCTATAAGCACTCTACAAGTTGAAGGATTTGTTTGGGTAGTTGGAGAAGTTTGTATGAGTACACTCATCCCACTAGATCATTCATTTAAGGTTTTTTCCTATTTCTTATACAATCTAAATCTAGAAGTTTAGATTTATAATTATCATGGAGTTTGATCTCTGGTGGAATACTACCTCTAATTCCCCAATGCAACCCTTCCGCCATTTTAGGTGGTTGTCTTCTTCTATATGTAGTATCAGGTTGTTCTGATCTTTGCCTATTTCTTTCCCCCCTATGTGGGTTAGATGTTCCTTCTTGGTAAGGGATTGATAATGAAATTGGTTTCGTATGACTTTTTGAGGTCATGTTTTTTGGTTCAAAATCAGTTTCATTGATTATTGTCATATCATCTTCTTCTTTGTTAGTACAAAGTTTTCCACTATAATGTTCTTCTATTTCTTCATTGGTTAATGTCAATAATCTGACCAATGTTTCTATATCTTTATTTTTAGGATCCATGAATTTTCTTTCTAATTCTTTTCTATATTTCATTAAATTGTAATTATCTCTTTATTCTTAGATTGTTTCTCATTTTTCCTTTTCTCATTTTTAGGAATCAAAGAATCTGATTTCCTTGGTGGTTCTTTTAATCCTTCTAAAGGATCATATTTATAACCTATTATTTCATTATCCTTATGTATGTTGTATATATCTTTTCGTAGTTCTGAAAATTCCTTGTATATATCTTGTTGTAATTTATTATAACCGCATTCCTTTATTTCTTTTAGTAATTCTATTTATATATCTATTATTTCCTGTAAATATCTTGTGCTTGATTCTTGGACTAAATCTATTTCCTCTGTTAATATTTGTACAGTTTCAAATAATGTTACTTGATTTTTTGCTACACCTACGAGGCTTCCATTTATTTCTAAATGCATATTTTTTATTTTATCTCTAAACATTATTTTTTCCTAATATACAATCATGAACTAATATTTTCATTATTTTAACTTCATTTTCTAGTTTTTTAACTTCTTCTTGATTAGAAGTTTCTCCTTCATGATCTATAAAAGTAAATCTTGGTATACTATTAGTTTTAACAACGTTACTATTTCTTCCTGTTATTAAGGATTTTTTTATATCTAATTTTCATTCTTCTGGTATTTCAAAGTCTGTTAGTATTTCTGGTTTTATTATTTGTCCAAATTCCTTAAAAAAATTATCTATTTCTATGAATTCATTTTGTCCATATATTGAACTATTATGACTATTTGTTAAAGAATATGTCACTAGATAATGTATTGAAAATGGATGATTTCATTCTTTTATTAAATCTCCTCTTTCAAATTCATAAACTAGACTTAATACTTTATTTAGATTTTTATCATGTATATTTATAGCAAATCTAAGATATGTTGTAAATTTTAGTTTTTGGTATCCTAAATTACCATGGATCATTCCTAATAAAGCATCCTGTTTATTTATTATTCTGTTATCTAATAATGCTATTTTTATTGGTGTATTTATTCCTTCTCTAAAATGAGTTTTTATTAATATTTGAATTCCTACTAAATGGATGTATCCAATCTTTTCTTTATCTTTATGGGAAATTTTTGATAATTTGTTTAATATAGTTTCTTTATCAATTAATGGTATATTATATCTCCCTTTTACATCTATAATTTTAATACTCATTTCTTTATTACTTATGCCATAATAGATTATATTTTTTCTAGAGAATAATTTTCTTAATAAAAATGATGGGTCTTTAAATCCATCTCTTTCTTTAAGATTTAATTTTGCTTTTTGAATTTTTTCAAATTTCTTTTTACTTATTATCATTTTTTGTGAAAAAAATTCCGAAATATCTTCTGTTTTTATGTCTATTATTTTTTAATTTATTTTTTCTTCCTCTATTTTGAAACTCTTTTTTTTAAAAAACTTTAGGGATATTTTTGATAACTGTTAAATTTAACTTTTGTTATGTTTTCAAGGATATTTCTGAATTTTTTTGAAACCTTGGGGATATTTCTGAAGATTTTTTAAACCTTGGGTTATTTTTGATTTTTTTTCATTAATAGTTAATATTTGCTTTATCAAATAGAGTTGAAAAAAAATAGCTATTAGACCTCATTGCTAAGTTATCTAAGTTATAAAAGCTAGTGGAACTCTAAATAACATTTATGATATTTATGATAATTTATTTGCAGCTATATGATCAAGGGAAACCTCTCGGATGAGCTATCATTTATAGCTTACACCTATGCAGGAGAGCTTCCAAGTTGTGCATTCGGATACAACAGTTATGGACTGGTAAGACAGATGCCAGAAATGAACTTCTTTGTGTCAACCTAAAATCTTTGTATTGTGACCAACGGGCATTTACACTTGATTCAGAACCCCCATCCGAAAATGAAATTGTTGCCGGAGGCAACGGCGAAACTTCATTTCATGTGACCTCCTTGAAGTAACAAGCATTGACAATGCATCACAGGTAAGAATAAGATACTAAGCTTTTAACGATGTTTTTATGTTAGGCCATGAGTATGGATTTAATAGCATGGATTGCAACTTCAGAAAATTCATTCTGCACTAGTTTCAGTTGGGCATAGTGACAATGAAGAATTTTCAATGTTGAAACAACTTCTAAAAATCAGACAACACCATATTTTCCTAAAAATTATCAAGAAACACCTGATATTGGATAAGATTTTATTTTTTACCAAAATCTCTCGAAGGTAAGACTTACCACAATAGACCTAATTTTGGATAAGATTTTATTTTTTTTACCAAAAATCATTCGGAAAAGCTTACCACAATAAAAATAAGTCTTACTTCGGATCGATTTTGATAAAAAATAGAATTCATGGTAAGACATTAACCTAATTTGTGTAGCATGGAAAGACTTACCAATGACATCCAATGTCCTGGTAAGGTTTACCACAACACAACAATGCCTTGGCACAACAGTAGTAACTCCTAACTTGTAGGCGATTTTATAAAAAATAGAATCTAATCTAAATGTCCTATTAGATCGGTAAATCACTCCATATTTTCAAGTAAATATATACTGCCATCTTCACACCGTTCATCAAGTGAGGAAAAATTCCATATTTGTCTAGAAATTTAGTTACGGAAAGATTGCTTTTCAAAAAATAAAACTTTAGAAGCTATGATTTTCTAAGGTGGAAGACGAGAACTCAAAAACAAGGCAAACAAAGCAGATGTATTACCAAATATATCAAAAAAGGATTTCACGTCACTTGTTGGAGATACAGAGCACCCACAATACCCCATATACATAACAGGTAGGCAATTTAGAGAAAAAATTAACCCACTTTCACGTTCAACCCTCTTGATTACTCCCCTGTTTGTGCTTACAGGTCCAATACTTTTCCCACTATACACGGAAGTAATAGATCTAGATGAACATACATTATCAATCATTGAAGGGAATCCAAAGAATGGGGGGGCTACTTAACATTTTCTCTGTCTTCAAAGGGTTTCAAATTGCAAAAATGAAAATTGTGGTAGCTTGTGCCCTATGGCTCTACTAGAAGGACTGGTTTCTGGGACTCCTATGCAGGTTCATACAGGCCTATGATGTGCCCATCAACGCCGCGCACGGAAGCAACCTGATCAAAAGAAGACACTTTAACATCTTTGAGCCCATTACACTCACACAAAAAAAATTAGTCTAATGATATTTATGGAGTTGAGTTGTCACCTACCCTTCCATGAATATCATATTTGATGGAACCATCGAGTTCAGCTCCTAATGACATCAATCTTGTGACTGTACTGTTAAGGTCTGTAACTGTGAAAGACAACATGGAGGAATATTCCTTTTGCACCGGATAATCACTGCAAAGAACATATTACAGTCTTCTGTATTTCCAGAAAAATCATAGTATACAGTAACAATACACCGGTTCATATAATTTTTTCTAACACCAAAATTAACAAATATCTGAAAACTTGTATCACGTACTGATCAGCAGAAAAGTAAAGAGACATTTCTGGGGTGTTTTAAAAACACATGGAGCCATATTGCATTCTTAAAACGGAAGGAGTCATAGCTGTACTATAGACGACATTCAAATGTGGCCATCACCCATTATTGAGAAAGTGATCCACTTCATGAGTACAAGAACGCAAGTAGCAAATACGGTAATTACCATATAACAAGAATATGAGACCAAAATAAGAGAAATACAGAGAACATCAATTGTGTAATACTTACAGTTGATAGACTAGAATTAGCAACCAATGTTCCTAAAAACTCAAACTATTAGGAGGTAAACTAACTATCATTTTTTATCTTATATTTGGGTCACACTCCTCTCACTTGATGAATTTTTTCATCAATGAGATAACTTGATCGAAAAAATGTTTTTGTGTGATGAGTTAGATCAAATTCTCAAACCTAGACTTCTTACAATTTTTTTATAAATTTATTATATATTTACTTATAAAAATACATCATTATGATAAAAAATACATTTTTTTTATTATTTAAGAACCATCAAAATAGACTATCTAGTTATATTTATAATTTATATACTACATTTAATATATATTAAACATAATTTTTTATTTTTTATTTTTCAATATAAATTTTATTAGTTTGAAATATAAAATATATAATTAAATATATATTATTAATTAGAAATACCCATCCCACAAATTCTCCAAAACTCTTGCAAAGAATCACCACCCTGCCCCGCAAACATTTAGTTGCATGTCAAACCTGCCCTGCCCCGCCCAGCCCGGCCCATTGACAACACAATGTTTGCGTAAGTAAATTCGATCTTGTAAGCAAGCAAACATCAAACAGATAGAGTGCATAGGAGACAAGAAATAGGGAGAGGGCAATTCGTACTTGGGGGATTGCATGAGAGCAAGCTTGAAAGGACCAGATTGAAGCTCGGCCCAACGAAGGGTGCAGACATTGACAGTGAAGTCCAAGCCTTCCGAGTAGAACCGAGCCGCTCTTGGCACGTCCTTATGAAGCTGAAGTATCCATCTAAACGCCGCCGCCGCCATTCCTCTTACCCTCAACCTATTTTTTATGCTTTATAGTCTTATCGGACAAAAGAACGAGAATCCGAATATTGTAATATGCCACTCGTTCGCAGAATTTGAGATTTACCCAGGATTAGTCAATTAGTAGTTGAAATATGCAAAACTTATTGGAATTAAAATAACTCATATTTCAAATAAAAAATAATAATTAAAAAAAAACATAACTCATATTACACGCAAACCAACACAATATTTTTAATTTTTAATTTTTATTAATATAAGTTAATTTTTATTTTTTAAAAACTTTACAAAAATTAAACCAACTAATATATCGAATTTTAGAATTATTACAAAAATATTATCAATTTTTTTTATTTTATTAAATTTTAAAATCTTACAAAAATATTGTAGAAATTTTTTTATTACTTTTATAAAATTAAACTTTATAAATAACAAAAATATTATTAATGTACGTTTAACTTACCATTAACTTTTATTAATAGATTAATTTTGATAATATTTGTAAGTATAAAAGTAATAAAAAATCCAATTATATTTTTATATCATATTTTCATAATATTTCAATGTTTAATGATATAAAAATAAAAAAAATTGATATTTTTATAAGTACCTAAAATTTAATGGTAAACAAATTTATTTATTTATTATATTCAATCTTTTATTTTATATAATTATATTTTTTTGACTTATGATTTGTTTACTTGTTCCCCTTCATAAAATTTTTTATTATTTTGTCTTCTATTTTTCTTTTATTATTTATTCTTATGTTTATAATTTCATCTAAAAAACAATCTCTTTCGTTCAATTATTTTTGCTAATATTTTAAAATTATTTAATTTGATAATAGTGTTTAAAAATTTAAACAAATTTCATACAAGATCTTTTAAGATTAGATATTCTCTTCTTCTTCTTTTTTATCAAATTTGATACACTAAGTTTATATTATTTATTCATTATAACTAAAACACCGTTTTATATAATTAAGGGATTAATATTTCATATGAATAATAATATGAATGGCTTTAATATTAAAATTAACAAAATTTATCTAGTAAGATATTACTATTTTTTATAATTTATTTACCTTATTTTTTAAATATTTTTTATATATACAAATAATTAATTATAATAGAATTTATAAATTTTTTTATTCTTTATGATATTATAAATTATATATTTATTTTTTTTATATTCATATTTGTATTTTATATAATTATATTTTTTTTTAATTTCACTTTTTTCCTCTTTAATACGAATCTTTATCATTTTTTTCTACTATGTTCTCTTTCGTTATTTATTGTTATGTTTACCGATTATTTTCACTAATATTTTCAAGTTTTTTTTACTTTTAACTTGTTAGTGTGATATAAATAAACTTGTTTATTTTTTATGTTACCAGAACTAGTGAATTTTATTTGACAAGGTATAACTATTATTTATTATTTATTTATCTTGCTTTTAAATATTTTGTATATTTTATAATTGATATGGATAATTAATCATTAATAAAATTATATTATAATTTTAAAACTTTAAATTTTAATTACTTAAATTAAATATTGTATAAGTGATTGAAATCTAAAATATTCAATTTTAAAGAATATAATCAAATTAATATTAAAAATTAATTAAAATAAAATATTAATAAATAATATATATCATAAAAGGTAGTACAAATATTAGTAGGTTTTAAAAATTAATAGGTTTTCTTTCTTTTCTAGGTACTTTTGTTGATGAAATTAACTTCAAACATATATTTTTCAATTTAATGTTTTCGATAAGTTATCGATTTATATTAACATATTGTATTTAGTTTTTGAGATTAATGTTATATTTAATAAAAAAATTATTAAAATAAAATTATTTATTGATTAAAAATACTATTTATATTATGTAAAATAATATATACTAAAGCTTAATCTACTAAGATAATTGAACTTTTTTCGATACTATATTTAAAGTAATTAAAATAGCGGTAAAAAATTACTTTTTTGAGTAATACAAAATAATAAATAAATTCAAATGAAAATTTTATTTTAAAATAATTTTTTTATTATTATCAAACAATATTTAATATAATTTAAAATAATTATTACCCACACGATCAACTACTATCAAACATTTTCAAACATGTATCTTTAAATCAATAAAATTGAATCATTGGACTATCTTCGATCTCTTTTAACACTTTTCAAGTCTTTTTCATTAGCTCTTTATATGTTTCTCTTAATATAGTTATTCATGTAAATGAAACAATGATATTTCATGACATTTGATATTGATACTTCTTTAATATCTTCAATATTTAAATATTTGTTAATCATCTCTAAATTATTTATATAAAATAGATGAAAATGTCAACAATGTCATAATAATGTCGTTATTTTACATATCTTAATATCAAAATATGATATTTATATTTTTTTGATTAAATTATCATGAATATCGAAAAATTATCGCTTCAATATCATTATCGTTTAAATGAAATTTCTTTTTATACTATCAAGATTTATCTATTTATAATAATTAATACAATTAAATAGTATACTTAGTTATTTCAAATATTTTAACTAATTATTTCACAATATTTTACAAAAAATAATATATATTTTATTATACAATATTTTAATTGATCAATCAATTTATTGATTAATATAAATATTTTAAGTATTTAAAAATACATATATTAAATAAATTATGTTTTATAAAAAATTTCATATTTTTAATAGAATTTTTATAATTTTTGTGATTTTTTTCATAATTTTTATCAAAAAAAAGATAATATTTTTGATATTTTGTAAAAATGATATCTCTATATCCCAACATATATCTACATGTCAAACTTTGATGATAGCTATAACTGATTCTAAAAATCAAATATATCAAACTCAAAACAAATATACATAAATAAATTATAATTTTATCAAATATTACCCTAAATTAAGAACTAGGTGAGGAAGATAACAACTTAAATAAAAAAAAATCTACAGATAGAGTCGTAGAGAGCTCCAATAAATGAAAGCTATATCCTCGATAGAAAATATTGAAAAAAAAAATGTAAAAAGAAAAGATGGAGAGAAAAAAATGAGGTAATTAGAGCTTGAGTTTACCTTGTTTACCTAGTTAACAGGTTATAGGATGAATTTGCATTTGGTACAAATAAAAAAATCATATTTCTTATAATATTTTTGAGAATTTTTATTAGACAAAGCTGAATCATTATTAAAAATATCCATAGTCAAATGTTCTCTTTTAATTATTGATAAAGAAATAAATTCCTAGCTAGCCAAAGAAGAAATTGAAAATTGATATTAAGATAAGTTTGGGTTTATTTGGTTTATAGTTCAAAATAAATTTCTAAAAACAATGATATGATTTAAAAATTATTTTAATTTTGAGTTGTATTTGAATTTTTTAAAATTAATTTTGGGTTTGTTATTAAACTCAAAAATTATTTTTAAGATATTAGTTACTTTATATTTGAATAAACTTTTAAAATTTATGAAAAACAACATTTCAACAAGAAGTGTGTTTTTAGGATATTATTCAAGAACACCTTTTACTTATGATATTTATGAAAATGAATGAGGTGCGGGCAACAGGTTGGAATAACAAGAGCCTATGACTTAACAAGTTCTTTCCAATGTGTTTTTTTGTTTGTTTTAAAAAGAAGAAAGTATTTTTAAATACTATACCAAATAAAACCTAATTGGGTACAAAAACAAATTGGTAGCATCATATAATATTATTCACAATTCACATGAAAATTGTAAATTATTATTTTTAGTTACATCTTAAATACCCATACATGCTAATAGTTGGATATTTATTAAAATCATTTTTATTGATATACTTTACAAGATAAATAAGATAGATGCACTATATTAATTACAATGTTATTTTTTTTTTCTTTTCTAAAATTACTATGTTATTATTATATATGAATTAAGGAATCGTAAAAAAAATCCACCATGATATTTTGCTGCCAATATATAGGGGATTCCTTCAATTTTCGAAATTTTTGTGTGCTAAAAATCCAACTTTAATTGATAAAAAAAAATCCGACTTTAATTTCCATTGAAAATGATATAAATTTATTAGAAATTACTATCAAATGGACAAATTAGGAAACAAAATGTAAACCGTCAACTTACTTTTTTTTAAACAATAAAAATATTACATTAAAAGTTTTATATAAAAAAATAACATTTTTATGTCTAATTTATGCATTTTTACTATTAATTTTTTTTAACATATCATTTCAAATTAAATACTATTCAAATAAAATTAAGTCATTTAGACCTGTTCAATCGTTAAATACCATGAAATTTTAAACTTCTTTAATATTTTTTCATTATTAGTTTGTTGTTATAAGTTTTAAAAATATCATTTTCAATAATAAAAATACATGTTCATGACTTAGAATTGATAAGAATTACAGTAAATTATTTTCAAATAAAGTTTAATTTTTTCATATCATATTACAACGTAAACATATAGCTTTAATTTATCACATTATAATTTATAACAAAAATTATATAAAATAAATAAAAAGATAAAAAATAATAAATTAATATAATATTAAAATTATATATATATTTATTAAATTAATGAATTAAAAATTAATATAAATAAATGAAAACTTTAATTAAACACGTACATAAATTTTATAAGGGTAAAAACTAAAACTAAAATAATTAGATTAAAATCCTAAAAGTATAATGATTTTAAATTTGATACAATATTTTAAAAATACATCTTAATGAATAATATAAGACAGAAAAATTAAAAAAAGTAGACCAAAATGAAAGAGAAAAAGTAAATCGAATAAATTACAAATATACTAAAATATAATACCAAATAATGTAATATTAGATAAAATTAAGCTAAAATTTAAAGTGAAATAAATTTTAAAAAAAATTGTCAATTTGATTTACAAAACATTAAATGTGAAATTTCTGATCAAGTTATTTTTTCTTATTTTTAATTTTTATAATATTTGACATTAATGTTCTATTGTATGAATTGAACAAAAATTAAATATTTAAATTTTTAGATTTGTGATTTACTTAATAATCTAACAATTACACTTATTTTTCCTGGTTTCAAGTTATAGATTCAAATTATATTCAAATTATTTATTTTAAAAAAAAATATTCAAATTATAATATATCATGAATTAAGACTAGAGAAATATTTTTATGTAATATATATGAATATAATTCTACATAGGTGGCTAATGTTTGTGAAACACATATACAAAGTGCTTATTTTACCGTTTTATTCATATTTATTATCATTTTTGTTTATATATTTTTAAATATTAATAATATATATAATTACATATAAAAAATAAAAAATAACATTAGATACAATACGTATTACTATACAATATATTTATTAAAGGGCTGTATATATATATATATATAATTAATTGTTTGTAGTCGGATTAGAGCTCTGTGTAGCCTCCAAGAAGTTTCACTACCCCTGAACGTAATATTCCATCAAATTTTAATATATTATTTAAGTAAGATAAGAGATGTATGAATTCTTAATATTAATAAGTTATATCATTAATGAAATATATCTCATCATAATTGAAAAATAGCTATTAGACTCGATACTAATCGGGTTATTCTCGTATTTTTTTGAAACTTAAATTTTGGGATAGGATGAAAATATTTATTTTATTCAATTTTTAATAGTTAAATTATACAAATATTCTTTAAATTTTTCTACTTTATATTCTTTGTTTATTTTATTTTTTATAATTTGGTTCTTTTAATTTTAATCTTAATACTTGGTCTCATTATTTTTATTTTATTTTATAATTTAGTTGGTTTATTTTTTTATTTTTTAAAACTTTAATCCCAAAATTGAGACACAAGCTAGTATAAAGGACACAGCAACTGAAGTTCCACGAAAATTTTGCTCTTTCAAATTTTCAAAAGGCCGATAAATTTTAGTTGTTTTCACATTATATATATTATTGTCAAGTTTCGTGGATTTATAGTCATTTTTACATTGGTGGTATTAGATTAAGGAATGGAATAACAATTCCCTTTTCTATATTCATTTTTTATTTTTATTTTCATCAATTGAATGGGTTGTATTTAATGTATTTTTACTAAAAAAAAATCAAAAAATATATTAGTTCTTTTACATGAGATGTAGTTTGGGAGGAAAATCAACATAAATTATTTTATATTCCTTTTTCTACGTACATATATGAATTACAATTCATTTTCTTAATTTCCTATTCCCATAAATTATTATTTATCAGTAATTTCAATTCTTTTAATAGAAATAGAAGAATAGTTTTAGTTTCCTAAAAGCACGCTGCCTTTTTTTTTAAGGCTTTGTACCAAATTATCGTCAAGTGGAAGTTTTTTTTTTAAGTTGTGGAAAGGTCAGCTAGAAAGACCTTTGCTTCCCTTCCACTCATTTTAAGTAATCAAATACATTTTTTCTGGTATATTAATGAAATAACTTAGAAGTTGAGGGGAAAAAATAAACAAAATAACCAAAATATAATGTACACGTATAAAATAAAACATCAATTATACTGCTATTCGATCTATAGAGTTTTTTTAATTTGTACAATCAATTTTTTTAAAATAACATTTAATAATCACGCTATAAATTAATAATAACCTTTACAATATATATCATTACATTATAAATTAATTATAAATCTTAATATTTAACTTTCTTTTAAATATTCGATAAAAGTATACCTCTCCAACATCCACCATTTGTCAACCTCGCCTTTTACTTTGTCAAGTATTATATATATATATATATATATATATATATATATATATATAGTGGATCGTTGTTTCCTTTTGAAGTATTGCCCTTAGAACCACCCAAAGTGTTAACTCCATGACCAGCAAAGTGTTAGTACAAAGGTTCCTATTAAGAAATGGTTGTAGAGGAGAAGTGGTTTGAAAGATAATTATTTATAACAAAATTGATTAAAAGTGATTTTAAGATAATAATTTAGATGCTAGGAATAAAAATTTAAAAAATAAGTTTGAGTGATATTTTGATAGTTATTTTATAAATAGAACATGCATTTAAAATTATTTCTCTCAAAAATAAATATTATTTATCTTAAAATTATAAATAATAATTCTCAATCTTTTATAAGTGTTTTGATCTATTTGAAATCACTTTCAACCAAAATGAAAAGTGGTTTCAAGTGAATATTTAATTTTTATGTAAAATAAAACTTACATTATTAATATGATAATACCCCATTACACAATTTTTTTACACACATTTTTTTTATTAAATAAATATTTTTTTCTCCCCACTTCCTTAATTATAAATCTCATCATTACATGTAAATGTAAAATCTATATATAAACTGACGGTATTGATGATGTCCTAAGATAAAAATAAAATATAATAATAACAAACAACGAATATAATTTTTCCAAATGTATTAGATAAATTAGTACGGAAAATATTCTTGTTTGATTTTGAGATAGCCATCAATTTATTTTACATATTAAATGTTACTAGTGGCTTCAAATTATTTCAACATACAATAACCAACAATTACATCAAATATAATGGTGACATATATGACATTATTCATAAATAATTTTCAAGAAATACACTTTTACTCCAAATCAAAATAACCTTAAATTAATTAAGGATCACTATACATAGGACGCTTGGTAAGAGTCTAGCGTTTTATAAAGAATGTCATTTGATATAATCTAATTTTTATCAAAAATTTAATACATTCATTAATTTATGCATAACAATTTAATTAATTTATATTATTAAATGATAAATACAACTACATCCATACTCCATGTATCTAACTTAACATCTAAAAATACAACTCAATTTAATACATATAACAAATGAAACATATAGTATCACTAAATGTGTACTAATGGTAAAAGAATTTAAAAAATAAAATTGTTATTTATTTTTAAAATTATTTTTGTATATAACATGCCATAATTGTATAAATATAAAGAGTTAAATATAGAAAAAGTCTATTAGATATTATAATTGGAATACTTAACCTCATTAATTTACTAACTTTGAAAAAATTACTATAACTGTAATTAATCAATTTTTATGTTTTTAAATTTTTATTTTTTTCAATTACATTTGGTAAATAAAAAATTATTACGAGTAATTATTGAAATAATATTTTTTAAAAAGATTTAAGATAAAAACATAAAATTGATTACTTATTTATTTTTTAAAATTAATAGATTAAACTGTCACAAAAATACTAAAATTAATAGACTTAATTGTTCAATTTTGAAAACAATTTATCACCTAATCAAAATTTAAAGGATTAAACATCTTAGAAGTAAGTTTATTTATGTGAGGATACTTTAATCACTTTACTTTCATAAATTACGCTTAGTTCATGTTTGCTACACAATATTAAAGACATTAAATATATAATTTTAATATAATCATTGTGAAATCAAATTATATCATATAATATAAAAATAATATAATTATATAAAAATATAGTACGATTAGGGGATATAGGTTTAAACTATATTGGACATGTAACTTAGTCTGTCTGAATTTTTAATTATAAAATTACGTATCTCATCTCAAATTAAAAATAATTTTTCATTTTAAAATTAATAAAATATTAAAATAAAATAAATATTGATTTAAATAAATTTTATAGTAAAAAAATTATTTTATTAAAATATTTATAATCAATTTTATCAAATTATATTATATATCTTGTTACTAAATATTGTATAGATATAATACAATTATATTTAATATATCTAATATGGTACAACAAATATCATTTGGTTACTCTTTCATATATAATAGGACATATTATTTACTTTTTGAACAATATAATATTATTTTATTAATAAATTTTTTTGAAATAATAATAAAGTATATTTTTTTGGTTAAAATAATAAATTATATTTAATGGGATAAATTATTATTACAATTTTTTTTCTCTTTTATACCCTTATCTCTTTCTATGGTTCAGTTTTGAAGCTACTTTTTAGCTATATAACTAAAAACATAAGCATTTTTAGTAATGTTCTCTCTATTATTCTATAGATTTTTCGATAAATTCTCTATATTTTTTTATAATTGAAATTAGATATTTATAGAATGAATAGAATATTGATAAAAAAAATTAAAAATGAAGATAATATAACTAAAATATGTTAATATTTTTAATTTTATAATTAAAAAATGATTATAAAAGAAAATAATTTTTAAATAAAAGAACTTTAAAATAATAATTTTATTATCATTAAATATATTTTATTATTTTATCAGTATTTTTTATTAATAAAATAATATTATATTATTTTAATATTTTATCGGTAGTTTTTATTAATAATAAAATAATATTATATTATTTTAAAGATGATTAATTGATTTAAATATTATTATAAAATAAATTGAATTTATTTAATATACATAAAGTTATACTTTAAAAACCACACCCAGATGTAAATGTCTTTAAAATAATGTGTACTTACTATTTCTCGTCGATAAATCCACACCTAAAGAGTCCAATCTCATACTCCCTGAGAAAGAAAAAAAAAAGGTTTTAAAAAAAAAAAACTCCCACTAACCGCCAAACTAGAATAGAGGCTCAAATGGTCAACTATAATAAAAAGAGTTCATAAATAGAGTCCAGAATAAAAGTTGTATTCTTAAAAAAAAAAGAAAAAAAGAGAGAGTTGTAAATTGCCTTTTTGAACTCGATCTTCATCTTCTCGGAGTTTGATATTGTGTTCTGGTCTGTTCCCACCTTGCGTAAGTCATTTTCTTTTATAATAAAAAATAAAGTAAACCTGCCTAAGTCATCGCTTCATTGTCAATGAATTAATTATAATATAAACATCGCAAAATCAGTCGATTAAAGAAAACCCCATTGTTTCATTCTTCTGCGGCACGACTTCAGCTTAATATGCAAATGCATTGAAGCAAAGAGATAATGGCTTCGTTGGATCTACTTTCTTGATAATAATAATACTGAGTCTATTCCCTTCATATTCTCTCTTTTCTTCTCTAGATTTATACCAGTCATCTTCAATCTTCTTCTTCGTCCTGCATTGTAAACGGTTTAACCTAGGTATCATATATTACAATATTCATTTGTTTCATTTCTTTTTTCTTTTGCTTTCAATTATAGTTATGGGGCCATTTTATTTTCTGTTTGTTTTTTCCATGCATTTTGAGTATTCTGTCTTTTTCTTTTCACTAACTTCTTTTTAATTCCATCATGAACGCAAATACTTTTAGATATAGGATATGATATGTGGCCCATATTAAACCGATTGGTAACTGAAGCACACTGTATTATGGTGTCGTAGAGGAATGATCTAGTGCGCCGCTAATGGGCAGCACACTATGGCACCGATTGAGTGACGGGGCATACAATTAATTACTGGTGTTATGGGCGGTTCCATGGTATACGTAATGGTGGGTACCATTTCATTTCGATGGTATTTCTGTGTTCGAAGTCGAACCCTGCATCAACAAATCCTGAATCGTTAACAGCTTGTTAAGTGTTGTACAAAGAAGGTGTGTATACAAGTTGTGGATTGAGGTAGAGTTTTAGATGTTGGCTCATCTCCAATTAGGTTAAGCTTTTTAGGAGAATTGATAACTAACACTCTAATATGTATATAATATGATGGATAGTTTGAGGTCAATTTTTTGGTTACATGATATAAAAGAGAAGCACTGGCAGATTTCCAAATCTTCAAACTAATGGCTATGGTATAAATTTTGGTTGATTGGCTATGGGGCTCTTATTAGATGTCTCATATTAATAGTTCAAATAAATAAATTGATAAAAAAATGTTGTTGTATATTACTCTTTTAATGAACATTTAAGTTTTAATTCTAATTTGAGGTCATCTTCTGCAGAGACTGAAACCAAATTTACGGTTGTAGTTCGTGGGTTTGATTCTGATAAGATGGCTCACCCATGTCCGTCCCCGATGAAGCCCACTTCAAATGGAGCATTTCAGGGTGATGATCCTCTTCATTTTGCGCTCCCTCTTGCTATCTTGCAGATAGTTTTAGTACTTATAGTCACAAGAGGTCTTGCTTTTCTTCTTAAGCCATTGAGACAACCTCGTGTGATTGCAGAGATTATTGTAAGTTTTCTTCTTTCCTTGATTAAATTTTGCAAGGAAAAAAATTCACTAAATGATAAGTGGTATTGATTTTCAAAGTACAATCTAGATGTGTGTTTTACAAAAAGAAAGTTTTCCTTGGGAGCATACATGAATTTTTTGACTGTGTCTTTCTTTATAAATCACAAAGAAATCATGCTACTCAAAAACATTGAAAAGGAAAGGAAAACTAATAACTGCTAATGTTTGCTTAGTTTATGATCCTTAGAGCTCAAGAGAAATAATTTTCCATTCAAGAATTTTTTTATGCAGTTCATAAAACATAACTTTTACTTTCTTTGTCTTTTGTATTGTCAGGGGGGAGTGCTACTTGGACCATCGGCTCTTGGGAGAAATAAGAAATATCTTAATGCAGTATTTCCAGCACAGAGTCTCACAGTGTTGGATACTTTAGCCAACATAGGTCTAATGTTCTTTCTCTTCTTGGCTGGTTTGGAGTTAGATCCCAAATCGCTTCGCCGAACTGGTAAGAAGGCCCTTGGAATTGCCATTGCAGGGATTAGCCTTCCGTTTATACTAGGAATCGGTTCTTCTGTTGTCCTTCGAAAAACAATTAATGAAGGTGTCAACGCTACTGCATTTCTAGTATTCATGGGAGTGGCCCTCTCAATTACTGCCTTCCCTGTCTTAGCTCGTATTCTGGCTGAGCTAAAACTTTTAACCACTGATGTTGGAAGAATAGCTATGTCAGCTGCAGCAGTCAATGATGTGGCTGCCTGGATTTTACTTGCTCTTGCTGTTGCTCTATCTGGAACCAACCAATCTCCGCTTGTCCCATTGTGGGTGTTTTTATCTGGATGTGCTTTTGTGATTTTTTCTGCTCTCGCTGCTCATCCAATCTTCAAATGGATGTCTCAAAGATGCCATGAAGGCGAACCAGTAGATGAGTTGTACATATGTGGAACATTAGCTATTGTTCTAGCTGCTGGCTTTGTTACTGATACTATTGGAATTCATGCCATGTTTGGAGCTTTTGTCATAGGAATTCTTGTTCCTAAGGATGGTCCTTTAGCCAATGCTCTAGTTGAGAAAGTAGAGGATCTTGCATCTGGTCTCTTCCTGCCATTGTATTTTGTTTCAAGTGGATTGAAAACAAATATAGCCACTATTCAGGGGCTCCAATCTTGGGGTCTTCTAGTTTTGGTCATATTTACTGCTTGCTTTGGGAAGATAATTGGCACTGTTGTGGTGTCCCTTTCTTTCAAAGTTCCCTTCCATGAGGCTGTGGCATTGGGCTTCCTGATGAACAGTAAGGGATTGGTGGAACTCATTGTTCTCAACATTGGTAAAGATAGACAGGTTATATTTTATCTCATCCATTCGCCCTTAAAATTTAGAAGTCAGGACTTTCCTGAAAAACACACTTGCAGGGAAAATGACCAAGTGACATATCAATGTCGGTCAATTGGACCATAAAGCTCATAATAAAAGTTGATTACAATAATTCTAATACATAAAGTAGTAATAATTGATAAAATAGGAAAAGTAGCAAATTGATTCTACTATAAAGACTCATTGCATTATAATCCTCGTGCATTTGCAGGTTTTGAATGACCAGACATTTGCCATCATGGTCGTCATGGCCCTGTTTACTACCTTTATCACTACTCCTCTCGTCATTGCAGTGTATAAGCCGGCAAAGAGGTCACGAAAGGCTGAGTACAAGAACAGAACAATCCAAAGGAAAGACCAGAGCACCCAACTTAGGATGTTGACATGTTTCCATAGTGCAAGCAATATTCCATCATTGATAAACTTGATTGAGGCCTCACGAGGTACAGAGAAGCGTGAAGAGTTATGTGTGTATGCATTGCACCTTATGGAGCTCTCTGAGAGATCATCAGCTATATTAATGGTACAAAAGGCAAGAAGAAACGGGTTGCCCTTTTGGAACAAGACCGAGTATTCAGGAGCTAACAATGTTATTGTGGCCTTTGAGGCTTATCGGCAACTGAGTCAAGTGTCCATCAGGCCAATGACAGAAATTTCTTCAATTTCTGACATGCATGAGGACATTTGTGCCACTGCTGAGAGTAAAAGAGCGGCAATCATAATTCTTCCATTCCATAAGCACCAAAGGTTGGATGGTACCCTGGAAACAACCAGAAATGACTTCCGTTGGGTGAATAGGAGAGTTCTTGAGCATGCACCATGCTCAGTTGGAATTTTAGTTGACCGTGGGCTTGGTGGAACTAGCCATGTAGCTGCAAGTCATGTGTCTTACTTCATTACAGTTCTGTTTTTTGGCGGGCCTGATGACCATGAGGCTCTTGCTTATGGTAGTCGAATGGCTGAGCACCCTGGTGTCAGATTAATGGTCATTCGGTTCTTAGTGGAACCAAAAATTATTGGGGAGATAACAAGAGTTGATATGAGTGAAGATTCGAGCACCCATAGGGAATCAGCAGATGATAAGTCTTTGAGTGCGTTCAAGCAGAAGATGACCAATGGCATGTACTCAATGAATTATGATGAGAAAGTTGTAAGAAACGTTGAAGAAACCATGGCTTTTGTCCGTGAAATTCAGAACTGCAATCTGTTTCTGGTGGGTCGGATGCCTAGTGGTGAAGTAGCCATAGGTTTAGATTGCAGGAGGAGTGAGTGCGCAGAACTGGGACCTGTTGGGAGTTTGTTGGTTTCGGCAGATTTCTCTACAAGAGCATCAGTTTTGGTGGTTCAACAATATAATTCTCAGGTATCTCGAGATTTAGCTTCAGGGTCAGAGCAAAATTCACCCAGTAATAGAGACTCGGAATCTAGTTAATTCTCTTTAATTTTGTGAATACGAACTTATCTTCGATGTATTGGATGTATTGTTTAATGCTATCTTGCATTGCAGCTGAGAATTCCAAGTGTTGATAGTTTTCAAATAATCATAGCCCTTCTATTCTTTACGAACTTTCTTGCTTTTGGGCTTGAAAATTGAAAGATTCTGGTAGCTGATTTATATAATTTTTTTCTATGTCTGAAAATGAAGTACTTTATAGTTTAGTACTAGTCTGGCTACGAACCTGAAATTTCATGCTCTGTGAGAAAAGTTGCCAAAAATAGAATAGCATGATATTGGGTTAAATTTTATGTAGATGTTGTTGTTACATATCATTTGGGCCAGCAAAAAATAAAAATAAAAAGTATTCAATAATTAAGGTTGAATATGCGGTGAGAAGAGAAAAAAAAAAAGTTAAAAAACGGGTAATTTGTCTCCTCAAATTTTGGCTTGAAGGGTGTAAGGAATGTAGCTTTGGTTCTACAAATAGTCTTTGACTCAATCTTAAATACAGAGAATTTTACCAATAGAGAGTTTTTTGAGAAAGAAAATTGAAAATCAATTTGTGAAATTTTACTCACAAATTAAATATACATAGTTATTATATTTTTGTGAGAGATCTACCTAAAGGTAATATTTGAAATCTCATTTTATTATAGTGGAAATTTTAAGTGACCTACAGGTTCTATGATTGTTACTTTCATTTTGGAAGGTTTTTCATGCTAAAAATTTTTTGTGTTATTTTTGTTCTATTTTGATTTAAAAAATTATCCTAAGTTTGTGAAATTTATTTCTTTACAATCAATTTTCTCAACAAAGTGATATCAGAGTAAGATTGTTTTCAATGAAAGTATTGTTCACACATACAATACTATTCACATATATGATATTGTTTTATCGATAGGTACTATTCATACAATACTATTCACATATACGATAGTGTTTTGTCAACAGTGTTGTTCGAATAGTGAATAGTGATTCACTATTCATCGGTACTACTCATAGAGTACTATTTATCGTCGAAAAAGTACTAAGTTTGGCGAAACATGTTGACTGAGGATTCAAATGAAGTAGAGCACAAGTAATATGATCAAGTTGATCGCACTTAATTATGCAATTTGGAAGCCGAAGATGAAGGATCTTTTATACATTAAAGATTTTTGGAAGTCAATTATAATTCTTGAGAAGAAAGTAGTGCCTACGACTTCAACGGATGAGAAAACCGATGACAAGACACCTAAAATAACTAGTGTAGACGTTGATTGGGCCGTGTTGAACCAAAAGTGTGCTGCTCAAATCATACATTAGATCGACAAGAGCATTTTTCAAAATTTTGCTAACGAACACGATGCTTACGTTCTTTGGCAAAAGTTGGAGAAAATATATGTAAGGACAACTGCACAGAATAAAACTAATATGATGAGATGATTAATCAATTTGAAGTATAAGGATGGAAGTAGCATATCAAAACATATGAGCGAGTTCCAAGGCATTGTATCAACTCAACTCTATGAAGATGACCATAGATGATGAGCTACAAGCGTTGTTGATGCTGAGTTCTCTACCAAAAAGTTGGGATACTCTCGTTGTGTCAGTTAGCAACTCAACTCATGACAATAAGCTTATCATGGATATGGTAAAAGAAATAATGTTAAATGAAGAGTCTCGATGAAAAGATGAAGGATATACTCTTGACACTGAAGCGATTGTCATGGAAAAACAAGGCAAGCAAGAATGGCACAGAAGAAGTAAAAGTAGAAATCCTCGTAACCAAAGTCAGCAAAAAGGACAATCGAATTCTAGATCAAGGCATGACAAGAAGTGTCACCACTATAGAAAGCCCAGACACTTCATTCGAGAATGTCAAAAGTTAAAGGCAAAATTATCCAAAAATCAGGAAGCAAAAACTCGAACAAATGACACCACAACTGTCACTGAAGAAGTTGTCATTATTCGAGATGCTAATTATGTCAATCTTGCATGTCAAGACACTACTTGGGTAGTGGACTCAGGCGCCTCCTATCATGTCACCTCACGACGAGAATTCTTCTCAAGTTACACTCAAGGTGATTTTGGAAGTGTGAGGATGGGAAATGATGATGCATCAAAAATTGTCGACATTGGCAACATTTATCTAGAGACTAATCTTGGATACAAATTACTTTTGAAAGATGTGAGGCATGTTCCTGATATCCATCTCAATTTGATATCTACTAGTATGCTTGATGATGATGGATATAATAATTATTTTGGTGAAGGAAAGTGGAAGCTCACCAAAGGCAATTTGGTAGTAGCTAAAGGCAAGAAAAATACATCACTCTACCTCACAGAAGCCAGACTGTGTAGAGGAGAAGTAAATACCACTAGGAAATAAGTTCCCACCAAGCTATGGCATAAATGACTCTACCATATGAGTGAAAAAAGTCTCATAATTCTTTCTAAGAAGGAGCTCTTACCAGGAATGAAAGGTACACCCTTGTGAACGTATGTTGATTGTATTATGGGAAAACAATATAGAGTTGCATAGAGTTGCATAGTGTTTCATTTCGTAGTCTCGAAACATCTAAGAAGGCAAATATTCTAGATTTAATATACATATATGTCTGTACAATGAGTTGTAAATCAATAGGAGGTGCTCATTATTTTATAACTTTTATTGATGATCATTCTAGAAAAGTATAGACTTTTATTTTGAAACCTAAAGATCAAGTGCATGAAGTTTTCAAGAAATTTCATGTAAATGTGGAGAGAGAAACTGGTAGACGTTTGAAGTGTGTACGTGCAGACAATGGTGGTGAGTATCGTGGACCATTCAAGGAGTATTGTAGAAGTTTTGGCATCAGGCTGAAAAAATCAATACCAAAGACACCTTAACACGATGTCAAGAAGAGGATGAACATAACCATTTGTGAAAGAGTCAGATGTATGCTTTCAAATGCAAAACTACCAAACTCCTATTAGGGGGAGGCAATGAGGATAACAATTGACTTAATCAACCTTTCTCTATCAGTTCCACTAAAATACGACATACTGGAAAGAGTTTGGACGGGTAAAGACGTTTCTTACAAACACTTGAAAGTATTCGGTTATAGAGCATTTGTTCACATCCCAAAAGATGAGCAGTCCAAGTTGGATGGAAAAGTGAAGCAGTGTATCTTTATGGGATATGCCCATGAAGAATTCGGCTACAGATTTTGGGATCTTATTAGTAAAAGGATTTTCAGAAGCAGAGATGTGGTGCTTCTTGAAGATCAAACAATCAAGGATTTCGAGAAATCTAAGTTAGATGAAATTCCAGTTAATCTAGAACCAGTCTCTCCACTAATAAATCCTGATGACAAGGGAGTTATATCAGATACTGATGATGTTAATCCACCAGTTGGCAGTTCAGAATCAGAACAAGTTTCTGAATAGGTCAAACCAGAAGTACAGACAAGAAGATCCATCCGAGTACAATAAAAAAGTCATAGATATTCTCTTAACGAGTATGTGATGCTCACTGAAGAGGGAGAATCGAAGAGTTATGGTGAAGTTATCACTGATCAGCATAAGGTTGAGTGGTTAAAAGCCATGCAGAAAGAAATGAAATCTCTACATGAGAATCAAACATTTGACTTGATGAAACTATCACAGGGAAGGAAAGATCTCAAGAACAAGTGGGTGTACAGAATCAAAAGCGAAGAAGGTAGCTCGCAACCACGTTACAAAATAAGATTGGTTGTGAAAGGATTTGGGTAGAAGAAGGGCGTTGACTTCGATGAAATATTCTCACCAGTAGTTAAAATGTCTTCAATCTGAGTTTTTCTTAGTTTGGCAGCTAGCCTTAATTTAAAGGTTGAACAACTTGACGTAAAGACCACATTTTTACATGGTGATCTTGATGAGGAAATCTATATGGAACAACCCGAAGGTTTCCAACTCAAAAGCAAAGAGGAGTTGGTATGTAGACTAAAGAAGAGCTTGTATGGTCTAAAGTAGGCACCAAGGCAGTGGCACGAAAAATTTGACTCATTCATGGAGAAAAATGAATACAACAGAATGACAGTTGATCATTGTGTCTTCATCAAGAAATTCTCTGATGGTGATCTTATTAATCTTTTGCTTTATGTTGATGACATGTTAATTGTAGGTCAAAATATTAACAAGATTAACAAGTTGAAGAAAAAATTGAACAAGTTTTTTGCAATGAAGGACTTAGGACTCGCCAAGCAGATTCTTGGCATGATGATTACCCACAACAGGCAAAAGCCAAGGATTTGGCTTTTTCAAAAACGGTATGTTGAAAAAGTTCTTGAAAAATTCAACATGAGCAAAGCTAAACCTATTAGTTATCCACTTGCAAGCCATTTCAAGCTTAATGTGAGTCAATGTCCCTCAAGTGAGGAGGAGAAATCAGAGATGAGCAAGGTGCCTTATGCATCGACGGTTGGTAGTCTAATGCATGTTATGGTATGCACCATACCAGACATTGCACATGTTATTGGCGTTGTGAGACAATTCTTATTAAATCCTGGAAAGGAACATTGGGAAACTGTCAAATGGATACTCAAGTATCTCAGAGGAACTTCCAGTTATTGTTTATGCTTTCGTAATAATAAACTTGTATTAGAAGGATATACAAATTCAGATATGGTTGGCGATGTGGATACAAGAAAGTCTATATCTGGGTACCTAATAACATTTAAATGGGGAGCTATTTCATGAAAATCACGATTACAAAAGTGTATTGCCTTAAGTACCACAAAAGTAGAGTATATTGCAATCACTGAAGGTTGTAAGGAGATCCTGTGGATGAAAAAGTTCCTACAAGAATTGCATCATAACCAAGAAAAATATGTTCTTTATTGCAACAATGAGAGCGCAATTCACCTTAGCAAGAACCCAACCTTCCACTCAAGGTCCAAACATATCGACGTAAGGTATCATTGGATTCATGATGTGTTGAAACATAAACTACTGCAAGTTGAGAAGATCCACACCAATGATAATGAGGTAGATATGATGACAAAAATCCTGACTAGAGAAAAAACTTGTTATCTGTAGAGATATTGCAAGTGTGGAGAATCTTTATCCCACGTAAGGTGGAGTGAGAGATTTGTTGGTTTATCTTATGTGAGTCAACAACAAATAAAATAAAAAACATTCAATAATTAAGGTTGAGCATGCATTAAAAAGAGAAAAATAAAGTCAAAAAGTGGGTTGTTTGTCTCCTCAAATTTTGACTTGAAGGGTGGAAGGAATAGAGTTTTAGTTCTATAAATAGAATCTTTACCTCAATCTTAAAATATAACTAGATGAGATAAATAAATTACAGAGAGCCTTAGCATGAGAGAGTTTTCTGACAAAAAAAATCGAAAACTCATTTGTGAAGTTTTACTCATAAATTAAAGATATATAATTATTGTATTTTTGTAAGAGATCAACTTAAATGCGAAGTTTGTAATCCTATTTTATTATAGTCAAAATTTTAAGTGATCTACGGATAACGTAATTGTTACTTTCATTTTAAGTTTTTTACGCTAAAAATATTTGATGTTATTTTTGTTTTATTTTAATTTAAAAAATTATCTTGAGTTTGTGAAATTTATTTTTTTACTATTATTAATTTTTCTCAACAAATCTAATGTCTACTTATGATTTTTTTTTCTTTTCACTATTTTGGGTGATATTGATAATAAGAGAGAATTGAAGCATACCATTCCTAAGTCTCGAAGAAGTCTTTTTTGCTCCAGGACAAGCTTTGTTACATGCTTATTAGTGACGCATGATGAAGTGGAATATAAATAGACTGCCTCCTATAAATAAAAATAAAGGAGAAGATATCTAATTAAGATAAGAAGTAAAGGAAAAATAAATTATTATCAGTTTAATTCCATTAAATTTAAGATTAATGTATTTTTTTAAATATTTAATAAAAAAATAGGTCAAAATAACATGATTAATGAAAAATATATTTTAAAAATATTAAATAATATTTACAATTTAATTCTTTTACTTTAATCAACGTGTTGATTAAATTTCAGAATAAATATTCTTTTATTTTATATGTATTTAGTAGTCTAATTTATTTAAATTCACAGCTAGTGGGCCATCTAGATAAAACTTCTGAAAGTTTATGAACTAATTTTGTTGTAGGAAAAAAATAACAAAAATTATAACTTTAAAATTTATAACAAAAATATTTTTT